>CM076267.1:2150000-2747500 GCA_038380795.1 Pyrocephalus nanus
TGGAGATCTTCCTCCTCTTGAGTTTTGGAGGCTTCACTTGTCTGTCTCCCTGTGGGATTTGGTGGACCTAAAAACAAGGATATCCACAGGTCAGCAAAGGACAGTGGGCAGAGGGTGAAGGAGCTATGGGGTCGATGAGGGGGCTGGGAGCAAACAGGGATTAATATTTCCCAGCTGCACAGGAGCCTCAGCTAAAGAACTTCAGGAACTCTGAGGAACTGGGAGGGAAAGGTGGCTGGGAAACCACAAAACCAGGAGCTGCAGTTCTGTCAGACTGCCAGGGGCAGACCTGGAGACCCTGTCAGGACAAGGGCCATGAGGGGGGGAAGCAGGTGAGGAAATGCTGATGCCTGGGAAAGCCAGGGCAGTCCAGCCTAGGGTGTTGTGTTATCAGGGAATTATCAACAAACTCCTCATCCCGTGTTTAAAAGGGAACACTCAGCTCTGAGCCAAGTACTGGACTGATCCAAGGGCAAAACAAGTGGGAGAGGAGGAGGAGGAGGAGGAGGAAGGCTGGAGCCTGGTGTGGAATTCCACCACCACCATCTGTTGGCAGCAGCTGCAGCTTCCCAAGAGCAGGATCTGATCCTGCAGCAGCTCCTGGGCCCTCCCCAGCTCCTCCAGCCCCCCGACATTCCCTGCCCCTGCTCTGGCTCTGCCAGCAGGAATCCCTCCTGCAGCTGAGGATCCCACATGTTTTCCATCTCCAACTGACTGATGCCTGAGCTGTAGTAGCTGAAAAGAAAAAATGCAAGTCACTAAAAAGAGAAGTGCTGATTCCTGGGAGTGTTCCTAGGAAGGATAATCTGTATGGAAATGAAGGCTGAGCATGAGTTCTGTGCCCAGATAATTAAAATCTAAATCAAGAGGCTGCCCTGACACTCAGGTGCACCAGTTTGGGGTGACAGAGCCACCAGCTCAGCAAATCCACCCAGCAGTGACAGTGCCCAGCAGCTTTCAGTGTTCCTGATTTACACATGGAAAAGGTGTCAGCAGGAGGGTCCAGCCCGACCCCATATCCCTGATTTAATTGTCACAGACCCTGCTTTCCTGCTCCTTCCAAAGACAGGAGGGAAAATCAAATCAAAGCTCAAATCCCACTTTCTAAAATTCAGAACTTCAAGCAAAACCTTTGATTTGGTTCTTACTTCCAGCAGCCTCTAAAAGCTACAGAAAAACTTATTTAATATTCCTCGGTGGCTCTGAAATCAGCTCTGCTCTGCAGTCATTATTATATCTATAAAGGATATAATATATATTATATATAAATATATACAAAGAAAAAATCTATATTCTTATACATGCACATATATAATACATATAATATATATAATATATACATATAAAGAAAAAAGAATATTCTGATTTATGCATATATATATAATTTCCTTTTTTCTCCTCCAGAAGCTCCCCTGAGGTGTCACCCTCACTTCCAAACACGCTGTCCACACATCTTCAGTCCTGAGCACTGAGTATCAGCAAAAAGACCTTTTACTCCCCGTGTTCAAACATGTTTCAATTGATTATTTGCATAATTAATTACTAATTATAAGATCTGGGAGCTTGCACGTGCTGTGGTAGATTTTTTTTTTTTAAATTTTTAAGTGGGCTCCAATAAAATTGCAATTAAATATGAAGATGAGGACATTGTATAAACTAAATTATATATCAGAAGGATTCTGGGCTGAGATAATAACAGTGAATTAGGGCAGAAAACCCACTGTTGGATGTGATATTAGAAATGCTCATGTTTTTAACTCACCTTTCAGGGCAATATCTTTGATTTCCCATGAGGAAAACTTTATTCCAAGGGTTTTACATGCAAGGAATGATCCTTTCAAAGGTGGTTTCTCCTCAAACTGAGAAACAAATGAGCCTGATTTTGAGTCCTTAGACAGAGAAACCCCCTGGAATAGGAGTGGGACTGGAACTGATCCCAGAATTATCGGGCTCCGTGTGGAAACCTCTTGTCAGAAAAGTCTGACATTTGCAAAGTGTCCTTTAATCAGGAGAAACACCGAAAATTCCCCATTATTGAAGGAAAAGAGCAACAAAATGTGGTAGGAACCAGCCCAGCCAACCCTCCCTCAGGGACAGGAGCAGGGACCCAGGGAAAGGAAAGGATTGCAGAGGAAAAGGAACTTACATTCCCAGACATTTTGTCTAGTTCACTCATGGCCTCGTGTATAGCAGCTTCTAAATGGTTATTTAGCTTTCCACTCCTAGGAGGGGAAAAAAAGAAAGTGTCAGGAATTGTGAATAACACACAAAAAAACCCTAAAAATGAAGGATAAACTCCTTGGGAATGTTGGAGCTGTGGAGCCTCCCGGGCTGTCGGAGCACAGGGAGGAAGATCAGACCTCTGGATGATATTATGGGAAGGGAATCTCGTGGTGGAATCGCTGAAGAAAAGTTAAATATCCTTCTCACTTTAAATAGGGATGATCTTGGAGGAAACAACCACCAGAACTGTCTGTTTGGCATAAAAAAAAAATCACTTCTCTTAAGTATAAAAGTGACATCTAAATAAAAGCAAAGCTCACACCTTAAAAGGAGGGGAAGAGGGAGAAGGATTTAACGCCTTTCAGCCCACTGAGAACTGACCTGGAATTCTCACATGGATTTAAGGAAGACATTTTCCCTGCCACAGCAAATAAGCAGCAGCACCACAGAACAAACCCAATCCCAATTTCTGCTTTGTCATCCTTTTAGAAATGTCCAGAGGTTTTTTTTTTCCCCAAAAAAACTCAAATATTTTCCTGTTTTTCTCTATCCTGATGGTTCATATCCCAGTATTTTGCTGTCCCACGTTGTTTCTCTCCTTGTGTTTTCACTCAAAGCTAAAAAGGAGGATAAACCCCCCCAGCTCCCCCGGCCTGACCCAGAGCTCTGCACAGCCAGGCCCCACAAATCCTAAAACACTGCCCAGCAACGGAAAACAGTGGGAATTTCTCCAAATAAACCCCTATAAAACACCTGAATAAAAAGAGAGTTTCTCTGAACACCCCTGTGCCAGAGGGAGAGGGAGGAGGGAAGGGCAGAGCTGGTTAAAAAGCGTTATTTGGTTACCATAGCTCTTTTTTTGGGTAAAAACTAGAAAATCAGGAATTTCCCCCCCAGAGCTCCCACCAGCAGGATGACATTCCACAGGGGCTCCTGGAACTGTGAGGAGAGGCACCAAAAATCCTGATATCCCAGACCTTGGGGTGAGCAGCACGAGGAAATCAGAGAATTAACCAAAAAAAACCCCAGGAATGACGGTGTTTTCTGGGAAAGGGGAGGATTTACTCACTTCCTGTTCCTTTTCCTGGCTCGGCTGAAGGCCTCCAGCCCCTCTGTTAGTGTCTTCAGCTTCTCTGGCTCCACCTGAGCGAAGGGATGAACATCAGAGCACGTTACCCACACCTGGCAGCACCGACCAGCACCTTCCCTGCAGCGCCACGGCCTGGGATTCAGCCCCAAAAACCGGGCAGGGGCAGCAGCTCTGCCACCCCCTCACTCTTATTTATAAATATCAGGGTTTCAAACCACCAGGTAAAACTGGGGAGACCAAACTGAGGGGAATCATCAGCACCCAAGTGTTTCCATCCCCTCCAGTTTCCGGGTGGAAAATTTAAGGTCAAATCCATTCCCATTCCAGAGGAAAAGCTTTATTTGTGCCTCAAGGAACCCACGGCTCCTCGCTAAAAATTCGTTTGTTTGTCCTAAAAGCGGTTCTTTTAAGTGTTTTTTTTTTTTGGTTTAATTACATCCTTTAGCAACCCGCTGAGTCAGGGATGGATTTGGGCAAGGGCCAAACAGAGCTGGACATTTAAACTGTGGATATTTTAAGCAGTGGGTACCAGTTCAGCCCAGTGCAAACAACACAAGCAAGAGGATAATTAATCAGATCATCTCTGCGATTTCAACATTTGCATTCTCAAAACATGAGCCCACTTAACTATTTTCATCTGGCTCAAGCAATTTCTGCTTGTGGAAGCCACCAAATCAGCATTTATGACACACCACCCTAAGGAAAAGCAGTGGCTGAACTCTTTTTTTCTCTTTGCTGCCCCTTGATTGGTATTTTTTAAACTCAGCAAGAACCCGGCCCAGCATTTGCTTTGTTAAAAGTACAGCCTTTGTGTTCTGACACAGGGAAAATTAACTCTACAAACACAAATTTATCAAGTTTGCACAACCCAAAAACGAGATTGAAATGCAAATTCCCTCCCAGCTCAGCCTTTTCAGTTCTAAATCATTTACATTCCCCACGGAACTGCTGTCTGGAGTGACAAGGGGGAAGTCAATGAGTGAGCAGGTTGTCAAAACCTCTAAAAATACAAGTTTAGACCCAATTCCCCAAGTCTGGCCTCAGGCCCGTGCTGATGAAACTGGGGAATAATTCCAGGAGCCACTAACGGAGGAATCTGCACGTGGGGAGGAGAGAACTCTATCTGCAGGAATTCAACTCAATTATGCCACAAATTGGAGCGTTTTCCCCCTTAAAACTGTGCTCACTTTGGATGCAAACACTTCCAGTAATTCCTCTCCTCGTTGGATTCTGGAGGGACACAAATGCCCAGGGAAGAAGCAGAATCTATGGGGGCAGCTTTCCTAAGGAAGGGAATTCCCCCTTTCCATGTGTGCCTAAGGAACAACCTGCCAGGGGCTGCAAACACCAGCCACGAGACAGACCAGAAGGTTCAGGGGGAAATAAGAACATAAAGAATTAATATCATGTTTGGGTGACAAAGGACTTGTGTTCAGCAGCAAAAAAGGACTCAGTGTCTTCATTATTGGCATTTTGTGATGGTTACACATTAAAAACCACTTTTTTTTTTTTTTAAAGAAGTATCAAATGACTACAAAACAAGCCTGCCAGATTAATAATTAATAATGATTAATATCAATAATAACAACCATTAATAAGAGAATCAGGAGCAACAATCAGCCACTGCAACACTAACCCATACACACAGATGGGGTTTCCAGCACGTGGGTAAATCACACCTGTAAGACTAGAAGAGACCATTTGGTTTCACAGGTCATTTCTTTTTTGGCTTTCCAGGTTATTTCTCTTGGTTTGGTGTTTTTTTTCCCCCCCTTTATCCCACCTTTCACCCCCAACTCCTGCCCTTTGGATTGGCCACTCACTCTGTGCTTCTTGATGGAGACAATCAGACACACTTTTTTTATTGTTTTTTAAATTTAAACTAATTAAATGAAAGTTCTTCTGATGCCAGAGGCGATCCATGACTTCCTGGGGAGGGACTTCAAGTGGTACCTTGTTATGAGCATTCCCAGGCTTTTTGTGCTTCAGCACCCCGTGAAATGGGTGCCAGTGAATTTCTCTCACCCAATATCCATGAAATGCACAGAAAACCCCCCAAAAATAAAGGAGGCAGCTCTGCACAGAGCAACAACACATCCCACTGTCCCCAAACCGGGGAGGAAACACAAAATCACCAAGGAATGGAAATCAAAATAAATCCACCTCTTTACAGAAGTTCTAAACCCCAAACTCTTCAGTTGAATCAAGCACAGTTATACCAATCACAGAGATTTGGATGCACAGGTCTGGAGGTTAATACATAAACACTGGGAATATCTGAGAGGAGGAGCTGTGTTCCTAATTCAAAGGGGATGTGGATATTGCACATCTGATTTTTCCAGTTTTGTTTAAGCTTTACTAATTTGGGGTCTTCTCCTGTGCCTACACTTCACAAAACTGTCTGGAAATTTGGGGGTGTGACCATGCCAAGGACTGAGCTCTGGTGTGGGCTGGGATAGAGTTACCCCAGGACAAGCTCTGGAATGCTGTCACCTGCAAAGGGAGACTGAAGCTCTCCTGAATGAGTTATTTTATAAGAACTGCAAAGATAAAATGTTATCCAAGTAGTGGAGACCAGGCCTGGAAATATTAACTGTAATAAGGGAACCAATAACTCCTTGATAAGTGCATTTTCTGGCTATTCCCCAGCAAGCACACGATCTGTCGACACAATAAAAAAGGATTTCAGTAGGAAAGGGCAAATTTCCTCACTACTGAGATGTGATCCAAACCTCCTTTTATGCTGCAGACGCTGAAAACGTGTGTGCATTTCCTCTGTGCCAACCAGCAAGACCTCCCTTATCCCACACTCCTCCTGCTGATTGGATCACCTCTCCTTTTTCTGCACTTTCAACACTTTTAGGTATTTTCACCCCAGGTTTTGACACAGCCACAAATTTGACTGAACACACAATGGAAGTGAGAGCCTTTTCTCAGTAACACCGCTTTTCTGTGCCCAGCAGATTTAGGGAATCCCAAATCTAACCTGTCTGAAGGCAGCTGGCAGCACTTTCTTAGGGGAAATCACGGGGAAATTCAGTCCTACGAGCTACAGGTAAGGAAAAAACCCAAACTGTGCTGCTAAAACAAGAGCCCAAGACTAAAATGCCGACGCTGTGGCGGGCACGTGCAGGGAGAGAGAGAGAGAGAGAGAGAGAGACGTGCAGAGATAGGTAAATATACCTTCCCCTCCTCAGCGTTCTGCTGACATGAATTGTGAACTTCCTCCTCCCTCACCAGCTTCCCAGGCCATGAAGTGAGTCCTTTGATCTGGCCCCAGACCAAGTCGCCCACGTTGAACGTCCTTGGCCTGTAGTGGAGGAGCTCGTGGGAGGAAGGCGAGTCGGGGTTCCTCAGGTCCTCCTCGCTGCTGATGCTTTTAGCATCCGAGGGGCTGGGCACGCACCCGTTAATGCTTTTGGCATTAAAATCTCCATTGTAATGGATGTAGTCTTTCACCAGGGAGCTCTCCAAGCTATTGGAGGAGCTGGGAGATTGCTCTTCCAGACCCAGGTCGTGTTTGGAAGCGCTCAGCAGGTCCCCGAAGGCCCTGCCCTGCTGCGGCCTGTTCCCGTTGATGTGTGCACAGCGTTCCACAGTGTTCTCCAGTCTGTCCTTGAAGCTCAGCAGAGTTCTTTTGTAATTGTTATACCTGAAGTTCTCCTCCGGCGCCTTGTCGCCCTGGCAGTTCCTCTGCGGCGCCAGGGGCTGGTGCTGCTCCGCGGGCAGCAGGGGCAGGGCCGAGGCGTTGTTGGGCCTCTCGTGGCAGGGGCTGCCGTGGAGGTGGGAGTGCTCCAGGAACTCCTCGCACTTCCACCTGCTTATCTCGCCCGCCGGGCTCTGCTCCCCTTCCCACTGTTTTTTGGGGGTGTTACAGCTGGCTGCCTTGTAGTACTCGTAGCCCTCGCCCTCGGCGGGGTTCTTGGCGTGCTCGGCGTTCTTGGGGCCGCGCGCGGCGCGGGCGCTCCGGGCCCTGCCCTCGTGCTCGGGCACGGCCACGCCGCGGCCGTGGATGACGGCGCTGACGGCGCTGGAGAGGTTCAGGGGGTCCCCGATGGAGGCTGTGAAGGCACTCATGGCACTCAGGGCTGGGATGGGGCTCATCTGGGTGGTGCCGCTCACGGCCGTGGTGATCACCACCTGCATCCCCTTGCTGGCCGCGTCCACCACCGCCTTGTAGATGGCGTCCACCGACGGGTCCCCCGGGCCGCCCACGGGCACGGCGTCCTTGGGCTGCTGCCCCAGGGGGGGCTCTGCCCGGGGCTGCAGCTCGCAGGAGGGCTCCGGGAAGGGAGGGAGCATCGCGCCGGAGCTCTCGGGAACCGGCGCCATCCCCATCTGCGGGATCATCCTCTTGTTCAGGACTGCGGCGTCCTCCTGCATCCTCACCTGGGGACGGAGAGCACAGGGTGGGAGGTGATGAGTGTGGATTAACATCTCACGGAATCACAGAGGGGCTGGGCTTAGGAGGGACCTCTGGAGATGATCCAGACCAATCCCTCTGCCAAGGCAGGGCCACCTGGAGCGGGTGGCACAGGGACTCACCTGGGTGGGGTTGGGATGTCTCCAGAGAGGGAGACTCCTCAACTACTTCAACAGACAAACTCGGTCTCATTTTAATTAAACCCCCGGGGTGGTGCCCAGGGTGACTGTTCCTCACAGGACACCATTTTATTTTGATTAAATACCAGTTATGAAGTTAAATGCAGAGCAAGGCAGAGAGAAAACAAAAAAAAACCCCTAATTTAGAGGAAATCAGACCCACTGCTCTCAGACTCTGCCTTGTGGATCGAACTGGACACCTTGACATGACACAGCCCCCATGCACTGCTGAGTAACAAAACACTGCAAAGAACAACAGGAAAGTACTCCAAGAGCCCCTTTAACTGCTTACCACAACCATTATTTCTATAACTGGGAATCTGGTGCAAAAAAAACACTCAAAAGCTACCCAAAATTCACAGTTTGTCACTGTGCATTCACTGTAATCCCTGTTTCCTTCAGGCTGCAGAATCCAACAGCTCTTCCAGGAAATTGCAGTGGGAATACAAGAGGACTGGCACACACAGGCACCTACAATAACTCATTAAGTTTCTAATTACTGTGAAGAGGTTGCAGTATTTATTTCTCGCCGCTGAATTACCAGAATGGGCTGAATGGGAATTTATGATCATTCCTGCACAATGGAAAAGAGTTTTGCTAAAAATTCATAGTATTGTCAGCACATAAATAGCACATTTTTCTCAATACATGCAGCATAACTCTTTCCAAGGAAACCGGACCCGATTCCTGCAGGGAAAGGTATAAAATTTCCATCAAAATGTTACTGATTTACAAAACCCACAGCGAGACAGTAAAATGTATACAGTGTATAGACATAATTTATATGGATCATACTGCCTTAATCAGCAAAGCAACCCAAACCCTGGGGGATGTAATTTTACCTCCTGGGAGCTGCAGGTTTGTTTGAACATTGCTTTCCTTGGGCTTCCTACCTGGAAATTCTGGAACAGACACGCCATGGGGTTGGGGTTGTTGGCTGGGCCAGGGATTTGGGGCTGGCCCTGAAAGCCCTGCACGTTCTGGTAGCCCTGGAGAAGGTGCTGCTGCTGCTGCTGCTGCTGCTGCTGCTGCTGCTGCTGCTGCTGCTGCTGCTGCTGCTGCTGCTGATTTGGAGGAAACATCTGATTGTTGTTCAGGAGCGACTGGAGATGACTCAGCTGATGGTTGTTCAGAGTAGTGTTGAGGGATGACATGTCACCTGCAACCCAAACACAGGCAAACACGAGTCACAGCCATTCCCAGGCTCCAGCAGGAATGTCCTGGACTCCAGTTTGAAGTGACTGCTGCAAATGCCTCTGTCCAACAGCCCTGCTGCCCTCCAGCCTCCCACACATATTTATGTTACACTAGGAAAATAAGTATGAAACACTGAAGCTTGAAATATATCCATTCATTAGTTTGTCTCTTTTTTTTTAACTCAAAGCTCACTTTTCCCTTAAAATTTCCATTTGCAGAATCACTGGTCAGTCAGTTATATTTTACATGGCAAATGCCAGGTAGGGCTGAGTTCACTGTAGCCAACCAGCAGGTCACTATGAGGTATTAAGTTAAATACTGAAGTTAAAATACTTTATTTGGCTCTTTGATTAAATAGTGGCTCTTTGCCACTATTTAATTCCTCCCATTTAATCAGATGCACAGACCAAACAGAGAAGCACTAACTCTATTGCATATTTTTGGTAAAAATAACCAAAGAATCATCACCCAGGATAAAAAAAAAAAAATAATCTTGTATTTAAGGGGTTTTTAATAATTTTTTTGGGATGTTGGTCCTGCACAGCTCCTCCCACTAACCCTGTGCTGCCACACTCTGCACCCAGGGAGGCTCCTGAGCTGCTGCTCCCTGAGCAGTGAAACAAGTGCTCACACAATTTTCCCGTGTCTAGGTGGCAGAATGAATTAATTTCCCAAATCAGTGTTAAATATTAAGCATTTCCAAGCAGAATTTGCTTTAAATCTCCCACCAGAACAGTCTCTCTCGACAAACAAGCTGTAACACACACACACACACACAAAGAGAAAGGGTGGCAAAGTGGAGTTCTTGCAAACAGAAACTGGAATCCAAAGCTCCCCCTCCCCAACCCTCTTCACTTTTATTAATTGTTTATCTGAAATTTCCTTTTGATAGCCGGGAAGAAAGCGGACTTACCAAGCAGGCCCGTCCCCAGCAGAGGGTTAAGGAGCTGCGGCACCACAGAGTTACTGCTGAGCTTGGCCGGCCCGGGAGCGCTCCCAGCACTATTGGATATGTTCAGCAAGGTTTCTGCCATGGACACCACGGCCGTGCCACCCCCCAGCGCCGCCACCGACAGAGCCGCCACCGCCGAGGACGTGGTGGTGGTGGTGGCGGTGGCCTGGGAGGAGGTGGCGATGGAAACCTCGGGGTGGCCGGCGGAGTTCAGGACACCCCCCACCAGCTGGGGGTTCAGGGCCATGAGCGCCGAGGGCCCGGAGCCGGCGGGCAGGAGCAGGGGGTTGGGAGCCGCCTCGGCGCCCGGAAAGCCGGGAATGGGGTTGGGCAGGAGGGTCTCCACCCTGGAGCCGTCGGGAAGGGGCTCGGGGGGCTGCGCCACCGAGGGCGCGGGGGGGTTCTGCTGCTGCAGCAAATCCGAGATGGTCACGTTGAAGGATGGCACGGGGAGCATGGCAGCGGCTTGGGCTTGGTTCTGCAGCAGGGCCGCCAGCAGCTGGAAGTGCACGGGCTGCAACACCTGCCCGTCCACGTCACCGGAGAGGAAAGCTAACGCGGCGTTTACATTCGGGTTGAGGAAACCTAAAGGGTTGAGGTTGACCTCGGACTTGCCTTCTCCCGCCGAAGGCTGCAGGATATTTAAGAGGTTCTGGTTTAGGAGCTGCTGCTGATTGACGGGCAGAGAGAGAGGCAGGGAGCTGAGGAGGTTGGGGTGCAGGGCGGGGGGCAGGTTGGTGCCGGCCGTGCCGCTCTGCGCGAAGGGCAGCGGCGCCTCGGGGCCCGGGAAGGGGAAGTCGGTGCCCACGGGCAGCTGGCCCTGCTGGAGGGGGGTCCCGGCCGCTGTGGTGACGATGACGCCGTCCTGCAGCACAGAGGTCGTCTTGGTGATGGCGGGTTGGCTGGCGCCGGCGATGGCGATGGACGAGGACGGCCCCGAACCCCCTGGAACACAAAGCGACCCCACTGTTAACGGGGCTCTGCCTCTTGGGACACACAGCCAAGCCCTACAACACCCAAACCAGCAGTGTCTGATGCCCACACAAAGAAAAAACATGACTGGAGCACCCAGACTGGAGTACTTGTAAAATACGGATGGATCTGCCACCAGCAACTCCAAACCCCCGCTGGGAATTACTGAAGTTGTGCCTCCCCTGCAGGGCTTTGGTGGGGATAGACCAGGATTTCATCCATCAGCACAAACCCCAAAGCAACCAGAAGGTAACAGAGCCAGCTGTGGCCCAGTCTGGGATGAACCACCTGGGAGAGGCATCACGGATGATGTTGGGTTCAAGAGTGAGAGCACCATCTACCTCCATTTCCATTCAATTCACGGGCTCCTGGATTTTAAATCATTATTCAAAGCATTATCCTGGAGTCCTGAATTAAAATACATGATGAATCCAATGAGTAAAATACATTTTGATCCAGCTCTGTTGGCATTCACAGCCCCCAGGGATTCACACAGAAAAAAAACCGTGGATTGGGGTGGTCAAATCGAATCCCTCACTTGCCATGAAAACAAAGAGCAACTGGGTAAATTTACTAGGAAAAAGTTAAAAGAAAGAGCAATAAAGTTTATCTGGGTATTTTTACACCCCCTAAGCGAAGCTGAAGTACAAAATATTGATATTTTTTTTTCCTTAAGGTGTTTCATGGCAAGTGCATTTCCAGGCAGGGAGAGCAAATTAAAAGCTGCTAATTGGACAAAGTGCCCAGAGATTATTCAAGCCAATGACAAATCTAATGGTGCAGATCCACGAAAATCAACTACAAGTGGAGGTTGTCACCTCCCAGCGCACCCATCCTGCTGTCACCTGGTTCTGGTGCCTCTGGCAACGTCTCCAAAATAAATAAAACAGGACAAAAAGGTTCTCTCAAGCCCATGTTGACCCATGAAGATGTACAGGAACATGCCAGAGACTCCACCTGAGTGTCTTCAACACCTGCCCTTTTTCCAGATTAATTAAGCAACTAATTAATTGCTACTGAGGAAAAATAAAAAACAGAATTCTGATGGATCCTGAGTAGGAGGAGGAAAATGTGTCCTTATTTCAATCCAGGCTGGAGAAGTTTGGGAGCTGAAGAGGGGATGAGCAGCCAGACTTCAGCAGGAAATACAGCACAGGGAGGGATATTTGACAGGGAGGCACAGCAGGAACTGGGATGGGGGGAAAGTCCTGAACTGGGCAGCAGCAAATACAACATTTACATTTACTCCTTCCCTCAGAACTGCCCTTCCCCAGCTCCACACGAACTCTCTGACATCCCGGTTTTTCGAGGGAAGGGATGCCCAGGATCAGCAGGTGGATGAGGGACTGGCTGATCCTAAAGGTCTTTTCCAACCCTAACAACTCCCTGACTCTGAGATGTGTGGAGTCCTCTGAAGGAGCAGCAAAGCATGGAGATGACTCTGGATGTGCTTTGGCCCTGAACTTTATTCAAAGGCATTTCCAGCCCCACAGGTTGTATTGACTGGAATTCTCCAAGAGGGCAGGATGATGGTGGGGAAGGAGAGAGTGGATGCCAGGCACAAGTGATCCCAAGACACAGAGGAGAACAGGATCACAGCTCTGAGCACCTGCATCTCCCCCAGGCCTGGAGAAGGAAGGAAAGGAAGGGTTTGGACATGGCACCAACTCACCCAACCCCCCACCCTGAAGGGGTTCATTATCACCATGACCAGGCTGCAAGAGGACAATTAGAGGGAAAGGAGAAACATCCAGGATGCAGAAAAAGCAGCTCTGTTGTCCTCCAAGAGGGCCAAAGAAAATAAATGGAAGTTGAATAAGATCTGGATTTTTACCATTATTGCTTATTTTACTGAAGAGCATTTTTTGTTGTGTTTTCCTTTGACAGCAGGTTCCTTTTCCAGTGTGCATTTTATCTGGGTTCATTTCTTTAAAGAACTCCCAGACAGGTTTTCTTCAGCAGAGACAATGAAACAATGGGTGTTAGGTGTTCCAGAAGATTCACTCTCCTCGTTCCCTCAGAATAGAGGAACCAGAGTGGCAGATATTTATCACTGACCCCTCAGCACTGCCATTCCATCAAGAGGCAGGAACACACACGTGTTGTTGGAATGCTGGGACACAGTCCACAGCCTGCCTTGGTTTGCGTCCTGGATGTGCTGGAGTCATGGGAGGTGTCCCTGTCCGTGGCAGGGGGTGGAACAGGATGGTCTTCAAGGTCCTTTCCAACCCAAACCATTCCATGGTTCCCTGATTATCACTACATACATGTTTTCCTAAAAGACTGCAGTTGAAGCATACCAATGGGAAAACAATAATGTAAACAGTATTATGCAATTAATTTCTACGTGAGAAACTCCCCATTATGTGTTTTAGTATTTCAGTGGTCAAGAACACATTGCTGGAATTTGTGGAATAAAAACAATCCCTAAAACAGGGCTGTGAAGGACTTGGACAAGGAAAAAGTGCAGCACTTGCCCACTGGCCATTAACACCTGAAATGTTTTTAGGGTTGAGGACAAAGAGATGTTATGAATTTCACTCTCTCAATTCTCTCTTTTCACACAATCAGGGAATCCCAGGATGGTTTGGGTTGGAAGGGACCTTAAAGATCATCCAGTGCCACCCCCTGCCATGGGCAGGGACACCTTCCACGAACCCAGGGTGCTCCAGCCTGGCCTTGGACACTTCCAGGAAAATCCACCTCCCAGGATTCAAACTCCCAGACACATTCCTGTTTGAGCTCTTCCACCCCTTCCCTGTGCCCTCAGAACCAGGAGCTGTGCATTTTAACCACTGTATTCCCCCTTTTCTGGTGGGAATGGAAAACATTGCAGATGGTTATCTGGCATCCCTTTTATTACAGGGGCTAATTCCAATTCCAATTCCAATTCCAATTCCCAAGGAGCCATAACTCAGCATTTGAGCACCAAGTGCTGTCAGTCCTTGTCCTTATTGAGATCCTGCACAGGAGAAACACAAAAAATGGACCAATAAATAAAAAAAATCCTCCTGCAGGACCAGTTAAAAACCTGAAATTGCCTCCTGTGCAGCTCCCCATCCTCGTGGAATCTGTGGAATATTTACCTCCCTGCCCAGGACACTCCAGGGTGTTACTGTGCCTTCAATCCTCCCAGGGTTTTCACACTTACAAAAAAGTAACTGGAATGTCGGCCCCAAAATCTTGGGGGGAGGGCAAAAAGCCCCAGACTGTTTTTAGGACAACAGAAATCCTTAAAATTAGGCTTTCAAAAAAAAAAAAAATTTAACAGCTGATTGATTGTCACCCTTGGCTCTTCTCCTTCCCCCTGTCTCCTCTGAATTCTGAATTTTACCTACACGATTTCTGTGCTCAGCTGTGGCTGTGAAACACTTCACTGCCAAAAATTCCATAAAAAGCATTATTTCCTTCAATAATCCCCCCCACTCCTCTCCCTGGAAAGGGTTGGATTTGCCCACTGATTCCCCTTAGGAATATTTTGGGATGGTGAGAGATAAATATGTACAGAAAATCCTCAGGTAATTAATTCAGGTTTTCTCCACTTAACAAGGCTCACCTTTCTGCATTATTTTGTTGCTATTTTTCACAAATCCTTTAACTTTTGTCACTGTAAATTCCTAGAAAATTGTATGTATGGCACTTAAAGCACCAACCAGGGAAGGGTCTGGTGAAATCAAAGACTGTGAGTTACTGGGAAATTGGAGTTTTGAGAGATAAAACAACACAAGAACACCACAACCTGTGTCTAAAAAAGCAGAGAACATTTTCCCCTGTTCTTTACAGCCCTCATTTGAATAGAAAAAGGATCCCTTTTCTCTCCCCAGAAATAATAATAGAGGAAAGGAAGGTGCAGATGGAAAGAGCAGCGATCCCTTGTCACGGCTCCTGAGCAGGGAAAAGCCCCTCTGGAAATTGCTGTGACCCCAAAATCCATAGGACATTTCAGCTGGCTTTGCAATCAGAGGAGGAGCTGCTTGGCATCCTGTCCAGGGGTTATTTCCAGTTCAACAAGGAATTTTTCTCAGCCACAACGAGTCCCACAGAGGTGCCAGAGGCTCTTCTGAACTCGGGCGTCAGGAAGTTCTACCGAGTCTGTAATTCCAGGAGATCCATGGTAATTTTGGGAAGCAAATCCACAGACTCACTTAAATACACCACTTCATGTGACATATTTGAAAATATTCCATCTTTGATGCACAGGAAGGACCATTTTCAGGGAAGAAAGGGCCTATATTAGGTTGATTTTCCTGGGCTGCTTCTGTGAAAGAGCAGCTTGCAGGGAATTCCCAAGGGCTGGAATTGCTCCCCTCCAGCCCAGCTGCCTGGCACCACCAGCCCTGCTGATCTGCTCAGGGTGGGATGAGCCCGACTCTGGGATCTCCTGCAAAGCCACCCTCGGGAATTCTGCTGCCTGCCCTGGAAATTCCTGCACCTCCCTGCACATCCCAATCCTGGGTTCCTCAGCTGTCCACACAGCCAGGAGCACCCCCACTTCCATTAAATATTCCCATTTTTTATGTTGCCAGGAATTCACTCGGCTTCTCTTTTTATTTATTTATTAATTTTTTTTAATGTGTTTTTGTGGAGTTTGTTTTGGTTTGCTCTGTTTTTTTAACACCCCTGAGCTGACCCTTTGCACTGAGTGGATTAAATCCAAGTCTCCCAAACCATTTCTTGTTTTCCAAGGCCCTGCTCCACTCCCAGTTATCCTGGCTGCATTAAAATAAACCCCCTCTGGAGAGGGACAGAAGCTCCTCCCTGTTTAATTCTATTTTACTGTTTCTATTCTGCACATTTCCCCAGTTCCAGGGAAAAGGATAAAGCCTTTATTTGCCAAATGTGCCCAAATAAACTCCTCGTGCTTCTGATGTTCTGATCTTCACACCCTATCACCTTTATTTCTATTTGCTGTGGTTATTGTGGTTCCCTCAACTTCCCTATCAGCAAGAAAAAAACCTAAATGAGCCAACCTACAATAAAAACTCATCACCCAGTGACACATCCCACAAAAAACCCCAAATAAATCCCATCACACTCCCACTGAAAATTACCTGGGAACTGCAGATATTATCTCTGGAAGGAGAGAACAAGAGCCAGGATAACAAAGCTTGGGCTGTGTGGTTAAAATCTAATTAAAAGCTGGGCTAATTGTGGGGATTCACGGTGTTTTTTTTCTCCCAGGAACTATTTTTGGGGCAGGAGCTGCTCTGAGTGCTGGCACAGCCACAGATTCAGCAATTAAGAGACTTCAAAACAAAGGGAGGAGGGAGGGGAAACAAAAAAGCCACAAGCTGAAATGTGAACAGGAGGTTCCTGAGAACATCTTACTCAGCTCTGGAAAACTCAGGGGCCTTCAGCAGCTCCAGCACCAAAACTGACACCCCAGGACAGGATAATTCCCAATATTCCTCTCCCCAGCTTTGTCCCGGAGCTGAGTGCTGACTGGAGACTCACTTTTATTTTTAAAAGTCGTTATTAACACAAAATCCTCGGCGCTTCCCACGCTGTTCATGGAAAACACAAGAGAACTGCCCCCCTCTGGAATTCCACAGCCTGTGGATGAGACACAGGAAGGTTTCTGTGTCGTTTTAGGGAGTAACCCAATCTGAGGAGAAGAAAAGAGGTGCCCTCATGGTGAGCATGGCTCGGGTTTGGAGGGGGGCATTTGTCCTGCCCAGCTTTCCTGAGGATCCTTGGGAATACAAGCACAGGGAAGAGAACTCCCGGTGCAAAGCCAGACCTTTGCTCCGTGCAGGAGGGAGGCCAAAGTCTCCAGAGGGAAAATGCCTCGGGAAATCTCCTCTGTGTCAGCGTGACGAGGCAGAAGAGCCACCCAAGGACTGAGAGCTGCCTGACTGCAACACAAACCACCCCAACAGCATCCCAGGAACGGAGAGGAACCCCTGGAACTCATCAGGAACCGTGATCTTGGACAATTCTTTTTCTGTAATTCAGGTTTTTTTATAGGATTCCATTCTGCACTTTCAAGGAGGGAGTTCAGGAAATTCAGGGCAGGTTCTTGGGTTATTGAGGGACCGACTGCACCCTGAGGTCCCTTTGGTGTGAGCTGGGTTGTCACTCACACAGGCAGCACCTTTCACTACTTTGCTCAAACAGAAACAGCCCAGTGAAATTCCCATTTTTGAGCTGTTTCCCTCCTATCTTTCAACACCCCAGACACAGGAACAGCAGCAAACCCGTTTCCTCTCCAAGTCTCCAGGGGTGAGCAAACCAGGAAATCTCTCCCTCCACTCCCCCAACCGAACACACAGTTTATCCAACCATCTCATTATCACCTTAATGTAAAATTATCACCATTAAGGCAAACCCAGACTCGGCATTTCCTTGTGCTGGCCCTGGAAAGGGTTGCTTTGCAAATTTTGGGACTCCCTGTGTCTCTGATAACACCAACTCTTTACTGGCAGCAGTGAAGAACACGTGTTACCACCTGGATACTCCAACCTGGGGCTGGACTAGCAGGGCATGCTGGAAAAAACCAACCAGTTTATTTGGGGGAGTGACAAAAGAGGTGTGGGAATGTTCAGAATAGCGTGGATTTTATTTATGCAGCGTGTGTGGAAGTTCAGAGGAGCAGGAGCTGGCACAGGAAGGATGATTTCGTCCAGGACAAGAGAGATGTATTTTTGTTTACCACTGGTTTGGTTTAGAATCCCAGAAGGGTTTGGGTTGGAAGGGACCTTGATGCTCAGGGACCACGGGCAGGGACACCTTCCACCAGCCCAGTTGCTCCAACCTGGCCTTGGACACTTCCAGGGATCCAGGGGCAGCCACAGCTTCTCTGCCCAACCTGTGCCAGGGCCTGCCCACCCTCACAGCCAACAATTCCTTCCCAATCTCCCATCTAACCCTGCCCTCTGGCAGTGGGAAGCCATTCCCTGTGTCCTGCCACCACAGTTCCTGATGAAGATCCCCTCTGTGCCTTCCCTGCAGACCCTGGAAAGCTGCTGTGAGTCTTCTCTCTTCCTGTGTGAGCACCTGGGGACGAGCACCAACTGCTCACAGCGGGAAACTCCAGTTTAAAAACCAGACACGTGGAAGGAACCCGTTTCAAACCAGCCATCCCATCTTCCCAAGAGGTGAAGCCCGGGGGAATCCCCCCAGGAGGCCACGTACCTGCTTCAGGGCTGCTCTGGTTGCAGCCGCTGCCGACGCTGTTGGCGATCGCCGGGGCCGAGGGTGCCTGGATTCGCGCCTGAGGTGGGTTCTGGTGCAAGGAGTTTCCTAAAGCCATTCCCGACTGCGGGAGCATCCCGCAGCTCCCCCCAGCCTGCATCTGGCTGATGAGCCCTGCCAGGTGGTTGGTGCTGCCGGGGCCGTGCCCGAAGGCGGTGCCGGGGCCGTGGCAGTGCAGCCCCTCCCCTCGCAGGGGCAGCCCCGGCGCCAGCGGGGTCTGGAGGCCTCCGGAGCTCAGGGCGGGCTCTGGGAAATGCATCTGGCTCCCAGAGCAGGGCAGGGCAGGGCCGGAGCTCCCACAGCCCGTGGAACTATTGCTGCTCACGTGGGAGCTCTGGCAGCTCATGGACTGCAGGAGCTGCGACATGGAGCTGATGGGGAAGGAGCTTTGACTCTGCTTCCTTATCAGATCGGAGCCGGCTTTGGAAACCCCAGAACTGTCCAACTGGGACTGTCTCAGCAGGCTCAGCACCGTGGTGGGGGGCTGCTTTCTTTTCCTCAGAGGATCCTTTTGCTGAGACATCAGTTTGTCTCTCAGTGCTGCTCGGCCGCTCTGCCCCTCCGTGGTGGGGAGGAGCACGTTGGCAGCAGGAGGGAACATGGAATTTAAAGTGCTGTGTCCTTCGGAGTTGCCGCCGCCGGCAACAGGTCCAGAGTTGCTACTGCTGCTGTTGTTGGTACCAGCGAGTTTGTTTTGATTTGCTAGCTGTGCTTTGGCTGCTGCTGACAGTAAACTGCTGGCTGGGAAAGAGGCAGCGTTGTGCTGGTTCAAGATCTGGTTTAAAGGCATTCCCAGCAAACCAGGCTGACTCTTCAGGGAACCGCTTCCAGCCGACGCAGCGGGAAAAACTGCATTGTTGGGCGGGTTCAGTACATTACTCATTCCAGCAATCAACGGGTTGGGGATGTCCTTGTACTGGCCGAGTCCATCGTGCTTGGTGGAAGGGCTGGATGGCATAGACGGCCTGGGCGAGCCTATGGTCGACCTCGGGGACCTGGGAGGGACCTTGATGCCGCCGCAGGCCGGCTGCGGCCCGAGCGGGGGCAGCAGGAAATTCCCGTGATCCGACGACGTGGAGGAAGAGCGCGACCTTTGGGGGGAGGCCTCGATCCTGCCCATGCCCGAGCCCATCATGTGGACCGGGGAGGTGACGGGCGACGGGGACAGGGAGGTGGAGGCGGAGTGCTGGACCCTCTGGCCGTGGGGGGCGTGGTTGGCGTGGGCGGGTTTGACGGTGGGCAGGGGCAGGTTGCTGGGCAGGGGCACGACGGCGGGGGGCATGCTTACATTCATCACGGGTACCTGAGAGTGGGCGCTCGCGTGGAACGGGGACGGGGGCACGATCACGGGGTTCTGGCTCGCCGGCTTGCTGGGAATGGGGTCCAGGATGCCCAGGGGATCCTTCTCGGATGGCAATGGCTTTTTCTGGAGGGCGCAGGCCGGCGGCGGAGGCGGGGGCGGAGGGGGGGGAGGGCCCTGCGGGAGGGGAGGAGGTTTGTGGTGGAACATCGCTCGCGGGATTTCCATCCCCGCGGAAAAGCCGCACAGGGGCTTCTTCATGACGGGGCTCTTGGTGGTCAGGGTGGGGGACAGAGGTATGTTAGTCCTGCCGGCCATGGCGCAGGACGACTGGATGGGCGAGCCGTGCAGCATCACCGAGGGCGGCGACAGCGGCGTGCGGCTGGCGTGGATGGGGCTGGAGTTGGGCGCCCCGTGGAAACCGGGATTGTTCCTGGTGAAGACGTCGGGGCTCCCCAGAGGGTCAGTCCTGGGGGAGATGGAGCCGTCGCCGTAGATCTGCGATCCCGAGGAAGCCGGGCTGGGCATCCCGCCGTGGCTGCCCCGGTACGGGGACTTCTGCCCCAGCTCGCTGCTCCCCAACCTCTGCCTGGGATACACGGGATGGAGCTCCGGCTGCTGGCTCCCGGCCATCTCCTGCACGTACAGCCTCCCCATGGCATTGGATGCCCCGATCATCAGCTTGAAAGGAGTCTTACATTCCGGCATCACGGAATTTGTAATTCCTTCGTGCGGTTTGTTCCTCGCCGATCGCGGAGTGGCTGCTCGGGTGGGAACTACCGGAGTCGCACCTGGTGTTACAAACACACAACCGGTCACCGTTTGGCAGTGCAGCTATCACGGGTTTCAGTGCAGAGCTACGCTGTGGGAAAAGGTTCCTCAAAGCAAGGAGGCCTTTGGCTAAACTTTGGTTTCCACAGGGATGAAACCTCAGGCACTGAGGAGCTGCTGGAGCGGCGCCTGTCGCCCTGTACAGACCTTAATTTAACATCCCATATAAACATGGATAACTGGAAACCTTTCCCCTGCCCTTCTGTCTTTTCTAACCATCACCTCCAGCGTCCCACTCCTGGATTTCCAGCACCAGCCCTCTGGCAGGAGCAGGGAGTCGCTGTCGCAGGGAAAAGGAGCCTCTGGCACCATCTATTGAGGACAGGAGGAACAAAGCCCAGCCAGGACTGAGACTCCTTTCCCAGGTCCTGTCCCAAATGCTGGCCCTGATGAGGGATTCTGGATGCTTCAGGTGTTTGTTTGCAGGATAAAAGCCTTGGGGACATTTGCACACATTGACACATGAACCCAATGGAAAAATTCCCACTTTGGAGCCCAAGACCTTCCTACAAACACAAAGCCACTTCCCATCTTTATTTAAAAAGAGTATTTTTTCCTCCAATGTTTTACTTTCAGAATATCATCGTAAGCTTACAAAGGCCATTTATTGGGAAATTTTCTTCTTTGCTTATTTGCAAAATTCTGACCAGCAGAGAAGGCAAAAGCACATGAATGTCACTCATGTCTTGAATATATTTACCTGGTTTCACCTCCTTCATTCTGCTAATTTTTTGAAATCAAGAATTCAACTTAAGTGCTACTCATCAAAAAAAATTAGGAGGAAAAATGTGTGGCACCTTGGGAAACTGTGAGTTAGAAATGAAATGACATTGAAAAAAAAATTTAAACAGAGGTTGAAAATATTAAATGTCAATGTGAAAATCAGTCCTGTGACCAGTGTGGGTTGAACTTCACATTGATCAGCCCTATCCTGCCATCTTTGATCCCTTGCTGTCTGGGTGTTATCTCTCAATGATTTACAGCTAAAAGTTGTGGGTTTTTTCTAGGTGAACAACCTCTCAGTTATCAGGATTTGTTGTTACACCTTTTCTTTCACCCCAGAGCTCAGTGATCCCCCCACTTTTACCAGGTGGTTTGACCTTCTCTTGCTTTGGTAACACCTGTCAGCTCCAGCCACCAACAAATTACCTCTTCTTTTTTTTTTTTTTTCTTTTTTTTGTTGACATGGATAATTAAAATGCTAATCCAGGTTGGTGCCTAAAAATAATCCTTGAGAAATTACAGTGGAGATCTCCTCTGCTGTAAATTCTCCTTTACAACACAATTTCCCATTTAGCCACGTCCTAATCCCTTCATAATCACTTTATTCTGCTCCTCTAATTTCCCATGTGACAGAATATCAGACATATTGCCACAGTTCCACGAGATGAGAGTTAATGTATTTTCTTTGTTCTAGAACAATCTGATATCTTTTCCAAGAAAATCACGCTCTTAAGGCTGGCAATGACCTGATTTAGACTCCTTTTCTACCTCTCTATCTCTCTGATCACTCCATTTCCTCCTTAAAAACCTGTTTATTTTTGCACTCACCGACACATCAGACTTTTGGGGGTGGCTTTGCAGGGTAATTACACAGATAAAATTAAGATTACTGAGTGGTTGTGGGGGATTTAAGTTTTACTCACTTGTTCCACCCCCAGGGCTGGTGAGGACCAGGGAAGGATGAGGTGCTTCCATGCTTTTGTGCAGCGTGGCCACGGCAATGATCTTCCTCTTGTGGATGCATAGCTTGGTGACATCTTCATCTGCCTTGACATCTTCAGCAGTTCTCTGCTTCACAGCAGCTCCAGGATCGAAATTAAACACCTGGGGGTGAAAATTGCAGCGTTTAAACGATGATGACGGGCAGAAAACTCACCAAACACACCTAAATGTGACACAGGACACACAGGAATTTTCCTCTGGTCCTCAGAGCTCTTTGACTGCTCCTACATTGCCCGAGAGGGGGGAAGGCAGAGGGGAGATTAACCTTTGGATTTCAGGGCATAACTCTGGGTGGACACTACTTGTTTTATATTTACATGTTATCATGTGAACAGAGGTCAAGCCATGGCATAGCACATCAGCTGGCATCATAAATATTCCAGTAAAGACCCAAAATGCTGCTTTTGCTTTACCTTGGGAAGAACAAGAGGACATTCTAGGCCACACTTGCACGTTCCATCAGTCAGCAAGTAAGTCTTCACCTGCTCCAAGCAGGATAATAAAGACCCACTGGGACTGTAAAGGAACAGAAATGATGAATAAAAGCTATTGGATAGGTCATGACTTGTACCTGCCAGTCTAAAAACTCACAAGGAGAGCTGATATTTACTTTTTTTTGTTTTTTTTTTTTTTTCATATTATTTCTTGCTTTTTGTCAAGAATTGAAACGGTACTTATTAAGAAACACCCCAAAAAAGCCCCCCTCTTAAACATATTTTAAAACTATTTTAACTGAACTGTTTGTCAGTGAAAAGATCCAGGGATTTACAAGGTTAACCCACTGTTTTTTTTTTTTTTCAATGGCAGCCATAAAATAGCCCCGTTTTTAACACCAAAACAACCCAAGTGGAATAGTTTGGATCAGGAAAAACGCTCCAAAAGAGTCAAAATTCCAAACAAACCGCCTCAAACCCGAGGTGGAATCGTCTCCTCCCGCGCAGGGAGCTAAAGCAACATCTGCAAGCGACACTTCCAGCTCTGCTGACAGCTCAAATCAGGGATTTATTTGCCTGGAATGGTTATTTTTGGGAGAAGTGCTCGGGCTGAATGTGTGTAACGGTGACAGTTTGGAGGGTGAGGAAGATGAAAGAGCAAACCTAAAAATAGGCCTGAAGTGACAGGTCAGGAAGTCAAACCTCGCCTGTCTGGAAGCCTTGGGGAGGAGGGGGAAACTACTCTTGATTTCATTTTGTTTTAATTTTAGCTCCAGGCTGCTTAAACCTCGGTCCCTTTGGACTTTGCCAGCCTGTCCTGACTGTGCTCAGCTCCACACTGGAAGATGGAACAGCTTCTTCCCGTGGGATTTGCTCCGGACCAGCCCATCTGCACCTGGAATCTCCACAGACACTTTCTGTGGTGCTTAAAAATCCACGTTAAATACCCTCTGGAGTCAGGATGCCCTTTTATTTCCACTGCCTAAAGATAAAAGGCTCCTTTTTCTGGGATATTTCTGAAATAAAGCAATCTGAAATAACCTTTCTGTGCAGTTTGCCTGGGCACACATGAGCAGTTCGGGCTCGAGGAGATCCTGGAGCCTGGAAAAAAAACCCCCCACACTGTGCTGATGATCAGAGGGTGTGAAGGAAGGTCAGTGCAGTGGATTTGTGGGATGTGGGATCCACCATCCCTCCTGCACGTACAGCCAGGGTTATCTGTCCACAGGAAACCACCAAATTTTAAAAAAAACACATTTTTTTCCTGTTCCTGGGCAGAGCTGTAACTGCACAGTCCCTTCTGTGTGCACAGATCTCCTCACACTTCTAACTGCAAAGGATAATCCACAGCTTCCTTTGTAAGAATCCATGGAATCATGGAATGGTTTGGGTTGGAAGGGACCTTAAGATCATCTCGTTCCACGCCCTGCCATGGTGGAACACCTTCCACCAGCCCAGGCTGCTCCAAGCCCTGACCAACCTGGCCTTGGACACTTCCAGGGATGGTTCAGGCCCTGCTTTAAGGCAGCAGCACAGCCCTGAGAATCAACTCAGTGCTTTTACCAGGTAATAAAAACTAGTTAATTAATGGATTTAATCTTGATTTAATCCAGAGCAAGTGCTGCCAGCTGCCAGCAAAGCCTGTGTGCTTTACAGGGGAGCACAAACACAGGGTCTTTATTCAGCTGGGATCATCTATCCTGCTTAAACCATGTCAGATCTTAATATATCCACTAATTTTCCCTTGGATAGCTGGGGAGTCAATATTGTTTGACCTTTCCCTGTCTCCATAAATGCTGTGCACACTTTGGGGCAGAGCAGGATTCAATCCTTGGAGATGCAGCTGCCCTGGCTGAGCCCTGTGGATGCTCCATGTCAAAAGCAGGAGATGGGAATGTTTGACTTCCACCCTTTAACCACGGAATTAAAGAATAAAAAAAAACACGTGGCAAGAGGGCAGGAAGAACACAAGCACCCCCCCAAAGCTGTAGGAAGTGCATGAAACTTCTCAGAGCTGCAGAAAAACCAAGTTCAAAAGCAGGTGGGATCACGAGGTATATAAAAATCCCAAAGCATTTTATTGTCTTGGTGTCTGGATATAAAGATTATTGGGGAAAAAAAAAAACAAACAACAACCCAACTGACCCAGAACTTTTCCCTTCTCATTGATTTTTTAACTCAGGCAGAGGCTCAGTAAATTAGAGCTGTAATGAGGAGTGCAAGGGAAGGCGATTTCTCTCTTGACATGGGTATCACTGCCACGGATTGGGTTTGATTTCTGCTAATTGGGAACATCAACAAGAAATCCCGCAATGCATCTGATCTTTTATGGTGGTTTAGTGTAAAATTGGAGCGGGGCTTTGACTCATTAGAGGGTTTTGTCTTGGTGATACATGAAATGTTGGGAAGGACTGGCTATTTTAATGACAGAGCGGTGGAATGAGATTAAGCAAATAACAGACTGATCATCAGGTGGACCCTGGTGATGCAAACCTGCCCTGCCCACATTTTGTTAAAGCTGACTCTGAGCTTTTTTTCCCAATAACATTTGATTTACAGCCTGTTTGTCTGCACGCATTTATTTAACACCAATTTCACTGCATTTCTTCGTGACCGTTCCGGGGCAAAGCAAAACAAAAAACAAAAAAAATCCAATAAGCTACAAAAATAAACAAATAAAGGAGCTAAAACTTCGGATTTAGGCTCATGTTCCTGTTTCTTTTCCCACAGGAGAGATGTGAGGAACCCACAGGAGTAAATCTTGCTGGAGAACAGCAGTGATACTGAACACAGAACTTCCATGGGCATTACCAAAATGATGGGTTTTGGAGCTACTGAGGAGCCACAAAAGTTCTACAGGTATTTAGTAGTTACATAATTTTAATTTCCCTTCGAAAGAATCCCAGAATCCTGGAATAATTTGGGATGGAAAGGACCTAAAGATCATCCAGTCCCATCCCCTGCCATGGGCAGGGACAGCCCAGGCTGCTCCAACCTGGCCTTGGACACTTCCAGGGATCCAGGGGCAGCCACAGCTTCTCTGCCCAACCTGTGCCAGGGCCTGCCCACCCTCCCAGCCAGCAATTCCTTCCCAGTATCCCATCTCTCCCTGCCCTCCCTCAGCTTCAAAAACCCCTTTGGAAAACGACAAGCCCGGGCAGTTTTTGAGCACGAGCGAAGGAGCCGAGTCCCAAATTTACTGCAGAATCCATTAATTTAATCCCCAAACTCCAAGAGCAAGGAAAGCAGATGCCCCTGGGGCCACCTTACCTGACGTAGAGAACTCCACTTTGGTCCACCCGCCGCTGCCACCCCACGGGAACTTGCACTGCCGGTGGCCCTCCGTCCGTGTCCCCTCCGTCACACTCCTTCCCACCGTTCATTTTCCCGTTTCTGGCTTAGGAGTCTCCAGAGATATCAACAATGGGCTGATATCCTCCTCCTACATGTCATCCTGGCCTCCCAGAGCAGGCCCTGCAGCTGATCCCAAACCAGACAAAGTGCACCGGGAGGCTCCAGCTCAGTTTGAAACCAAGTCCTTCCGAGGGGCCATTTTCGGTCGAACGAGTCACTCTCCCATTATAATCCACATTAAATATGCAAGGTTTAAACTCCTTATCTATTCATAAGGACGAGCTACAAGGGATAAAAATTAGTGCTTCCGACTTGGGAAAATCATAATTCACCAATCCTGGGTTACCTGTCAGAGAGGAGGGGTTTTTTTTGGGGGGGGAAAGGAGGGTTTTTTAGTTCCCCAGGGTGGCTCCGAGCTCGAGGACCGGCCCAGGGAACTTGGACTTGGTGACAGCTCCTCTCATTTTCTACAGGCACAAGTCAGACCCGACCCCTCCAGGTGTTACAACACCCCTTTCTGGGCCACATCCTTCCTGCTTGCTCTTTGCCTTCTGCTCGCTGTCCAAGTTGTCTTCTTGAGCTTCTTTCATGACTCCTTGGCTCCAGTGAAACAGCCTGGAAAACACGGATGTGGGAGAGACGTGAGGCACTCGGGGAGGGGTTCACAGCTGCAGCCATTTCAAGAGCTTAAAATCAACGTTTTCAGTGGCAGTGGAAGCATTAAAACAAGGCTTGGGGTAAATATAAACCTGCCAGCAAATTCTATTTACAAGTGCATCTTAGAAGGAGCGAGAGTGAGGCTGCTGTTGCACGGTTAATGTGCAGTTTAGGTGAATTAAGGGATGCCTCTTTTCACTGAGTATTTTTTCCCGTATTCTTCCGTTCAGAACTAGCAGCAGATGACTAAATTAACGCCCTTTAAAAATTGTTTATAAACCTGAATGAATTCAATGTGGAGGAAGCTGCTTCCGGGCCGGGTAATATCCATAAAAATGGAAAACCGCTGCATTCGGATTAAATTTAAATAATCATCTTTCCAAAAATTGTGGCATAAAAAGGGAAAATGCAGCATCAATGCACTGATCTCTGAATACCTGGGAAACAATCTGAATATCCCCAGGAATAATTCCCCCCCACGCTATGAGTTAACTCTTCATGACAGAAGTTCAGAACCACGTTATTCCCCTAAAAATGATGTTATTTCCCCAAAACAGCTATCCAGGTTGACCAGGTGAGGCTGAGCTCTTGGGCCGGGGCAGTTTGTTAAGGTGAGACAAACATGAAGCAGGGGACTGAGACAGCAATAAACAGCAAATCCTAAAATTCAAACATAAGAGGCACTGATGATGGTTGGAGTTACAACATGAACTGGTTTTTTTTGGGATCTCGTGTCAATTCTGCCTCGTTCCTGACACTCCTGTTATGCCAGCACGTTAGAACACAGTAAATGTTACAGACCTGACTGATTTTATTGAGAAAAGGTGGTTTTTTTAAGCTAGAAATGGAATATGAAGACTTAAGATCCCAGATTTCTGCATAACACCACATTAAATCACATTTAACAGTAATAACAGCTCCTTCCTTCAAGGCCACTAAAGGAAGACTGGAGATAGGGATAAACACAGTCCTGGGAATGTTCCCTCAAGCCCCCCAACACAGAACATCCTCTTTAGATGTGCCACTTAAAAATGGAAAGCTCCAAAAGTTCCATGGGGAAAGAGAAATCCCTGGAGTATTTGCCAGGATGAGGAGCAGAGAGGAGCAGGTTGGGCAGAGCCAATGCAGGGACACCCTGTCCAAACAATCCAGCCTTCAATCCCTCGGTCTGGGACACAGGAATAGGATTTGGAAGCTCTTGGCAACAGTTCAGGGCTCGCCCAGGTTCTCAGTTCAGGAATCCTGGTGCTGGATTGGTTTTATCCTGATTAAGGAAGGAGCAGATGATGTTCCATCCAATCCAATCCTGAATTTACCTTATTGCTGAATTCACTGCAGGTCCCGTGGGAGGCTAAAATAGGTGAATAATTTCCCTGTTCCTCCGAATGAGGATTAACCTTCTGTGACAGGACAACACCAGGAAACACAGATTTAAATCACTGGGAGCACAGGGGGCAGGGAAAGTTGCTCAGCTCAGCCCAGCCTTGCCATGTTTTTATGAAAGAGGGCAGGTTTAGATGAGAGGTTAGGGAGAAATTCCTGGCTGGGAGGGTGGGCAGGCCCTGGCACAGGTTGGGCAGAGAAGCTGTGGCTGCCCCTGGATCCCTGGAAGTGTCCAAGGCCAGGTTGGAGCAGCCTGGGCTGGTGGAAGGTGTCCCTGCCCGTGGCAGGGGTGGAATGGGATGATCTGTAAGGTCCTTTCAACCCAAACCCTTCTGGGATTCTATGGAAAGTAAGAATTGATAAAGTGGAATTTATGACATTTATTTGCTCTCAGCTCTTAAATGTTTCGGGCATTAATGGCTAAGGAGCAAATTCCACGTGGATTTCCACAAAGTGCAGGCAGCAAAGCCCCCAGTCCTTCCAGCAACCACTGCAATGGCACAGGCAAGAGGTGCCCATCCATGTTTTGGGACAGAAATCCACCCCTAATCCCCACGTGTGTTATTTCATTTAACTCCATAACACCAGACCACTCAAACCTCTGCATTTCTTACTGGTCCAGGGACTTACAACTCAGCAGGAGGAGAGGGAACGGCTTCAGGCTGTGCCAGGGGAGGGGCAGGTGGGACATCAGGGGGAATTTCTCCTGGAAAGGGTGGTCAGGCACTGGCAGGGGCTGCCCAGGGAGGTTTGGAATCCCCATCCCTGGAGGTGTCCCTGGCACTCCGTGCTCTGGTGGGCATTGGGCACAGGGGGGACTCTGTGACCTTGGAGGGCTTTTCCACCCTCAGTGATCCTGGGATTCTGTGAATTCCATGACTGCAGAAGAACCCCATCCCCTGATGCACCATTTGCCCCTTCCCCATCCAAAGGCTCCCTGGGAAGCCCCTCGGACTGGGATGGAAAGGAGCAGATGCTGGAGCAAGCCCAAGGAATTCCTGACACTGGACTGCACCCAAAGGGCTGACTCTCATCAGCCCCTGCAATAAACACCTCTCCCCACAACCTCCCCACAGCTCCAGACAACCCCTCTTATCTCCCCACAACGTTCCACATCCCAATCCATGACTCCCTTTCCCCGTGAGCCAGGACATGCCTTTTAGATTTGGGGTTGCAATCCAGGTTCATCACGATATCCTTTGGAATATTTCACTGGAGAACGATGCAAAAAACTACACCGAATTCTTCCCCCTCCCAACTCCCCCCCTTTCAGCCCCCTGGATCCCTTCTCCCCCCTTGGAAAATTTCTCCCTAATTTTCATATGCTGAAGGTATGTTTTCAATTTTTAATGTGGCTCTCTCACTTCTTTATATTTTTTTTTTTTTTTTTTTGAAATGTTGCATTTTAGGGCCTCTCTGCACACTCAGCTGTTCACGTTTGCTTTAACAACTCCTTTGGTCAAGTGGGGAAAAGAGAAAACTTGGTATGAAAGTAAAAAAAATTTGAATTAGATACGAATTGCCTGGGTTCTGCTCTGTCCCATGTGAAACGATTAATATTTATTTTATTAATAAAAGGACGCATTAAGACAAGTTTTGACAGTCTGGTATTGCAAAAATTTAGAATCACCACGGAATCCCAGGAGGGGCTGGGTTGGAAGGGACCTTAAAGCTCATCCCATTCCACCCCTGCCACAGGCAGGGACACCTTCCACCAGCCCAGGTTGCTCCAACCTTCTGAGTAAAGAATTTATTCCCAATAAAATATAATCTAAATCTCTCCTCTTTCAATTTAAATCCATTCCCCCTTGCCCTCCAATTACTTTTGATGCCCCATGACTTTTTTCCCCCTTGAACTTTTAGTGGTGCCCAACAATTCCAGGGATCACAAAGGGCCTTCTCTGATGCACAAATCACCTATGGAATGGCCACATTTTGGGAATGAAGCCCTGCAAACCCTTGGAACACAAACCAAACACCCCTTGGAGACTCAAAATCACACCCTGATTTTTGTGGCTTTCCTTTTGCAGCACGGAAAACCTGTGGAATATGTTGAGAATGAGTAACACCCTCAAATCAAATTATTGGGGTTTTAGAACTAATAAGAAATTTTACCTTCCTACAAAGCATTATTGTCCATCCCCTCAGAGTGAAAAGGGGTTTTGAGTTGGTTCTGGCTCTCACATCATTAATCTGTTGGAGTCTATCAAAGCAATCAGCTGGGGTTCTCCTCTATCATCTCATCCCATACAAACGCTGCATCACTTTTTGGGAAGGCTCTCCCACTCGGAAAAGCAGCTTTCTCCTGACTAATTAGACCAGTGGTGAATATTGGATGAATCTCCTATTTTTAGGAGATGATTCAACCAACAAAAGTGTAAAGGAAACCTTCCTTCCCTCAGTCTTCCCTCGTTGTGTTGGTCTCTGGGACCACTCCACGGCTGGACATGGGATTTCCATGGAATTTCCACGGGATAGAATCCAGCTTTTGGGCTGAAGAAACACCTTTATCTTACTCCTAAATACTCATTATTGAGAATATGTTGCCAGCTCTAAATAACTGCTTTAAAATAATACATTTGAATCCACCCTTTCGAGACCTTCCCCGTGCCCAAAACACACAGAGCGTCTCTGAAAGGGTTTCCATAGGTAAAAAAAAAAAAAGCCACACATCAATAATAATAATAAAAATAATAATAAAAAAAAGAGGCAGGAAATAAAAGGATTTCCTTTTTAACCCTCAGCTCTGGCTCTTCAGTAAGGATCTACGAAATGGAAGAACACACAGGAGTTATGATGCTTTTCCAGGCCTTCCACCACATTAATTTCATTCTTTACAAGGGAAATAGGTCAAAAACCATGAGACAGACCTATTTTGTGTCAGCATAGTGACAGCCCCCAGATTTATTTAAAATTAAGACTAATATTGGGTAAGTAAGAGGAATAAACTAAGAGTGATGTCACCATTATCAACACCTTCCTAAGGGAATATTATTAAATAGAATATTACTGAGCTATATGTCAATAAGAAGTGAAGAAATGTTATTAAATCAACTTTATTTCGGGGGGAATTGCAGAAAGAAAGAGGAACTTGGTGCAAATTCCCAGCAACCTGGAATAATGAAGATTATAGGAATTTCAGGGATATTTGATACAGAGTGTTCCTAAAGTATCTAATGAACAGCAGCAGGAAACAAAGAGGTGAAACTATTTGTAATTGTTCAGTTTTGCTGGACATTATTGACTTGGAGGTTACTGGGGAAAGGGAAACCCGGGAAAATAAAGATTTTAGTTTGAAAGAAAACCAAATTTAAATGTAACTTTCACAACCTCAACCTGAAAATTCAACTAGATTTCAGACAAGAGACTAAAAAGCAGGGATAAATCCCGGATATTTGGAGAAAGGCTCTGGGCACAGTGATGGGAATAACCCCAGATCTCACTGACTGAAAACGAAGCAAGAAAGGGTAAAAATGAAACCCATCCTCTCACACCTTAAAAGCAGAGGCCTCAAAAAACCAAATAACCTTCCTTTGTGTGACACCTGACGGTCAGGGCAGAGCAGTCCTGGAATAACTGGAATAATTCAGCCCCAGTTGCTGTGCAAGGGAATGTCAGAACTGTGGCAGGACTGCAAATTAAACCCATAAATTATGCTTTTGTGCCAAAGTAACAATCACATGACTGGACTATTTTTAGACACAGGGAATTTTTTTTTTTTCTCCCCAGTGCTATTTTTTTTCCCCCTGTTTACTGAATTACGTAGCTCTGCTCAGCAATTTCCCTAATGAAAATCCACTTAAGGTATTAAAAAAAATATGGGAACAATAAAAACCAGCTCTTCAGACACCTCAGTGCAAAACCTACAGCTTCATCTGGCATTAATGGAATAATAGTTGAGTTTTCGCTGCCTCTGAACCCTGGGATGCCACAAATCTGTGTAATGTGATGGATAATTACCTACTAATTGAATGTATTCAGAGAATTTGGCCCCACTATTTTATTTCATTTCAGAGGCAGTTCTCTATTTCCTAAAAGACAACTCAGAAATCTGAAAATATGAAGATAAAAAGGGTGGGTTTTTTAATCCTTTAAAATGCCAAACAGCCCTTCCTTGCTACACCAGCTCTATCAGTTAGAAGTGTAATCATTTTTCAGTGGATTTCTGAAGATTTGTATACGTGACCTTTCCCTTCTCCAGCTCCTTCTTCTCCTTCCCCTGCTCTGAGTCAGCTGGTTCATGAATACACCACTGATTTCAAAATATTCTGCCACTAAAGCATCACGTTTGCTTTGTTATTTCAGGGCTGTGGAAACAAGCAATGCCCACAGAAAGTATTTTTCAGTGCACTAATTGCCAGCAGGGCACAGGATTCAAATAAAACTTGATAAAGCCTGACCTTTTTCCTCATCAAGCCTCAGATTGAAGGTGGGTCCGTTCAGCTTGGTCATTCCACGCTGGAAAAAGAAGCAGTTAAAAGAGTTAAAAGTTAAGCAACAGAGAGCAGTAAACTCCACTTAGGATGTTAAGATTTCAATATTAAATGACTCTTGATTATTTATTCGTATTTATAAATACTTGGGAGTTTTTTTCCTTTAAAATGTCTCCTTTAAAATGACTGTTTCCACTTTGTATTTTGTACATATTTAATTTCCTAACACATCACAAACACGGGAGGGAGAAAAAAAATCTAATATTTAAGAAAATGCTAATGTACAATTTCCTTTTTTAAAAAAAAAAAAATCAGCTTTACTAGAGTTCAATCTGCATTCTGGCACCACAGATGATCAAAATTCTTGACTGTACACACCCCACTAGTTTCAAATCAGATTTTTGTGCTTCACCAGTGTCTGGCTGCTCTGAGATTTACTTTTAAGCAAGCCAAGGTGTTTTTTAGGCTAAAAAAAAAAAAAATAGCAAAGTGCCCAAATGTTTCTTGTCTGTGCATTCTGGGGATGGATTTTAACGTGACAATCATCAGGTGCCTTCATGCTGACCCCTCAGTGAGGATGAATTTCACTGGCCCATAAAGGGTGAAGGCTCCAGTCTGGCTCCTGGAAAACGAAATAGTTGATTTTAAGATGGAATATTTTATTCTCTCTTCCCGGGTAAATATTCTTTTGAATTGTTTTGCCACCCAAACACGAATATTTATGTTTGAAGAGGGGCAAGGTGAGGACATTCAGCTCCAAGTCCCTGGCTCAGCTCACCTGATCCTCTGCAAAACCCGGGTTTAGTGCTTGTGAAATAGGCTGAAAATGCACTAAATTAGCCAAAAAAAAAAAAAAAAGGCTTGATTCTCTTCAGAAGGAAGGAAACAAAAGGGTGAATCATATCCAAGCTCGACAAGCACAAGAGAATTCCACCAGCTCATCAAAGCAGGGAAGAGAAAAATGAGAGTAAGGCCCACAGGCACCCAGAAATTAAAACCATGTGGGCCTTCAAGGGTTCAGCACATCCAAGAGTTCAAGAACAAAGCTCCAAAAGAGATAAGAACCTGGAAAATGCACTTTTTCATCCCAATCTAAGGGCTGGATTGTGCAGCTCCACCAGTCCTTTAATTCTCCGAGTAGGCCCCAAAAATGGCTCTGGGAGTTCAGGCCTAACACACAGAGTGAGAATTTTCTGGTGCCTGCTCCGAAAAAAAAGTGAGTTATTGGGGGAAAATGTGGGTAAAGAACCACTTAGTCGCCTCTTTATCATAATGTATTTAACACCTGAGCAAAAGAAATTAAACCAGTGACACAGATAGACTCTGTCACAGAATAAAAACCATAAACAAAGGCATCAATCAGTGCCATAAATGCCCTAAACTCCTGGCAGGAAAAACTGGGAAATCAGAATTCCACACACACAGGTAAAACAGCCTTCATTTTGTTCTGCAGGTATTTATTTTTTATGTCAGACCTCACCTGAATTCAAGGAAACCTGTGGCAAATTTCCAAATGCTGCCCAACTTGGATTTCCCTCCACCTCAGATCAGAGCCCTTTTCAAAGCATTTTATTTCAAATTAAAAAAAAAAGTCCTTTGGTTCATTTTTACTGCAGTACACTCATTTTTACCCATCTTAATGATTTTACTCCTTTGGCTTCTTCTGGTTAACACCAGTTTTAATAAAATGGGGTTATTTTAAATATTAATTTTAATAATAGAAGAACATTTTCCAATATTATTTTGATAATAGAGTTGAAATAGTATTTTGATAATAAGTATTTTAAAATATTATTTTAAATAATAAATAAATAAATAATTACAAAGAGTCCCTTTGCTTATACACTCAACAATTCCTTCATCTCATAATCCAGGTCTTAGGACCTGTCCATACCACAGACTCACCAAATTCAATTAAAACCTGAAAATAAAACCCTCCTTGGAGTGCCATCGAATCTTAAACTGGCTTTCAAGAGTTTAGCATATTAAGTATTAAAAATATTTAGTAAATATTTCTAAATGCAGCCTCAATTTCAGGTTGCACAGGTAAAATTTCTAAATGCAAAGTGAAAAAAAAGAAAATCAAAATATCTTCCCTATTTTCATCAAGGCCCCCCAAAGATGACTGATCTGTGTTGGCTGGAAGGGATAGCTTTTAAAAAATTCAAAATGAGCTGTGAACATCCAGTATTCTGTGGGAATATGGTATTTATTGGCTCCAAGGTGATCAGGCAGGTAAAATTAGGGACTGTCTCTGGAGAAGAAACGGATGAGGTGAGAGTGAAAATGGACCAAGGTGTTTTAAACCCTTGTTTGGAGGCAGCAAACCCAGCCCTGACTCACCCAGGTGCCCCAAACAAACAGCCCCCTGCAAGTGGCCACAATTCCCTTTAAAACCAACCCCACACACGTCCCTTCAACTGGGGCACCTCAGATTAGGGATCTCTTCCGCCTTTTCTGGAGGGATTTACAAAAGCTTCGGAGAAATCTCCAAGCTATGGAATTAGCCCGGTATTTATAGCTCTGCTTCCCGTGTTCTTTTGAGCTTCCCAGCACCTTCTTTCTCCCCATCTGCTGGTTGTTGACACGGCCTAACCTTGGGATTTTTGATGAGGAAAAATCCATAAGGACAAGAACATTTCGTTGGATATTGTGGAATTCTGGCTGGATCCCAGGGGTGAGGCAGCTCCACTTTGCTGCTACAACATAATCCAGGGCAGGAGTGGGGCTGCATATTTTCCAGCGTGGATAACTGGAGCTCTGCTGTTTAATCACGTTAAAATATGGTTAATAATATGGTTAATAATATGATCAATAATATGGTTAATGCTCCACGTGACACAATACTGGAATTTTCTCACCTTTTCAACTGCTGGTCCCACACAGTCACTGAAATATTTGAAAAGCTTTTTTATTTTGTTCTCTTATCAAAACTCCACAAATGGAGTGTCCAACCTGTTCACTGTCCAACCTCTACAAACTGCTAAATTGTCCCCTCCTCTCCTTCAGCACCATCAGATGCTGAAGATGCCTGTTCTCCCCTTTAATTTTTCTTAATATTGGCCCAAATATTAACTTTGTTCTCACAGCAGAAAACCACCGAAATCCACGTGCAGGAGTTTCCCAGCCCAACAAATCCCAGGGATTTCTTTGGGAATACTCACCTACATTGCTCCTCATGGTCTTGCTGGGGGATTTTTAGGCTCCCTTTAAAACTCCTGGTGCACTTTGAGCTTGGCTTTAGACAGTGTCCTGTTGTGCTCTATGTCCATCGAGGTGGCTCCTGGGCTTCCCCCACCCCTCATCTGAGGAACTCCTGCTCCCCACGTGACATCTGGGGACACAATCAGAGCAGGTGAATTAAAAAAGTCAGCCCAACGTCTTTATTTGGCTTTTCTCGGTCGCTTTGTAAGTCCCAGTGCAATCACTTCAGTGGTTACTTGGTGTAAAATGTAAGAATATTTGATTTTTGAGGGTAGGACGGCTCTGATCGGAAAGGATCAAAACCAAAGATGCCTTTTGTTACTGGATGGTGTTTCACTGGCCAGAAGAGTGAGGAAATTCCTATAAAAATGAGTGTATGGATCCTTAGGAGGGGAATAAAAAGGTCATGTCTTCAACCACCTCGAGCTGTGCTGATCCACACCAAAACCCTCCCACTAAGGACAAAATGGTTGGGTTGGAAAGGGTTATGATTGATGTTTTTGAATGTCTCTGACACCCAGAGGAGCCAACAGTCCTTTCAAATCAATTAATTAGATGCTTTTAGGGGTGAAAGAGATTTGGGGCTCATCAGGTTAAAGGCACGTCCAAAGAACTGGTGGGTTAAAACCTCAGATCTGAGAGCCACCAGGCACAGTTGGGCATCAAATTCAGAATTATTGGGGATTTCCCACCTTTCACAAAATAAACCTTCAATTAAAACAGCTGCAGCATCACTGAGCTTTGAATCCTACAGACAGTGGAATGAGTTTGTTCTGATTTTCGTGTTTGGAGCCTCTTTGAAAGCCGTTTGACACCACAACAAAGCTCTCGGTTGTTCTTAAAACCTTCTCCTGCCACGGGAAACCCACTGAATAAAGAAATTTCAGAGAAGCCAAACAAACAGGGTGTGAGCACACAGGTCACAGGGTTTACCTGTTCTTTGAATACCATGTACAGCCAGTCCAGAGATATTATCATATCATATAATACACAGATGTTATTGAATAATCACAATGTGACCATTATTATACAATAATATATTTCAAAACATGACCATTATGATATATTATATAGATATTATTGAGTTCTTTCAGAACATGACCATCACCATATCATGGTATTGTTAAATAATTATATATTTCAACACATGACCATCATAACACACAGATATTATTGAATCATTTCAAAACATGACCATTCATGTAATTATAGATAAATAAGGATCCATGGCTTCACATTGTAGCTTATCTTTACAGTAACCAATCAAATAAAAAGGTGGGATAATCCCCCATTAAAGAATTTGCATGAAGAGATATTTCAGATCCCAGTTTCCCTGTGGATAAAACAATCTTCACATCAAATCATTAATGTTCAAACCCGCTGAAAGGTATTGATAAGAGCCATTCTTATGAAGGGTTCCCCTGGAGCATGTAATGCTGATCACAGCAAACACTGCAAAACTAATTTACTGGAAACAATTCCAATAGATGGATGAAACAGCCCAAGAATAAAACCTAAGTCAGAGCAGGGCTTAAAAAAAAAAATCTGGGTCACATGGACAGTGCAAGGACTGGAGCAGCAGCAGGGAAAGAAGCTTCTGTGAAAGGCCTCAAGAAATCCAGAGAAAAGCATTATAAAAATTAATCTCAATAAATAACCTGATTTCTTACCTTACCAAAATTAAACAGCGTCAATAAAATAATGATACAAGTTGTCTGTACTGATATAAAAATGGACTTAGTGATTATAATATTTTTATTTTTTGACTGAACACATATCCGTAACATCAAACTTCCCAGAGTCCTCCAAAGCTGCAGGAATCTCACGGTGACTGCATTTTTGGGGAAGAAACAGCTGTTTTTTTCCCCAGTGCCTTTTGCTGCGTGGCTCCCTCCCTTTGTGCGAGCTTTCTATTTACATAACGAGTCTGTTGCCAACAGATTAAAAAAATCCTGGGCCCCTCTAATCTCTGCAGATACAATATTCTTACAATCATGGTATTATTGGGGGCATCTAAAACCAAAGAGACCAAAGGAAAAAAAAAAAAAAAAAAGGGGGGGGGGGAATGCACAAAACTGTAAGAGAAACAAACAACTTTTCAACTGTGAGCTGTCCCAGAGGAGTGTGAAGAGGGGATGGCAACCAGCCAGTTTGTCCCTTCACTTCAGATGGGTTTGAAATGTACTTCTTCTGAACCAATCAACTTGATTATTGGCCATTTCTCAGGTTATTTTCCCCCTTCACCCCGTGGCATAAACGAAAAACTCAACTTCCCAAGCAGTTCATTCCAAACCACAGCTGGGAAATATCAGCAAAGGCTTGGAGACCAGCTTAGGAGCATCTCAGTCTGATTTTTCTTTTCAGTAATTGTTTTGTTTAAAGTGTCAGAGTCACACAAAATCCTGTTTAGTCATTTGCGTTGTCTTTCGCAGCACCAAAAATAAATATATTTAATTTCTAGTGGTGGCACTGCAGTACCAGGGGATGAACAAGCCCATCACACACATCTGACACATCAAAGAAAAATAAAAGAAATCGTGATAAAATTCGATATCGCTGTGTTTATTACCTAAATTTGTGGCAAGGAGAGAAATCCCAGGATGGTGTGGATGGGAAGGGACCTGACAAACCACCCAGTGCCACCCCACCCACACCTCCCACCAGCCCAGGGTGCTCCAGCCTGGCCTTGGACACTTCCAGGGATGGGGAATCCTCCCCTTCTCTGGGCCACCAGAGGGAGAGGCAAGGAGAGAACTCACTCACTCACTCACTCACTCACTCACTCACTCACTCACTCACTCACTCACTCACTCACTCACTCACTCACTCACTCACTCACCTACCTCCAAGCAGGAAGACTGATGGATGGAATACACCGGGATCTGGTGGGTCTCTGGACTTTTGGGAAGGGTTGGAGAAGTGCTGTTTCTTCAAGTGTTTGTGTTTCTTGGCCCGTTTCGTTGCGATGAAGCCTCTTCTTCCTGCAAGGAAACACACCTTAGGCAAACCATCCTCGAGTTCCCTCTGGAAGGATCCCTTTTTTTCACTGACCAGGAACACGGGATCAGGAGAATTCCCTACAGTCCAAGGCAGAGGCCAGGTCTAGCCTTATCCTCCTCTGCTTTACATTTGCACAGGATTTAAGGCAGCAGAAGCAGAGGCCACGCAGCTGGAGAAGGGATAACAGGGCTTTTAAATGAGATATTCCTGAGGAGATCCACCAGGAAACTTCAGAGAACTCAAATGGAACAAAAGACGCCCCGTTTTGCTTATTTATGTCTGGTTTATTTATGCACTTCCTCTCTTTGTGTACACTCAGATACACATTTATATATAAATTAACATTAAAAACCACCATAAGATTAACATAAAAAACCCCACTGAAAGGAGATCATAGACTTGCAGACTTCCTTCCCCCACAAATGCCTGGTAGATTTTCTCCCCAAAACAAACACAGGTACAAAGAATTTGTGACTTCAGCCCGTGATGGAGGATCCTGAACTCAGCCTAAGCAGAGCCTGGTGTTTAATTTTATTAATTTTATTCTTAGAACCAGCATTAAGAGTGGGGGGGGAAATATCAGTGCATGATTAAGCCTGGACTAACTCCAGGGCTCCCAGGATTTTCAGGTTTCCCCAAAGCAGAGCTGGAACCTCAACCAGTCCAGGCCTGGCTTAAACCAGGGCTCTGTTGGCTCCTCAGAGCTTGAACACTGTGGGGACACCACGTTTTTGTCCTTATTCCTTCATTTCCCTGGAATGTGAGGGGGAAATCCCCAAGGTGGAGCCCCTTCCTCACCTGAGAGGGCACAACTCAGCCTCTGCTCCAGGGCTGCTCCCTCTGCTCCCAAGTGGATCAGCCAAGGGAGCCGATTTGGGTATTTCTGCTGGATTAGACTTAACCCAGCTCAGTTCCCTAATCCCTGGGGCTGCTGGAATGCCTGGGCTGGGCTGGGAAGGAGTGGCAAGTGGGCAGGAATGAGGAGCTCCAAGGGGGAAAGAGCAGCAGTGAGTTTGGCTCAGGCCACCAGGGTTTGCTCCTTCATTTCAGAGTCCTGGAAAGGCTTTCCCATCTCCCGTTTTCATCGCAGGACCTCGGGATGTTCACTGTCTAAACAGGATTTATATTTATCTGCCCACATACTCAAACTTTGGGATCCCAGTGTAATTGCTCTGATGCCAAAGAGCAGGAGGAATGTGCAAAACAAAACAAAACAAAACAAAACAAATCTGTTTGGAATACCTGAGTGGAGTCACCACAAAGCTGCTGGAAACAACGATCTGATTAGAATTCCCATCCATTATCCCAATATTTGCTAGACACAAGGCCTGGAGAAAACGAAGTTAAAGCAGAACAGATGGCCCAAGAAAAGAGAAGCCACTCTCCTGCCTTCCCAGGCCACCTTTGCAGGAACATATGGCCTTTCCCTGGGCTTTTGTGGGACAACAAGTTGGCCAGATGAACACAAGCTCGGAAAGTGAATTATGACCCCCCTGACAGCACGAGGCACCCAGTGCAAAACACGAAAGCTGAAGGAAACACAATGAGAACAGGCAGGCTTTGCAGAGAAATTGATTCAAAAATTAGATGTAAGGCTCAATTACAATCGCATTTCTTTGAATTATGTGATGTATAGTTGTAAGCCTAATATACTAATAAATTTACTTTACATTTTTCACAGGGTTGGCAAGCCTGTCAATTTGAGTGGCTGTGGCTTTGAGCAGGGGGGGTGTGAGAAGGGATATTCTCTATTTTTTAGTCTTAGAAAAGAAAGAAATGTAGTCTCTGTATCCTTCATATGAAGTTAATCCTCAAGATTTAAAATCCTGCAAACCGAAGGTCTCTTCAACAGCCACACCCCCTGATTTATTTCGGTTTAGAATTAAGAATTAATGAATAATTTAAGAACTTCAACCCCTGGCTGTGTTTCCCTGGGCTCCTTTGCCCACCTGTTGTCCCGGCACTGCCTCACAACGGGAGTGGAACCAACTTTTCTCCTTTAATTCAACACAGAGATAACTGGGAAACTGCTGGTGAACAAAGAATTTGAGGTCTGTCTGACACCAGCTTGGGTTTTCTCTCGCTTTTCCTACACAGGGGTTGCCAGAGGTACAAAAGAACGAGTCAGCAAAAAAAAAAAAAATTACTATTAAAAAGTAATAAATAAGTGAATTTCTTTATCACAGGATGGGTCGGGTTGGGAGAGGCCTTAAAGCCCATCCAGCCCCAACCACTTCCATGGGCAGCCAGGATATCCAGGATACCCCACCAGGGAACTTCTCTGTGCTGTTGTCTGTACCTGGGACACATCACCATTCCAAAAGGGGTGTAAAGCAGTACAGGAGCCCTTGGAATGAGGAGGGGACAATGTTAATACAGCTCCTTCTACATTTCTCTGGTCAACACAAAGCCTCACCATACAAAATATAAATATCCCCCCCCAAAAAAAGTGAAGACATTGGGTAAAATAACCCAAAGAGGGGACATTTACCACAGCCAGCAGGAGGCCAGTTTATATTTTTGCTTTATCATCACATAATAAAGTGTCTGCTCCGAGACACGACATTACGCCTTTGTTTAAACTTCCACCCTCCCCCCAAAGAAAATAACATAAACTTCTCCAAACTGGGCTGCTTCTTATTTAAAAAGCCTGGGCACAAATCTCCATAACTGGCAAATCTTGATTATTTTAAAACTCTCCTCTCAGCAACCAGCACCCAGCACGGACTCTTTGCATCCGTTTTCTACTGGAAAGGGAATTTATCCTGCCTGGAACTGGAAAGGCTGAGACAATTTCAAAATAAATTTTTTTTTTTAGAACTCCAAGTAGTTCTTTCATTAGTGATGCTGCTAGTAATTAGCCCAACTAATTGTCCAATTCATTGATAAAAGTATCAGGATGGTGTTTTTGTAATCCCCCGGCACGGAACTCCCGAATCAGAATTTCTGGAATTCTGATTCTATTCTTGCTAAGGTTAATAGATGGTTTCCCACTGAGTTTAATATAATTCACATTGGATCACTCCTCAGTCTATATTTATATAAAATGCCCTACTATTCCAATCTGTTTGATCATTTTAAAATTATCCACCTTATTTATTCATAGATAGAGATCAAAATTGTATAAAAATTCAGCCCAGGATTGAAGGAGTTTTCAGAAAGCTTCCATGGATTTTATGTTCTTATAAAAAAATGTTTATGTTTTGATAAAAGTCTGTTTTTCAGGTATTTCTAAGTACTAAATACTCAAATATTCCTCTGGTTTTTAGGAATCTGTATCACCTGCTGCAACAGCACTGAGGCCAAACAGAAATATTAAATATTATTTATGACAGATGTACCAAATGTCATTGGGGAAAAAAGCATCCATCCTCTTAAAAAGCCAGTAAAACTCTTTTTTTTTTTTTTTTTTTGTTTGCGAGGTTTTCTCAGTTTGTGAAAAGGTCCAGAGATGAGAAAAATGCTGCAGATAATAATAATAATAATAATAATAATAATAATAATAATAATAATAATAATAAACCCAAATTCAAGTCCTGATGCCTTAAGGAATTCCCAGATCTGGGGGCTCCCTGGGGCAGTCATTGATCCCCACCCCCTGTGCTGTTCTGGCCATGGTGATCATAAAAACAACTCATTTTGCTGCAGGATTGGGCAGAGATGATTCCTCTTCCACCCTGAAATCCTAATTTCCAGACACAATTCCTCCTGCTTGTTCCTGGCACTGGGGTGAAGCACAAACCCTCCCGCCTGTCTCCTTTTCCCCTGCTTGGGGAATGTTGGGAATCTGCTTCCTGGACTCTCTCACCAACAACTCCTGCTCCTTTCATCCTCACCACACTTTTCCTCTTGGATCTAATTCCTCAGGCAGGGAACCTGCCCTTGGCACAGTCCTGGGACTCCTCCTCTCCCCCTGTGAATCCCTCTCCAAAACACGGTCCCGCATCTCACCCCGACACTCCCTGAGCTCCCTCTCCTGCTCCTCATCCCTTGGATCTGACTCTGCATTTCTTCAGGATCTCTCTGTGGAGTCTCGTGAGGGGCAAACTTGTCCCACTGTAGCTCCTCAGCCCGGATGTGGAAGCATTTTTACTCATACAAGACTTTTTCAGTTAAAAAAAACCCTCAGGCAAAACCTGAGCTGGTGGTTTGGGCCTGCAAAGCCAGGGCGAGGAAAGTTCTCCGAGCCCAAACCTATTCCCTGCTTCTCTCCAGGCTGGCCCTGAGGAGCCCCTCCCTGGAGGGAAAATTTCAGCCACATGAGAGGGATTTCCAGGGAAATGATCAGCAATCCATGAGCATGTGGGGGGAAGGGAGCTGGGAAGGGGCTGAGGGAGCTGGGGGGGCTCAGCCTGGAGAAAAGGAGGCTCAGGGGGGACCTTCTGGCTCTGCAATCCCTGATAGATCCAGGTGGGAATTGGGCTCTGCTCCCAGGAAACAGGGACAGGAGGAAAGGGAACGGCCTCAGGCTGTGCCAGGGGAGGGGCAGGTGGGATATGAGGTGAAATTCCTTGCTGGAAAAGGTTGGCAAGCATTGGAAAGGGCTGTTTGGGGCAGCGGTGGAGTCCCCACACCTGGAGTAGCTCAAAAAACAGGTGGATGTGTCGCCTGGGGACAGGCTCAGTGGTGGCCCCGGGCTGATGATCCTGCAGGTCTTTCCCAACACTAAAAGCCGAACCTGCCCCTGCCTGACAAACAGCACAGGGGAAAATCCCAAGGAAAAGCAGCACGGCATTCAAAACTTCTCCTAACGCTGGGAACTCCTCATCACAGGGCATCATAAATGCACCGGGGCTTTGGTTTGTTGGGATGACCAAAGACATTCTGAGGGAAGGGGATGAAAACAAAACTCTAACCTAAAAGCAAGACTTTTAGTCACAGTCACCAAACAACTGGGTTAAACCCAAATTTGCTCTTTCATGACGTGATTTTATACAAAATTTGCTCTGTAACCAAAAAAACCCCACCCTTTCAAGCCTAATACACAAGAAGTTAAACACTTCTAATTGCTCTGCAAGCGATCTTAATTTAATAATGACATAATTATATTTATTTAATCATTAAAATATAAGTGTATTAACATTACAGCCTTACAATTTTGTACGGTTTTAAGAACAGGGAATTGCAAAATGTCAACTGGTCTGATTTAATGTCTGAATTTTCTCCTCCTTCACAGAAACCACAGGTTAAATGTCCCAGTTCCTTCATTCTTAGCCTGTTTTTTTACCCTTTGTGGATTCAGGCACGATAAAAGATAAAAGTTTTGGCCCCTGAAGCCTCTATTTCCTCTTTTGCACTCCCAAACTTCCCCAATTCAAAGGCCTGGCAGGAAGGAGTTAATGGGAGCTTCCAGATGACAGAAATCAGTTCCCAAAGAGAGCACAAGGAGAAAAACTGCAAATTCCTACTGAACTAGGAGAGAAACTGTGGGGACAACAGGATCCCCTGGGAGCTACTCCTCTCTGGGAGGTGTTTTCCACACAAATGCCTTCCACAAACCTTTCCCAATTGGGATAAATTTTACATTTCTGCAAGTAGTGCAAGAAAATGCTTTAAAGCACCTGTGCAGCAACAGGAGGGGAAGGAGAATATTGCACTAAAAGAAGCAAAAATGCGGGTATGGAGGATTTTAATACGGACAAACACAAGGAAAATATTCCAGTCCTTCCAGATCACAGAACGGTTAAAGCTGGATCAGAGCTCCAAGGTGCAAGGTAGAGGAGCAGTAGTGGCTCGGTTTGAAATCTTCTCAGTCCTTTCTAAAAGAACACACTGAAAACCAGCTGGTTTTGACAGGACTGCAGGTAAAGGCACCAGGGTGCCACAGCCTTAATGTTATCCAGGACAGGTGGCAAAATTACCCAAATATTGGCAATGTGGCTTTTTTTTTTAAAAGTAGCATCACTCAAATCAGGGATTTGCTCCCCTGCCTCGGTGGAAGACCCAAGTTTTGCAGTTTTCCAGTAAGAATTTTGGACTTTGCAACGTGCTTTTTAAGTGCCCCTTTGCAGGAACAAAGTGCTTTTCTCTCCCATCCCCACCTCCCAATGATTGTTTTCCGAGGATCCCAATCAAAGTAATAAATATTAAAGGCATTTGACACGCACATAATTTTGACAGAACGGATCAGTGAGATTTTTTTTTTTGACACTTGAGATGGAATCCTAAGTCAGGCTGGTGCTGGAAACGGTGTAAAGGACCCCACCTGCAGCACACGTGTGATGGGTATGGATTGAATTCTGTGCTCTGAGAATACAATACAAACTCAAAAGCTGCTCCATGAGAACTTCCTGCAGCACAAAGAGGATCCTCCAGTCGGAACACCCACGTGTCAGACAGTTCCAGAGTGCCATTATTCCCCCTGTCACCCGCTCGTTTCCCTGCAGAATCTGACCCTGCAAATGTCACTTGCTGCCACTCAAGTGCTTAAATTGGGCTGGGGATAAAACGAAAATTAAAGAGGGGGGAGGAAAAAAAAATAAAATAAAATAAAAAGATATGTACCTGAACCAACAGAAATGTTCACGCTGGGAAAAGGATCAAACTTCCAAACAGGGATTAGGAGCACAAGGAATGAAGTGTTTCAGAAGCTGGGAGAGAAACGGGGCCCACGGAAAACAAACTTCTTGCTCCGTGCAAAAACTGGGCAGAATGGCACGAGATTTTCTGCTCAGACCTATCAGATCTATTATATTCAATATATAATCTCAACATCTGGCTCTGAAATGCACCTAAAAACAGTGGTATTGAAGAGCAAGGAATATCATATAGGAACATCTTATAGGATATATCTTATAGGAAGATGAAAGAGTCTTTATAGGAATTTTTTTTTTTCTCCTCCAAAACCCTTTAAATAATTTCTGTGGAAGAAACTTTGGAATTAAGTAGGTTTCCTTTCATTAAATATCTGAAGGTAGAATTCATTTATATCCTGCTTTAGAGAAATCCCCTCGGGATTTCACACAACCCCAACCCTTTCATATGAAAAGGAGACAGAGAGAGACAGAAAAAATTGACTGTTCTCAGGCAAACATCACAAAAGGCAATTGGGCTCCTTGGGTTTAATGATAATTCAGGAAAAACAGTCTGAGGATCCGGCCTGGAGATGGGAAAATGATGGAACAGGCCCTGCTCCTTGTCTGCCCTTCCCAGAGAAGCTGTGGCTGCCCCTGGATCCCTGGAAGTGCCCAAGGCCAGCTTGGAGCACCCTGGGCTGGTGGGAGGTGTCCCTGCCCCTGAGATGGAACTGGATGATCTTGAAGGCCCTTTCCAACCCAAACCATTCCGTGATTCCACAAAAGCTGCTGCTGAAAGGTAACAACAAAGCAAAAAAAGGCAAATTCTTAATTCCACCTGCAGAGCGAGGCCAGAACATTTTGCGGTCCAGAAGATCTGGAACCACAAACTGAACAGTTAAAGACAGGAGATCACCGATTAAATGCCATTTATTTAATTCAAGGAGGAAAATGGGATGAAGCACAAGGGCCAGGTGGGTGAACCAGGGTCACCCAGGTTTGGAAGGACCAGACTGCAAACACACTGAGGGACTAAAGACCCAAAGCTCTCAAAAACAGATCCAAGGGGACAGAAGCAGGGTCTGCTCATTCCTCCCCAGCTGGGAGCGTTTTAGTGCCGGTAAAAAAACGAGGAGAAAACACGAGCTGAGATGCCCAGAATGTGAACTGAATGTTTCCTTGGATTCCACAGGAGTGTCCCGAGGTTTATCCACACATACAAATTAAAACTTTGAGGAAATACCCAGCGAAACACAAACCTTCCACACAGAAATACTCTCCCTGCCCCAGTAAAAAATGCTTCTTCCTAACCCCAACCTTGATGATTATCCCCCCCCAAAGCATTTGGTTTTCCCTTACCAAATGTTGTAGGTTCCCATTTTAGAACAAATAAAAACATATGGGAAGGTCTGTCCTTTGAAGGGAACTGTAACAACAAAACAAACCCAAACCCCTCAGTGTGGCAGAAGGAGAAATAACCTCGCCCAGCTCTGCACTGTTTGTCTCTCAAACGTAAAAATCTTCCTTCTGGGGGTCAAAAAAAACCTCCCCAAAACAAAGAGAAAATGAAATGTCAAGAGAAATGCCTTGATTTTTTTTTTCCCTTCATTTATAAACACTACATAAATGAGACACTTAATTTGGTCTGGGCTAACAAAGCACTTCCAAAAATCCTCCAGTCATGCTGCTTGAAAAATAAAGAATATATTATATATGTGTTATAAAGGCATAGAGCACAAAGATCTGCAGAACAAGCACAATAAAGATTATATTTCATATATGTACTATGCATGTGTTATAAAGATATATATTACAAACATCTGCAGAAGGAGCAAAAAAAGGAGTATATATATGTATTAAATATATGTATTATAAAGATATATATTAGAAAGATCTGCAGGATATGTACAATAAAATTCATATATAATACATGTATTACATTTGTATTATAAAGATATATATATTAGTAAGATCTGCAGGACAAGCAAAATAAAGATTCTATATAATATGTTATTATATAAATACTATAAAGATATATATATATTAGTAAGATCTGCAGAACAAGCAAAATAAAGATTAGATGTAATATATATGTATTATAAAGATATACATTAAAAAGATCTGCAGATCAAGCAAAATAAAGATTTTATAGATATAATATATGTATTATATATGTACTATAAAGATATATACATATTAGTAAGACCTGCAGGACAAGCAAAATAAAGGTGTTATATATATAATATATACATATATTATAACCTTATATATATATAAGGTTATAACAGATGTATTATAAAGGTATATAGGATAAAGCTTCCACAAGCAGCATGAGAACCATCAGATTCGTGCCTTCATTTTTCATTTAACAGTCAATTTGTCTCAAATTCTGCAGGAATTTTCGGGAGATTGACTCCCTGTTTTACTTTCTGGTTTTTTTCCACCTAATTTTTGGCCTTTTCCTCGGCTGCTCTCCGAGTTTGACCACACCAGGTGGTGCTGGGCCTGTTATCACACACACAGACGCACGGATATCACAACTCATCTGCAGGTCAAAACACTCGAGAGAAAGGAAGAATAAGGAAAAACCATTAAATGCAGGGGGAAAAAAAAAAAAAAAAAGAAGTTAATGACTCATATTTTTGTAAGGAAAAGAAACTGAGCTCCCTCCATGCAGCTTATTTTTCACATTAGCAGGATAAATAAACTCATTAAAAAAGAGGTTAAACGTTGGCAGTGAGGAGCCAGGCCCCCGACCTTCAGCTGCTGCTTGAGTCTGGTTGTTTTTGAGGCCAAAAACTTAACTTTTTACTTCTAGGAAAAGGGGCAATCTCGATTATTTTCCTTACCTTTGCTGCCTGAAGGGACCAGATTTCAAAGATCTTGTCTGTAAATGAGATAATCTTCAATACTGATGCCCCCAGCGACCACCATCGCCAACGAGGATCTGGAGAGCGACACCAAAAGCAGGGCTTAAACCAGGTTAAATGCCACTAGACTGGGGTTTAAAATATTTATTTACTTATTTCATTCATTTATTTATTAAAAAAGGCACAAAGTAAAATTGTGCATTTCAAGCAAGACACGAACTTAGGGGCTGCTGTTAAAAATAAACAGCCAAGCACCAGAGCCATAACACAGGAAGGTTTTTAACTCTTGGATAATTACTCTGCATTAGTGTATTTAATAAATACACCAAACTGGGGGAATTCATTGTTATTACACCCAAACAATGAATCCAGAGCAGACACTGGATGCCCATGGCACCCTGGGGTTTGCCAAGCTGGGAGCTGATGGATTAGCAGGGGGGGGAAATTCCAGCTCCAAAATGACCCAATGAAAGCACCGGAAAGCTGCTGTGGAGCAGCTGGAAGTGATGAGGGATTTTCAGATGAGGTCCAAGACGGGGTTGAGGGGCAGGAGAGGAACAGAAAAAAGAGTTTCTAATAATGGAAGGCTCCTGGAGCAGCTGGAATTCACAGAAATCTCTGTGAGACAGGAGGGGAACAGCAAGTTCTGCTGGTGATGGAAATCACTGAACAACCCCAACTAAGACAGAAGTTGGTGAATTAAAGGTCCAAGACACGACTGGACGTGGCCCTCAGTGCTCTGGGCTGGTGACAAGGTGGCCATCAGGCCCTCAGTGATCCCAGAGGGCTTTCCCAACCCAGAGAGCTCCGTGAGAGCCAACCCCAGATTTCTTTAGTAAGTTCAGCACAGAAGCTTCAACTGAAGATGCAGCGAGACCTGGAGTAAAAAAAAAATGTCTTTCTAAAGGGAAAACATCCCATGGAGCAATCACAGGGAAAGGAACGAAACATTTCATGGTGCCTTTGCAAACAGCTCTTCCTCAACATGTTCAGGGTCTCCAAGGTGGTTCAAATCTCCCCAGATTTTTTAAGTGCCACTGAAAACATCTCAATTTTCTTTTCCTTTTTTTTTTTTTTTTTGGCAAGTAAACCATTCTCACGTTGCCTTTTGTGTCAATAGATGACGTTTTCTTTCCTTCTGTGAACCGCACGACCAGAAATGCAGATATTTCAACTCTGCTCCCGCTGCAGATGTTGTTTGTGATGGGGTTTAATCACTGCTCTCTCACACACGACAACTGCAATAATTGTAAGGGTGTCATTAATTTTGTTCTCAAAGCCTCTCAGCCTCCTCAAAGGGCTCTGGGAAGAAGTTCCCTCTGTGTTAAACCACAGAAGTTTCGAGGGAATCTTCTGAATTTTATGGGACCTGGTGCTTTTGCTCGATGGCACCCAAGTGTTCCATTAATTTTTGCTTCGTGTGATTTCCTGACCGTCATCCCAACAACCAGGAGGAGTCACTGTGATCTCATCTTCAATTCATGGGAATTCACCGATGAAATCGAAATGTTTGTTGTTTAAAAACACATCACCTTATTCAGAGATTCCTCAATGCCATTTGACACAGAAGCACAAAAAAGACACAATTACATGGAATCCCAGACTGGTTTGGGTTGGAAGGGACCTTAAAGATTGTCCCATGGGCAGCGACACCTTCCAGCAGTCCAGGGTGCTCCAACCTGGCCTTGGACACTTCCAGGGATCCAGGGGCAGCCCCAGCTTCTCTGCCCAACCTGTGCCAGGGCCTGCCCACCCTCCCAGCCAGCAATTCCGGCCCAATGTCCCATCTTGGGACAGCCATGGGAAGCCATTCCCTGTGTCCTGTCCCTCCATCCCTTGTCCCCAGTCCCTCTCCAGCTCTCCTGGAGCCCCTTTATGCCCTGGAAGGGGCTCTCAGGTGTCCCTGGAGCCTTTTCTTTTTCACAGCCACTGCAGCCCTGGAGCCCCTTCCCACCCCAGCCCCTCGGTGCTGTCAGACCCAGGTCCAGCACAGCCCCTCTCCTTGGAGAAGGAAATCATCCCCAGCACATTCCAGGAGCTTCCTGGATTGCTCCCACCCTGCTGAGCTCCTGCTCCATCCCCAGGAGCAGCTCCACGTGCTCCAGATCTCACGGACAGACCCACTGACCCCCCCATATTCTGCAGCACCTCGTTCTGGGTGTTGATCCTCTAAACATCCCAGAGCCCCAGGACTTGGTTCTCCAGGATTCTGCTTCCCAGTCTGGTGCCAGCCCACCAAACATATGTCTCTGCTCAAATGGAAGAATCTGTTTTGATTCCTTTTCTCAATTTTTTTTTTTTTTCCAAATCCCTTCCTGGACTGGGGACAAAAGCATTTATTTAGATCCAGTAACTCAGCCCCTCCTGAGACAGGAAACTTCCCAGAAATTCCATATAACTCCAACAATCCGAACACGTGACAGTGATTATTCAAATGCCCAAAAAACCATCAATAAAGAAAGACAATAAATTGCTTTCGGACGTTATTTTTGATGCTTGTGGGTGCTTGTTTTTGAGGGAAAAAAACCTCAATCACACCAAGATAAAATGCACGCAGAAAACATCCCAAATTTCCGAAAGGGGCTCCCAATTTTGCTTCCTTAGGGGCAAAGGTAAAGGAGCAGGAGATTTCAAACACAACCTGTCTCTGTTTTCCAGGTTTCCTCCCTCCCAGCAACCCGAGGTGTGGAAAACCAGGAAGGATCCCTGCACAAACCACCCCCAGCAAGGCTGAATTCCCTGATTTCAGATGATGATTCAGCTCAGCTGCAAAGGCCACCACTGGGAAAGAATCATGAAGGGGGGGAAAAAAAAACAACCCATGTGTTTTCCCTTTTTTTTGTGTGTGTTCCACAATAATGCAGAAAAGGCAGCCTCAATATTTCTTTTAAATTAATAGTTTAAAGTGAGAAATAAATAAAGCAGGTCTGTGCTGTGCTGCTTTTGTCAGAGATGAGCGAGCAAGAACTAATGAGCTCTCCTGACAGATGAGGCTTCTCCAAGACTGTCCCGAGAAGGAATTTCATCCTGCTTTCTTAGCTGGTATTTACCATTTATTGAACACCAATATAACCAAATTTCCCAATTAACACCAGATGAAAAAAAGAAGATATTTTAAATTAAAGCATGAATTAATCACTAATTTGACTGATTTAATGGTTTGCTGGGGAAGGGCAGTTTTTGGAGACACTGGTGTGGGGCTCTGCTGTACCAGACACTTGCCCCTATATATATTAATATTAAATCTAAACTATAAAAATATATATATATTCATTATTTGTAAGGTTTTTGGGAAGGGATTCCATGGGCTAAGTTAACCACCAACAGGAAGAGCAGGAGGAGAGCGGGGAGGGATCCTCCATTCACAGAGCAGGGGAACAGCAAACCCCGAGCCACGCTGAGAAAATCATCATCATCCCCACAAAGTAGGTCAGGGCAAGTGAGTTTACTAAATATAAACTTTCTTTGTAGTCAAGCAAGCGCTGCCAGAGTAAATGAGATTTACTCCCATTTCGCCCAGGTCCTCTCTGAATCCCCCACTCGTTGAAACAACCATCCATTGACCCTCAGCCTTCCAGGGACGCATCAGCAAACTCAAACCATCTCATAAGGAAAAAAAAAAAACCACCAAAAAAGGACGATTTGGACCTTTTTACATTTTTCTATGTGAAAAGAAAATGCTCTGCGCTACACCCAAACATCCCAAAATACGCTTTGCAGCGGGAATTCCCTCCCCGAGCCTCTGTGTCACACACGGAGGAATTCTGGGTTGACCTCCCGAAATCCCGGAGTGGCAGTGACACACTTGGAAAGGGAACACAGAATTCCCTGTCAACTGTCAGCTCGGGAGGGGCTGGAAGGGGACAGCAGGCTCGGGAACGCTCCCCCCCTCCCCTCGTTGTTTGGGAGAAAAAAAGAGGGATATTTTACACCCTTTTGAAACAGAGAAAACGCCCCAGCTCTTCTGAGGAAATGTTCTTCTCCTCCAGAATTCCACCAGAAACATTTCCAAGCTCACAGCGCTGGGAATTTATGGAAGTATCAATCCATGATCACACAGCCAAAGGGGAAAAAAAAAAACTGCATCTCTTCACATACATCCAGTTTATTTTCTGCCTTCAAAGAGCAGAAAAAGGGCAATCCAATGCAACAGAAAAATTGCATTAATTGGCTGATCTTATGGCAGTTCCCATTCAAGAGTATTCTGTCCATTCTTGGAGCTGAATGATAATTATTCAGCACCAACTGCACGGTTTTATACCACGTTTCCAGCAGTTTCTGCCTGGTTTTGGGGGCTGCCCTGGGCCTGCACTACTCCCTGTCCTCCCAGTCACTGGAATTTATTTAACTTTATCCATGTTTAAGGAACGAGCCCTGGTGTCACTGGAAGCAGAACTGTACGGATATTTCCATGAAATCACAACCAGCTTATTTATTTTTTAAGGAAAGCAAGCAGGAAAAGCCTGGGCAAAGTGTTTCCCTGAAATCTTAGAATAATAACTGAGAGGTTTTTCAGGGGCTTTTTCTGCATTTTCATTTCAACATTCAACCCATAACTATGTCTGATTTCCCAGCCCAAGAAGGGTTTGGGTTTTGTTTTAATTTTTTTTTTTTTGGGTCTGTATTTTAACACCTGCAGTTTTACAAAGGATTTCTCTTCTGATGGAACTCCTGGAAACAAATTAATTCCTAAGTGCCCCCAGATCCCACAGGATTTAAGGGAGGAATATTTCTTTATATAGCAGTGCACGTTCAGCACCACGCTGAAACCCAGGCAAAGATTTTAGGGAGGATTAAGATGTTTTTAATGCCTCTATCCCACTTCTCCATTCTCTACCTCCTTTCCCTTCATCCTCACTTTCCAAGGAATGTTTAAGCCCAAAGTATGGCTCCTGTTTCATATTTATATCTCCATTAAAATAACATTTACAGCCCTGCCACAATAACAACAACGCTTTTAAAACAAGCCTGTGCACAGACATCAAATCCTGATGGGATTCCACCAGGAACGGGGAATATAATCCTCCAAAACTTCCTTTCTGGCCAAACTTGGATCAGCTGCTCCTTGGTGAGGATTTGGGAGCATCCACAGGAGCGCTCTGGTCACACAAATCCACCTTGTCAGGTGCTTGTGTCACCAACACCAGGAATTTACCTCCCTTCCCAGCTGCATGTGCAGCCCCAAATCGCTCCCAGGAACTTCTGAGCACTCCTTAAATACAATAATGGGATAATAATTCCTTGACAGTAGATTTATTTGAAGCTGTGCCTGCATTCCTAACTCGGTGAACAAAAGTAAAATAATAAAATAATTAAATCCTGTTTCCCAATCCTTCACCATCCCGCCTTCTGGAAAAGCAGGGGGGTTTGGCACATCAAAAAAAAAAAATCTTGGTAGGTTTTTACCTTTTGAATGTTGATTAAATAAGGAAAAACATAAGAACTTTGTATTTTTTTTTTTCTTTTCCAAAGCTCAGGAGCCCAACTATTTCTTCACCCCAAAGATCCACCAACTGGTGCAAGTAGAAACAAAAAGGCAGAGAAAGGATGAATTGGGAGAGGGGAAGTGGGCAGGAATCTCTCCAAAAGGCCAGTTTAAATGACCAGTTGAAACCCCCATCAAAGCAATCCCAATATTTGAGAACGTTCTGCCACTGCAGATAACAGGGGAAGTTTTCAAGGAGAGACATCAAAAGCTTCCCAAAGCTCAGGAAGTCAAAATAATGATATTGTTCCACACTGTCAGCTATTTAACCCATTTAGGAGTTGAAATTTGGGTTGTTTCTTTTGCTGGGGAACCAGAGATCATAAATACACCCCCAGTCCTGGCCTTTTAGACGGTAAAATCCCAAATTAAAGAGCCCACAGCGCTGGTGGAACGGCCATCTAGGCCCTGCTGGTGGTAAATAAAGCAACAGTGTTTATGGGCATGAAAAAACAAACAAAAATAAGCAAAATACTTGTATGAAAGCTTAATTTCTTTCCATCTTCCCCCCCTTCTGTCTCGACCCACTTCAGCCCAGATTTTTACCCTCATTTTTTTCAGCTTCCCCAAAACTCAATCCCCAACCACCCTGATGGCTCCACTCCTGCCAAGTCCCACTGAAATCAGGGAAAGAAAGGAGTTCCTAACTAAAAAAAAAAAAAGAATTCCTTGCTATAAGAAGAATTCTTTACTATAGAAAATGATATATAGTGGAATTCTTTGCTATGGATAAGGAATTGCTGGCTGGGAGGGTGGGCAGGCCCTGGCACAGGTTGGGCAGAGAAGCTGTGGCTGCCCCTGGGTCAGAGGGAAGGGGTTGAAACTGGGTGATTTTTGGATGATCCCATCCCAAAGTATCCTGGGATTCTCCAATCCAGCCTCAAAAATGTAATCCATTCTTTTATACCCCCAGATGAGATGTTTTGACATGGAGTGGTGAATCTGAAGGAGAGAAACAGGAAAATACCCTCAAAAAGCAAGGAAAAAACCCACAAAAAAAAAAAAAGGGTCTTTGCCCTGAAACAGTTTTTTCTTTGCTTTCCTTGGAAGAGTCACCTAAACCCCCTCGACATTCCATGGCATTCAGCCTGAACCTTCTCCAAAAATACACATATTATAATCAACCAGGAAAATACACATTAAACAATCAAATATGAAATTCCCCACTAGTAACATCATCAGGACAAAAATCCCAACCCCAAACTCTTAAATCTTGCATAACTCTTGGTGTTTCTGCTGTGCAAAGTAAATACAGAATGATATGGTTTTACAGGGGATCAACCTGCCTAAATGTCTCTATGTTTGCAGACGATCCTGGCAACTCAAACCCAAGAAATCCGATGTTTCAGACCGAGGGAAGATCATTTACACAGAGTGAACGTAACTTTATGACCCATCAGAAAGCGAAACCGGATTTCTGAATTTACTGAATTCTGAATTTCTGAATTAACTTCTCCACATTCTCGGGCTGGACCCCAGCAGACCCACACCTCCATCTCCTGCTCATCTTTCAGACAGAGAACAAGCCCCATTTCCTGCAGAAACCAAACCTAAACATGCAAAAGGGGGAAAGCTGAATAAATCTCCTCAAGCCCAAGCAGCAGCTCCATGTAGACGTTTCCCTGCTCCTTCCCCTGCTCAGTGCATGCAAACAATCTGCAGTGCCTGCTGCCAGCTCAGCAGGGGGAAGATTGAAACCTGGGCTTTCTTGTCCCATAACTTTTCATTCCTCGGTTGTCAAGGCCTGGGATGCTCTGAATTCTGCAGGAGCAAGAGATAACTGCCAGCAAGTGTTAATGCCTCAGCAAGATTTGCTTTTTTTCCCCTTTGAAACAGGAGGAAATATTTTTCCAAGCTGGGTCCTCTCAGGCAGCCGAGGTTACAAGTTTGTTGTTGAGTCACTGTTTTCTGGGAGGAGAAGGCACAGGTTCTTTTCTAATATTTACTGCAATTAATGTTATCATTTAACCATCATAATCTTTGGGTTTCTGTGCTCACAAAGTAAAGCTGCTCCCGTGTTCTCTTCATTCTACTTTGACGTCCCCCTGTCTGCAATACACTCATTTATTTTTAAAAGCCCTGATGAGATGGGTGATTCCTGGAGTATTTTCCTGCAGTTTCACTGGTTTCTAATATAAACCTGTATCACAAAGCTTCAGGGAGCTGTTTCACAAGAATGAATCCTCAGCTGAATGGGAATTCCCCACGGAGAACAGCGGAGCCTGAAATAGCTCCACGATGTGAATCCCCGGGTGCTCTCACCTGCCTCCTCCTGCACCACCAGCACTGATCCCACTCCAGGCTCCCTGGATCCCTCTCCTCAGCTTCTTCCCCAGCCCTTTCCACCAGCAACTTCCTGAATGTCTCAAGCACAGTGGCTTGTTCTGTTCCATCCAATCCTGCCCTGTCCCATCCTGTCTTTCATTAAAGCCCAGAAGTCTTATTCATTAATTTTGATGGCTCTTCTCCCCCTTCTTCAAGCTTTGCTCTCCTGCCACTCCTCTCTGTCCACAGCTGGAAAGTCTTCCCCCTCTCATGCCCAAAGTTAAACCCCATCCACATTCACCCCTGTATCCTCTCTGTTGATGCCAGTTCTCCTCACCATGTCCTTATTTCACCATCAGCAACAACAACACAAACTGAAAATGCGGCTCCCACATTTTTTTCCACGTTACAAGAGGGGAAAAAAACCTCCCCAACCCCAAAACACAACAAACAGAGACAAAATCCAACACAAAGTTCAGATCCTTCAGGGACTACTTTAAACTTGATTAATACTTCCAGGATCTCCCTTTCAGGAGCATATGACAATTTGGTTAAGAAGTCACAAAGTGCTGCTGCTAAAAAGCTGCTGGAACCTTAAAAATGGGATTGTTCTTCCGAGGAACTCGGAAAACTTCAAACCAGGAGCTCGAGGGACAAACCCCCGTGGAAAAACCCTCGCACATGAAGGGCCTGGAGAGCCTTTTAGGAACAACTTCAGGAGGTGACAAAGCGCAGCTTCCGCCGCGTTTCCCGCGCCGTTCAAAGGGAGCCACGTCCCTGAAGTGGCATTTCCATGAAAATTACATCAGAGAGTCCCAGAACTGCGCAGCAAAGCCTTTTGCCAACGTGCTGCCAGCCCAGGAATGGCATGTGGGACGGCAAAATTCTGCTGCACAGGCCCGGATTGGCCCCTCCCACTCGGAACCCTCCGGCGGCACCAGCGAATCCCGCGGGCTGCAATTCCATAAAATCATGGATCCCCTTTCCCAGCTTTCAGCACCACAGTCTCGTGCAAGAAAGGCCAATCTGAGGACTTCCCAACGACCTAAAGAGTCCAGAGCTGGTTTGAAAAACCTGACTTCAAACAAACTCATCTGAAAATGCTTTGGCTGCACAAGAATTCTCAATTAAATTAATTAATTTTAGTTTTTTCCATCGACCAAACGCGTGGATTCCTCCTAAGCAAACATTTGGGACTCGGCAATCAATTTGTGAGGGACAAAACGTTCCTTCCATCCTCCTGGAAGACAAATCCCGCTTTCAGAAGCCACTCAGAAACTGTGCAAACTTCCAGGGGCGCTCTCCCTGCCCTTCCCTCCAAATCCCTGAGCACCCTGATCCCGCTGGACTCCAAAATATTGGCTCTGGAATTCAGAAAGAGGCGGTGGAAGGGTCTGCTTTGGGGCTGCTGGTTGGAAAAGCCCTCTAAGATCAAATCCAACCCTTCCCTCCAAGGCCAGCACGGCCCCAGGAGCCACATCCTTATGGATCTGGAACCCCCCCAGGGATGGGGACTCACCATTGTCCCTTTTCCAATCCTTGGCCTCCCTTCCCACGAAGAAAATTCCCCCAGCATCCAACCTAAACCCCCCCTGGCACAACCTGAAGCCTTTTCCATAGCTTATAATAATGTATCAGCTACGTTTATCTATTTAAATAAATAAAAATATAGGATGTGTATGCCATATATGTAAGTATATTTAATAAATTATACTAAGTTTAAATGGACATTTCCCTCTGTATTCTCAAACACAGATGTCTGGGCTGGTCAGTCACTTTTCTTTAACCTTATTTAATTCTTAAACTCTTAATATAATAGAAACACTTAAATATATATAATACATACATATATTTTATATATATACTATATGGTGCCTATATTTTATATATAGTATAAATAATATCTATATATACTATATATAATGTATATATACACTTTAAATATATATTAGTATATATATAAATATAAAAAGATATATTATAGATATAAATATATTAAATAAGTTAAAGTAAGTTTAAATGGACATTTCCCTCTACATTCTCAAACACAGATGTTTGGGCGAGTCAGTCACTTTTATTTAATCTTATTTAATTCTTAAACTCTTAATATAATACAAATATACTTAAAAATAGATACTTATACATATATTAAATATATTACATGATATATAATATATATCATATGTAATATATAATATATATTATACACAATAATAATATACTACAGATATTTAATATATAATATATACAATAATACATTTACAATATATTAAGAGTTTAAGAAGCAAACGAAATTGAGCAAAATAGAATATAAATGTTGTAGATTTATACCTGCCATATATTTAACAAATTACCCTTTGAATGGACATTTAGCTCTGTGTTAGGGCGGGTCAGTCCCGGCCAGGGCTGGGTCCTGTGGTCACTGCTGTCCCTTTGCAGGGATGGCAGTGAAAGCTCCGGCCCTGCCTTTAATCCCTGCCTGCCATCCCGGGCTGCATCCCGAGCATCCCCACAAACCATATGTTCCCTGAATGGAGTGGGCCCGGCCTTTTCTGCTCCCATCTGCTCCGAAGGGCTCCCGCCCCGGGGCCAGAAGGCAGGAACGGGATTAACCCCAGCCAGGGCCCCCTGCCAGGGAGAGCCCGGGAATGGGGGGCCCGGAGCTCTGCCGGGAAGTATCCCTTCCAACCCAAACCATCCCATGATTCCACAACGATTCCATGATTTAGACAACTCCCCCTTTGCAAAGTTACCCAGAGCTGGAGGACAAATCCCACCCGTTCCCCTCCCAGCAAAGCATCGCACGTGTCCCCGAGCATCATCCTCCTTTATCCTGAAACAACCACCCCAACAAACCCCACACAGATCACAAAGTTGCCACTTCTCTAATTACAAAATCCAACAGGAGGTTTCTCCCATGATGTGACAATGAGCTCCTGCAGCACCCACGGAATTACGACAGGAAATCATTCCATGAGTTCATTTGGGATGAGCTCCCACCCTTTCTGCCACATTTCGGCTCCCAGAGCAGTCAGGTTTCCCCCCTGCCATCAGTCACTTTTCCAGGCGCAGATGCAGGGGAGTGGGATCAGTCCAGGAGCACAGGGAAGGCAGGGACAGCGCTGGGAACAGGGCTGAGCCCCGGACCTTTCACCATCCCAACAACCCCTCACAACCCCCAACCTTCTCCCACACTGGTCTTGTTTGCCCAGACTGCTCCCAGCACACCTCCTCCTTTTTCCAATCAGCCACAGAAACATGGGAAAACGGTCACAGACCCCCATTCCCTGTCAATGATGCGCTGAGGGAAAGGGCTGGGAGCTCAGGAAACATCCCATCCCTCAGCAGGGTCCACCCCAACAGGGGGGTTGTGGCAACACCAGGGAGGTTCAGACAGGGAATTGGGGACAAATATCTGCACTGAGCAGGTTTCCTGTGCGGAGTCACATCCCTGGAGGGATTTAAAAGCTGTGTGGGACCTTCTGGCTCTCTGCAATTCCTGACAGGAGGATGGAGCTGGGGTGGGGGGGTCGGGCTCAGCTCCCAGGGAACAAGGGACAGGAGGAGAGGAAAAGGCCTCCAGCTGTGCCAGGGGAGGTTTAGTTGGATATTGGGGACAATTCCTCCCTGGAAAGGGCTGTCCAGCCCTGGCACAGCTGCCCAGGGCAGTGCTGGAGTCCCCACCCCTGGGGGGATTTCAAAGCCCTGTGGATGTGGCACTTGGGGACACGGTCAGTGGTGGCCTGGGCAGTGCTGGACTCGATGATCTTGGTGAGTTTTTCCAAAATTATCCCGATTCTCTGACTCTAATATGGAAGAAAAAGTCCAGAAGGCATTTTCAAAAAGCCTCCAACATCCCTAAATCCCACTCCTCTTGCCCACTGCGACATCAGAAGGCACCACAATCCCTCCCCCCAAAAAAAACCTGTCTGCAGCCAAAAAAAAAAGCACAGAGAAAGAACTTCTGTCCTTCTCCAAAGGGAGAGTGAAGGCTCCACTGTTCCTAAAAAGTCCTGGAGATGTGTCAGGGATCCACTGCCCCCCAGGTGAGGAACCAACACTTTACATTCTGAGGATAAATTCTCTTTTTTTTTTTTGAAAAGCAGATGTTCTCACACCAGGAAAAGAATGCAGAACAGATACCTGGACAGAAGGGGAAACACCAAATAAAAAGTATTTGTAAGGGATGAGTTGACTCTGAAGACTTGAAGAAAGGGCAGAAAAATGTGTGGGTTTTTTTTGGTTTTTTTTTTTTTAACCTTTTTAAAGACCAGATGTGTTTTATTATCCCTGCAAGGTAACAACTGGCACTGCTCCCCAGGGCAGGCACAGACCTGTGCACACCAAACCTCCTCATCTGCCCCCCCTTCACCCTCCTGACAAAGCCCATCATGAAAATCACCAAATTCTCCACCTGTTCCAAAAGTAATGGGATTTGGGGGGGGAATTTTTCAGACCAGTCTGTATTTTGAGACTGCTGATTTCACATCCACATCTTTTCAGCCGAGTTCTACTTATCCACAAACTTACTTTTGCTCAGCAGAGACCGACACTTAAAAAAAGACATTACAACCAAAACCATCGGCAATTCAGCACCCTAAGCACCAAAACAACAGGATTCACTCAAGCATTAACTCCCAGAGATGCTAAATAACCTTGTCTGGAGAGGATTTTTTTAAGCTGTGTTGATATCTGATATTATTTACACAGTGACAATCATGAAGAGCATGTTCTGTATGTTATATTAAACACAGAATATATATGTTATATACATATAAGGAAGAGTATTTTTCTTAGTTTTCCTTATATTTAGATACCAGTAATTAAGAAACTCTCCTGAATTGTCTTTCCTTGCTCTACTTGCAGTATAAAAGTGCCAAAGAGCAGCAAAAGTTTTCCTCATGATTTTTTTTTTTTTTGCTGTTAATTTGTCTCACGAATCCAGTGACGTCCGTAATTACGGTGCTTAATTACTGCCTGGTATCTTAATTTAAAGTGGCATCAAGTCCAGGTTCTACCTAAGGAACAACACCAAAAACCCCCCCTCCCCTTTATCAGCCCCAATCCACGTTTGTCCTTTCACCACAAGGTGCTGAATCCATTTTATCCCTGACTGGAACACGGGATAAACCCCAAACCCACATGGGTTGTAGCCCTGCTGCCTCCTAAATCCACCTCAACATTCCCACTGTGCTAATCCAAGAGCTCCTATTTATTATCCAGGCATGATAAACCCAGGAGGATGCACCACAGCACCTTCTGAAATCTCTTTTATTGGTCTCTAATTCAGGACAGAAATAACATAATCTGGTTTTCGGCATTTCTAATCCCAACTCTGACTCGAGCAAGTTATTTAATCTCTCTCAGCTGCCCCTTGGAAAATGACATATTTTTCCCTGATTTAAATCACTCTGAGGATGCAGAAACAGACACAGCTTTGAAATAATTAAAAAAACACAACAAAACCCCCCCCAAATAGCACAGAAGATAAAAACCCAAATGAGCTGCTCCGAAGCTGCAGCAAAATAATCCCAAAGGATAACAAGCTAAGGATACTCAGAGGTGAAGCTTCTATCCCTGCTCACAGATTTTCCCAAACAGGATAAAAATGGAGATGTTTGTCTTAATTTTCACGTTCCCTGAAGATAAAAAAAAAACCCCAAAAACCAAAAAAACAACATTACAGGTTTTTTTCCTGCTGTTGCTTTCCCACTCAGGGAGTTCTGAAGCAGCAGCTCCGACTCTGCCTGTATTCCTGGAAACACCGGCACACATTTCAGAGGTTCTCTCTGAAACCTGAAGAGTTCAAAATCGAGCTTCTCAAGCCAAGAGGTGCTCCTGCACGGATGGGGTTGTGTTTGAAAAGAGGGAATAAGGTGGTGTTGGAATTCTGCTCATTTCCACTCCCCCCTCCCATTCATTCACCTTTCCAGCCCTGGCATCTCCACACAACTCACTTATTTATAATACTACTGTTGTCCTATAAAGCACCATTCACACAATGCCCGGTTAAACACTCGGCAAAGAGGCGAGATTCCCCCCTTCCCGATATTCCCAAAGGGACTCCTCTCCCGGCACACCCCGGGAATCCAGGGACACGAACCGCGCGCGACGCCGGCGAACGGATGGAAGGCGGGATGGGAGGGCTGTGCCTGCTCAGCTCCAGCTCCTCTTGCTGATTTTATCTGGAATTGTTATCTGCCAGGCAAAGGAACCCTCCTGGAGCTCAGCAGTGGTTTGAGGCAGACAAGTGCCCCCGTTATTAATCGGGATTTCACTTCACGGGGAAGGAGGAGGAGGAGGAAGCTCCGTCAAGTCTTTCTGCCAGGGCTGCTTTTCTGCTGTCTCATGTTTCCTGCAGGATTGCACTCGCATGCCTTTTCTTTATTCCCCTCCCCCAGAGTTATTTATTTATTTATTGCATTCATATAAACTGCTTCTTTCTCTTTCTTCTCCCAGAAACCCATTTTTAAGCCATATATTTATTTCCCCCCCCCCAAGTGAAACACAGAAATAAATCTGATCTCTGTGACGCCTGATCCGGAACTGATGCTGGAAAACAAAGCAACCAAAGGGAAAAAAAAACACAAAACCATTCCTTAATCATTATTATATAATTCCCACTGCCTCAGTGTTAGCAGGGACTGATAAACCCCCCCAAAATACAAATATTAGTGTGCAAAATAGCAATAACCCAGCTGGGCTGCATTAGCTAAAAGCAAAGTTCGGGCTGGTGGCGGGGGCTGACAAGAGATGGCAAACGGGAACTCCCCACACCCACAAAAAACCCTACAGAGGCATCAACCACCCCTGCTCTGACACTGCCCCTGGGAAGCGGCTTTAGCGGGATAAAAATCCAGCAGTTTGTATATTTGAAACCAAAAATAAAATAAGGGCATCTGAATGTCCACGAACGGGACGGAATTAGCTGCGAAATTCTGATTTTTACCTGCAGGTCCTTCCCTTCCCATTCGCCCCCCTCTGAGACTCAGGGCACTAAAATGCTTTTCAGCTGGAACTGGAAGTTTATTTTCCTCGAGGAGAAGTCTGGAGGGTGGGAAAGGAAGCAGGCAAAAAGAAGGATGTTTGGATGTCTGCCACTGTGAACATGAATGGACTCGAGCAAACCTGAGTTATTTTGGACTAGAAATGTTGTTTCTTTTTAGGAAGCTTGGAATTACTGTGGACTGGACATGAGAGATGCATTCCCAGGCTTGGGAATGGCATGGAGGAGAAGCCCAGGCAGGGGTACGGGGCAATACAAGGATCCTGCCCCTATAAAGCAGGACAGCTCAGGCTCTCAGACACGTCCACCTGCGCTCAGGTGATGGCATCACCGACAGGCTGTCATTAAATATTTAATGAACAAACCCAGCCACGCTCATTTCCCAGTTCCCAAACCCAGGCAACTCGCTATTCCTCGGACTTGCTGAGCCCAGGAACAATCACAGCAACAAACTCCTCCTGTTACCAAAGCAGCAAAAAGCCTTTTCTTTTCCTCTGCTCAAACGCAGGATTCCCCTGTGCCCTCCTTCCCTGGTGGTGGGCGGGGAGGAGGAGAAGGAGGGGCGAGGAAATCCCCCCCTCAGGAGTTCCAGGGTGGAATTCTGACACACAGACAGGCAGAGGTGACCCAGTTTCCCTCTCTGGGCACACACACAGCAGGAAGAGGCAGCACAGAGCGAGTGTCTCCGGCGTGTCCCGGCCTGTCCTGCTGCAGCTCTGCTGCTCCGTGTCCCCCAGTCACTCCCAGGGTCCCCAAATCCCAGCGATGATCCAGGAGCTGCCATCTCCCACAGATGGATCGTGTCCCAACAAACCCCCAGGAACATCAAACTGCTCCAGCCCTTTCCTTAAAGGATTAGTATCACCTTAAAGTGTGGGCCAGGAAAGGGAAAGAAAACAGGGCAGGATGAAGGACTCTTCTCCCTCTGAAGTTTATACAGGGGAAGTTAAAATGCAAACTTCCCTCCTCCTGAAAACACCGTCAGTTGTTTGGGATAAAGCTCTCCCAGGTTACTTCTTCTGCCATGGGAAACCCCAAAAGGGGCTGGTGGGTCCATGGGAGACATCACTCCAAGAACCCTGCTCAGGTGCCTCCAGCTCAGCTGTGTTTCCCAAAGTCTGTGCCCATGTTTCCAGCTCTCTGAGGGCCCACAGAACGATACCAAGGAACTCCTTTTTTTTAGTTTTTAATTAATAGTATGGCTGTGGTGAAGGACCAGACACACCAGGCAATAAAAACCTGCCACCACACCTTCATTTTCAGAAAGGTTCTGGCACAAAACTTCCCTGGGTTTACAAACTCATCTCCCAGGTACATCCACAGCGTCTGTTCCCTTCCCAAACACTTGGGAGTTTGATGACAAATTCCTATCTGGATGCAACAGAGCACTGAACACACGACTGGGAACTGAAAATCTTGGGAGGATTTGTTGGGTTTGTGACTGGAGGGGTTACAGGGGAAGTTCTGCACCATCCTCAACAACTCTGTGCCAGGTTTGCATCCAGGGTTTCCTGGGCAGAGGGAGGTGGCTGGATCACAGCCTGGGACACCTGAACAGGTCACAGCCACCCCACAGGATCCTGTGCAGCACCCACAGCATAAAGGCATGGAATGGTTTGGACTGGGAGGGACCTCAAAGCTCATCCACTCCCACCCCTTGTCATGGACAGGGACACCTTCCACTATTCCAGGGTGCTCCAAGCCCCGTCCAACCTGGCCTTGGACACTTCCAGGGATCCAGGGGCAGCCACAGCTTCTATGGGTTTCTCTGTTCCTCAATTTGCCAGTCTGCAGTTCCAGGATTCCCAAGGTGCAGGTGCTCTTCTCCTTCACCTTTGCCAGGCCTGGCTGACACAGGCAAGCTGATCCTGCCTTAGCTCTGAATTTACAGCCAGCACGAGCCAGAAGAACCCACGTCCTCCTCCAACTGCAACAGCCCAAACCTTCCACAGGTACCTGGACTGCAGACACTGAGAGAGAGCCCTTCAGAGCCTCCTAAAGGGAGCAACACAAACCTGCATCCTGGGCAATGAACACCAGTGAGGGCTGGACAACCTCCATCCTGCTTCTTGGGATTCCAGCTCTAACCTAAAGGCAGATTTTCATTCTCTTCTGGAGTTTCTTAAACAAGCCACAGCAACTTTCTTCCAGTCATAACCCCTACATGACTATTTTGCTGTATCTGAACAGGAATTTTGGCAGGGATTTTTCCAAACTGTTTTCTGAACCCAGCCATCATTCTGTATGTACAGCCTGGTTTAAGAAAACTTCTCCCTCTTTTGCCCTGGTTTCAGAAGGAATAAATCCAAACTGAGACAAGCTACTTCAATGCCAGGAAAACTTCCTGCATTGTAAGAGAAAAAAGGCAGAGATGAGTAATTGCTGTCTGTAAATATCCACATAAAGCACAAAACGTGATACTATCACTCATCTCCTCCACACTGGGACGAATCCAGGCACTCTGCAGCTCCAGCACCGGAGCCTGGGAGGTGTTTTGGGTGACCCAGGGAGCGTTATCCCGGACACACACACAACTCCAGGCACGTTCTTCCAGGTCCAGAGCCTCCCAGTGAGCTGCTCGTCCTCCTGAAGCCACGTCTGCCACGTGAGGTTTCCCTGCTGACAGAGCGGGCTCTGAAGGAGGGCACTTCAGAAAGAGCACAAATTATTCATGAGGATGGATACTGTGACTATTGCAGGACACAACTGCACCAGGAAATATTCCTCAGGGATCCCCTGGGCCGCCCCAGAGAGAACTCAGACACAGCCACAACAGCTGCAAGGATACACAACTTTTGAGAAGCAGATTTCTGGGGGAAGATAATGAGGGATATTTGCCCGAAATCCTGCTCACAGGTGAACCTAAACTTACACACTGATCCCTGCCTAGGCTTAATGCAACATTTTACATCCATTTTCGAACAAGTGATGAGACAAACAACAAAACCTGACATTTATCCTGAACAGACTGTATCTTATACCCTGTATTTATTGTATTTCACGTTACATTCCGAAGCAGCCAGTGGGTAACATGCCAAGGGCAGGGAGCCTGCACACCAAATACTGTCACAGTTTGCTGCAGGAACAACTTCCAAGGATCAGGAGCTTCCTTGGAAGCGGCTGCTCCCCTTCACAGCAAGAGTGAGCTGGAACTGCTGCTCCAGAGAGCAGCCAACACTTGAGTTACCGTCCCCAGGTCAGCCCCAGAGAGCACAACCCCACAGCCAAACCCAGCCTGACTGGCAGCTGATGGATTCTGCTAATTAATGTAAATGCTGCTCCCGTGATATAGTCAAAATTCCCATCTGGAATATGCCACTGGCTTTCCAAACAGAGGAGTTTTTGCCCCAGACTTCGTGTCAGCAAGAGGTGAAACCAAACCGTGGTTGGGATTGACGATTTTCAGCACAAACTGGGAGGGAAATTTGAGTGTTAAAGTACAATGGCCAAGATGCTCCAGCTTTTCCACCTGCTCGGTGTTCCCTGAATCTCCCAATGCTGAAAACTGGGCATTTTCACCATTTTTCACCACCTGGAAGAACCACCAGTCCACAGGATCTGTAACCACCATCACAAGGTGCCCAAGAACTATCAAGAGTAACAGAACTATGACAAATCTCTGACTTAGGGAGGAACACCAAAAACATGCCTTTTTTTTTTTTTACTTAAAACACAATTACAGGCTGATCAAACCGCTGAGCAACAACCAGAAATGTTTCCAGCATCGGAGAAGCCTCTCCCAGAGGGAAATGACACAGTGTGGCTGTTCCTCCCCTTCCCATCTCCACTGAGGGGAGTTTGAGAGGTTCCTCCTCGATTTCTAAATATAGACCCTGTGATCAGATTGTGCCTGAAAGGTTTGTGAGCAGAGCAGGGTGGCTGCAGATTGGAGCAGCAAAACACAACACAGAGCCAGTCCCAGCACCCCTGTGAGCCCTCCCCGAGCCCACCACCCAAAAATCCCTCAGGGAGCCCCAAAACACAGCCAGAGGAGCAGCAGCCAGAGCTGCTGGAAACCTGATTACGACGTGCCAAAACAGGGGAAGTGACTTCCAGTTTACAAACCATGACATTACCCTTCTGTGGGATCTCAGAAGGAACAAGCTCCATGCCCTGAACTGCAAAGGGATCGGTAAAACTCCCAATAAAACCATTTCCCTGATCCCTGGAACAACCCAGGCGGACTCACAGCGTGCACAAGCAGCAAACCCGCACCTATCAGTCAGATTTTTTTAGGAACTCTGCACTTATTAAAACCCCCTCTAGAAAAGAGAACCCAAAAGTGCCCAACCCCCAAACCCGACCTACAGGTCTAGCAAGTATTGCTGCATATTTCTGTAAACTTCCCCACTCCTTGTAACTCTGCCACGCTGGGGTAACCCAATAGTTCCAGACAGTTACTGGTGTCCCAGGAGCCCAGCTGGGCTCAGGTGAGAGGAGCAGGACTCTGCAGCCACCTTCGTTTGGGCTCCTCCACAACTCCCTCCTGGACAATGCCAGTGCCAGCCCAGCATCCTGCCCAACTTTTGTCCCTGTCCCTGGGATGCAGCGGAATTCCTGAGCAGAGTCGTTTCCTAACCCTTTGTGATCCCCCATAAACAGCTCAATCATTAACAGCGTTAACAACCTGGGCACCACACAACAAATCCTTTATGACCCTCCTCCTCTTCCCTCCCTGCCTGTGGCTTTTCACCTTTCCTGCTTCTCTCGGGCTCTGAGTTCAGCCCAATTCTTGGGTCATTTATTCCTTCGGCTGGGGGGTGGGGAAGAACTGGGGGGGTATTTCTGAAGTTAGGAGATAAAAAAGAACAAAAAGCCAAAAAAAAAAAAAAAAAAAGGCCAAAGGAAAGAACCCCCAACCCTTCTGTTCTGCTCAGATTGGTATTTTATAAATTCTGTCTGCTCTCCCATATTTATTCTGGCCTTGTAATCCCAACTGGTCAGGGGACAAATGTTCCTTCAGAAGATGCTCCCACGCCCCTACCAAATATTAGATATCACTTACTTAAAAATAGCAACCAAGGTCTAAATTGGCAAATTATATCATTGATCTGGTTCCTTTTATCTGTGCTAGAAAGGCTGTGGAATATATAAATCCAGTGGAAGTCTCAGTGCAAAAAAAGATAAAGTCACTATTCTGAATCCTTTGTGGAATTTCTCCAAGGGCACAATTTTGCATCAATTTTTGTTTTACTGCACTGTTTTAACTATGAACTCAAAGGTGGACAAGGAACCAGAATATTATTCCCTGTACTTTTGGTTAGTTTAAAGCTTTGTTATTTATATATTTTTTTTAAATACAATGACATTTTCAGTTTTGGGAGAGGCATCAGGGAAGTGCAGCCATCTCGTCTCATTACTGAGGTGAGGTTTTCTCCTTCCAGCTCTTCACACCAGGCAAAGGCAGGATCCTGAAGCAGCATTCCCTGCTCCCCTGGACCTATCCCACCCTGCCTGGAATGTCCCTTCTGTTCACTTCAGATTCCTTACAAAAATTCACCAATTACACAATAAATAAATTAATTGCACAATAAGCGATTAACCCAGGGAAGACCATCCTCTCCAAACCCAGCTTTTGCTGGAAATCCATTTGTTCTGTTCCTCAATTCCCAGCAAACTGTATGTTGACTGGGATGCACCTACTGGGCATCTCCACGACAGCAGCAATGACAACTTCCCAAAGCAACTCCCCAAAGTCTGATTCCCAAACTCCAGGATTGGCTCCCTCTCACTGCCAGGGTCGCTCTCCAGCACCAGCCAGGCTAAAATCAGACTGCCCTGGACTCAGGGACGGTTTCCTGTGAGAGAGAACAGCACGGCAGTGACGGATCGTGCTGATGGTCCCTGCAAGTCTCGACTGGCAGGGACGGGACGGCCCTGACACAGCTCACCTGGCCCCACCTGCCCCACTCCCACGTTCCACAGGCATTACCAGCCCGTGGAGTGTGTCAGGAACGCTGCTGTGCTCCGGGAAAATCTGCTGCTGGAGCCAAATCAACCCCACTGAGGGGTGTGCGGGGCAGGCACCCCACTCACCTGCCACAGAGGGCTGAGCTCACACACCCTGACACCAACCCCGTGGCCAAGTGACCCTGAACTAATCCCATTAACGCTGCCCAAGCCCTCAGGAGAGGGGCCAGTCCTCGGGAAAACTTCCACGGATGTGGGGAGCAGCAGGGAGAGGAAAAACACCCCCCCAACACCAAACAGGTGTGTGAAGTGTTACGTTACTCCAACTCCTCTGCTTGTTCTCATTTCTCCTCAGCGATAAATTCACCCCAAAAACATACACAAACCTATTAAAATGCCTATTTTAAGGCATCAGCACTCACTTTTTAATCTGTGGGCTCAAAACTCCCTCACCTGAAGCCAAACCAGTTGTGAACCAGGCTAATGCCTCCAATTTCCCCCCTGGTGGGAGCTGAGCCTTCCCTTCCCACCCTGCCCTCCCTTAACCTGCTGCAGATAATCCCTCCCAGGCTGACTCAGGCACCTCTGGGAGGGCACTGAACCCCTTCCTGTCCTCCTTGAAAACATTTAATAACCCCCCAACTTTCTCCCCTGCCCCTACTTGAAGTCCCTTCCTTTTCTCCCCTCTCGTATTGGATAAAATCGGATTTTATAGGGTGTCAATTCAACGGGGGGAGGGGAAAAACCATCAAGTCCCTTCTGACAGCTTCCTTTCTCAAAAAAAGAAAGCCACATACATACACAGAGTAAATAATTGCTCTCAAATCTGAACAGCAATTCATTTCTCTGCAGAAACACCCAGTGCTCTGCCCAGACTCTGGTTTGAAAAAGTTTTCTTACCCAAACCACGTTATTAACATTTAATATTATTATGGCAGTGCCGAGTCACGGCAAAATGAATAATATTAAAAAATAATAATTAAAAAAAAATTTAAAAAAGATTCCTAGGTGCCAGAATATGACTTTTCTACAAAGGAAAAAAAAAAAAAAGTAACAGTTCTGCTTCAAAATAAAGAAAAAGTCCCGTCAGAGCTCCCTGGTTCTCAGTGAAGACGAAGCCAGCCCTTTGGAACACTGAACATCTCCAGGTATTTCCCATTCCCTGCTTTATGCTGGACTGCTGCAGGAATTTGTGGGTTTCCTCCCTTTCCATCCCCTACAATCCAGTGTGATTTTATAATTTTGCATTTTAAGATTTAACAGGAGAGATTGGCAGAGGGTTTGGATTTCAGGCAGCACAGGTGACTTCACTTTGTTCTTGTCCCCCCCCTCAGCCTGTCTGAAGTCCAAGACTCAACTGACTTGTGTGCCACTACAGGAAAAACCTAAATAAAAACCCCCAAATCCTCTCAAATCTGCTTTCCCAAATTATAGCAAATATTAACATATTTTTCATCAAACAGTGAATCATGGGGAAAATGCATAAGCATCTCATTGCTAGTCTGAGGATAATTTTATTTCAGCTGATTGAACAAATCCCTTTTCCTCGCTTTCGGCAGAACTGGAGGAGAATATTTATTTAAAACAAAGTTGAAGTGGGGAGAAAAACACAGTATTTGGGGTTAGGTTTGGTTCTTTAGAGTTCTGAACGGGGAAAAAACCCCATGAAATTCAAAATTTAAAAAAAAATTCAAAAATTAAGATAATTTCTAGTGAGCTCCAGCTAAGCACAAACTGAGAGAGAACAGGCTCAGTAATCTGAGTTTAAACCATCCAACAGAAGTTCAATTTAGGAAACAAGTTTCTCCCCTGACAAGGGGAACAAAAGTTTGTTCCCGTTTTACTGCAATACTTCAGCACTCAGAAGACACAGAAACTGAGGTTATTCCAGAGAAACCCCTTTCCTCACCGGGGTCCACTGAATTTATTTCCTATTTCAGACCATTACCTTCAACTAGAAAATGCTAAATCATATTAAAGCTCCTGCTCCATTAAAAAAAAAAAAAAAAAAAAAAGGAACTTTCTTCCTGGCTCCACTTAAAAGAAGAATCTTTGTCCCTGTGTATGCAAGCCTAAAAATATTTATTTTAAAAGAAGCGAGGTATGAGAAATTTAAAGAGTAATTTTCATATTTCTAATGATCGTAAATCAGGGTGTTCTGTTTTTTGGTTTTTTTTTGTGGGATAAATTCCTAAGCCTCAGAAACTCTGAAGATGAGAGTTCAAACAAAGAATCCCCTACCAGAATGCATTTGCTCAAGTGTAAGAGCCAACAAATGCTACAATTTTTTGGCACCACGGCCGCATTTCTGAATCGTTAGGTAGTCCAACTATTTTTTGATTTCGCTTGCATGATGTTGGGGCAGAATAATCCATCTAAATCAGTGGTTTTCCCTGGCCAGGAATGGTGTGCTCAGCCCTGGTCAGATGATGTCAAAAGGGACGCCTGAAAAAAGCCAGGGAGGCTGAGCAAGGACCGCCCCGCTGGATCGGGATTGTTTACTCAGGATACAGTCAAAGTAAACACCAGCCGGGCAAGGCATGCACAGCATTCCAGCCTCCCTTTCCAGGGGATGACCATGGGATGCCTTCCTAGGGAAAACCTAACCGTGGAGGGGTCTGTGCAGGTAGCTGTTTGTGCTGTGGGAATGACCCCAGAGCAGGATGGGGGAGCCACAGCCCAGATCAGAACCACAGCAGGATAAGGATAAGGAGCAAAGCTGAGCCCAGCCCGTGGGATCAGCTCCTGAAGTTTCCCTCCTGGAAAGCTGAACATCCAGGATGATGAAGCACTGCTCTTGCACTGATAGGAGCACAGCGGGGCTCGGTGCCCAGTGCTGGTGATCAGCACTGCCACAACTTCCAGCTCCTCCACGTCCTGGCAGCCACAGGGACAATATCATGGAATTGTTTAGGCACTTGCAGGCCCGTTTACTTCCCCTTCCAGACCATCCTGAGACTGTGGGGTGTACAGACTGGGATTAGGCAGTGCTGCCCAGCTGATACTGCGTGTGAAACACTTCACACCTGCGGTTTCAGGGAGGACACCGGGGGGGGTTTTCCACCAGCTCCCCTTCCCATCATGTTGTTATCCCAGGGCTGGATCCCTCTGCTCTGGAGCCAGGCTGGGAGAGCTGGGGGGGTTCACCTGGAGATGAAAAGGCTCCAGGGACACATGAGAGCCCCTTGCAGGGCCTAAAGGGGCTCCAGGAGAGCTGGAGAGGGACTGGGGACAAGGCATGGAGGGACAGGATGAGGCAAAACAACTTCCCATGGCTATCCCAAGATGGGATATTGGGAAGGAATTGCTGGCTGGGACGATCTTTAAGGTCCCTTCCAACCCAAACCATCCCACGGCTCTGTGACCACCCCCCTTCCATCACACCAAATACTTTACACACACCCCCACATGGCCCTTGCTCCCCAAATCCCCCCAATTTCCACTCAAGCCCTGACCACCTCCACACCAGCCCAGCCTCCAGCTCTGCCCTGAACTCCTGCTTTGCCTGTCCCCCATTCCCACCCCCTCCACCAACCCTGTCCCCCATTCCCACCCCCCTCCACCAACCCTGTCCCCCATTCCCACCCCCCTCCACCAACCCTGTCCCCCATTCCCACCCCCCTCCACCAACCCTGTCCCCCATTCCCACCCCCCTCCACCAACCCTGTCCCCCATTCCCACCCCCCTCCACCAACCCTGTCCCCCATTCCCACCCCCCTCCACCAACCCTGTCCCCCATTCCCACCCCCCTCCACCAACCCTGTCCCCCATTCCCACCCCCCTCCACCAACCCTGTCCCCCATTCCCACCCCCCTCCACCAACCCTGTCCCCCATTCCCACCCCCCTCCACCAACCCTGTCCCCCATTCCCACCCCCCTCCACCGCTCCTCTCCCACCACCAACCCTCTTCCTAACGTCTCACCACCGGCTTCCTTCCTACTCCCACCCCTGGAGGCCCCTCCAGCACTTTTTCAGTTACTTTTTCCCCCCTCAGAGACCAAAGCCCCCCGTTCCCTGACCCTGCCAGCCACCAGGAGCAGCAGGAAGGGTTGTTTATCCACAGGCTGCACCTTGCAGCTCCGGGGGAACTCCCTCCCCGGCCCGGGCACAGAAATCAAAATATTTCTACCCAGGAACTGCAGTCTGATGTTTATCTGTGCTGTGCCACCGAACAGTTCTTCTCTGAGCAACTGAGGGTTAGTAAGGAATGAGCTGTCAGGGATTTCTACCAGAGCACGTAAAGCAAAAAGTAACCAAGAGGAGAGTCCATGCAAACTGAGCCTGGAATAATTATGGATTACACCGGGCGGGATTAAGGCAGGGAGTAAAAAATAAATAATAATAATAAAAAAAGAAGAGTAATTGTTTGCCAGTTTTTGATGGACACACGGACTCCTAGAACCCAATCCTGAAATCCCACCCACCTGGGAGGACCTTCAGAACACGACAACCAACTCCAGGCCTGGAGCAGGACTTTAAATAAGTCTCTGTAAAGAGCTTTCTCTCAAGACAACAACTGGAGATGCCCTAAAATATCCCCACTTTAAGGTTCACCATCAGGAATTACTAAATTGACATTCATCACCATTATAATCAGTATTTTCCTGTATTACATACCCATTTGACTACTGTCTACCAAGAGGAAAAAGCACTTCTTTTTTTCCCATAAAAGCTCAGAAACATTCAGATACTACAAATAAATTCCACACAATTATCTGCAGTAACTGGCAAAATCTGAATATTAACACTTTTCTGTTATTGCATTAAAAATGAATATACTTCCAACAGTTCATCTACAGGATGAGCGTCCCAGGTTGTTGCATCAAGTCCATTACCTCAAAAAAAAAAACAAACAAAAAACCCTGAATAAAGTTAAACTTATTTTTATTCAGCATGGATCAATGTCTGGGGAAAGCTGATCAATTTAATTTTCTTTTTTTTCCAAATAAAGAGAAGGAAAAAAAAAATTGCAACAGCGGGTCCTACAAAGTTCATGTTATCCTTTCTCTGACACAACAACTGCTACTGCTCTGATAATTATTATTCAAGAAAAACAATGCAGCTCCCACCTACAGGAATTCTTTACTGGCACGTAACTTGCTATAAGTGGAAATGAAAATTAAAAATATTCTCCTGTAATCTGCTGGTAACGTTTGGGTTGCAGGGCTGCCCTGCTGAGTTCCACCTCCACCACGTGCCTGCAGATTCCTGGGAGAACTCTTCCATCAGGGGAGTTTTTAGGGAAAGCAGCTCGGGAAAAAGCCCAGGAAAAACCCAGGAATCCACAGAGCAGCTGATCAAGGAGCTGCCCCAGGACCAACTTTGGGGAGCTTCTCTTGGTTGGAGAAGCCAAGACCTTTGGGAAGTCACAACTCCAGGAAAAAATTCCGGATTTAGGGCTCGATTCAACACCCAAAAAGCTGAGGAATACTCCGGTGCTGCCACCAGCACGAACAGAACAACCCCCCTTTGGTTTTTTAATTCAAGGTTTCAGTATGGATTTTTAATAACAAAATATCAAGGGCAGAAACACACGATTGAAAAAAAAATATCAAGAGTAGAAACACTTGATTGATATTTTAAAAACCCTGATAATCACCCAGAGTGCAGTTTTATATGAACTTAATGCCTGAAACAAATGTGTTTTTATCCAAGCCAAAAGTGGGATACAAAAGGCCCAGGATGTTCCAGGAGTGACACAACTCTCAGACATGGGACCAGCTTTGGGGAGCTTTACTGGGTTACCAGTGCTCATTCCCCAAGAACTTTGGGAAGTTGGAACTCAGGAAAAATTCCTGATTTAGGGCTTGAGCCAGCACCCAAAAAAGTTGGTAAATATTTCAGCACTGGCATCAGAAACAGAAACACAACAGACCTTCTTTCCTTTGATTAAAGATTTCACATAGAGATTTTTAATAACAAAATATCAAGAGTAGAAACTCTTGATTGATACTTAAAAAAAAATTAAAATTAAAATCAGCCACAGCGCAGTTTTATTTGAATTTAATGCCTGACCCAAACATATCTAACAAAGCCCAAAAGTGGGATACAAAAGGATATTCTCAGGATGTCCCAGGATAACACAACTCTCAGAAATCCACTGACATGGGACCAGCTTTGGGGAGCTTTACTGGGTTCCCAATGTTCATTCCCCAAAAACTTTGGGAAGTTGGAACTGAGGAAAAATTCCTGATTTAGGGCTTGATCCAGCACCCAGAAAGCTGATAAATATTTAAGTGCTAACATCAGAAACATAAACACAACAGACCCTCTTTCCTTTGATTAAAGATTTCACATAGAGATTTTTAATAACAAAATATCAAGAGTAGAAACTCTTGATTGATACTTAAAAAAAAATTGAAATTAAAATCAGTCACACCGCAGTTTTATTTGAATTTAATGCCTGACCCAAACATACCTAAGAAAGCCAAAAGTGGGATACAAAAGGATATTCTCAGGATGTGCCAGGAGTAACACAACTGTCAGACATGGGACCAGCTTTGGGGAGCTTTACTGGGTTACAAGTCCTCATTGCCCAAGAACTTTGTGGATTCGGAAGTCAGGGAAAAATTCCTGATTTAGGGCTTGATCCAGCACCCGGAAAGCTGATAAATGTTTAAGTGCTGACATCAGAAACACAAACAAATCATACCCTCTTTCCTTTAAATAAACATTTCACATAGAGATTTTTAATAACAAAATATCAAGAGTAGAAACTCCTGATTGATACTTAAAAAAAATTAAAACTGGCCACATCGCAGTTCTATTTGAATTTAATGCCTGACCCAAACAATTCCAACAAAGCCCAGAGTGGGATCCCAAAGGCCCGGGCTGTGCCAGGAGGACTTTGGGAAGGCCAGGGCTGCAGGCCGGGCAGCTCTGCCACGCCAGGGCAGATGGACAGGTCATTTTTAGAAGTGAATCACGCTGCAGATGATGGCACTAATTTTAACCCAGAGGTGAGGAGGAGCTGCAGAGCCTCCAGCCCAGATATGGTTGGAGCCCTGGGTTCAGCTGGCCCACAGACACCGCCGTGTTTTATGGCTTAATAACACCGGGCACGCTCCAAGGGGAACCACGTGGGCTTTCAAAGGCTCCAACCATCCCAGATTTTGGAGGGTGCAATCCCTCAGCTCCAGCGTCAGCCCCCCCCCTCCACCACGAGGCTGTTGGTTTGGGGGGTTTGGGGTTTGTTTGCTTTTTGTTTTGGTTTTAAACACACGGATTTTTTGAGTTATTGTCCACTAAATATAGCACGTTCTCGTGCCCCGAGGAGATGGGATTGTACGGAGTTTAAAGGATCTTCCTTGGGAAAAAGTCAATTATACTTTGATTTTGGGGTGGGGCAGAGGGATTTTGATCCCTGCTCTCATGCACATTTAGCCCTTATTGAGGGCAAAACTGCCACTGAAAACCACGGATGTTTTGCCTGGAAAACACAGCCCCAAATATAGATGTGAGTCTCTCCCAGACTTCCCAAGTGCAAAGCCTGAACCTGGAAAGATTCCCCCTTTTCAGAGGAGAGGATTCCTCGAGACAGAGAAAAAAAAAAATCATTGTCCAAAGCCCCACTTTGATCCTCCTGCACTTATTGCATTTCTTGAATATTCTGGTATTTAGTAAACTGGGGCAGAAACAAACCCTTTAAAGAGAGCACAGCCTCCAAAATCCAGGAATCCCTTCCTGGGTGAGAGGAGGAGCACTTTGAAACAGCACCTTTAAAAAGCTTTTCCCAACACGGCATGAATGGAAAACTGAGTTTACAAAGGGGGCTATCCCTTAAGGAACACCTCCCAGAAACAGGGTGGGGAGGGGGAAAAAAAGCCGGCAAAGTTGATAATATTGCACATTCCAGGCTCCAGAACAACAAGACAACACAGTTGCATCCCTAGGCTGTCCCAACACATCTCCCCTGAAATCTGATCCAAGCTGCTTCCCCAGAAAGATTAGGAGGGAACAACGTATCCCCCCCCCCCCTCAACTCCTGCCCCCGAGCCCCTAAAAGACAAAAGGAAGTTCTGTTCTAAAAAAAAAAAAAAAAACAACAAAAAAAACCCCATCTCGCTACAGATTCCTGACTACTTTGTTTCTTTAATCAATGATCTCATTTGTTCACTTTTGCAGTGTTTTCCTCCAAAAATAGCAGATACTAAAATAATTATAAAAAAAAATAAAATGAAAAAAAAAAAATTCTTCCTCTTATCTGGTGGTTGGATGAGAGAGGATCCAGCATAATTTATGGCTTTTTTTTTTTGTGCTTCCCTTCTACATACAGATAAAATAAATAAAATTCCCCTCCTTAAACTGACAGCATACTTATATATATATTAAAAAAACCCTAAATAGATGCATAAAGCTCGGTTGCATCAGTCTTAAAAGTCAAAAATTGAATTAAAATAAACAGGTTAGGGGCAAACACAGCCAAAATATAAGGCCAATGATAACTGCTTATTGTTTTCAATGCTACCCCAAACCCATGACATTTGTACTCATTCTAGGGGGGCTAATCACAAATATATGTGTGTATATATACATATATATATATATATATACATGAAGTAGACAGGTAAAAGCTTGAAGGATGAAGACAAACCCCAAATATTTCACATATTTTTATGAAGTCTCTGATTCACCACAACAGATAATCCTAAACAACACGTTGGCAACAACCTACCAGGGCTTTAAAAAAAAAAAAAAAATAAATAAAGCCCAAAACAGGCCCACCAAACCCGAATTTCCATGTTTTCCAAGCGTTGGGGAGCAGGGATGGAAAAAGCTGACTGTCTGTATTTATGATATGAGGGCCCAGGTTCTGTTTGGCCAAATTTTCTCCCAACTCGGGCTGTGTTTGTTTCCTTTGGCAGAGGGTGGGGTAAGGGGCGGGGGGGGAGATCCAAGGCAACATTATCTTATGGCTCCCTGGATCCAAACCTTGGGAATAGCACCATTTGATCCAGCAGGATTTGTTGTGCAAACAATTGACAACTGTTCTGGTTCCCTCACATGGGGATTTTCCTGAGCGAGGCAAACCGAGGGCCCCAATATTTCAGCTTTTATTTACATTTCAGGCCACTCCCCCTTCGGTTAAGACACCAAAATAATTGTGGTTTTAACGCCACTGAAAAACGCAGACCAAGCAAAAATTATGACAATTATACATATTTTTAATCCCAGGCTTCAGTTTTTGCCTCCTATCAGAACAATGAATTAATATATTGCTTCCATTGGTCTTGGTTACCAGATGTTGTTGCGTGATAAGGGTTTTTAAAATACTGCTTGCTCACTTTAAAATGTTCTCTGGAGAACAAAATATATATATATATATATATATATATATTGCATGCTGAATTTAACCTGAGAAATCAACGAAATTCTTTTATTCTTTCTTAGAAGCCCAAAAAGGAATTTTCAAGCCTTTCATTTTCAAGTCGGTTTAAAGCTCCCAAACCCAAATATTTCAGATAAAAACCCCATTTAAACAAACAACAAACAAATCTCGGGCATGTCCAACGTCCCCCCACGAGCCAACAACTGCTCCACAGTTTGTCCCTTAGTCATTCCCATGGGAAGCAGAGGAGGCAGGGGAGATTTTGGGGATGGCAGCACCTGTCAAGCTGCAGATAAACCCGAGCTGAGCAACTCATCTCACAAAGGTCTATGAATAGCCCCCCATTCCTGCTCCCCGTGCCAGACCCAAACAACAACAGGCAGGTGGAGGCCTCAAAACACAGGCCCTGGGAGCCAAAGAGTTTAAAACAGGGCTTAAAAGTTTAAATTATCTCGTTTTTTACAGCTCTTTTATACCTTATATATATATATATATACACACACACACACACACACGTGTATTTGTGTATGCAGCCAACCTCATTTGCATGTGTACTCACACACGTCATGACATCATCATTTAAGAGGTTTTGGACAAATTTCACCTCTGTTTTAAACAACTGCAAAAGCCTGAACTCCTTTCTAGATGATTCATCAAAAAATAATAATAATAATAGAAAAAAGAAATTGGTATTGCTGGAATAAAGAACTGGGAGTTGGAGAGAGGAAAGGAGTCAGCACTTCTTCATTTCTGAACTGCTGCTTCTTGTTTGATTCCCACTTTGTTCAGCTCCAGCTACACCAGGGATAAAATTAAGGCCTCCTGAAAAGCCAGGGCCAGAATTCCAGCCCTGGGTTCCTGGGCAGGCCTAGTGCAGGCTGATTATTGCACCTAATAGTTCCAAAAATAAATGCAAAGAAAAGCCAGGCAGAGCCTGTGTGGTTTCCAACGTTCAAGCAACTCTTGAAAAGAATAAGCAGGTCCTGAATGACATTAAAAAAAAAAAAAAAAAAAAAAAAGAGAGAGAAATGTATCCTGTGTCTTTTTATTGCTGAAATCCAGGGTGATTTCCACAATCACAAAGCGATTCCCACTCCCACTGGGGCGGGATAAGGAACCGACCCAGGGACCTTAAAAACCAACAGCACTAAAACGAAACCCTCCGACAGCCCAAGAAACCCGAAAGAACCAACGGAATTCCCCGCTTTTCCCGGAGTTTTGAAGGGAATTTCTGTGAAGGTTTCCAAATTTGAGTCCCTGGCCATCAGGGGATGAGATCCAAGTGCTCTGGGCACGTGGGCCCCTTAAGCTGGGACATTAGTGGGGCTCCAGATGGGCACGAGGGGCCTCCCACCTGGCTGCTGCTTCCCAGGAGGAACATCCAGGATAAGCACCCGGAGTTACCGACTCTATTGCAGCCACTCATCTGCCACAAACGAGGAGCAGCAGTAGGAGAAACTAAATAAATCCTCCTGACAAAGGGAATTAAACGACCCACTGAAAACCACGGCGTTCCACCTGGGCTATGGGTGACTTGTGCCAGGATCTCCAGGGCTTTTTAACAAGGAGAGGGAAGACCGAGCCCTCCACGAGCACAGAACCACAGGACTGCAAGAAAAGTTCCATTCTTCCAAGTATTGCATCATAAACATCCTCAAACATCCTGCTGCCCAGTCCAAATAACACCAGCATGTTCATCTCCCCAGAGGGAAGAAGGTAAGGCAGCAAATTCCAAGGAAACACTGCTAAAGACAAATATAATTCAGGCCCCAAACAGCATTTTTATAGGTCCTTGCTAATTCCAAACAATCTGCCCCCCAAGAGTCTGGGAAGCCACTGACCAGGAATACAGGAAAATAATTATTCCTTTTCTCTCAGAAGGTAAAGAACTGGAAGATCCACACGAAGTTTTCCTACAAGCAACTGCCAGCTGTAAATCCCTACTGATAACAGGAGCAAAAAGAGCTCAAAAACCCCAATAAAAGGAAACTGTTGCCTTTGAGTTGTAGCTGTTGATGATTCACAGTCTGTCTCAGTACAGGTTGAGGGATTCAGTTCCTTCAGCTCTTGGAAGGCTGTGAGAGCAGCCAGAAGCCCCAGATGAGCCTGAGACCCCTTTGTGGGTCCTGCAGGAATTGCCTCCAACACCACCCAGAATCCCAGTCCTACCCAGTGGCTCCTTCAGAGGGACCTTCACTCCCCAATCCTCCCAAATCCACCGCTGTCCTTCCAGCAGGAGCTGGAGGCCTATGGAAGTGAAGCTTTACCAGCAATTTTATCTCTGGGATTTCAAGTACAGGGAAGACCCTGAATTATCCTGCCCAGCTTCAGAATTCTGGGAATTTTACTGTGCCGCCATACTAAACCAAACCATAGCTATGTGAAACACTGGAACACAGAGAGACTGTTAAAGCCCTGCAATAATTAAGGTATCCCCATCACTGTAGGCCATGGAAGTTGGGGGCCAGAGCTGCAGCTCCACACTCACGGGGAGCAAAATCCCGGAGCCGCTCCAGGTTTCCATGGGCAGATGGAAGGAGATCAATGGGATCTCAGGTTGAGAAAAGCAGCACTGTCATGAAATACAAAAAAGGAAATTACATCCCCTGCTCTTCTGGACAGGCTTTTGCTGCCCAAGTCCTGCCTGCAGAAAACTGAAAAGGGAGTCACACATTCCAAGAACAGGTTTTTATACACTGGTCTGTAGGTTTTAACGATAATTATCGATGTTCTTTTCACATTTAAACCCGAAGTTAGTACAAGCAGAAAGAAAACTCATGGCAAACTATCAGAAAGAACTACAGCCCTGGCTGCTGCCTTCAGCTCTTCACCACAGCGTTGTCAAAATATCAACCCAACTCTGTTTTCCTCCCATCCTTCCCAGCCCACCAAATCAAGGATTTCGCCAACTCCCCCCAAGCCTGATCACAAAACTGCTGCTTCACACAAGGCACGGATGCACAAATTAGAAATGGGAGATACAACAGCACGTCAGGAGGGCCCTTTCTTGTGGGCATCCTCCAGGGATGACACACACTCCCTGCTGACCACCATCCAACCGGGATGCCCCTCTGGAATACACACCCATGGCCTACTCCATGGCCCAGCATCCAGCACTTAATTGACCAAAAACAAACCAAAGCACTCAAACCGCCTTTCTGAAATTACAGAGGACGTAATTAAGCCCCAGGAATAAGCAGACAACAGCAATTTTAATATAAACATCCTACTTGTGGAGAGGACTCCGATTCCAACTTGGCCTTAATGTCCCAACTCTTACTCCTGGATCCTTGCAAAGGCCTCTCCCAACATCTCCTCGAGCCCAGGATCGAGTTTGACATTTAAACCCACCGCATTTTCAACCTATTTCAGACATTTTGACACGCAACCAGCAGAAAACATGGTCAGGTCAGACCGCCAGCGGTACCTGATGGAGACATTTGGCCTTCCCAGCCAGAAAAGCCACGGAAAAACAAGATCCCGACATATATACCCGAGCAAACCATTGCCCAAATATAGCCGGGCACCAGGGATAAACCATGGGCTGCCACCAGCCATCCCCCCGACCCCGCAGACACCGAGCCCAGCCCCTGGACTGCCTGTCCCTGGAAGTTCAGCTGCGGGAGAGGGTCTTTGTACAAGTGGTCTTTGTACCTTAATAACTCAAACAATAAGTCAAACAACGGCCTGGAGGCCGGGGGGGGGGGAGGGCAGGGGGGGAAAAGGGGGGAGAAGCCCGAAGGGTGGGGGGGGCTCGGTGTTATCCCGGGAAAACACCACTTTGGGGACACTCAGCACCGCCCCGAACTTTGCCACCACCGTCCCCCCCGCCCTCCCCTCCCGCACCCGCAGGGGCATCCCCGGAGCATCCCCCGACAACAAAGCTGGGCCGGGGGGCGCCGGGAAGGGGCCGAGGGTGACAGGCCGGGCCCCCCCCGGGGGCAAACAGGGGGGTGAGCTGCGGGTAAACAAACCACCCCCCCCGCGCCGCCGCTCCCCCCGCACTCACCTCAGGGCCCCCCGGGCGCGGGGAGGAAGGCGGAGACGCACACAAAGGGTAATAAAGGGGGAGGAGGAGGAGGGAGCGGCGCTCCGCGGGGCCGCCCCCGAGGGACGGGGGGTTGAGGCGGCGGGGGGGGGGGGGGGTCTCGGTGCGTTCGTGTGTGTATGTAAGGAGAGGGGGGGGGATATGGAAGAAACTCCCCGGCGGGGCCGCGGGGGGGGGGGGGGTGGAGGGGGGAGGGAAGCAGCGACTCGGGGCCCCCCGCCCCCGCCTCGGCGCGGCGCTGCTTCTTCGTGTGTGTGTGTGTGTGTGTGTGTGTGTGGTGCGTGTGTGTGTGGTGTGTTCGTGTGGTGTGTGTGTGTGTGTGTGTGTGCGCGTCCCTTCTTCAGCGGCGCGAACCACCGGCCGTCCCGCCGCCGCCCCCCCCCGCGCTCCTCCTCATCGCCGCCGCCGCTGTCGGGAAGGAGGAGGAGGAGGAGGAGGAGAAGGAGCAGAAGGAGGAGGAAGAGGAGGGCAGGCAGCAGCGGCGGCCGCCACCGCGCATGCGCCCCGGGGGAGCTCGGGAGGCCGCGGGGAGGGAATGGGAGGGAGCGGAGGGGGGGGGGGGAGAGAACGGGGGGTGAGGGAGGGGGGGGGGGAGAGAAACTTCCCACAGCGCCGCGCGCGCCGCTCCCGGAATCGGATCCGGGACAGGGAGGAAGGAAGTGGATGAGGGGAGGAGGGGGAGGGAAAAAGGATTTGGGGGGGGGGGGGGAATGGACAGGGGAGGAAGTGACGGGAGAGCGGAGAGGGAGGGAGGGAAGGAGGGAGGGAGAGAGAGAGAGAGAAGGAGGGGCGGGGGGTGACGTGAGGGGGCGGCACGCGCGGGGCGATGGGAGCGCGGCAGGGACCGCCCTCAGGTGAGGGAGGGAGGGAGGGAAGGAGGGAGGGAGGAGAGGCGGGAAAGCGGCGTGAGGGGACGGCGGGGAGGATCGGGGGAAGGATCGGGGGAAGGATCGGGGGAAGGATCGGGGGAAGGGTGTGCGGATGAGCACAGGGTAGGTGAGTACAGCCCTCCACCCCCCCCCCCCCCACCACAGCCCGGGCGGGGATGCCGGGGAGCCGGGAATGCCGCCCCCCGCCCGTCCTCTACACTCCGTTCTCCATCCCCGCGGGGCGCCGGTTCTGAGGGAAGGGGGCTCTGAAGGTTTTGGGAGTCCAGGGGCTGGCGGGAGGCGGTTCGGGTGTCTGGGGGCTGAGGGGGGGCTGTGCGGCGGTTCCCGCCCTCAGGGGAGGGAGGAGAGGCGGGAAAACGCCGTGAGGGGAAAAGCGGGGAATGCTGAGGCCGGGACAGGTAAGGCGGGCAGAACCCCCAGGGATGCCCTCCCGAGCCCCTCAGGGAACCCCCCAAGCCCTTTAGGGCACCCTCCCATTCCCCCGTGGTGCTCACAGACCCTCCCAGCCCCCCAAAATCCTTCCTCTCAGAAGCTCCCCCGCTCTCCCCACCCAGCCCCTCATCAGGGTCCTCACAGACCCTTCTGGCTCCTCAAAATCCCCCCGTCTGAGCTCTTACTCCCCCCAGTCCCCCCATGGATCCCTGCAAGCCCTTTAGGGACCCCCATTCCCATATGGGTCCTCTCAGTCTTCCGCCCCCCCCCCCCAAATCCTCTCAGAGCCTCTCCCACTCCCCAGCCCTCCCAAAGCTCCTCATGGACCTCCAAGCCCCTTAGGGATCCCCATTTGCTCATCAGGGTCCTCACAGACCCCCAAAATCCCTCCCTTAGAGCTGCCTCCCTATTATTACAGCCCTCCCTCCCAGCTCTTTGTGGGCCCCCCAGACCCTTCATGGGCCCTCTCAGGGTCCTCACAAGCCCCCCAAGTCCCTCAGAACCCCCCACTGAGACACCCCCCCACTCTCACAGCCCTCCTATGGCCCCCAAAACCCCTCAGGACCCCCTAGTCCCCTTCAGAGCCAGCTTATCCAGAGAGATGCTGCGGTTATTGTTATCCAAAGCATCCTAAATGCTAATTAAAATGAATTAAAATTAAGCAAAAATGAATCAAAAACACTTTCAGGTGAGCTGCTGCGTCGTTATTTGTTAAGAAAATACGTTCTCTGCAGTTCTAAGTCCTTCAAAAATAGCCACCATCTAAGTACAGCTTCTGGTGGACATTATTTGGAATGTAATGTTTAATTATCTGTCTTCTTCGAAGATGAGATCTGCAATGAGTAAACGCAAGCTGAAGGAGACCTGTGGAGCGAGTGCTGAGTGCATTTCACAGGTCAGTAACAGCTTCAGTCACGGCTTTGGTTTTCAGTTAGGGAACCTTTCCATCCTCTGCCACCCTTGGAATTCCATTTTTTTTTTTTTTTTAAAAGACTTGTACAGGTACTGGATGTAATTTCTAGGGCTCTGAATGGCTTTTGGACTTCTTTCAGCTTGTCACCTGATTGTTTCCTTCAAGGGTTACTTCTCGGATCCTTAATAAAAACACTTCATAATTTACCTGTGTTTTCTCTTTTACCTAATATTTATAGAAGATTCTGCCTACTGCAACTTTATTTTTGCTTTCAAGGCCCCTGTGTATTGGTGATAGTAAATATCTAGAGAATATTTGTGACACTGCAAATGTGCATATTTCAGTTATTTTACTGCTGGAACATTCTGGTGCTTCAAGCACCAAAAATCCTCCTCATGTTCTCTCTGCAGGTGCAACAAATTCTACGTGAAAGGTTCTGTCCCCGCTCCAGTGCTACTGGGAAGCTGTTTGGGGTTGAGCACCAGTACAGGTGAGTGAGCAGCCTCAAGTACTGAGTCATTTCTAATTGAACTCCAGGAGAAAAAAAAACAAAACAGGTGAAGTCAGAATCTGCTGCTGCTGGATCTGTTTTTCAGAATTACCCTGGCTTCAATGACCTGCAGCACAGTGCTGCTAAAAATGCTTTGCCTCAGATTTTGAGGGGTTTTATGCAACTCTTCCTGGCTGGTTTTGTCAGGCTCTGTGTTTTGGATTTCATGTCCTTGTTTCACACCTGTAGTTCCTGGAACAACCTTTTGTTTGTTTGTTTGTTTGGTTTTTTTGAGCCTGACAGATACTCTCAGTGCACGTTCTAAGGCTTTGCTTAATGGCCTGGCCAAGCAAAAAGTCGAATTCTCTTGCTGTGAATCTTTATTTTCACTTCACATTTTCTCCTGTTTGTTGGTAAGCTGTACTGAAACTAAATTTGAAACTTTGGGTGTTGACATCACGGTTTTTGAAGTAGAAAACCAGATTTAAAACAGACCTGCTTCTTGGGGCCAGAGTTAGGAGGAGGTGAGTTACTGTGGCAGTAACACTATCCCAGTCCTAAAAGCATCTTCCAGGTGCAGATTAAAGACTGAAAACAGCAACCATGTATCGGAAGAACTTGCTTTAAACAGTTTTTCCCCCCAAGAGCAACTTTGTGCAAGTGGAGTCACCTGACGGGAGCTCAGGTTTCTTTTGGGAGAGAGAAAGTAACACTGAATAAAAAGTGTAGTGTAACCTAACTGTGGAATTCTGTCCTTTGGTGGTGGGGAACTGCAGAGCTTTATGAATTACTCTCAACCTCTTTCGGGTTTTAATGTTTTAAACTATTTTAAGAGCTCTGATCACTCAGCCCTCTGTGCTTCCTTGTATCCCATTTTGCATGCCCTGAGAGGAAGCTGAAAGTGTAGCCAGTTTTCTCTGATGCTCTGCATTTTCCCGAGTTTCAGTGACTGTTTTCCCTTCATCCTGTCGCTGTTCCCATCACAGGCATTTGCTGGAGCTGCTGAAAAGAACCACTTTGCATGGAGAAAGTAACTCTGCCCTCATCATCGGGCCCAGAGGATCAGGGAAGACCACGGTAGGAACACCCAGTGGAAGTTCAGCAAATAAGCACGAGCTGCACAACCCCAGTGAAGTCCTGGGGAGCTCTTGGAGCTGCATTTCCATCTCTGCTTGTTTTCAAAGAGATGGTTCACACAGAAATGCAAAACATTCCAGGGCTTCTTGTGAGCTGATTCTGTGGAACAGCAGAGTGGAGAAATGGGTTCCTTGCAGTTGTCTCTGCAATTAAAACCACCTTTTGATCACTCTGGAATTAACTTGCTATTTCTATTGGGCCCCCACTGTAAAAATGACTGAAGAGGCACCCAAAAGCTGAGAAAGTCTGAGGGGTGGGTTTCAACACATGTGAAAAATGATCAGGTGTCTTCATCCTGTTTGAGATGTGCCAAGGAATGCTGTTCCCTGAACTGCCAGGAGGTAGAATATGGGTGGCTGTGGTTTATAAGCTGTGGGTTTGCCTTTTAAAGGAACTACTTTTAATTTGAAGCACGTGAAGGGAAGACATGGAACTGTATTATCAGTATTATCACTCAAGTCTTTTAAGTTCCCATCAATACATAATGTGCTAAATGGACTGGCTGTTACTGCAGGAGGTATTCAAGATGGAACAATTAGGAAAGTTCCATTGGAGGTCTTCCCAAGTGCTGAAGCAAGTGGCCTTCAGGCTTTTAAAGAAGTTCAACAGAAATAAGTTAATAGCTGTTAAACATACCCAGGCTGACACCAGTCACCCTGCCACTTTGCTGGTCACTTATTTTGCATTTCCAGACCAGTGTTGTCACCTTTTTCTGTTCCCCAAGATGCTCCAGGGGAAGGATAACCCCCAAAATACCAGGGAGTGGTGGTGGGGAAGGAGTGGATAAACCCAGTGGGGATTAATCTTCTGTATTTTTTTTTTCTTCCTAGCTATTAAATCACGTCTTAAAAGACCTCAGGGAAATGAAACAAGTTAGAGAGAACCTGTTGGAAGTTCACCTGAATGGCAAGTAATTCAGCCTGGATGCAGTGTTATGTTATCCAGTTCTAATACTGCATGTACTGAATATTCTCTGTGCACAGTTTGCTTTCAGCAATTTACTGTGGCCCCAACACCACTTTCTTGCAGGGCTCCTGCAGACGAGTGATAAAGTGGCCCTGAAGGAGATCACCAGGCAGCTGCAGCTGGAAAATGTGGTTGGGGATAAAGTCTTTGTGAGTATCTTCACTCACTTCCCTCAGAAACCCCTGTCTGGAAAACTGCCTTTGTGGAATGCTTGTTCCTTGGAGGAGGAGGGAGGAAGGACAAGCCCCTAAAGGGACCAAACTGAAGCACCTTTGTTCAGAGGGGTGGGGTATCCTGGGAGCATTGTCTGTAACATTTCAAGAGTTAGCAAGTTAACCAACCACACAGCAGGTTCTTTGGTGTAGTGGCATTTTTAGTGTATAAATATACATGCAGCCTCTCCCAGGCTTCCTCGAGCTCTCCTTCTGTGTGGAATTGCTGCTAAAATATTTGCTTCTATTGAAGCACCTTCTCCCAAAGGTAAACTCATTTACATCGGTGCTGAATTCAGTCATAGGGAGAGAATGACCAAAGTGCTTCAGATTAAATTTCATGTCTTTGAGTGGGAAATAACTTGGGCCACTGCTCAGAGCTACCACTGCTTGCTGCCCGTTAGAGTGTTCCGGATTTGCAGGAATGTCCTCCTCTCCTCTGAAACATTCCCTTTCTTCTGGAACGGGGTTTTAGAAGGGGATGGCCTTCAGCACCTGCCTGAACCTGCTGTAGTTGAACAATGCAGAGAATCACTCTGAAAACCTCTTTTCCTTCTCCGTGCAGGGCAGTTTTGCTGAAAACCTTGCATTCCTTCTGGAAGCTTTAAGGAAAGGTAAATAAAACCAACCTTTGGTGTCAGTTGTTGTGTCCTCAAATGTAGCCAGAAATGCTGCTTGGCAGAACAACAACAAAACCTTCCCCCGTTCTTCAGGGTGTTTTTCTTTCTGCCCTGTGAAAGGAGGGCTTTGCTTAAGAGCTAAGAGATGTAAACACGTAAATTATTAAGGCTGTAATTAGTGAAAACCATCGAGTTGGGGGGTCTGCTGGTGGAGTTCCCTGCTGACATTCCAAAGTGCCCTCTAGGAGATCGGAGCAGCAGCTGCCCGGTGCTGTTTGTCCTGGATGAGTTCGACCTGTTCGTCCACCACAAGAACCAGACCCTGCTCTACAACCTGCTGGACATCTCCCAGTCAGCACAGGCTCCCGTCACCGTCATCGGGCTCACCTGCAGGCAGGTGAGAACCTGCACCCCCTCCTTCATCCTTCATCCATCCTTAGGTGGATCCAACCCGGGGTTTGGGATCCATGTTCAATTTCCCGTGATTTTTACGCCGCCATTCAAAGGGAATGATGGGCAGATGATGGATCTCATCGACTTGCAGCACTGTGGAAACTCTGCAAAGGGTAAACTGTTCTCTGAGTTAACTGGTGAGGAGAGTTATGACAGGAATAATAATAATAATATTAAAGATATTTCATCAATCCTGAATTCTGGGGTTTGTCTGGGTTTAGGTGATAATTTTGGAGTGTAATTAAGGAATTGCCTTCAGAGCTGCCCTGTGGTGACAGTTGTTTCTGAGGGTTTTTTTTTTTTTGCTCCTAACTGTTTTCTGTTTGTTTTTTTTTTTAAGCTGTATTCTCTCAATCTGACAACAGGCACGTGGTGTGACCACACAGATAACTTGCCTGGAGTTTTGGGGTGAAATGTCTTGATTCCAGGCTTAGGGAGCCGAAGCATTTCCATAATCTATGGAGAAATGTTGCAGGGTTTCCTAGCAACTGCTGATCCCGGGTGATGTGGGGCATCACGTGGGCTGGGGAGAGGCTTGTCAGGCATTTCCAGGCACATCAGTTAAAACAGTCAGCACAGGTCTGGTTGGAATGTTTTAAGCCTGAGAATTTAATAATTCTTCCTTTCTTTTCAGCACCTTTTACTTTGCTACAGTATAGACAAATTACCAAAGAATGCACTAAATTAATTTCCTTTTTTAATTACTGTTTTTCCTCTTTTTTTTTTTTTTTAATCAAGGATATCCTGGAGCTCTTGGAGAAGAGAGTAAAATCAAGGTTCTCTCACAGACAGATATATTTGATGAATTCCTTTGATTTTAAACAATACGTCAGGATATTTAAGGAGCAGCTTTCCCTTCCTGCCGAATTTCCTGATCAGCCTTTTGCACAGAAATGGAATGACAATATTCAGGTATTCAAAGATTTTTGTACTTGGTTTTCAGTAAAAATTCTACAGTAAGACCAGTTTATGAGTGTAAAGCTTTTACCTGAGACTGTTATTTCAAAGAACTGCTTAACCTTTATTTTTCCAGGTGAGCATAAAATTATTTGAGGTGATGTAAATACCACTTTATTTTTTTTTTTTTTGCTTTTTTTTGGTTTTTTTAGCGTCTCTCAGAGGATAAAACTGCACAGGACGTGCTGCAGAACCTTTTCCACCACACCAAGGACCTGCGCTCGCTCTACTTCCTCTTGGTATGTGTTTGGAGATGTTTATATTCAGATAGAAAACACCTTTTTCTTCCTACTAAACCTTCTTCTTCCTACTAAACCTGCAGCCCTGTTACTCACATGGAGGAAATGCTTTGGCTTCCTTTTATCACTTCCAGGGTCAGATAAAATCCCTTCATGAAGTGTGTGATGAGGCACCACGTTGTTTCCCAGAGCTGGGAGCAATCCAGGGAGCCCATCCCTAATTAATCCACTACTGTGACCCTAGCCCAGGAAATGGGGTATTCATCTCAAATCTTGAGGTGCTGGAGGCAACTAATCCATAGAAATACCGAGCTGGAAGTTAACTCTGATCTCCCAAATAACTGAAAGTAGTTTGAGGTGGGATTTGGGGGAGAAATTGAGGGTGGCACAGGTTGGGCAGAGAAGTTGTGGCTGCCCCTGGATCCCTGGAAGTGTCCAAGGCCAGGCTGGAGCACCTTGGGCTATTGGAAGGTGTCCCTGTGTACACAAGCAGGTGTAAAACAGCTGTAAGTCCTTCTTGCAGCAGCTGCTGAAGTGCTGATCCCTGGGAATGGATCCAAACAGGTTCCTGAGGGTTTATCTCCTCCAGTGGGGAGGCTTTGAAACTTCAAGCTTGGAAAACCCTCTTGGCAAAGGGGCGGTTGTAACTCCAGCTACCAGTGAGGTTTTCCACAATTTACACGTGGGAATTCTATTCCCTAATGTTTCTAGTAGGTGACTCTGGGAGTCTCCAGGCAGGAGCTGTCCGTGAATGAGGAGTGGAATGAGCGTGTCCTGCTTGTTTGCAGATGCTGGCTGTCAGCGCAGTGAGTGTGCAGCACCCCCTGCTCACGGCAGCAGACCTGCAGGAGGCCAGCAGGCAGCACAGCACCGACTCCAAGGCCAACATCGTGCACGGTAAAGCTCAGCCTTCTCCCAAAAAAAAAAAAAACGCCTCCCAGGAGAAAGGGAAGTGTCAGGTGCCCCTCTGGAATCCCCCTGGGGGAAGAGACACGGACAACCTGAGCCTCTGCTCGCTGGAGCTCACACATCTATGGATGTAACTGCTAAATTATACACTTAAATGTCTTGTTTCTTCAGGGAAACAACCCATGGCTTAACAGCCCTGCTTCAAACACATGGAGAACAAATGTTCTCCCCAGTTCTGGATTTCTTTTTACATAGTGAAGGTAAATAACACAGATGGGAGAGGCCTGGAGTGTAAAAAATAAGAGGAGTAGAGACAGTGAGTGAACTGCTCATGCCTCTGATGTGCTCAGGGGGAATCCTGAGGGCTCCCGTCTCTCCCTGCAGGTTTGTCCGTGCTGGAAATCTGCCTCATCATCGCCATGAAGCACCTGAACGATGTGTATGATGGAGAACCCTTCAACTTCCAGATGGTTTACAATGGTGAGAGGAATCCTGGGCTTCACGGCCACCAAACCGCTCCCTGTCCCCTCACTGACCTTTCCCTTACCTGTCACCCACACAGAATTCCAGAAGTTCATCCAGAGGAAAGCACATTCCATGTACAACTTCGAAAAGCCAGTTGTCATGAAGGTGAGCCTGCCATGGGACGTTTTTACTGGAAAGCTTTTAGGAACTGGGTTTGTTTCCCAGAGCACAGATCTGAGGGGGCAACCCCGGCAGGGAGCTGGGGTGTTCTGGGGCTGGAAGGGACGCCCTGCTCCCGGCAGGAATGACTTCCCCTGCTCCCCCTCCTGCATTCCAGGCCTTTGAACACCTGCTGCAGCTGGAGCTGGTGAAGCCCCTGGAGAGGCCGTCGGTGCGGGCGCAGCGGGAGTATCTGCTGATGAAGCTGCTGCTGGACAACACCCAGATCATGGATGCGCTGCAGGTGTATCCCAACTGCCCCACGGACGTGAAGCAGTGGGCAGCCTCCTCCCTCAGCTGGCTCTGAGCTCCACGGCTGCTCCGGCAGGGAAGCGCCAGGAGATGGAGCGTTACCCACGGGAGGCTGTTTGGATTAAGGAATCCTTGGAAGGAGCCCGCGGTGCTGATCCCTCTGGGATGTGCTGGAAGCAGAGCTACGCTCGTGTTGTGTCTCCCAGCGGCTGCCACTGTGACTGACTCCACGGCTCAGGTGGTTTAGCTCAGCTCGGTGCCAACTTCTCCTCAATCCTCGGAGTTTGTCCCTCTGGATCGTGGCTCAGGCCCCGCTGCCCTCCCGGCAGTCCTGCGGCATGAGCCGGTCAGAGCTCACCCCGTGCTTCTCCAATCTGACCTGGCCTGGAAAATGTACCCAATTAAATCTCTGATCACAGCAAAATTCCCTTCATTAAACCTTTCATCCCAACCTTCTGCTGCTTCCAGCCGAGGTGTGGCGTGGCCAGCGCATCCTGGCACGAGGAGGGTTTGGGAATGCCGGGAATGCCGGCTGGGAGTGCTGCCCTGGCCTCTGCTGGCAGCTCTGGGGTGAGGAGCCCTTGGCAGTCACAGGTTATTTAATTTACTCTTTGCTTCATGGAGGTACCGTCTGCACACCTGGGAAAGCAGGGAAACAGTCCTGGGATGGTTAGGGCTGGAAGGGACCTGAAAGATCATCCTTATGCTCCAGGTGCTGTCAGTGATGCCACTCCTGCACACTTTTGGAAAGGTTTTCCTGCAGCAGCTGTTCTCCAGGAAGGAAAGTGTGGATTCAGCCAAGCCCCAATCTCCCTGTTTTTCAGTGGAGCTCCTGTAATTCCAGCTGGCCTTGTAAAATGGGAGGGCTTCTCCACTGCTTCCTGGGTAGCTCTGCTGGAAGTGGTTGATCCCTGTGGAGAAGGAAGAGGCAGCCAAGCCCTGACCTTGGGCTGCAGCAGTGGGAATAGCAGTGGCAGTGTGTGGAATTCCCAGCACGTGGCTTCTCCCCGCCCTTGGCAGGAGCTGGCACTGCCCTGGGAGCAGGGCCTCGCCCTCCTCAGTGCACTGCAATCAGGGACATAAAATAAGGGATAAAATACAGGGAATGCTGCAGTGTCCTGATACAAAAGAGGGGAATTTTCCCTCAGAAGTGCTGGAGTTGAGGCAGATTCTCACCAGATTTGACCTGTAACACCTTCCCCTTCTCTTTTTTTTGCCACAGGACTCCCAGTTGGGCTCGAGATCAGCCCCACCTGTTGAAAAGCAGTTTAAAAGGAGGCATTTGCAAGTCAGAGTAGTCACATTTTTTATTTTCCCGTTGGGGGAATAGGGCAGAGTATACATTTGTATTTGTACAATATTTAACAATCACTTTATTGAGGGTTGGGGGAAGGGGAGGGGGGGTTGGTTGGTTTGTTTTTTTTTTTTAAGCACTTGCAGAAACCCAGCAAGCACCTTTTGACAGTAGTACAACAACCTGTGCCCAAAACACTGACAAATACAGAGAGGAAAGGTAAAGAAATCGCTCCCCAAACTCGAGAGGGAACGGAGAGAAGATGGACCGAAACAAAATGAAAGAAGGAGGGGAGAACAAAAGCAGTTCCTGCTGGTTGAGTATCTGAGGTAACAGATGTTCCATCAAGGATGCTACTGGAGTCCTGTTGCCCATGGGTGTGTATTGCAGCTTCCTGGCTTTGCACCGGGAAGGTCTCACAAGAGGTTCAAAAAGCTGGAGGAGGAGCAGGGGGGCCCTACGGGTGCTGTCAGTGCTGAGGGAGCGGGACAGGCTTGGCCCGGGGTGCAGCTGGAGCAGCACCCCCAGGGCTGGGCCTGGGTGGGTGTTCCCATGTCTGGGGGGCAGTTTGGGACGAGCCCAGGAATGCCAGCCCTGCTGGGACACCCCCTGGGCTGAGGGGGAGCGGGAGCAGAGCCGTGCGGGATCAGGGACAGCAACTTCTCACCTGGGGCTCAGGGACCACTCCAGGGCCACCCCTGGACAGGCAGGGACAATGCCAAAGTATTCCCAAGCACCAGGCTCCCTGGCCCCCTGCCCTGGCAGCTCAGCTCAGTCAATGCTCCAGCAGTGAAGGCAGAATTCACGTCCAACCCCAGAGAGCAGCTGGCCAGGACAGCCCAGGGGACACCAGTCTGACCAGTCCCAAAGCATTTCCAAGGGACGCTACATCACGCTGGTCAATCCCAGGGATGGGAGCAGGACAAGAGCTGAGCTGGGACAGCCACAGGCAGAGAGCAAAGGCAGAGGTACAAGTGCTGTGAGAACCCCAGTCTGAGGGTAACACAAATGCTGGACACTTCCCACAGGGTCAGGCTTTGCACCAGATCTGAGAGCACAGAATTCAACTCCATTCACTCCAGTTCTGCTCCTTGGGAGCCCAGAGCTCTCAGGGAGTACAAGTGGATTGGGATTTGTTCAGAACTCCGTCCCTGTCCTGTGTGTGTGTGTGAAGTTAAATCAAAACTGGATAAAAAAGGGAAGTGTCACAACCTGGAATTCTCCCCTGTGGAGCAAGTCCCTCAGGCACAGCCCTGGGTGGAACATCAGCCCTTCCCCCTCCCTTCATCCATCACATCCCGCTGTTCTCAGGGCTGAATTCCCATCCCAGGGCTGCCCAGCCATCCTCAGCGAGCTCCCAGCACTGTTAAAGCTGTTTCCAAAGACACTGACTGGACAAACTGTCCAAAAACAACTGGACAAGGGGAACACGGACACACACCCAGCACTCCAGGGGCCGCTGCCTGCTCTGTGCTCCTGATTCCAACATTTCCTGTCCTTGGAATTTTGGGTAAAGGATCCAATAAACGTGGTGAGACAGTGCTAGGAGCAGCACTGCAGCACCCAGCTCCCACTCTCTGTGATTCCAACACAAGGGGTGACATTCCTGAACTCCAGTGCTGGAGCTGTCAAAGCCACTTCCATGTTTTTCCTTAATTTTTGGCGAGTCTGTGCTATGGATATTCGTTACCTCGGAATGGTCGTTGCATACGGTGAGCAGAACTAAGTTATCCCTGAAATTCAGGAGCTGGAATCTGCAGCCAGGACTCTCTGTGTGACTCCAGGATAAACCTGTGGATCCCAGGGAGCGGGAGCTGCGCTCCCGTGGGATGGCACCGAGCTTTGAGCGGAGGGAATTGCAGATCTCCAAGCAGGGAGTGAGGAACTGGGGGGGGAACTGAGCTTCCTGAGGTGATCCTGGAACAGGGACACAGCCCCCACTGTTTGCCGGGACAGGGGACACGCGGCGACCTCGGCACCAACATAAATAGGAAAAAAAAAAGACTTTTTTTTTAAAAAAAGAACAAGAATTCAGAGCTTTCCAGTGTCACAGCTCACAGAAAATTTAAAAAAAAAAAAAAAAATTAAAGTCATGCTTAAGTTTTCAAATATTCCTCAGACACAGCAAACCTAAATAGTATCAGTTAAATAAATGGATGAGATACTCTGGGAAACAGAGGGAAAAGCTTTCAACTAAAAGAGGAAGGGAAATTTTCTTTCAATAAACAGCACTTTTTTTTTCTTTTTTTTTATACACAACAAGCGAGTACAAGAAAAGGCTAAAAAACACGGCTCTGGGAATGGCCATTCCTTGGGGCACCTTCCCCTTCTTAAATAACACAGGGATGGGGGATAAACATCATTTACAAAACACGGAGCGGTTCATCATCCCAATTAGTGTTGTCGACGATAATTTAGGAGGTGGAACTGAGGTATACCTGGTTTTGAGGGAGGTTAAGTTTAATACTTGGAAGCCTCTTTGCTCTATCCCACTGATTCCTCTCGGTCCTGTACACGGAACAGCAGCACACGGAACATTCACAAGCTGTGTCGTAGTCGCGTCACGACGAGTCATTTTGATAGAAACGACGACGAATGCGATAAAAACAAAGTTACCCTTTGTTTTGTTTTGTTTTGTTTTCTGTTTGTTTGTTTTTCTTCTGTTGTTTTTGTTTTTTAAATCTGAAATGAAATGGTTTTTTGTTTCGTTTTTTTTTTTTCTTTTTTTTGTCTGTTTGATTTTAAAAAAAATAACAGCAGTTCATGTAAGGAATTAGTCTCTTCTGACAGGGATTAAGAAATCGGGTGTCAGTGTTTAAAACGCTCGTTAAGCCCCGACAGGTCCATTATTCTTCATGTAAGTCCCTCGGGAGGGGTCCGGTCACGTCCTTCAGGTGTGAGCAGGGAATGCAGGAAGTCTCGTGGAGATCCACGCTGGGGAGGAGGAAGGGGCAAACAAAGGATAAACCAACACCTCTCGGTGATGTTTCCAGAGAGACTTACCACCCGCTCTGCCCGCCGGCACGGCCCCTGCGCGCGGCAGCGGCTCCGCCCAAGAGTCCCGTGGGCACTTCCACGACCAGTGCAACTATCATAGACTGGATTCTTTGGGAGGAAAGTCCACGTTGGTCACCATTGTGACCACAGTCACGATGTCCTCCGTGGTTATAATGTTAGTCAGTTTTTGCATCTGGATGATCCTCTCCTCCACGCAGCCCGCCGACAGCCGCGCCTCGGCGTCGTGATCCCAGCACTCCTCGATGGTCTCGCACAGCATCGCCATCCCCTGCGGGCCGGGGGGAGATGGCACACGGGGTCAGCCAGGGGGGCACCCACCCAAAAAAACACATCCAGGGTCCCTCCTGCCTAATCTGAACCCCAGGGTCCAACAGGATTTGGGGGTGATGGGACAGGACGTGGTGTCAGGGTTGGCTCTGACAGAGCCTCCGGTCTGCTCTGTTATATTCTTATTTATTGTATTATTATGTATGAATTATTATGAATTAATATGTTATATTATTCTTTATGGTATTTAACCGATCCACAAAGCCTTCCCCTGCAGCGCTGCAATGTCACCACAGCATTCCAGAGCTCACACCAAGAGGTGAAATTGGTCAGCCATCAAGTGTCACCTCAGTGGAAAATGACTCAAGAATCTCTCCTTTCAGCAGAAACCTGAAAGAATCACTTTCTAACACTCAAAGAGTATTTCAGGATGAAGAACACACTAATTTGCAGCTCATTAAATCCCTCCTAGAATTACTAAGTTCTCCCCAGGACACCCCAGAGGCTGGGCAGGGTTTGGATGCCAGGCTCGGGGTTGGTAACACTTACAGAATGTTTCTGCCAACACTCCCTCAGGACGGGCCTCTTCTTTTTATGGACCACCACCTCCTGCATGTCCTCCAGGGAGGGGTGCTGGCCAATCTCCTCCTCGAAGGGCAGCATGTACTCATCCACGGGGCCTGCACAGGGAAAAGGGCTTCATCAGGAGCATGGAATGGCTTGGAAGGGACCTCAAAGCCACCTGGTCCCACCCGTGCCAGAGGCAGGGACACCCTGGGACACACAACATCCCAGCCCAGGGGAAACAGTCCCGTTCACTCTGGAATTTACAGCTTGAAACACTGCACTGAAAATTCACCCACGGAGCCTCTGGGGCTGTCCCAGATCCCACAGGGTGATTCCCACATCCCGATCCCGATGCAGGCCGTACCGTCGGAGGCCGTGCAGCGCGAGGCCAGCTCCCAGAGCACCAGTCCCATGGCGTACATGTCGATCCTCAGGAACGCGTCCCGCTGGAAGTTGATGGCCCCTTCCAGCACCTCCGGGGCCATGTAGCGCCGGGTGCCCACCTGGAGGGGGGACAGGGCACGGCTTGGAGCTGGGCACGGACGTCCCAGGGCTCCAGGACACCGGGGTCAGACATTTCCGTGCCTGCTCCTCCTCAGGAACAACTCCGGGAAGTTCCTCCGCGTTAACGAATAAAACATTGGGATGTTCTTATCCAAACCCTCCGGCAGGATGAAATCAGGGAGAGGGGCCCTGCACTGAGTGTGAGGGGGCATTCCTGGGAATAAATGGGATTTACCTGCCCGTGGGTGTCTCCTGCAGATTTCCCAGCCTCAAACTTTAGGGCCAGGCCAAAATCAGCGATGCAGGCTGTGAGGTTGTTCTTGAGCAGCACGTTCTTGCTTTTGATGTCCCTGCCGAGGCAAAGAGAAAGCCCCAAAATTAGGGATCCACAATATGGAACACCGATGGAATTCCAAGGAAAGAGGAACACCATAACCCGGCTTTATGGTGGGGAAGGGAAGAAAGTGATAGAGAGTTAATTGAGACAACAATCAATACAATTATTATTACTTATAGTATAATCATATAAATTTATAATATATATATTATATAACACTTATTTAGCTATAATAGATATATAATATATAAAGAATTATATATTAATATATTAATATATTAATATATTAAATATTAAATAATATAATAAAACAAAGAACATTTTATGAAAGGTAAGAAAATTAGAAAGAAATAGTTAATTTAAACAGCAATGAATACAGATATGTGTAATATATATTCATGATATATATGATATATATTTATAATATACTACACATTACATGTTCTATACATTGCATATATATACATTTCATATACTATACATTACATATACTATAAATTATTTATAATATACATTTTTATATATGTATATAACAAACATATAAAATATTTAATGTAATATAATAAAACAATAATTAAGAAATAGATAATTTAAATGAGAATAAAAATATTACTTAAAATATAATATATAAATATAAATACAAATATTATTTACAATGTAATTTATAAATATATACTATTATTTTTATATTCACATATAATACATGTGAATACATGTGCAGCTCCCAGGAGTCCCCCAGGGCGTGCAGAGCCCATCCCGTGGGATGCAGTGGGGGATAACTGGGGGTAGCTGTGTGGGATGGGGGTGTGGGATGGTGGTACCTGTGGGAGATGGCGGGCTTGTGGCCGTCCTTGAGCCCCGGGATGTCCTCGTGCAGGTAGGCCAGGCCCCGCGCCATGGTCTGCGCGATGTGACACAGCTCCGACCACGACACCACGTTGGCCTTCAGGAAATCCGTCAGGGAGCCCTGCCCGGGAAGCAGCCACAGCTCACACACCTTCATCAGTCACCAGGGAACTCATCTGCGGGCCTTGGGTTTTATCAATTATCCACTGACCCAGGGAGAACCAAAATAAACCCCCACGAGCTCTGCAGGGTGGGGTTTGTTCGGCTCACAGGTCTGTGAGGGGTTTGTTTGACTCACAGGTCTGTGAGGGGTTTGTTTGACTCACAGGTCTGTGAGGGACATCCACAAATATCCTAAAAAACATTCTAAAAATTATTCTGAAAGATATTCTAAAGGGCAAGAGAAAAAGGGCAGAATTCATTTCTGTTTGCTTGTTTCCTGTTAAATAAAACCTGACGGCTTTCTCAGTCGCCTGAAAATAAACCGCAATAACAAAAAGCGACCAGCGAGAGGAAACCGGTTTAGGTTTTTGTGCCTCAACCACCGGGATTCCAGGTTTGTGGGACATTCCCGGGGCTGTTCCCGCTCTGCCCAAACCACAGGAACCCCCGGGATCCAGGGATCCGGGCCCACCTTCTCGTGGAAGGCGGTGATGAGCCAGAGGTCGACGTCGATGCTGCTGCCCCTCTTCTCGGCGCCGATGAACTGCAGGATGTTCTCGTGCTTCATGCCGGGCAGGCTGTAGATCTCGTACTCGTTCTGCCACGACTGCTTGTCCTGGGACACAACCACAGGGATCTCATCAGCTCCCGGGAAAGGGGGGGCTGTTCCTGCAGGAAATGCCCTCCCCAACATTTCACACCCGTGGGATTTGTGGGATTTGTCCCGCACGACGGGAAGGACCCACCAAGCTTCTGCTCCTCGGGGGGCAGAGGGTGGGTGTGGGTAATTATTAGTGTAATTAATTAATGCACCCCAACAGCAGCAGGCAGGGACATTCACATAGGGTGGGTGTGGGTAATTATTAGTGTAATTAATTAATGCACCCCAATAGCAGCAGGCAGGAACATTCACATAGGGTGGGTGTGGGTAATTATTAATGTAATTAATTAATCCACCCCAACAGCAGCAGGCAGGGACATTCACATAGGGTGGGTGTGGGTAATTATTAATGTAATTAATTAATGCACCCCAATAGCAGCAGGCAGGGGCATTCAGATCCTTTAACTTGGTGGGGTGTTACAGTTCTGGGCACAGTTTAAGGCAAGGCTTTCCGAGGGCACTGGGTGGGACCTGGGTGTTGTCTCCCTCCACTGGGGCCCCTTTCATTGGCCCAGTCCCTTCATGGGATTGAATTCCAGGCCTTTCCTGCTGATCTGATTATTGACTGGTTTATTATTTATGGGATTACTGAGGCTGTGAGAGCTGCCTCAAGCTGTTGGTGCTCCATATGTGTTTTTATGACTGAAACCACGAAGTTTATATTTCAATATTTCAATATTTCAATATTTCAATATTCCAACAAGATGTTTTGATATTCCACTGATTTAAATTTCAATCACTTGCACTAAAACCTTTATTTCAGCTCAAGGAAACTCTCCCTTGCATCTTCCACACCTCGAAGACATTTTGGGGTTGGATGGAGAAAACCACGTAAAATCTCTCTCCCTGGGACAAGCCAAGCTGGTTAATTGTGATGCCATCAGGAGGAATCCAGGATCCCAAGAATCCCAGCTCACCTGGATGGGGAATATTTTCACTGCCACGTACTCGTTGAGGAGCTGAGCTTTCCACACACACCCGAACCTGCCCCTGGCTTTGATCTCCAGCAGCTGCAGAGGCTTCAGCCCCATCAGTGGGGACGGGGGGGGAGGCCCAGGATCCTGGAACGGGGGGAAAAAAGGCAATTAATGAACTCTGCTGGTCATGGGAGGGCAGGGACAGCTCCACAGAGGAAGGCCTGGATCTTGGGATACACCAGGATCACGGAGCCAAACCCCCCTGCAATGGAGTCCCCAAAAATCAGACACAAAGAGAACCCTGAAGGGAACTGGGAGGGGAAAACACACTCATGGATGGGCAAGGGGAGATGGAAAACACCCGGATAACCAGCAGGGACAGCACAGCAGGAATGAAGGAATTGTCTGAGCAGGTGGGAAAGCACAGCAGGAATTAAGGAATGTTTTAACCAGGGGGAAAAGCAGAGCAGAATTTAGGGAATAATCTTAACTAGGTGGGAAAGCACGGCAGAAATCAAGGAATTGTCTGTCCAGGTGGGAGAGCACAGCAGAAATTAAGGAATTTTTTAACCAGGAGGGAAAGCAGAGCAGAAATTCAGGACTAAAGATAATCAAGCTTTACTTGTTCCTTTGGAAAGAGCTGGGATTGGAATGAGCACCTCGGATGCTTTTAAAGGATTTTTGTGCATTTTGGGTAGGGGTTTTTTTTTTTGTGTTCCTCTGATTTTGTGTGACCTGTTTAACCCTTCACATCCAGGTCTGGGGATCAGCTCTTCCAGGGCTCCCAATCCTGAAATCTGAGCCCTCGGGAGCAGAATGGAATTAAATCCACCCTCTCACTGTGGATCAGGACAACTTCCCTTCCTGGAAAAGGGGATGTGACAGGGAATGGCACGTCCTGCACTTCCCATTTTGTCCTGTATTCCCACGGGAACACAGCCAGGACATTCTCAACCTTCTTCCCTTTCCCTCCAACCCCGAGGTTTTCCAAACCCTGATTCCACAGATTAATAACTGCAAAAAAGGACTGGAATTCTGACTGAAGACAGATTGAAATACTCCAAAAAAACCCCAGGGAATCCTTTCACAAAGGTCAGTGAGGGATGTTCACAGCTGTTCCCTCAGAACTGCTGCCTTTGGGTGGACAACAAACAGAAGGAAGTTTTCCCTCCCTTGGTGCCTTTCATTCCCTCCTGGAATATCCCAGGGGGCAGCACTGCCCTGGGTTTGGAAATACAAACACCGAGAAACAGAGCTGGGAATTGGCCCAAGTGAAACTGGGAGCAACATTCCCAGTTTTACTGCCCAGAGGTGTAAAATCCCATCATTCCCGGCCCCCTGAGCATCCCCCTGGGATTCAATGGTTGTGATAAATTATTTAAAGTTTTGATCCTCCTGCTTGGCCCAGATTTGTGGGAAATAAGCCCAAATCTCCTTCTGCTTCAGTGCCTTGGATTCCCCTCCCTTTCCATGACTCCACCCACAAACCCTGCTGGGGTTCTGGAGGGCACACAGTGCCTGAATTCTTTTGGAACCACCAGGAAAAAATATCCCTTCTCCTGGATTTGGTGGGAAAAAAAAATCCCTCCCCGAGAGCCGAAAGTGAAAGTGGCAGCGGAATCTGCTGCTCCTCAACGTCCCACTGGGCCACAACCCTTCCCACCTCCCAAATTCCTGTTTCCTAGAAAGCCCTGGCACTGCACAGCCTGTTCCCAGGCCCTGACCCAGCCCCTCCCGGGGTTTCCCTTTCCTGGGGAGACGTTTCCACGGAGTCAAAACTTCCGGACTTTCCGAGGCGGCAACACCTTCCCAACCCCCCTCCAATCCAAACAAACCCTGGGACTTGAGTGCAGAGCAGAATTCCTGCTCTGGCAGAACCAGAAAGGAAAGTTTTCCTTGGTTTTTTTTTCCCCCCTTGATTTTTTTTTCCTTGGGTGAAGTCCAGCTCCGCCACTCCAGGGGTTATTTTTACCCAGAAACATTCCCAGCTCCAGAGCGAGGATGTCCCACGTGCCACAGGCACCACTGTCCCTGTGAGGCTTTCTGGGATGATCCCGTGGCGCCAAGGATGAGGGTGGAATGTCAGCAAAGCCCTGCTGGGGATAATTTGGGATCACAGCTTTCCACAGCTGTCCAAACCCCAAGTTCCCCTTCCTGCCCTTTCCCTTGGAATGAGTCACACGGGGGAAAATCTTCCTGAAAAAAAGGAATGACTTCCAGGAATAAGTGCCCTCAGAAATGGGTGTTGAGGCTGAGAAATGAAGGAATGTTTTGCTCCAAGTGAATTATTTCCGACCCAAGCAGTGGGACATCGCAGCTCACACCAAAACAACTCCCAGCACGTCCCCGAAACGTCCCCCAAAACACGAACAAAGGCCGGTGGCTCTTACCTCAATCATTATATGAAAGGCATGCTTGGAGAGAGGAGAAAACAAGGCAAGAGAAGTTACTGTTTACACCCAGAACGGCAGGAAAAAGCAGATTAGAGGAGATAAAGTCAGTTAGTTGTGAATCGCCTCGCGCTGGTAACGCCGTTTAAAACCAGAATTAAAAAAAAAACAAACCAAAACGTCGCTGATGTGTCAGCCCCGAAAATGGGGAGAGCGGGGTTATTACAGACACAATCACAGCCCGAAATGTCCCGCTCCAGCGGGAGGGAACACGCCGGGAATTGCTCTTCCCAAGGGAAGATCCCTGCAATGCCCTCACTGCCCACGAGGGGGCAGCGCTGCCCCGCTGGAATTCCCGGCGCTCGGCGGGAATGGCAGGGCTGGATGGGAAGAAAAGTTGGGAATTTCATTGCCCAGCAGGTTGGGGGTCCCCGGCCGAGTTGGATCTCAAGGCCCCACATTAAAAGCCCTTCCCAGCGGGGCCCGGCAGGAATTTACAGGCTGGGCAGCAAAATCCACCCCAAAGCCACGTCCCGGAGCACCGAGAATGAAAGCCCATTTTAATTGGGTTTGTTCTGGTTGTGCTGCTTTCCTGCCTTTGACTGAACAGTGCTGAACTGGGAATTATCCAAGGAACTGATAACTGAGGGATTTCCAGGAGAAGAGGTTGGCTGGGAGATGGATTTATCCATCCAGGAGCACTGGGATCCAGCAGGATCAGCCCTCCTGCTGTCAGGCAGCACAACACCCACACCCCATTTTTCCAGTCCTACCCACTGGGGAAGTTCTCCAGCTCCCAGGGAGGATGTGAATCCCTCAGGAATAACCAAAAAGAAAAGGCAGAATTCAACCTTTTTTTTTTTTTTTTGCCGTGCCCAGAAGAATAAACTGCAAAACACGAAGCTCTGGGAAGCAAATCCCCTGCTGAACTTCCCCCTGGAGCAGCTCCCCCCAAACACTGGGAAACGGGCATTTTGAAAGGATAAATTTGTGCTCCTTTAAACCTTCTGATTCCCAAATCCCTGCCCTTTTCCCCCTCAGGCTTTCCCCACAAACCCCGGTGTTTGGGTGGTGCCGGGCCACGAAAGAAACGCCAGGATGAGCTTTCCCTGTCAGGAATGAACCCTCAGAAATGAAAACTGGGAGCAGTGAAAGACCTGCCACCCCTACAGATGGGCATGGACACACCCACTTCCTCTTTTATGCTGCCTGAAAACCAACTCTGGTAAGTTTTAACACAAATATCCTTCAGAATTAGACCAACTGAATCAGTGCAAAAGCCCAGAGTGACCTGAAGTTCACCACAGAAACACTTTTAAAAACCGGTTTTTGATTTTAATTGGGCTTTAATTAAGAAGTTCCCTTCAGGTTCCTATTCAGGGGAAGATCATTTGAAGTCTGGGTTTGTATTTACTGCTTGGAACAGCCCTTGGATTCTATTAGGGAATAATAAAAAAAAAAAAAAAAAAAGAGCTCAGTTTTAAGCTGTTCACATCCAGGACTAAATCCTTGTAAAAAGCCCCATTCCCTGGCATTTTTTCCAGGGTTAAAATGTTTTTATCTAGTATGGTTTTATCTAATAAAATATCTAGAATGAGAAAAAACTGTGGCAGGAAGACCAAAATGGGGAAAAGCTGAACATTATTGGATTTAATTTCTTCTCTCCCTCGGTGAGGCAGAGGGATATAAAGACCATCCCAAAAATTTTCAGTGCATCAGGTGGACCTGGAGTTAATTCAGGGAACAAAAAGCCAGGAGATGATCCACTGAGGACAGTCCTGGTGTGACAGTGAAGGGAGTCATCCCTCATCCTTCTCTTCTTTTTGGGGTGAGGCCAAGACTGAATGTCCTTTTTCCAGGGAATGCCTGCTGCTCATCTGACCCATCCACTGCTGCACAAACACTTCAAACCCGATCCCTTCGCCTCCAACCCCTGCTCCTGCCCTAATTATTAAATCTAATATTCATAGCTAACACAGTAATTGCACGATCATTTCCATGTTTAGTGGTTAAAAAGTTACCAACACTTTTCCCTCTCTTCCCACTTCCTGTGTTTCCTGCTCCAACCAGCTGTAATCAGATGATGGAAAAGTGGGAAATGCTTTGTACCTGGGATTTGCATAATAATTTCATTTAGCTCTTCAGGCAGGCAGGAGGAGCTTTTCCTGCCTCTCCACCTCGGCCCTTTAATGCCTGCTCACCACGGGAGCAGAAAACGCTGCCCCACCACAACCAGCTGGGGCAGCAGCACCCACTGATCCCAGCAGATACCATCTGGGCACGGGCACAGCAGCTGATTACCCTGCTTATTAAAAAAATCTGGGTGTCCCTCCCGCTCCAGGCACAGGGTGAGAACTGCGGGAGAAGGAGGGGGAATCTCGCAGTTCTTGGGATTCAAACCCTCCCCGGCTTTTCCACCCCCCTTCACCTCCTCGGGGAGGAAATCCCAGGCTGAAACCATCCCCACAATCAGCAGTCAGGGCTCTGATCCTACAGGGAGAGGCCACTGGGCCTGATGGGAAGTTCCCAAATCCATCAGATCTGGGCGGGATGAACTAATTATGCCGACAGCTTGAGGAGCTGCGATCGGCTCCTCACGGACAGCAAACAGACTTCCCTCCCTAAATTATCTGCTTTTCACTTGGCAACAACATATGGCCACTGCCTGTCCCCAAATTCGTCTGCTCTATTACCGTGGAACTGAAACCCAAACAACTGATTTAGCAGGCCCAGCCAAATCCCGGCTGCTGGAAGAGCCTCCGGCCGAGCGACGGCGGCGCTGGAAAACACGGAGCACGGACACCCAGCCTCCCTGAGTGCAGCCCTCCCCTAAATAAACGAGTGTTTGCAGCTCATTTGATCACAAATAGCAGCAGCATTTGTGAGAGGACGGGTATTCTGGTCACTGCAGCGAGTTAGGAAGCTCGAGGTAATTCCCACTCCAAAAAAACCCCAAGGCATTTCTTTCTCCGCTTCCGCCGCTTTTTCTTCCAAACGCACCTGTATCCCAGATCCACAATTCCTCAGCAACAGCTCCTCATGTGCTGGGTGCTGTTTCCCACTCCCCTCAAGCTGCCAAGATGAATTAGCAGCTGCAGTTTTAATCTCAGCTTTAGGCCCAGCCCTGAGCACCCGAGCGGTCCCTCTCGGGTGGCGTCTTGGCCCCCTCAAACCTCGTTTTGGGTTCCCTCCTCCCCGAAAAACACGAAGAAGCTGCTTGTGTGTCCATAAAAAAGCAATTAACGGGATAAGGCTGCTGAAGTAAAGCTTAATTTTCTGCTTTTGGGGGAGAGCAAGCGCTGCCAGCTCTGAACCAGGGAGGTGGGGGCTCAGCCATGGGCAGATCCTCCTCAGGGGATGATTTGGATATTAAAAAAAAACAACCCCAAAATCCTGAAACAGGGCCTTACCTGGGTGGGCACCAGCACTGGGGGATAGGCCAGCTTGTGGTGTCTGTACATCCAGAAGGAGAAGAGCACAATCACTGCAATTCCCATGACAGGCACCAAGGAATACAGCAGGGTGTTGAACAGAGGGGGCTTCGGGGTCACGGGGTTGGAAGTGGCTGCGGGGAGAACAGGACACAGCTTTTAATAAACAAACCCCCCCTCCCCGAGCTCAAACCCCCATCAGCCTGGTTTCCCAACAGGCCATAAAATTACCCAGCAGGCCATAAAATATCAAACTAACACCTATTTATAAAGGCTTTTTTTTTTTGGAAAGCCATGGAAATGCAGCCCCCCCTGGGCAGAGGGGTTTTCGTGGGAAGGAGACTGTCAGCTCTTGGCTTGGCAGGATCACTGACAAACACGACAACAATAACTCCTGGCTCAACAAAGGCTATTTTAATCTCCCAGAAAATGTTGTTTCATCTCATAAACAACTTCCTCTGGCTATTTGGTGCACGAGACACGGGCTGTTCTCAGCTGGGTTAGTGACATTACTCACTTGGCCTTTTTCCCTCCCTGGAAAAGGACAGGCAAGAAAAATCATCCTTTGGCTTATGGGGGTTTTTTTAAACAATTATTTGTTAAGCCTGGCTGTTGGGTTTTATTTGTGACCTGGGAGGAAATTCTGTCCCCCTTTTTTGGAGGTTAATGTGTCAATCTGCAGCGTTCCAAGCAGTTTAAAGAGGATTGTTTGAGGAAAAGGAGCAGGGATGATGCAGCTTTTAGCCCAACAATTTATAGACACTTAGAGCAGCTTAACTGTACAATTAAGGTAAGATTTGACAGTAACTTCTGTATCTAAACCAGCCAATTATTTCAGATTATCCTTCCTCCTCACCCTCGGAAAAAGAGCTGGAGCCCCTTTTATCGACTTCAATCACTCCAAGGGAGGAACCTTCTTCAAACTGGACGAACACACAGAGCTTTTATCGCTCAGGAATCACGACCCACCCTGCAGGAAAACCACCCCAGGAGGCTGGGAAAAGCCTCTTCCCACCCTGCACGAGCCCCATCAGGAATATTCCCGGCCCAAAAGCATCCGAGGAACTTACGCTGCGTCACCTCCATCTCCGGGAAGTAGAAGAAGCGCTCGTTGCACATGTTGCCCTCACAGCAACAGAAAAACACCTCGGGGCTGTCCTTCTTCTCTATGCAGTCATTCCTGCCAGAGGGGAACAGGGAAATATTGATCCATCTCCACTTGTTTTAGGGGGAAAAAAAAATTGTAAATTGATCTGTGCTCGTCTTAAAAACTTCGGCGGGGGGGAAGCGGCAAGGGGAGTTTGGGGATTTTATGGGATTTTTAGCCAAAAAAAACCCACATAAAATTTGTACAGTCCTCCCTGCTCAGAGGCAGGACTTGTTCCACTCTGTGGATTAACTGCAGGAAAGGAGTTTTAGCAACAAGTAAGGTTGAAACTGTTCAAGTTTGGGAGGAGAAATAAGGACCAGGCAGGACCCAAGCCCGGAGCAGGAAGGGAATGTGAAAATCCAGATGCAGCTGAGGATTTTAAACACAGCTGCAGATTGCCAAGAAAGCTTTGAGCTCATCTTCAAAACTCAGGGTTATTGCACAGAGCCAGCCCCTGCAGCTCCAACGTGCTGTAAGTGCAGGGGACATTTTCCCTTTGATGTTCTCCATGTTTGGAGTTCATCATTCCGTGACTCCCTGTCCACTGAAGCCACTGCAGAGATAAGATTTGGGATGTTCTGGACAAGCACAGCAGTCAGGGTGTGTTATTAGCACAGCTTGGTTAATGAGCACACACAGATTCTTACTCAGTTCCCAACTATTTCCTTACCATCCTTCCCATATTTTATTTCTTCTTCCATTTCCTTTTCTTGGCTCGAGGGAGAATTTCATCTCGGGATTTTTTTTATTTTTTTTTTTTTTAGTGAATATCTTACAGTGCCTTTGTTTTTCAGTTCTCTCCCTTTTTGCAAGCAATTCTGGCCCAACAAACCCAGTGCTGTACTTCACAAACTGTAAATGCCATTTCCTAAGGGAGTCACGACCTTTATTCTGCCAGGATCCAACACACCCCAAGTCCTGCTGTTCCTGCTCGTGGGGACTTGCAGGACCATCTGTTATTAAAGGAATGACTGGAAAATTCAGGATATTCAGTGTCTCTCTCGAGCTTTTTAATAAATTGGCAAGACACTTCCATGGTTTGGTGAACTGCAGGCACAAAGTGCTGATTTTCCTACTCCAAAGTCTTTGGAAGAGCCTGATAAAAAAACAAGAACCTCTAGAATTTTGCATCCTGGGTACAATAACTGTTACTTGCACTGTTTGGGCAGCAACGAGGTAGTGGAAAATCTATTATTAATGGCCTAAAGAAGCATAAATTGAATACCTGGGGTGTTTTTTAATAGATGGTAAGTAAATAAAAGAAGGCAAAACACAGTACTCAGCAAACAAGATAAAGCACTGAGGTGAAATCTGGACCCTAAATACAAATGTGCAAGAACAGAGGGCACAGAACACAATCATTCATTTATAATTATTCACACAGAAGACAATTATTAGATAACTATTCACAGACTGTGCACTATCTCCTGTCTCAAGCACCGCTGGCAGAGGGGATGGTGCAGGAATCGGGTGAAAACGTTGGAAAACCACAAATAAATCCCCAATCCCGAGGAAAACCGCCTCACCTGTCATAGCAGTTGATGTCATCCAGCCAGCAGCCCTGCTTCACGATCTCAATCGACCCAGAAATGTTCTTCCAGGTGGCAAAGCAGTGTCTCCTCTTATCTTTGTCCCCGTAGCAAGGCTCGATCCCGCTCCGGTTGGTTTTATCCTTCTCCCAGTTGGCGTTGTAGTAGATGCACTCCTGAGTCTCTGACCTGCCCAGGATGGCACCTGGAATGGCAGGGAAGCAAACCATGACTCGCTGGGATGGGGTGCACAAAAATCCCAGCAGTTGCCCCCCTTTCCTAATGCGAGTCCACCGTGTTTTTAAGGGAAAGTTCACGGCCATCCCAAGGGCTGAACCCCGAAACAAAGAGCTCCTGTGGAGACAAACCTGGCAGGACTTTCTTTGGAAGTTTGGAGGAAAAAAAAAATTGAAGGACAAGTCGTGGCAATGCTTCTCCCCGAGCAGCAAGAGCAGAGGAAATTTAAACCAGCGAAGAGTGAAGGTTCAGTGAAAACATCAGCCAAAGCAGATGTTTTAGCCAGGATGATTTACCAAAAGGCCTCTTATCTTGGATGTGCAGCGAGCACATCTTGGAAAGCTGAAGATCGGGTCATCCCACATCCCAGGATGCTCAAAAATAAAGGTCTGTGAACTCTGGGATTTCCATTTGCCTTTTAAAGGACAAATTCAATTGATTTGCTGACAAATTAAAGCAAAGCCCCACAAACAAACCCTGCCGTGGAGGGGATGGAGCGGGATGGGCTTTAAGGTCCCCTCCATCCCAAACTGTTTTGGGATGCTGTGTGAGGCCCCTCCAAGCGGGGAGAACTTCCCAGAGCGGGCTGAAGCTCCAGCCTGGTCCCTGTTGGGAAGCACAAGTGTTCCAGAGCAGTGGAAGGGAGGAAGAAGCACCTTTTATCCCTCCTTTTATCTGTCAGGCACCGCCAAGAGCGTGCTGGTAATCCCCACCCGAATCAAAAACCAGGGAAAAACATCTCCACCTTCCCAACCCCGGGGCTCTGAGGCATTCCCAAAAGAGGCAGGGGGGTGCTGGATGTGCCCTGGGAGCAGTGCCCAGCCAGCTGGTGCCACTGCATGGTCACCACCCCGTCCAGGCCTGACCTTTACAGCTCCCAGCCCTGGCAGGGAGCAGATGAGGCAGCAGATTGCCCAATTTGGGGCTGTCAGTGCAATAAAGCAGAAGTCCTGGATTTCTCTCCCACGTGCCATTCCCTCTGTCCCGCTGCCAGGGAGGGCCACGGACAAGCCAGAGTTTTTAGGCAATGCAGGAACTCCAGTAAAATCAGCTTTGCCCAAATATCCTCCTTATCCACGCCTTTTTACATCCATATCCATCACTTTTTGCATCCATTAATGCTCTGAACCACTTCAGCCCATCCAACTGTTCCAAATGTTGGTTTAGTGACCTCGGATCCGATGGGAGTTTCCCACCTGGAAAGGCATTTGCAGCAGGTCTGGCCAGGCTAAACTGGGCGATCCTGGATCAATCCCTCTGAGAGGAAGAGCGGGAATGTGGGGGAAGGAAGGGAAGAGGGGAAGGGGAAGCACTCAGAGAGAAGCCCTGAGCCCATCTGCTCCAACCAGCTCTGCCACCCCCTCGGCAGGGATGGAGCTCCCAGGGGAGAAGGGCAGCTGGCATTTCCAATAAAGCAAATTTATTTGGCATAGCAGGTCAATTTGGAATTGTCAGGTCGGCAGGAAACCATCCCAGGGCTCGTGTGCAGCCTGGGAAAAACTCCCCTCAGGAGCAGGTGGAAGGACTGGCTCCCATCTTCCAATCCAGGCAGTTCTTTTAAGGCAAAAGGGACAAACCCTGGGATCTCTGCACAGGGACAAACCCTGGGATCTCTGCACAGGGACAAACCCTGGAATCTCTGCACAGGGACAATCCCTGGGATCTCTGAACAGCTCCTGAGGGCTGACACGGCCTCCATTTGGGAAGGGACCGCTGGGAAAAGGCAGGGGATGATGGAACAGGAATTGTCCATGAAGGTACCTCTACATCACACCCAGAGGGGGAGAAATAAAAGACAGAAATTTCTGGGAGTTTATCCTGTAAATTGGCTTTGTTTAGTAAACCTGGCACTGAGCAGCACCAGCACAAGGGTCTGTGATGCGGGAATGGTTCCCTCAGCCTGTCAATGGAACATCTAAGATGGGATAACACCAATCTCCCTGATTTCCAGAGAAAACTCCCAACACAAACACATTCTCCCTTTCCCCCACACCCCACTCCCACTCTCAAACACTGCTCTGGCAGCATTGTTAGTTGGGTGACACCACACAGACCCACAGGGGGCTGAGGGAAGCTGAGCCTGTGACCCCCTTGCTGGTTTAAAAAAATCTAAAGATTAAATTTGACATTTAAATCTAGAAACGTTTTGAAGCTGAAAACCCAACATTTTGAGCACTGGACAGAACTATAAACTTTTTTTTTTCCTCATCTAGAAGGAGCCATCACCAAATAACAATAATAATAATAATAATAATAATAAAAATAACAGCAATATAATAATAATGATGATGATCTGTATTTCAGGGCTGCACAACCCACCCAGACAAGCCCATTCCTTTGCACTTGGACTTCATTCTATTCTAAGCACTCAGTGTGACACTAAAGGACTTTTTTTTTTTTTTTGCTATTCCCTAGAAAATTTACTCTCTATAAAAGAACTAAAGGGTGAAGTTCAGTCTGGCAGCTTAGAGCAGAAAGGCTGCTGGAATTGTGCTGTGTTGGGAGATTAATTTTGCACTGAAATCCAAGGCATGGAGCAGTTTGTGAGCGGCCTGGGAGCACCACAGGGCCTGGACACTGGGAATTATTTAACACAGGCCATGCTCTAAAACATCTGAGCTGCTCCAGGATGTCCTGGAGGAACAGAAAGAACGGGAAAAGCAGCATAAATAGAAATAACACCTTGGGAAAAAAAAAACAAACAACCCTTCAGCTGCAGCAGGACAGGTCCCTTTGGCAAGCACTTGTCCATGTGTGTTTTTTTAATTGTTTCCACCCTGATCTCAAACCCTTTCTAACCCCACAACTACATCTGAGGAGGGACACAAATATAGACTAAAAAGGCCCAGCTTTTGATGTTTCCACAAGCAGGAAGAAGGATTTTTATCACTCCCTGTTTTCTCTGATAACACCCAGGGGAAATTTCCCCCCTCAGAGGGAAAATGAAGGAGTTATTTCCAACCCAATAAAGGCTCCAAACAGAAAGGACTTCTCTGTCCCGGTTTTTCCACGTCCCCAAACTTATTTTGTTGCTTTTCAGGTTAATATCAGTGCTGCTCTCACCATCCTCAAAGCTCAGGGGTCACCCAAGGACTGCACTTCCCATGAGCTGAGCCAAAGCACGTTCATTAAATCCCAGCACAGCAGCAATTAACTCAGGAAAGGCAGGGATGGGGGAACAGAGATAAACAGGGCAGTGCAGCAACCAACCACCTGCACTGTGTAAGGATCAGCCTCCTGGGCTAAAAGGCTATGTTTTTCCCCTAAAATAGTGTTTAAAAATCAAGGAGTTTTGCACAATGTATATGTTATCCTCCAGGATTACAGTGGGGAGCATCAGGAAATCCACATTTGCTTAGGTGGCTCACCATATAATTAGAAAATATTTCCATTTTCTTGCCTGGATGTGCCTGCCATGGGAGGAGGAAAGCTGGGATAACACTTGTGGAAAAAGAGCTTTCCAGAGAAGGAATCCAGAGCTGGAAAACTGAAGGGTGAGCTGCCCAAAGGCACCACACTGAGCCTGAAGAGCACAGGTTCCTAAAGAGAGTGGGATCTACAACAAGAAATAAGACACAGGGAAGAGGGAGGAAAGAGAGAAGAACAAGACCTGTGTTGTTTAAAACCAGCAGGCCCTGGTTTGCTGGATGGACAGGAAATAGAAAATGAATTTTTCTCTACTCTAAGTGGGTCTTCTGGGCTTACAGTATGGAAAAGGATTTTTAGAGTCATTCCCCCTTATCCTGGTCCTCTTGCTGAAGGAAAAAAAGCTGGAATTCCTGTAGCCATGTGTGTGTCCCCCCCCAAACACACGCACAGTCCCCCCAGTCTGTCCTGATGTTGGCAGGAATTTATAACCTTGCACCAGGATTTTGCAGAGAAATTCCATTTTCTGCCCTGCACTTCCCAGTATCTTATTTAAGCCTGGATTTCAGGAAGTGGGAAAAACCCCCCGGTGTGCCCAAGTTTTTCCAGAATGATTTCAAGAGCAAAGCACGTGGCAAAAAAAAAAAAAAAAAAACCAAACCAACAAAAAAACAGAGGAAAAGGGTCAGGATGAAGGTCCAGGGAGAAATGAAGGTGCCAGGAATGGCACCACGGGCTGGTGACCCCCGAGACAGAGCTTGCCATCCTCTGGGAATCTCCAGAGCCTTGGAGCTGAGTGTTATTTTTCACACTTCCCAACTTCAAGGGAACAGGGGGCTGATGTTTTCAAGCCCGAACCTGCCACTTGCCGTCGCTGCAAGGTGTGAAAAGCTTGGAATATCCTATAAATTGTGTGGTTTGGAGCACAGCCTTGCATTGGTCAGTTGTGCTGGTCAATTGTGCCCTTCCCAGCACGGCAGAGAAGGGTTCAGAAGCGATTAAAATTACCACAATTGGCAACACAAAATCAGCAGGAAGGTTTCAATGTTGGGAAAAAAAAGAGGACAGGGGCCAAACAGGCATTAAAGCTACAGACAGACAGTTCCAAATTTGGGATTATCCTCCTTTTCTCAGCTCGAAAACCCCACAAAAAGAGTAAAAACAACTTAAGGTTTTGATATGAGAAGCTGCAAACTGGGGTTCTGCTGCACCCTCAAAGTGTGATGATTCCTGCAGCCTCCTGCAGGTGGGAAATCCAAACATATTCATCACTCAGAGAAAAAGAGTCAGAAAAGCTTCACGGGAATTTCAGCTGCCTCCAAATCTCCCCATAAAACCAGATCAGTAAGTGACATTTTTTCCAACTCTTCTCCTGTGCTGTTTGTCCCCTGCACCCTCCACAATGCTGTTGACTGTGATGAGTGTGTCAATCATTTCACTGCTACAAACAACGAGAAACCAGGAATTCCCTTCTGACCCCCCCAAAAAACATGCCCAGAGGATTCAAGTGGGGCTGCTCAGAACAAACTATTCTACCTTTTGCCTTCCTGATCGCTCGGGCACACAGTGCAAATTTGTGAGGAGCTGGAGAGCAGAGGAAGCAGAGCCACACCCCCAGTCAAACATCAGCACAGTGAGACATCTCCGAGGACAGGATCCAACTCCATGGCATTTCCTCCGTGTGACACATCCAACCAACCCCCTCTCCTTTTTCTGCCTCCAGGACCTTCCATAACTACTGAGGGGACAACAAGGATCAGGGTGGTGCTGCCTCCAGCTCAGCTCCCCCCACAGATCCCTCCGTGGGTGTCCTGTGGCACCACAAATGACAACCAACACTCCCCGCTCATCCTGAGTGTACCAACCGAGCTCCTCCCTCACATTAAACTCCTCCTGCCATCCCCACGCTGCTCTTTTTGCCGTGTTTATCCCAGCATAAATTTACCATGTTATTTACAAACAGTTTGCCCTTTCTTTGGTGATGATGGAGGTTGATTTTTCAAAGCATCAGCCGCGTTGTTTCCGCTCAAAACCCTGGAGCGCCGAGCTGTCGGTGTGGGAGGTGGGCAGTGCCCGCCTGGATGGGGATGCACATCCCTGCCCGGCACATCCAGACGAGCTCCAGCTGCCCTGCTCCAGATGGCAGCTCACCAGTGGGAAAGACAGGTTCCAGATTTGTGTAAACACACACAGGGATTACCTTGGAGCTGCAGGCAAACAGGATAACACGGCGCAGGGAGGGGGGTGTGGGGGAAACGGGACCCGGCGCTGAAAAATTCCAGCCTTTCGGTGTTCACCTGGAAACCCTTCCCTAAAACCCTCCCTCTTCCAACTCTCCAACTTATTTATGGAGAATCATCAAGCTGAACCCTCCCATCCAGTAATCCTGGGTGGGGGGGTGGGGTGTTATATTTTCCTTTTCACTTCCCCACCTCACCCCAAAGGGACTTTCCGAGCTCCTCCCGCTCGCCCAGGTTGGCCAGAATTTTGGTCAGACATTCCCAAAGACCCCTCTGGAACTGATCCTGGTTCTCTTGGCTGGGAAATGCTCCTTCAGGGTGGGCTGCCTCACTCCCAGATGCCATCAGCAGCTCGTGGGGTGTGCTGTGGTGCAAGAGCAGAGCCTCAAACACGGGTTTTGAGCTGCAGCTCCAACCAAAGAGCTGAGCCGGCACAAAGGAGCGAGTGGAAGCAATTCCTGAAGTGGAATAAATGCCAGGCTGCAGGGAACACAGCTGAGGGAACACCTATCAGCACAGAAATCCTGAGAGTTGGGGGCTGCTGAAGCAAAACATCTCCACAACCTCCAACTCTGTGCCCGTTTGATTCCGTTTCTACCCCAAATTCCAAACATTTCCTTTGCTGGGTTTTCAGCTCCGTGTCCTCGTGTCCTGCAATCAGCACTGATCACATCTGAAACCCCAGCGAAACCTCCTCTTCACCCCCAGCCAAGCTGGCACCGCCTTCACGTGGGTTTTGTTGTCCCCTCCCAGGCTGCCTTTATTCTGCCCCCCAGACTGTAATCTGAAGATTAGGTGAAAAATCCCATTTTCTGGAGCTGGGAACATCCCTGTTTACAGCCCAGCCCTCTGCAGACAAGGCAGGCACCCGCTGGCCTCGCTTCCCAGCTCCCACTTCCTTCAGGAGATCTTTTCACAACAAGTCATTTAAATATTCTTATTAATTTCAACCCCCAGCATCACCTTTCTGTGCTCTGATGACACTCAGTCACCTTTATTCATCATCATTATTATTATTATTTATTTATTTATCCTCATTATGCCAGTTTTTATGGAGAATAAATTCTGGTATCAGTGACTGGTAAGCTGTCCAAAAAATCACATATTGAAGGTGAAAACAATGGAACAACAGAGCAACTTCCTCCTCCTGCACCTCAGTATTAAACTGGTTTTCTGCTCTGTTTTTTCCTGATCTTTATGGATCTTAATGAAGCAGATTGAGCTTTCCACTAGCCTTTTTAATTATTATTTAATTATTAATTATCTCCAGAAAAGATATTGACAACTAAAGGAAAAAAAAAAATAAAATCCCAAAAAAGGAAGCCTTTCAAAACCAAAATAGGAAGTTATTAAAGTCAGGATAATTCCCATTAAAACTTAAACTCTGCCTGTGTTTGTTAGCAGGGCTTGAAGAACTGACTGGGAAAAGGAACTTTACACTGCATTTGTAACACTCTTGGTTGCAACTCTGTGGCAGTGATTTAAGAATATGACAAATAAATCAGCTCTGATTGAATGTGGGAATTAAATCAATACCAAAATAACCCCCCAAAAAAGTGGGGTTTATTTCTTTGACCTGCCCACCAGCAGTTCCCATGTTCAGTGTTTTTCTCAAGGCATTATCTCTAGGGGTGAAGACACTGAGGGCACGTTTTAAAGGGCTTCAAAGTCGTATCTTTAATGTATTCTTTTATTTAATAATTTATTTGTTGTTATTTATTAACATTAAGTTTTTTGTTATTGGAGTTATTTAACTGAATATTTGATTAATTTAATAATATCTCAAGTTAAACTCTGATTTAGGAGCCACGTGCATACACTTAGAGAAATGAAAGTCACCATGTGTTTGTCATGAAAAATATTCAAAACAACACAAAAAACCTTATTCGCTGCTGCTGGATTTCGGGGTTTTTTGACAGCACAGGGTCAAGCAGGATTTTGATAATAATAATCCCAAAACATATGGGTTTATATCTTGCAAATCAATGAAAAAAATTGCCTGGAAACGTTCGATTTTGCTTCGTTTCGCTTGGCAAAAAAAGCCTCAAAACCCACATTTTGCTACAAAACGTTGCACTGAGTTTGAATTTCAACTTTCCAACGTTGCCAATTCAGAGTGTGGCATTTTATTGAGGAATGGCTCCGGGGAAGGCCTGGATGGGAGATCCCAAGTGCACCAGGGTGTGTTTTTAGAGCAGCAGCTCCAGTTCGTCCAGTCCCTCAATTATCTGCTGGGTGATGCTTTTAAATCATCTGCACCGAAATATTTCCTTTTTCCTTCATTTCCCCCTGGTGTGTCAGAACTCAGGCAAGTGATAACATAAAAATGGCAATTTTTGCTACAGGACTAAAGAGAAAGGAATTAAAATAATACCAGTAATAATTAAAAAAAACCACACACACAACATTCGTGTCTCTTTTCTCCGAGGCACAACAAAAGCAGAAGAGCTTTAGGACTGTGTAAAGATCAGGAAGAAATGAAGTAATGACAGAACACAGACCTCACTGCCTGCTCTAATGGGTTTAAAAGTGGGTTTAGAACAGCTAAAAATTATTTCATTTGCTGTCTGGTTCCTTCTCCACCCGCTCTGCGCACGGGATGAGCACGGAGCACGTTCCCATCCCTGGATTTAAGACACCACTGTGGTCCAGGAGCCAAAAATACTCCATAAACAACTGTGCCCAACAGGCTCCAATAAAAACCCTTCAGTGGCAGCCACACCAGAAACAGAAGCAGCAAAGAAACCTTTAATATTTCATGTAAATACCCACCAGTGCTCTCCTGACCAACCAGTAGATTGTCTCAGCATTAAAAGGTTTGCCTGCACTCCAGACCTCCCCAGAAAATGCACCCAAGCCCTCAGACTGGCCCTAAATAACGTCTGACTGATAATTAAGGCAATAAATATTTCACATCTTGAAATAGCCCCTCGAGTTGTTGTGTTTGGTGCTGAGGTTTAATACCAGACCAATGATGTGAGAAACTCACTTTTGGTTTTGTTTTTGTTTTTGTGTTTTTTTTTTCCCAGTTGTTTTGCTCTGCAAGATAACATTTAAGATCGGACCATAAATACCAATAAGTTGTGTTTATTTGGGTATTTTGGTGGGTTTGAGCCTTTTTTCCAGAGCTTGGAGTGATGGAGCTCCATCCCCCTGGAGCTGGGAGGGTGGAAATCGGGGAGGCCAAGGCTGGCTGAGCAGAATTCAAGGGGTGCTCAGAGCTCCCCCCCAAAATCAGGGCTGAGAGATCCCGGGGGCTGCAGCAGCAGGATCAAAGCAGCCACCACCTCCTCCCCTCAGATCTGGAGCCAACAGGAGGGAAAACCCCATTTCTGCTCACCCCATCCCCTCCCTCTGTGCCGAACTCACGTCTGAAATCCCCCCAAATCGCTCTTTTAAAGCCTTTCAAGGTACAAAACACCCATTTTTGCACAGGGAAAATGGGTGATTTTTACAGCTCCCCGAGTCTCCTTCTACACCAACAACTTAAAAAAAACCAAAAACAACCACCAAGGAACATTTCAGATACTTTCTGGCGGCGGAGAAAGGGAGATGATAAATGCAACACAACCAGTTTTAATCAAGATCAAAGCTGCAGGAGAATGCAGACAGACAGTCTAGACTGCTTTACTTTGAAAGCCTAAGCATATAAAGCAACATCTGCAAAGAACATTAATCACATTTAGTCCACAGCCTTATCACCTCCTGAGCAAGCAGAAACGACTTTTCCCTTCAAAATCAAAATTATAGATATTTGGCGAGTTGGTTTTAATTATCTGTAAATCAGATATCCGTGGCTGATTGCGAGGCTGCTCCTGGCTCGCTGTGGAATTTTAAACCCACTTGGAGAGCTCCCTGGATGGAGGATGTGGGCACAGGGATGGGATAAAGCATTGCTAAGGAAGCCCAGTGAGCAGCAACAGTTGCTTGGCACTGCTGGGATGGAGTGGGAATTCCCTAAATATTAAGTTCTGATTTGCTCTCCTGCATTCAGGAGCTCAGCAGGCAGCAATAAACTGGAGGATATTTCCTACACAGCTTTTTTTTTAGCTTTGGGAAATGACTTGAAAATGTAAATAATAAATAATAAACAATAAATATAAACAATCAGCTTCCTTTTGATTTTCTTCCTGTATTTCCTATATTTTTTTATCCTGCTCCTCTATTTTAGGGAGGAATTAAAAATGGGAGAGGTGGTGATAAAGAATATTTATGTCATTAATACATATCCTGTGATACAAAAATAATCTATTCCTTGCCTACCCTTATTTTGCTGATGTTCTGGCCCATCCTCCCCAGCAATCATTTTATTTATTTTAATAATAATAATAATAATAACAATAATAATTTTGCATGCTCACTCGCAATCGTGTCATTGGTTTGAATAAAAACGTGTTGCCTTTAAGTTTTCCCTCCTGCCAAGGTTCACACACAGGAAAGACACATCCACAAAAAAAAAAAATAAATAAACCAATTGTCTTATAACCCCAAGGCAGCAGCTGTGAAAATGAGCCCAAATTGGTGACTTTGATTCTAAATCTCAGCCTTAATTCTCAGTTCTAAATGCACCCTGAGTGTGTGAATCCCCCCCCTTCACCAGGACTCCCCAAAAATGCTGATTTTTACCATTTCTGTGGCTCCTGCAGGTCAGAAACCCCTGCCCTGTGCAGGCACCCCCCTAGTCCTGGCTCTGAGCAGGCTGAGGTTTCTCAGTCCTCACCAACAAAAAGGTTTATTCCTGGAAATGCTTTTTTTTTCCCCGAATCCCTCCCGATTTGCCTCCTTCCCTTTTGGAATGCAGAGCTCCAGCACAGCCATTTCATCTCCCAGCTGTGCCCCAGCAGCACCACCATCTCCCCCTGAGCAGTCACTGTTTCACCTGTTTTATTCTCCCTGTACGAGCTCTGCAGCGTTCCTGGAGTGCTGGAGTTCATTTGCCTGAGCTATTTTAAGGATTTCCTATCTTTAGTCCTACTGACAACACTTCTTCTTCTTTTTTTTTTTTTTTTTAAATGATTTTTGGGTATTTTTTAATGTGACTTTAACCTCCCACAAAAAGCAGTTTAACAAAGGGGAGGCTCTGCACACTTTTTTTTGTGACTCCTGCACCTGTGGAAATTGGGGAGTGCTCAGAGAAACACCCTCTTGTATATTATGGTTTAAGTTCATTTCTTGGGGTTATTGTGTTATTTAACTCACAGTGCCACACACCAAGGAAATCTATTTTCTGGGTAATTTTTCAGTTTTCTTTCCTGATTCCAACACAATACTTCAGTTTAAAAAAAAGCCAATTCCAAATATTTAGGTAGAGCGGTAAAATTTTGGAGTGTTGTAAGAGGTTCCCTCAGAGTTTGGCTATTTAGCCCAAAACCATGGGATTGGTTTGGGATTAAGCATTTATTGTGCTTAATTTTAATTAGGCAAATTTGACAGAATAAACCAGAACTGGACACACTGCTTGGCTTGTACCTGGCAAATAAAAATTAGTTCCTATCATAACTGCAGCCACATAAACCTCCATTTTTTATTATCACCCCTCATGGCATTAATTTTAGAAGAAATTAATGGCTGAATAAATTCTGACAGTTCTCACTCGACTTCCAGTGGAAAACAAATCCAAAGTCCAGGGATGAATCAGGGATGGAGGTGACAGGAGGAAACCCCCACCACAAACAAAAAGCTTTCAGGTGGAAGTTCTGCACTTGCCACCACGAGTTAATTTGTCTTCTAAATTTAGCAAAACAATTAAGGAAATGACACCCAGCGATCTGAAATCCAGGAGGCACTTTAGGATATGATTTTGCCCTTCTTCAAGAACACACTTGAAGGCAGAACATGAACGCTGGTGCTACATTTAAAAAGCCTCTTGACACTTGGACAAAGTAACAGCCTTGGATTTGATGATTAAAAGCCCGGGTTCCACGGCAGTAAAACAGTGTTCCCGAAACATGTTTTCCATAAGGACACCCTTCCCCAGAGGGTGTGAATCCCTTCTGTCTCTCAGTAGGAGGACAAAGATGACCATAATAATCCACTGGTTAATTTGGGGGAGATCTGCCAGACAGGCCCCAAAACATCCCCTAAAAAATTACCAGCCATCAGACACTGTCCATACGAGGAGAGGAAAAGAACCATTTTATCAGCCAGAAGAGTACAAAACAGAAATTTAAGTTGCAATTCTTTCTATTAATGCCATTCTCTGACAAGCACAAATTCACTGGAACCTTAAAGTTAAAGCCAGGACAGAAGTGATGTGGCTGGTTACAATAACACAGGATCCCTCAGAGACAGCATTCCAACCAAGGAAGAGGCAAGGAACCTCTCCTCATGGACTGTACCATGGGAAAATACTCCATAATTGTGCCGAGGTCTGGATTTCACAGCATTTGGGGAAATCAGACTAACCCTGTGTCAGGGGAAGCAGCCACTCAAGGGGTTCTGTGCCAGCACAAGGTGCAAAAGATGAAGGAGCTTTTCAGGCCATCAATTTATCTGGGTGAGGGAACTGGAAATCCAGGATTTTCACCCAAAGGTCATCGATGCCTGACTCTTTAACAGCAGGGAGGAGAAATCTGGGCTTGAGTACAGCAGGACAAACCACACATCAACCAGTCTGGATCTGTTTTGCTCGAGCAACGCCGGTGATGAAGGACTGAAGGCAGCAAAGGAGGTGTCCCAGGACACCCACCCTGGCTCAGCCCAAGCCACGTGCCATGACTGCACTGCCACTGTGACTGAAGTCACCCAGCAGGAGCAGCTTGGGAGCCAGCACTGAATCTGCTGATGGGGGATGACACAGGGAGTGAGGAGAAGCCAGACTTTGACCCTGCCTGGGATGGAGGAGAACAACCCAGCGGGGCAGATTCGGCACCCAGCACTTGTGGGGACCCACCAGAGGTAGAATCAGCACCCGGCACTTGTGGGGTCCCACCAGAGGTAGAATCAGCACCCAGCACTTGTGGGAACCCACCAGAAATACATTCAGCACCCAGCACTTGTGGGAACCCTGCTCAGCCCCTGCCCCACCCACCCCCCTGCCCTTCACGCCCCACAGAACCCTCGGAGGGTTCCGTGACAGAATCACACGAGCTACAATTTAACTCCCCAAAGCCGGGGGAAAGCAGAGCCAAGCGGACTTTGCACGGGGCAGTAAATGCTGAGTCAAGTCCCTCCCTTTGTGCCAGCTGTGGAAACCTGGCCCAGGGAGGGGAGGGACCACTCCCTTCAGCAGGGATCCCACAGGGAAAAGGGAATCTTTAGAGCAAGGAACACTTCAGAGCTGCCCCCTCAACACAACCCCCCCATTCCCAAGTGCAAACACAGTTGTTGTCCTGTTTGGAAAGGACGAGGTGACAAATGTGTTCAAACACACCAAGGGTGGTGAAGCAGCCTGGAATTAAGCTCAGCACAAACACAGAAGGTCAGCCCAATTTTTATCCCAAACATCCTTTTAGGAGAACGTTTCAGAGGCAGCGGGAGCTGCAGGTTTGGGCTCGGGGCTTCTGGCAGGAGCGCTCAGCAATCAGGAAGGGTTTGATCTGCAAGTTCCACCCAGAGCAAGTTTAATCACCTCTGAACAAACCATCCTCCCTGAATTTGTCCATCTGCGAGATCGTTTTTTATCTCCACATGTCCTGAAACACTGAGTTCCACCGTTTAATTACCCATCATTAGGAAATGTACTTTTTTTCTGTTTGAAGTACCTTCATCAATCATTTCAGTGGGTTTGATGTGAAACAGCTGTCCGGGCTGAGCAGGAAGAAAGGACAAGTTATCGAGGTACTCAGCCCCCAAAAAACATCCCTAAAATATATTTCCATGGTTATCAGCCCGAGGTAGGATGCTGGAGTGGTTTGGGATGGAGAAATTACAGGTACTCAGCAGTATGTGGGTTATTCACTTCAAATTCCCAACCTGATTTAAAAAGGAACGATGCTTAAAAGCCACATCATCCAAGTCTGATGCTTGGAATTCTTGGGATACTTAGAAAAAGACTCAGCAGATTTCAAGCTGTTTACATTTGGTAAAGTTTTATATGTGCTCACGTGGGACTTTTAGTTGTCGGGAGGCACAAATTAACACCCCAGAAAAGCCTTTCTTTATCAGTAAAATAAGACTTATTAAGGATAAAATGGTGATGTACTTCTAGGGCTTTGTTTTCTTTAAAATAACCCCCAATCTCCACGAGGCTGACGCTTCCCTTCTCAAGAGAATTCCCAAGTTTAAGGGCTTCTCCTGCCAGATGTCATTGCTGCTCGCACACAGAACAGGTGCTCCCCTTGTCACAGCTGGGGAATTCACTCAGCAGCAAATCCTCCTGGCAGCCCCCGACTCCAGAGCTCCACAACTGCACCAAAAACACCTCATGGCACAGCTCTCCTGTCCTTGGCCTGTTCCAGGGGTTTCTCCTGCAGCAGGAGCTGAGGATTCAAACGGGAATGCAAAAAGCTGGAGCGCTGAGCTGGACAGGAGAGCAGCTTCTAAAAACCAGAAGACAAATTGTTTGGCTTTTTATTTTGGGGTTGTTTAGGTGGTTTTTTTGTTTGTTTTTTTTTTGGTTGTTGTTGTGTTTTTTCTTTGTTTTGTTTTTTTTTTTCCCCCAGGGCAATGATTACCTCCAGACAGACAACACACCAAGATATTTGGTAAATCAGTGGCCAAACAGCAACAGTGACTCAACTCTCCAGTGCAGCACCCTCGGGAGTGGTTTGCTCTGTCCCATCAGGAGCAGCAGGACCGGTGTTATGGAGACCACACAAGGAATCCCAGGCTTTTCTGAGCCACCTCATAATAAAAACTTCCCTGAAAACCCAAGCCAGCAGGATCCTGACACCTCCCTTCCCCCAGCCACGCCGGGCATTTGAGGTGGCTGCAACATTCCAGCTGCCTTAGTCCTCTCTAACGATGTTTATTTAACCAATGCTTATTTACAAAGAGATTCCAAGATTGGCAATGCCCTGAACTCCCGGGATCCCTGCTCAGTCAGAGGAGAAATTCAAGCCTGGTGCCCAGAGAGGCTGGAATTGCCCTCAGCCCCTGAGGAGGGAACACAGAGCACACCCAGAGCTCCTGCAGTGCCTCCGTCCCAGTCCATCCTTCCCAGGCTCCCTAAATCACCAAGGATTTTTGTAAGGGTTCCACATCCCAGGGAAGAGCTCTCCAGCACGAGGCAGCTCCTGGCAGTTCCATATAAAAGGTTTTTGTGTGGAAGCTCAGCAGCCCCTGAAGCGGGCCCGGGCTTCGCTGAGCTGTCAGCCCCAGCGGGTTTGATCCCACAGGGGCTGAGGATCATCTGATCAGGGAATTTCAGTCACTCCCTTCCATTTGCCTCAGACTACCAGCCCATGGCAGCCCACATCAATCCAAGGGCTCTTCCTGCTTTTTTTTTTTTTTTTTTTGTCCAAATCAGCTGCTCCCAAGTGCCAGCCTGGCTGAGAACTAACTTGTTGAACAGCAAGAAGTAATCCACATTCTGGATTTGCTTGGAAAGGGGTAAGGAAGAGCGTGGGGCCAAATTTCTCTCTCTGCTTCCACTGCCATTATCTCCATCTTAACTCCAGAATTTTCCAGACAAGACACTTAAATTCCTAAAATTCAAGAAAGACTCCTCCAGCAACAAAAAAAACCTTTTCAGGGACTGGCAGGTGGGGTGGAGATTTTGTTGAGCTGAATAAAAAGGGTGAGGTGGCCACAGGTAAGCGAGAAAGGAACATTTTGCTCCCAGGATATGGATCCTGGGAATAAACAGCCTGAAAGGGAGGCAGGTTTTGGGCTGGGCTGAGCATGGAGGGGAAGACACATAACAATGACATGTTTATACAACATATAAAGTGAGATTTGTCCATGGTTTTGGAACTGCTCCAGACCTCTGGACGTGCTTTAAGCAGGAATGTCACAAAACTGCTCCTGGAGATCATTTTATCTCTCTTTCGCTGCCCATGCCTGGGTTTTAACACACCAGAAATCCTCAAGCAGCATTTGAGGGGAGGTTAAAAGGGAGATTTCACACTGCAGTGCCACCGAAGGCTGAGGAGTTCAGGTGGTGGCCCCAAGACTTGCTCAGCAGCTGAACTCCAAGTGCCACAATCTCACCCTGAACTCTTCTCCCCAGACTGTGCCCTGCTGTCTGGAAGATATTCCTGGTTTATGGCTTTTGCCAATTTATAACTGAAATACAGAGAACATGAGAAGCTCCTGACAAGTGCCCTGGTCCTTCCACACTCCCCTGGCAACCCAAAGATGCTCCTGAGACTGAGATGTCTCAGCCCAGGGAGACAGAGACCCAGAACTGCTCCAGGCTGTTCAGCTGGTATGTAAAATTCCCCAGGTCAGCCCTCATGTGTAAACATGACTCCTGATGCTGTGGGAAGTGTTTTAATTCAGTACAGTCAGGCATTATCAAATATTATCAATATTTGCAGGACCCCACCTACGTTCTCCCCTCACCCTTTCCACCCCTTGAGCAAGTTTGTAGGAACACCTGCAGTAAAAATGTAACACGAAGGTTATGCTGTAAATGGTCTTTCCAAACTGTTTTCCTCAGTTGGGGATGTAACTTGTATTATTGTATCAGTCCCAATCTCCTGCTTGGTTCCCACTAGGGAGCCTGGGAGATAAAGGTGAATTTTATCCCCTGTTCCTCTGAATCACAGAATGATCTGGGTTGAAGGGATCTGACAGATCATCCCATCCCACCCCCTGCCATGGGCAGGGACAATTCCCACGAGCCCAGGTTGCTCCAACCTGGCCTTGGACACTTCCAGGGATCCAGGGACAGCCACAGCTTCCCTGGGCAATGCCATGAAGATATTTAAAAAGCAGGGGAAGAGAACAAAACCCTGTGAGAACAGGAGTGCATCGAGAACCTTGGGAAAACTCTGGAAAAGACAATCAAATTCCTTTGTCAGCACACAAATATCCCCAGAAGTTTCTCAAACTGAACCGAATTCCAGCACACGTTTTTGGTTTTTTTTTTTGACTCTTTTGGCACATTAAGGAATGGAAAATGGTCATTCACCTCCTCCCTCACGTCTTCACTGGGAATGGAGGAGCTTCCAACACCCTCATATTTATAATAACACCCAGAGAAACAGCTCCGGGATTATTCAATTTCCGAGAAATATTTTGGCAAACAGTTATTGCAGCAAATTAATTTGGCTTTATTTTGTCATCCATCCCAATGTTTTAGAGGCACTGGAAAAGTACAGCTGCACTGGAGCACCGGGATTTTTCTGTGAGGGATTCACTCCATTTCCAATGGAATGAACAAAAAAATAAATTCACCTTCTCATGAGTTATTCCTGGTTCCACATCTCGGTTTTAACACATTTATGGCACGTGGAAAGTGGTCAGGAGCTCACAACTCATCTGGGTTATTCTAAATGGGCAAGGTTAGATGAGTTTTAATTTGTTGGGGTCTGTCCCCACCCAGTGACACAACCTGAAGTTAAATAAAACACAATCAAGCACGTTAACATTTTTTTAAAGCCATTTAAGATAATCTTTTTGACAGGCCCGGTGTCAAATTTAATGGAATTCAATTATCCCCAGGGACAACTTGCAAAAAACAGACCCTTTGTAAAAAATCAAAGATCACAAAATTAAAATATTTAACCAGTGGTCTTTCCTAAGCTGCTTTTAAAGCAGCTCTATAAACAAATGGAAAAACAAGCAACCTAATTCTTTATAAAAAGTACAGTGATTGAAACAACTGCCTGTGCCACTCTGCAACTTCCACAGCCTAAATGTTGTGGAACCCTGAAACACAGAAATATTTAAAGAAAACTCTCCCATCGTGTAATTGCTGTGAGCTAAACAGAACTATCTGTACCCTCCACTGACAAACACCAGCAAAAAGTGTCTAAAATTAACAGTTACTGCAAAGTTTAATTTTGTCTCATCCACTCAGCACTGCAACTCAACAGCAAGATTGAACCACTTCCCTCTGTGTGTGTGTGTGTGTGTGTGGAAATTCCTAGAAGGAAACATGTTTTCCATGTTAGAAGGCTTGATAAAATGATTGGTTAGATTGAAAAGAAAAAAAAAAAGCTTTTAAAAGCAGATCGAATTCCAGCTGGTGGGTTGATGCTGAAACCCAGGTATTCCAAATACAGCTGAGGGAATAAAGACCACTGTGATGATTCAGGCAGCATTTGAGGGCTGGAGATTAGTGTTATCTAGGTGAGATAAGAGCTCTGGACCTGCAAAAAAATAAGGTCAGGCTTCACTTAGGAAAAGAAAAGCCTTTTAAATCACAAGTTGGTGAGGCCCCAAGAGGCAGGAAGGTGCTGGAACACCATGAAATCAGCTGGGAGAGCAGAGAGATCTGCAGATAGAGCTGGGATGGGAACAGAGCTGCTCCCTAGGGAACAGCATGGCCCTGAAGGGCTCCCCCAGGACCCATCCAGGTTCATTCCCACCTTCCTGGGTGCCTGGAGGAGGTGGGAACGCCCCAGGGATCTGCAGACAATGCCAGAGCGGGGGAGCTCAGGGGCAGGGATGCCACTCCGGGCAGACCAAGAGGAATTTCATGGGAATCAGTGATGTCCTGGGCCCTGGGGACAGGGCAGCCTCTGCAGCAGGACCAGTGGTGGCTGCAGATTGGGCACTGCTCTGCTGGAAAGGACCTGGAGGTTTGGGGGGCACTGCCTTTTTCTGGTGAAGTGGCAGGAAATCACTGACTGCATCCCACTTAGGAATGGAAAACACACCAAGAGTTAAAGCTGCAGAAAGAGCCCCACCATCCTGAGCCAGACAGACCCTTGCAGTTTTCAAAATAATTGTGCAGCCACTTTCTGCGAACAAAACCTTCAGGTTAAGTTGTCTTAAGTGACTTATCAGGTGTCAGCTTTTAATGGTGTCAGTGGGCAGAATTAAACCAGCAAAACTCAACTCACTTGCTGCCATCCTTGCAGGGGCAGTGGAACCTTCCCAGCTGTGGGAGAACAGCCTCATGAACCAAAAACCAAAGTAGGAATAAACCAAAAACTAGAGCAGACAGCAAAACCTGAACTGCATTGCAATTCCCATGTACAATTCTGTTGTAAATGCAAAACTCTGTTCAATTTCTTAGTTTCAGCTCAGTTGATGACTTTGGAAAACAAGAATTTGAGAATTTTTTTTTTTTTTAAAGCCAAGATCCAGTGTTTTTCTTCATTATCTGCTCCCTCAGCCCAACTCACTGACTGTAGGCAATGCTTCCCTCCTGTAATTAAAGAATTATAAAAGCAGGGAAAAGCATCTTGGCATTTCTCACGTGCCCATCACAGTCAGGAACATACAGGAGTTTGCTTTTAATTGCAGCATTTTGAATGGAATTGCCGCCTAATTACAGCCTCAGATAAATCCTTCAAAACACAAATTTCACCCCGGCAAATTAAGGAATGTCAAAAGGTGGTATATCCAGCCATTTAAATTATTTCAACAACATTTTGTTGTTGCTGTTGTTGAAACTCTTGCCAACTAATGGTGCCCAACATCCCAGGAAGGCCGTGCCAGCGGAGTTTAATAGTTACCAACAAGCTGCTTGGTGAAATTAATTACAGGTTTGGACTGACACTGCTGCATCCTGATTGTTAATTAATTAATTATTAATCTGAAACAGGTTATCCTGCACCAATTTAAGCAGGAACACCAGCACTAGCACCAGGGGTTTTTAGGACTGGGCAGTACTTAATTCACCCTCAAACACCCACTGGCATCACCCACCAGGGCTCCTGTTCCCCCCGTGCCAGGCTGCAAAGTCACCAGGATTTGGGGTTTCCAGCGTCACCCGGACCTTCCCTGGCACCCACACAATCAGAAGAGTGTCCCTTGCTCATTTTCTCCACGAAAGGAATCCCAGCCCGGTTCATTAGGAGAAGCCTCACAAAGGAAGCAGAGAGGTAAAGGGCCCCCCTTCCCTCCCCTCCCAATCCCGCTCATCCCTCTTGGACTGCGAGCCGGAAAAACGGGATTAATGAATCTGGGAGAGCTCCCAAGCAGGAGGAGGAGAAGGGACATTCTGTCACTGGACTACTTCGGGAAGAACTGGGGGGTTTGGGGCCACCTCTGGGCAGGTGATGTCACAAAGCAGCTCCCACCTCCATGCCCAGCCCATCCCAGCTCCCCCCTGCAGGAACAGGAGCTATTCCCACAAACTTCCCTCATTTCCAAGGGTTTTTCTAATCCCTCTACACCACAGAACCAAAGATTGATGCCTCCAGTTGGTAAGCAAACTGTCTTGCTCCCAGTCACAGCCTGAACCAGGAATTCCACAGGAAAACCAGGAATGTGGATCTTTCTCCCCAAGGCTCACTTGGCTGTGAATCCACAATAATTCCCACCATGGATAAACCCTTCTCTGCTCTCTCTCCACCAGCCACAGAAGGATTTGATGCATCTAAATGCACGTTTAGGATTTTCAGCCACAGGGAGATGCAATGTAAACAGCAGGGCAGTAAATATTCATTTTCTGTGGGATTAAACCTAAATACGCTCCGCTTTTTCTGAGGAAAAACCACCACCACCACCACCCAGACACCGTGGGGAAAGGAGACAGGAGATGCCACAAAGCCACTGCCAACCCCATACCACTCCAGTTTCCATATGGAAATAAGAGGAAATCAGATGTGCCCGATTTCCAGCACCGAGGCAAACAAAAACCGCATTAAGATTCCACCTCACGAGGGGCTTGGCCGTAAAAATCCGTAATTTCCTTGATCTTTTCAAGGGAGTTCTCATTTTCAGCGACATCAGAGAGCCAACAGCCCGTGGATGCTCCCATCCAGCTCCAGCAGGCATTTGCATTAATCTGCTTTGGGTTAACTAAGTGGTGTAAAAGCATCTCCCCCCTCACCCAGAAATCTCTTCCACGCTCAGACTCCTTGTCAACCTCCCTCTTTTTTTTTTTTTTTTTCTTTCCAGCCTGTAAAAACTACAAGTGCAGAAGGCTGGAAGGAAAAAAAGCAGGAATGAAAACACTGGAGTTACTGGTATTTTTCCCACCTACCTAGAACTAATGATAGGACGAAAAATGAAGGTCTGGGGTTAAACAGAGAAGAAAAAAAGTTATTTGGCTGTCCTTATTTACACATCAGCAAACCCATCACCTAAAGAATTCTGAGCCCATCACCCAAGGAATTTTGCCTGCCCCCAAATTCCAGAAAGGTGGAGGGGGGGAAAAAGAAAAGGAAAGACAAAAAAAAAAAAAGGCATTCAAATAATCTCCATTAAAACCAGCTGAAAACTACTATTGATGAGAGCAGTAATCACCTTTTGCACCCCCAGAGAGCACAAAGCAGCTTTTTCCCCCCCTCACACAGAACACCTGCCCACCAACTCAGAGCAGCCAGAAGGGGAAGGCAAACTTATTTAAGCTTTTATTTATCAGGAGGGACTTGTGTCTGAAGGGCAGGTAAAGCAAATAAAACTCCTGACAGCAGCATCTCTCTGGGAATATCTGTAAAGCACCACTCAGTGATGCTCTAACATTGCACTGGCACAGCTCTTGCCCAGCACCCAGAAGGTTTAGGGCTTGTAATTGTTAATTATTAACTGTTAAAAAGAGTTGACAGCTTCTTGCTGTCTGATCAGGTATGATATCAAACTCTACAGAAAGGCAGCTGTGCCTGAAAACAGGATTAAGTGGGTTTACAAGTCCTGCTCTCAACAGCAACATCAAGGGTGCTGGGGTGCTGCCCAGTGATAACATCATGTTTCATGTAAAAATGATATGAAATCAATATAAAAAAGGGCATTTTGAGCAGGGTTTTACTTCCAAAGCACTACTGATCTGGTTTATTGTGCCATAAAGTGAGGAGAGTCCAACCACAGCCACAGGGACAAACAGCAGAGGCAATTCCACAGACACTCCCAAACCTTCAGCAAGGGCTACCAAACTAATAATGAAATTTATAGTGCCTGAAAAGAAAATTACACCAGTAAAATTCCCCCCCAGCCACTCAGGTTCTGAAGTCACAGCAGCATCTTGGGATTTACAGTTCTAGTTCTATTTTTTTTTTGGGAGGGGGGAGATAAATCTTAAAAAAGTAATTTTCCTGATCATAATCAGTGTGAGACAGGAGAAGAATCAATTAAAAAATCAGGGAATGGAACAGAAAATGCTACTCCAGCTACAAAGGGATCTTTGCCAGGCCATTTCCTTCGGCAAAAATCACTCAAGACCTTGTGAGTGGCATCAGGAGAGACAGAGAGGACCAAGGAGATTCTTTTGCTCAGGTGATTTTTAGCGTGATTTTCGCTTAAATGAGTTGTAAAAAAAAAAAAAACGTTTAAGTCTTGCCCCTTGGAAAACTCAAGAGCTGCAGAACCACCTGGAGGACGGACCACCCAGGTACCAAAGGCAGAGCAGGCAGCCAGAAATGATGTTTAGGGAAATGGGGAGCTGAAGAGTAATAAAAGAAAACAGGAGATGCTCACCCACAAGGGATTGTAGTTGAAAACAACCCACCACCTCAACATCTCCCCCACTTTCAGCTGCACAGGGTGTATGCACCCCCCAAAAAAATCACACAAAACCGGTGAAAGCACACGTTGTGTGCTCCTGAAATGTCACAAAGCCTCACTGGGCAATCACCACAACCCGGAGAACACGAACACCCTTCCTTGGGGGAGGGGAGAGCGCAGATAAATATCTGCCCTCTCCGATGAACGAGCTGTTTTGGTTGCTGTTCTCCTCGCTCAAGCTCACCTCCGATGTCGCCTCACCTCCAGCACAGGCAGCTCGTTCAGAGGTGCTTTATTATTCCTTCAAGGATCTGCTGGTTCCTTATTAAATCAAAACCACGCACGCAGGTTTTATCTCAGGAGTGTATTAGAGGGCACAAGGAGAACCTTGACCCGGGCACTTTGTTTTCGTGTTGAGTTAATGTGCCTTCAATCTCATCCTCCTGGATTACTACAAACCTACACCCACTTCCAGCCGAGCATCCACAAATATTTTAAAAGCCTAATAACAACACAGATGCTCTTTTTCAAACATCTTAGTCAGAAGGGGGGAAATGTTTTTGGTTTTTTTTTTTCACTCCCTTAGCAGAGATGATCGGATCCACTGGAAATTCCTGTCCATTTGCAGGATTTCACACAGCACTTTGCAGATAGTAAAATCAAATCTCTTTGAACCCCAAGAGCACTTCCACACCCACCAGGCAGCCCAAAAAACCACAGCGCTTCCACCTGCTTAAAGAGCAGGGGGTATTAATTGGCTGTGTAAACATCTGCAGAAAATAGATGTGTATGAAAATAAAAGTAACAAAGAACAGCAAAAACCGACACCCAAACAGGCTGTGAGGAGCTGGAGACACCGGGGAGAGGAAAACCAGGCATCTCCACACCTGAGCTCCAAGGATTTCCTCAACCACTGCCAATATTCCCAAATACAGAACCTGGGCAGGCTTATTTTCCAGCCCAAAGACTGGAACAGAAACTTACGATGATGGGACTTATTTCACTTTAAAATCGGTTCTAACACTCCTCATAAAAATGCCTGTACTTCATGCTTAAAATCTTAAATACCCTTTTAATTTTTGGTCACAAAAACAACAGCTTGCTGTTGAATTTACTTACTTTCCGACCCGCAGCAGGACTGCAGACCTTCTACAATTTTAGGCGAGCAGAAAATAGTTTAATAATTGTTAAGTACCGGAACACTTCATGTGTAATAGTGGAATAACCACCAAAACAGTGTGATTAACATGAGGAGCAGTCCGGAGTGCAGGCAAGTTTCCTGCTCATTTAGCAAAGATTAATTCTCCACAAGCAAGGGAAATGTTCTTTTTACCTCACCAAGGACAATCCGAGTAAGAAATGCTAAAGAGTAGTCAGGTTTGGGGGTTTTTTTAATATGTGTGATGGGCAACGTCAACAAAAATCACTATTCTGTGCTCTGGGCAAAAGGATCTTAGGGGTGGAAGAAAGACAGACTTGGAGAGCAGATGGCACCAAGTCTTTGAGAAACAGCGAGGGGAGGGGGGGGGAAAGTTTCCCTACAAAACACCTCCCCGAACGAAGAGGGACGCTGCTTAACTTAATCAGGGAAAGACAAAAGACCCGCATTTTACCTCAAGACAAAACCTTTAGGGGAATAAAAACTAGAAACCCCAGCCAAACCTTCGGGGTGTCCTCACCCTGCCCTGCTGTCCCTCGGGCTCAAACAGGGAGGGTTTTTTTTTGGGGGGGGGGGTTTCTTGCCGGCATCGCCGCCCCCCTCGCAGCGCGAACGGAACGGATCGATCGCGCTACAGACACTGGGCGAGACGATCCATTTACCGACCGCAGCAAAAACAGCCTGCTCAGCAAAAAAAACCATCAAAAAACACCCTCCACACACACTCCTGAGAACCCCGAGAGCCTAAAGGGGCAGCTCGTTCGGCCCTCTGAGGGGCTGATGAACAAGCAGGCTCCTCACGCCCCGCCAGGCTGAGAACATCCACGGAGAGCACTAAAATAAACTAAATAACCCCCTCAAAGAGCAAGCAGCCAGGGCTGTAAAACGCTGTTAGATCCTTACGCGGCTCCTAACCGGGTTTTTTTTGTTTGTTTGTTTGTTTGTCTGTGTGAGATTGATGGACTTGCCAGCAGAACAGGACCAAGAGTTGCCCAACCACTGGTTGCTGCCATCATCCCCCTCCCGGAGCAGCGTGGGGGGAAAAAAATCCTCGCACTCCGCTCCCCTCGCTCAAACGTTGCTGTTTCCGAGAGGAAACGAGCGCTTTTGTAACACAAAGGGTTAACAAATGATTGTTTAGAAACCGAAAGCGTGGCTTTTCACCCCAATTCTGCTCGCAGAGCTCGCCGTCATTAAAAGGACGAGCCCGGGCTCTGGGAGCAGCACCCATTCTAAATTAATGAGGCATCAACCAAGGCCGACGTTCACCAGTGAATAGTCCCGGAGAGAGGGATCACACTGAATTTAAAAAAAAAAAAAAAAAGAGCATTTCGGCGGGGTAATTCTTATTTAAAACAACGCCGTCCAACACACCAGTGGCTGCGCTGCCAGATTACTGATGTGACACTAGGTGGTTACGTCTCCACATTTATTCCACACAATTGATCCGAAATCCAAGCGCGCTGCGCGCGTTTCAAGCGCTTCGCGTTATTATATTTTAAAGAAAAGAAAAAAAAAAAAACAAACATAAAAGCAGCTCCTGCCTTTGCAGCCAAACCTGAAAAAAAAACCAAGAGATTTTCCCCTCGCTCACACACGGAGCCAGCCCAAGCTTTGAAGCGCTGACCCCAAAACCCTTCAGTTTAAAGCAACAGATCCAAGAGCGCTCACTTACCTGATGAACAAGAGATAAGAAAAACAGCGAACGCCAACTTAGTAGCAGCTCCCATTTTCCAACGCTGTTAAAACATTTAAGTGACTTTTAAAGTATCCAGTTTCCTGGGTCCTGCAAGCTGGAATAATAATAATAATAATAATAAAAAAAAAATCTCCCTTCTTGCTGAACCGTTATAAAGCAATTTATAGCAACATCTCTGCAGCAGGTAGTGTTCAGAAAACACTAAAAATCAGGTTTGTTTAGACTCTGACGACCTCCCCGCGGCTCCTTCTGGAGAGAATCCGGGTCGAGGGAGGGATAAATAATATTTGGAACCGTGTTTCAAAACACACGTGTCATTTGGCTTCTGTACAAACGGTGGCAAAATTCAATTCACGAAAGTAATGCTACGAATCCACTTTAAAAAAAAGAAAAAAAAAAAAAGAAGAAGAAGAAAACAAGTCAAGAATTAAGCTGCTGGACACGACGAAGTCTCTGAGTCTCCCAAGTGTTTTCCACATCAAGCGCCGTGCAGGATCATCCCTCGTGGATGTCGGGGGGTCGGGCCGGGCTGAGTCCACACGATGTTTTCGTCCTGCCTCCCCCCCCTCCTCACACACCTTGTAGTGTTCGGGAGAAAAGCAGCTCCATTCCAGTTCCAAACCTCGGGGGCGAAGGGAGGAAGTTCTGTCGGCTCCTCGACGAGAAAATTAATAATAATAATTTTAAAAAACCTGCCTTAAAAACCAGCCACACGTGGGTTTTTCTTTAATAACGCCGAGGGATTTCGCGCAGCCCAGCCGAGGAAAAGGTGGGGAAAAAAAAAAAAAACACAAAAACAACCAACAGTTTGGTACCAAAGCAACCCTCGGGAAGGGGCAAAGCTCTAGTCCTTGGCCAGGCAGCGAGAGCAGCGCATCCCCCCTGGGTTCCGCCGTCCTTCTCCAGCACTCCCGAATCCCGGCAAGATTTCCAATCCTTCTAGGAGATTTCCATCCCCTCCCCCCCCCGCGAAGAGGCTATATTTGGTTTTTAAACGCACGGGAGCGACCGGGGAGGGGGGTAGGAAAAAAAAAAAAAAAAAAAAAAAAAAAATGCAGTATCCAGGCGCTGGGGGAGGAGGAGGAGGGTGGTGGATTCTTTGTGGCAAATCCTTGCTGGAGCGCCGAGCTTCCTTCCAGGAGAGCTGGGCTTCTTTGGAAGGGAGGAGGCGAGCGGGGCTGTGCCTCACACAGGATGGATGGATCCGGGATTCACGGGGCCGGGATGGATCCACGTTCCTCACGGCTCCGGGATGGATCCGGGCTCCTCGAGGGTCCGGGCTGGATCCAAGATTCACGGCTCCTGGATGATCCACGCTCCTCACGGGCGCATCTCCTCGCTGCTCAGCACGGACCCTCCACCAAGCCCACCCCTCCGAGCTCGATCCGGCTGTCGCCTCGGGTTTTTTTTCCTCCTCTTTTTCCTTTTCCTGCGCGGAGCGAGGAGCAGCAGGACACGGCAGGGGCGGGGAGGCAGCGCCTTCCCCCCGCGCCTCCCACACGGCGGAGCGGGGCGCGCTGCCCTGCTCGCCCTCTCCCCTAACTCTGGCCCCGGCTCAGCTCCCCGGTCTCCCGGGCGGCGGAGGCAGCGCGGCTCAGCCCAACTTTGTCCCTCCAGCAGTGCAGCTTCGGGGCGGAAAGGCCGAGCCGGGGGGTTCTCTCCGGGCGGCGCCGGCCGTGCCTAGAGCCCGCCGAGCGCGGCTGGCAGCGCGGAACAGCCGTGGGTGCCCCGCTGCCGCTGCTCCGCCGTGGTAATCTCATATCTACCCATTCACCCGGGTGGCGTGCGGAGAACCGGCCCAAGATGGCGGCGCCCGGGCGATTGTTTTTGTTTCCTCTCCGCCTCCCCCTCCTTCCCCGCGGCCGCGGCGGCCGCCGCAGATTGACGGCGGCGCCGCCCAATCGCGGCTCGGCGTTCGGCGCTTAGCCCCGCCCACCCCCGCTCGCTCCGCCTATGGGCGGCGGGGCGGGGCCGGCGTGAGGGAGCGCGCCCCGCCCCTCGCCGGCCCCGCGCGCGCCGCCTCACGGGCGCGCTCCCGCCCGCCCCGCCCGCCCCTCAGGGCGCGGCCCCCCGGGCGCCCTCGCCCCGCTCCGCCCCGACCCCCGCCCTGCCGGGGCTTCGCCTCCTGCGAGGTGCTGGGGGGCTGTTCGGTGTTCCCGTGAGCGGGGAATGGAGGCAAAAACGCCGCCGGCAGCGACGCGGTGCGACCTGGCTGGGAGGCGGACACAGCGCTGGGGGTGCTGCCGGTGCGGGCTGATGGTGTCCTGGTGCTGCGCCCTCACCCACACCCCGGCCTGGAAATGGCCCTGGAAATGCCCCACAGGTGGGCCTGGTGGGAGCCACGGCTGTGGGCACGTTCCTCAGGGGCACTGGTGGTGCCACAGTGTAGAATCAGTCACGGAATGGGTTGGAAGGGACATGAAAGATCCTCTCGTTCCAATCTTTATGCCATGGGCAGGGACACCTTCCAACCTGGCCTTGGACACTCCCAGGGATCCAGGAGCAGCCACAGCTTCTCTGCCCAACCTGTGCCAGGGCCTGCCCACCCTCCCAGCCAGCAATTCCTTCCCAATATCCCATCTCTCCCTGCCCCCTGGCAGTGGGAAGCCATTCCCTGTGTCCTGTCCCCCCATCCCTTGTCCCAAGCCCCTCTCCATCTGTCTGGCAGCCTCCCCTCCCCAGACACTGGAAGGCACCTGGAGTGTGTGTTATGGCACTGGCACACCACGATCCCACATTAAAAGAGGGTTTTTCTTCCCCGCCGTGCCACGTGCAGGTCATGAATTAATTAATTAATTGCTCTGTGCTGGCCCCCCTGAAGGACCGGGTGCTCCCCTGTGGGTGGTGGCCGAGCTTCCTGGCCCTGGCACTTTTCTCAGCCTCCCCCCAGATCACAACAAACTCCTGTTTCCTATCATTGTTTGTCCCTTGGCACTTCCCAGGATTTATTTGGGCTGAGAGAGCCTTCGGATGTCCCCAAGACAAACACAGCACCGCGCTGTGTGACAGAGGAGGGCAGAACAGACGGGTTTGTCCTCCAGCGGGCATGGATTTGGGACAGAGGAGGGACAGGAGCAGAATGGGTGGGTGATTCCCAGTGTTCTCACCTTTTGGGGAACACTTAAATCGTTTGTCAATACTTTGTGTCCCTCCACACACAACACTTTGCACTAAATCATCCCCCCTTCCTGAGCTCCCTACACCCCCTTTAAATGGATGTCATAAAAATGACTTGCCTCTGGATAAAAGGGAAGACATGGCCCTTAGATCCGGAGATCCATGTGGGAAAGCACAAGGGCCTTGGTGCTGGCCTTTAATTTCTGTATCCTACAAGGGCCTGCGATTGCACAAGCAACAAGCACCAAAGTTCTCTGAGAATCAGGCATGCTGTTCACTGACCCCAGACAGGCAGTGAGTCCAGATTCCTGTTCAAGCTGCCTGATGGCATACCCTAAGTTGGTTTTGGAGGTAAATACTAGACTGGAAGGAATATTCCATGTATTTCCCATATGTGGACACACAGCTGAGTCAAGGCAGGCGGACATTGCCAGGCTGGGCTAATCCACAGCTCAGAGTTCAGGAACCAGACCTGGAGATCCACCAGGATTCAGACACCATGAGAGGCAGCTATTCCACTCTACTCACATCGAGGTGTCTGCTTGAGGTCTTAATCAGGCCCATCCTTGTCATGTCCCAACACTTCCCGACACTAAATTCATCCAGTGGCCGCATTTTTATTTTTTTTTTTTATGGTTCGACACATCCCGAGCACAAAACAAGATGTCAGGGCTTGTGCACATCCAGAAGCATCAAGACATGTGGCAACACCTTTTATGTGCCATTCTTTATCCAAGTATTTCAGGGTGATTTACAAGCGTTAATTAATGTTAAGTGTTACAACACTCCTGCTTAATCTGGAGTTTTTAATATTCTTCAATAGCAGAATATTTAAACGTGACCTGTTCTGCAGGTTGTGTTTTCACATGGCTCAGCTGCTTCAAAACGCTGGTCATGTTGCCACATGAGCAGGAAATTATAGCTAAAAATATTGCTATTGTACGTGTGTGTGTGTGAATATATATATATATATTTATATCTATATGTACTTCCCACTGTGGGTATTTGGCTTAGGGTTTGTTGGTTTATTTTAAAACCTACAGAACCTAAATTATGGTCCACACTCCTATTTTACCAATTATTTCTGATAAAACCAGAATAAATATGTCACCTATATAACCCCATTTGCGTGGATGTCACAGTGAGGAGGTGTCTCTTACTCAAGTAGCTTCTTATCCTTGGGCAGGGGTGGTTTTTTCTTTTTTTTTTTTTTGCTGGCAGGATTCCTTTGGCAGAGCAAATCCCTCTGGCCACCCAGGAAATATCCCAAACCCAGGAACAGCGTGGGGTTGGTCTTGTCAGTCACCTGTTTATCAGGACTACGGGGATCACAAATGAGGTTTAATTCTCCCTTTTCCTCCCCAGTTTTGAGGGTGTTCACCTGTGTTAGGGATCTGCTCCCATTTAATTACAATTTATTTATTTATTTATTTATTTTTAAAAGGGAAGGTTTGGTGTAAATATTGTAGAGACCTCAGGAGAAACTGCCAAGCGTTTTTATGAGGTGCTGGAAGCAAAATGCTCCCAGGGCTTTGGGCAAGGCTGTTGTTTCACTGCTCGTAAAAGGATGAGTTTCATCCCAAGTAGACACATTAAATGTCAGCACAGTTGCTGCCTGCTCTTTATTTTTAAATGTCTTGCTCATGTCAGTTTTGGGGGGTGTTTCCCTTTTTCACCTTTTGGCTCTCCATTTCTATTTTCCTTTCGCCTTAAAACTCCAGAATTTGTCTTTCTTTTTTTTTTTTTTTTTTTTTTTTTTTTTTTTTTTTTTTTTTTCCCTTTCCCCCTCCTCTCCCCAGATCAATCTGTCTCTGCATTCCTAATGAACCACTTGCTGTGACATATGAGCACTGAAGACACAGTGTCAGGGACTGGAGCATCTGTGGAGAGCAGGAGGAGCAGCAGAGAGATGCAATGGATGTGATCTTAGCTCCACTCTTTTGCTCATGTGGGATGGTGCTTTGCCTAGAGGCAGCACAAATATAACTTTCTTTTTCAGGGAATAATGAGGAGAATTAAAACCCAGCAACGTCTCATTTTTTTTTTTTCTCTCTCATCAGAGCTGGGCTAGGAATTGAGGATTTGAGGATCTCAGCTGTCCCCACACTCAAACACCCCAAAGCAGTGTGAGAGGTAAGAAACTTTCCTGCAGGACTCACTCACAGCACCTACAGAAGCGTTTTTAAGTGGGGTTTGTCACATCAGGAGTAGAACCCTTGGCATTATCTCCTTAATCTTCCCCTCGTGGTATAAATAATTCTCCCTTTGAAACTCTGAGGGGAGAGAGGAACAGGTTCAGGCACTCTCCTGACATAACCAACCCAAAAAGGACCAAAGTGGCAAGGAATTCACCTCTCCCCTCACCAGCCAGCTTGACTTTCCACTGGGAAGAAGTGCAGATACTGGAGGACAGCCTAAATTTAAAAAAAAATAATAAAATTAAAAACAACTGCCTTAAAGTACTTATAGTTTCATAGATATAACTTATGTGGAACTCATGATATTCCAAAAGAGTTTTAATACAAATCTCCAGTTTTAGTGCAGTGGACAGATAATAAAATCCCTACAAATTATTCGTTATTCATTATTTTGCACTTTTTTACTCTGTCCCAAAACTACTGAGACACTTTCCAGTTATGTGAATAGCCCAGCTTTGAAACATGAGGAAATGTGGAATTAATTCCCCTTTGGAATGCTGATGAACTGAAACCCAAATACCTGCTGAGCTCAGGACCCTGGTTTGGATCCAGGTATTTTGGTGCTGGAGCCCTCATTTCACTCGTGTGAGCAGGACTAAAAATTACAGATGGACAGGATTTTCCCTCTCTCGTGTTCTGTAAAGCTGCTCACGGGGTGAGTTTGTGTGTGTGACAAATTCCCCTTAGGTGGAAAAAGCTGGAGCTCACAGACCCCTCAATACCAAAAAGTGTTTTCCTGCCTCAGGTTTAAAAACAAACACAGAAATACAAAATTCTAAACACAAACTTTTAAACGGAAAAATTTTAAACAGAAAAATTTTAAACTTAAAATTTTCAAATACAAAATTTTAAACCAAAATTTTTAAACACAAAATTTTAATTACAAAATTTTCAAATACAAAATTCTAAATACAACTTTTTAAACACGAAATTTTAAATACAATCCCCACCAAGAAATTGTCTCTAAAATTTACATTTGTGCCCCCATGATTATTTTGTCTTTTTGACCTGCTCTCCAGACATTCTTTTTTTTTTTTTTTTTTCCCCTTAAAATCCCCGAGCAGGGATTCCAAACCTCCAAACCCATTTTCCTGGAGAGGGGAGTGGTGTTTCCTTCCAGGATTGGCAGTGTCTTGTCACAAAGGATCATCCAGCTGGAGCTCTCCGTTGCTTTCAGACACCACTTTGTTGTGCCACAGGTTTTTGCTGCTGTGGCATTTATCACGTGTGATTTCGTCCTGGATTTCCCAGGAAAATCACATTTTCTGGGTGTTTTCCCCTAGTCCTCACTTAGACTGTAAATTCCTTTATTTTGTTTTATTTTGGAAGTGCCACGAAGAGTCCGAGATTAATTCCCGAAGGTTCTTCAGGTCTGTGTGGAGATTTTCCTTCCCACAATATGTTATAGATTATATATTTATTTATAAACTAACACTGTGTTCACCACAGAAAGAAAAATGCTACAATATTGATATGTTTTTAACATTATTTTTGATGAATCATTAAAATACAAGTGACAAGTGGGGGCTTTTTTTTTGGCTACAGTGTCCTGGCAATGATACTAAATTTTAAAGATTGTATTTGTGCTCTTACTTTGACACATTTTATGCACATATATAAATCTTTATCAAAAAATACATATATATTTTAGATGAACAATTTGCAATTAAATAGTCCCAAGGAATAAGAGAGCAAAGCAGCCCAAGGGGTGAGATTGGCTGATATTTAGAGCATTTGACTGTGTGCTCTTTAGAATTAGTGTCAATATGACTTTTGGGCTCTTTTGGAACAATTAAAATACTGGAATAGGTGTAACTTCTTAAGATGCCACTCAAAATACCCTGGAATCTTTCTGTAAGGACTGGGAGGGTAGGATCAGGAGGGTGGGCTGATTTTCCAGGCTGTGACTTCAGGCTTTAATCCCAGATCGTGCCTATGTGTTATATTTATTACTATGTTATTTATATACATTATTTTCAGCTGAATTGCCAGGGGCCAGTTTTTCAGGAAATAGAGGAAAACTGGAAGGCTCAGGTGGATTGGAGGACACTGGGTCTCCAGTTACTGGGTTGTGCTGGAATATCAAGAAATTGAGGCTCTGAAAATGCAAACAACTGGTTTCATGGCAAGTGGGAGTCAAGGATTTATCAAATAATCCCAAATAATGCATCAAATTATCCCAAATAACCCCACATCTGAAAGTTGGTCATTTGGAATTGCAGAAGGGGAGTGTGCAGATCCATGGCAATGAACAAGCTGCTAATAATTTAGCAGTTTATTGTGACTGGGGAAAGTAGAATTAACCCTTACAAATCTTTAGGGGAAGGAAGAAATCCTCCTGCTTCTAGAGGCAGCAGAACCTCTCAGGTCCTGCTCTCACAGAGTAAAAAAAGTGCAAAATAATGGATAATCTATAGGGATTTTATAATTTATCTGCTGCACTAAAACTGGTCATTTGTATTAAAACTCTTTTGGAATATTATGAGTTCCAGGTCACTGAGTGGCCAAATCCCTCTCCAGCTTCCACCATTTTGGGGTAGATCACCTACAAATTAATTTATAATAATTACAATGCAGACATGGAACAGACAACAACTTAACATCTGAGATGGCAAAATTCCTTTTACTCCCTATAATGAGAGGGTTTTTTTCAGTTCAGGCTGTTTTAAAAGTGGATAGAATTAATTTTTTTTTTATTTTTTTATTTTTCCATTCAACCAGAACATTTTCTACACAGCATCAAACTTCCTAGATTTTTTTTTTTTTGCCTTGAATTTTTTTTCCCAGAGAAACATACCCTTTATTTCACCATTACCACTTTTATTTTTCCTCCAAGTCCATGAGAGTTTTTCACTTCCACTGAGGAGGTGCTTCTTGAAGGACACGAGAAAAACTATGGAAAACCCAGCGATCCTGCATCCCAGAGCCCGGCAGGATCCACAGGGAGGGAAAAGAAACTCCCAGCCCCCTGGGCAGCCCCTGGAAGGGGGAAGGTGGGTGCCAGCGTGTCTGGCACTTCCATATCAAGGTGGATTAAGAGCATTAGGGAAGCTTAACCAGCTCCCAGGAGAGAGATTCCCATGGGTTTCAAGGCTTATCCCACTGCAGCAGTTGCTTGGCTGTGATTTGGGTTGAAAGATCAGGGGGTTTTCTCCGTGTTTTACCCTTTTTTTTGTTGTTGTTGTTAAAAGCTCCAAGTTTGAATGCTCAGGACGTGCTGAGGGGTTCGGGTTTGGGAAAGCTCAGCCCACGCTCCTGACCAGGTTTAATGGGCATTGCCATGGAAGTTCTAAGGACAGGGAAAAAGGGAAAAGGGCAGGGTTTTTCTGCTTTGATTCAACTGATAGTCCCAATCTAGCTCGGTTTCCAGGTTTTATTGTCATTAAAATATCAGGAATTCCCTGAGCCACCTGTGCTTTGTGCCACAGGAGGGAAGGACAACGAGGGGCTGGATGTTTCATCCACATTAACAAGCATGGAAGAATCCTGAAGATTCACTGTCAAATGCTTAGCTTCAAAAGATGGAAAGAAACTTTTTTAAAAACTGTTTTTCAAACGAATTAACTATGATTTTAAAATCATAGCATCTGTTACCTTTAAAACCTCTCAGCTGGTTCCCACCTGAGAAAAACTGAGTGGGTTGAGAGACTGAAAGGTTCAGAAGTGGCTTTGTGAAGAGCAGGGAAGCTGCAGAGGCTGGAGGGGGGTCGGGTGGTAGCTGGGGAGGTGGGGGCAGTGCCCTGGCTGTGCTATCAGCCCCTGCACCCTGAAGGCCCTTTAAGCACATCTCTCATGCCCTCATCAATCCCCCCCGTGCCCCAAGTGGCTGGGGAATCCCATTTTTGCCCTTGCTGCTGGAACACACGTTTACCTCCCAGCTCCCACGTTTCTCGAGCTGCTGCTGCTGCAGTTCCTCAGCTCTCCTCTGCCAGGCTCCTCTGCAGAGCACATGGCCAGGCCATTCCTGTGCTCCAACTATTCCTGTGTTCAGGAATGGCATCTGTGGGTTATTGGCAGCGCTGGGCTGCAGCAGAGCTTTGGTTACAGTCCTGCTGCACTTCCACAAACACTTTAATCCAGCCTAAGCCAGAGATGCTGCCCTGCCCTGCACAAATGTTCCTGCAGCTGCACATTTAACTGCTGGGGGGGACTGATTGGGGTTCAAACTAACCCAGAGAGCAACCCAAACCAAAACATGAGCTTTAAACTCCTTTCTGAGCTCTCCTTCATCCCAGCCTCACCAGTATTTATGCTGGTTTAAAGCTCAGCACCTTCCTGGGGGTTTAAGACCACAACAAGTGTGTGAAGGAAACCAGGAGCTGCTTTTTGGGTGTTCAGGGGCTGGTTTAAAGGGCTTGTGGAACTGCAGTTTAAACTGTGGCTCCTTGCTAAGCAGCCAGATATTCTAAAAGAGGATTCATGGCCATAATTTGAAGCCCTGACTCCCAAGGCACACCTTGGATAGGGCCCAGGGTGTGGGCTTGGGCTAATTTTGTCTCTCTCACCTGCCTGCCTTTAACCATTTTGCTCTGAATAACCTCAGGTTGCATCTTCTGTGCCCCAAACCAAGCACAACACGTTTCCACACCCACTGAAACATTCCTCTCTCCTCTCCCAGCAGATATTTGCTGTGTTAGGTGGTTCCACTCAGTATTTGTGCAACAAAACAACGGGAGGAAAATACAGGACCTGGGTGAATTGTGCTTGGCAGTGTTACAGTCTGACACTCTGAGCTGCTCTTTCCTTTCCTCCAAAACTTTGCTAAAATAATCTATGAGTTTCATAAGTGGTTTATCTTTGGATTACAGAGAACTGCAGAGCTTCACTCCTCCCAAATTACATTTATTGTGTTGTTGGGCATCAGAATAAAGTTATGGATCGTGGTTAGTTGCATCAACTCCTTTTGTTAGATTTACAGGCCTTAAATGGTACTGTGTGGCTTGGAATTGTGGAGACAATTTCAGCTACTTCTATAAAACCAAACCCCTTTTTTGAGACAAATTCCCCTCAATTTAAGTAATGTTGTAGTACAGTGCAAACATTAGTTATGGTGGGTTCCCCCCCACACCTTTCCTGCCAAATTTAATGCATCATGCACAGGAGTTCTTGATTTCAGTCCCAATCACTTCCAGCTGTGTCCTCTCTTTGGGGTTCCTGCCAGGTGACCAGAATGAACCGGGTTTTTTTCCAGGGAATTGGCAGTTTGTGGGTGTGGGCAGGAGCAGGCGCCTCACCCTCCTGATTGGGGGCTTTGTGTGATTTCCTAACAGCTCCCACCTGCTCAGAGCTGGACACCTTACTCTGAGTTGCTCCCAGTGCCTGCAGAGCCTCTGCCAAACCACGGGTTCCTTCAGCTGATAACTGAAGAACTGAGGAATTAATTGAGGAATTAATTGAGGAATTAATTGAAGAATTAACTCCTGCACCCTGCAAAGCCAAATTCAGGTATGTGGTTTGCCTTGTGTCATTTAGGAGACGTGGAAAAGATCAAGGACTAATTAAAGAGGTTGGCTGGCAGTTCTGTTTAAACTGCGAGTTTTCTCCTCAAGAGTAACTAGGACACTGTGTTATAAAAATAATCTCCCGAAATTCCGTGGTGGAATGTTAGGAAGCTCTCAAGGTGTGCCCCAGGTTATTGCTGTTTGTGTGTCAGTCACTGGTTTATTTCTAATTTCACTCCAGCTTTGAGGAGCCAAACTCATTCCGAGGTTTTCTTGAATATTCTGTGTGGAAAATCAACAGCAGTGGAAAGATTTTGGTCTTAAAGAACTGCAGGCTCATTTAGGTTGGGAAAGTTCTTGAAATGATCCAGTCCAACCATCCCTCAGCACTGCCCAGGCCAACACTGACCCCTGTCCCCAAGTGCCACATCCACAGGGCTTTGAAATCCCTCCAGGGATGGGGATCCACCACTGCCCTGAAAATACTGGAAAGAAAGTTTTCTTGGACTTTCCAATCCATTCTGGCTCTTCAAGAGTTCTGGCTTTGCTTTATTTGCAAAGTTTGCAACCCAACAGTTGCTTTTTGGTTATAAAAGCCAAACAAGGCATGGATGAATTTTCAGGTGCAAGTTCTTAAAATTAAAAAAAAAACCCAACCAACCAAACAAACAAAAAAACCAAACCAAAACAAAAAAGCAACCAACCAATCAAACAAACAAAGAAAAAAAAAACAGTGAAAAAACAGGAAAAGAAAACTGAGGGGTTTATCTAGAATGATCTGGAAGGCTGCTGCTGAAAAAGCAGTTCAGCAGACTTTGAGATGATATAGATTATTATTTCAACTTTTTATTTCTTAGCCCTTTGGATCTTTGTCTGGACTCTCCTCCACCTTTATAGCATTTATTATTGTCCTTAAAAGTGGGATCTTTAAATGAGAGAAGAGTAAAACCACTGACTGTCCCAGCTAAACACTTAAATCACCATTTACACTGAAGCTCCTTAGTCTGAATCCATTCAAAAAATCCACTTAAATTCCAGAAGAGAGTATTTCCCACTGAAATAGCTGAGTGCACAGGGCTGAAAGGTCCCTGATTCTCTGAAGGGAGGAGTGAGATGGGACAGAACTTGTTAGTCTGGACCTACCAGCCCAGATCCCGAGTGTGGAAGCACAACCTCCTCCACAGGGGTGCTCCTTTGACCAGCAGCAAAACTGAAGGGAAAACTTGAAATCTGGATTGAAATTCAGATTTTGGGTGGATTGGTTTTTTTTTGGTATTTCCATTTAAAGGAAATGTCTTAAAACCCAAGATTTAAATCCAGATATAATTTAAGTTCTTTTCCAGTGTAGAAATGTTCAGTAGGATGGAAAATCCAAGGAGCTGCAGTTTAGAATCCCTTTAAAGCACAAGGAATGATTCTTATCTTTAAAGTAAAGGCAAAACATTTTTACTTTAATTCGTGGAGTTGTGTGAAACAAACCCTGGCTGCTTAAACTATTTCATGCTGTAGTTCTTAATTATCAGAAATTACCCTTCTAATGAGAAGTTCCTACAACCTGAGAGGCACTGGATGCTTACAAAATAAGCAGGGTGCTAAAAATGCTGCACCTCTTTCACAGGGCAGGGGTCAGGCTGGGATTCAAGTGCTGCTTGGAAGCCATACATGAAATTAAATGCCAATACTGGTTTGGTTTTTTTTTTTTTAGAAAATTCTAGATGTCCCAGTGATGTAACAGGTGGTCTGTCACAGGGATTGCTCTCTGATGTGTTGGGATCTGCAGCTCCAGAGTTCCACACCCTTTTTTTTTCTTTTTACACCCTGAGCTTTTCTGAGTCTGTCAGTCACCACCCACCTCTCTGGCTGTTGATCTGCTTTGCTTCCCCCAAGGATCCTTTCTTGTGGTGGTGTTCCCAGAGCTGGCATTTTATCCCTGGAATTAATATCTCCCGACGATACCAACCCTGCTGCTTGGGAAGGCAGGGTTTTTCCACGGGAGCCTTGGCAGGGGAGGTGCTGGAGCTGCTCTTAGCACTTTAATTAATGCTGGGTTATATATGCTTTTTTTTTTTTTTTTTTTTTTTTTTTTGGGGGGGGGAAAGGTGTTTCTTTTTCTTTCTTTTTTTTTTCTTTTTTTGTAGCAGATCCTATTTGGAAACACTGCCTGATAATATGGAATGAAAGAAGTGTGCACACTCTCCCTGAGTGCTGCACGTTGTTGTGGCTGTGATCTCTGCACGTTTGTAATGTGAAATTCGCCCAAGTTAATGTGTTGAAAAGTAACAAGTTACTTAAGTTAGTTAAATGTCTCTTTCTGGAGGGGAAAAAAAAAAAAAAATTACCATAATGGTTACTTTTACTAAAATGCAATTACTGTCACTGGAACAATCAATCACATTTTCTGGTGGAAGGAACTCTGCCTAGTTTTGAGTGCATTAAAATGTGAGATTTCTCTGCTCTGTGCTCAGAGGAGCTGCACAGGCAATCAGCTCCTGGGGAGAATCAACTGCAACCTCTGCTCAGAGGGTCGTCCCTCAGACCATTCCAAAACAAATTTCTGCAGAGAAATGGAGCCCAGTGGCTTGTAAAACACCAACCAGAGCATTATAAAGTCTGAAAGGCTTTCGAAATATTGGACAGAGGTTTTGCTGCAGCTGAGCTTGATTAGGCCCCGAGCAACAAGTTCCCATCTGCATTTACCACTACAATTCTCAGAGGGGAGAAATAATTGTGGTGCTCGGCTCAAGGTGTCCTGTGAGTCCCTGGATTATTTTTTTTCAGCCAGTATTGACCATTGCCATGTGGAAATACAAGCTGAGCTGTCCACCCATCACTTGAGGCACGATTAAGAATCTCTGATTTCGGTGGTGGTAGATAGGTGAATTACTGCTGTAAGTGTATTTTTTAATATTTATTTCAGTGCATGCTTCCCAAGCTCTCCTCAGTACAAGACAGAAATAATCTGTGGTTTAAGCCACGGGATCTTCTTGTAAGTTCATTAAGGTGTTGCATTTTGTGCCTTAAAATATGTGCTTTGGTTTTAGAATTTATTCCTTTATATGAAGAAGTGTTCTGGCTGGTGCTGTGTGGGACTTTGGAGAGATCACTCACCAAATAATACCCTTGTACAAAACTGACCTTTTACTGGCAATGCTTTGCTTCCCATCTCACCATCCTGGGTCTCATGATAACACGAAATACCCTCAAATTTGATAATTTTAGCCCCCTGAGAGACTTATCACTAGATTAGGACACATTGCACATCCCCTTCTTTATCAAAATCTTCTTGCTGATGAATGACTATCTCCTTATCACCCTTCTATTAAACATCTTCAGGTTAATACACCTTTTTCTGGAATGATTACCTGTTAATAACCTGGCACTGTTAGGATTACCCTGCACTGCTTCCCCCCCTTGCAGCACCTTCCTGGGACGGATAATTACTGCAGTGACGGAATCTCAGGAGCGAGAATATTGTCCTGGTGCTGGAAACGGAGGTTAACACAAAAGGGTGCTCTAATTAGAATTCCAAGGCCTGGAATTGGCACGGGGTTGATTTCCTTGGCTCGGGGCCTAATCTCGTTACGTTGTTTTGGACTAGGAGGAGAGTGGGTTTAAAGATCTCCAGCGGAGCAAATGGGATGAGAGGGAGTTCTAAAGAGCTTAAAGAATCACAAAAGTGTAACAACCCCTCCCGAGCAAACCAGGTGATAAAACCTTCCTTGTGCTTGTTTGGACGCTTCAAAACTGGGCCTGAACCCGGGGGGAGCTCCTGAAAAACAATTCCAGTTTTTGGAGGGGGGGGTGTCAAAGAGAGCAAGCCCAAATCTTGTAGGGTAAAAAAATCACTTAATTCTGGTGAATATATGTACCATAATATTATCCAGCCCCTATAGCTCTTTCAGGTGGATTTTTAGAGCGGTAATTTCCAGGAGTTCTAAGGGATTCGTGGCAAGCTTTGTTTTGGGTTGACTGATGGCACAGGGAGTTCAGACATTTTAGCCTTTTCTTTGGTTGTTTTGTTTCTTTGATAAAATTCTGCTGCCCCTGGTATGGAATAAAATAATGTCTATAAAATAAAACAGAGGGAAAGAAAAGTTAGCAAAGGCCTTTATGAAATTTAGACCAGGACTACTTTGATTAGCAGAAATTTGGGTCTTGTGAGTTATCCAATCTCTGCATAACGTGTAAACCCTTAATAATATGTTACATTTTTATTTTTAAAAGTGTAACAGTGCTTGAAATACTGAAGAATCACTTCATTTTAATATATGTAACATTTATATTATGCACCCTCTATAGCTCTTCTTATTAAGACTGTTTATAAATTAATTTCCGTGAGTTCTAAGACGTTTGTGTGAAAATTAATTGATATGTTTGACTGGTGGCACAGGGAATTCAGACATTTTAGTCTTTTTTGTTTCATTTTCTTTTTTGATAAAATTCTGCTGCCCTGATATACAATAAAATAATATCTATAAAATAAAAAAGGGAGAAAGAAAGGCTTTTATGAGACCAAGTTCAGGTCTTCAAATAACAGAAATTTGGGGTTTGTGAGCTACCAGTTTCTACCTAATGTTCTATTCAGTGTTAAGCTGTGTAAAATGTGGAAGCCCATCAGCATTTTTTAAACACTTTTTTACATTATTAGAAGGTATTTTTTTCCTTTAGGTCACATGTGATTCATTTTATATACAAATAGGCACACCCATCACATGGAAATACACACAAAGCAATCATTTCTTTAAAAAAATTTCCCACTTTTGCTTTAAAACAACCTTCAAAAGTATCCACATTAATGGCTTAATTTCACTTCCACTCTCAACAATGCTCCAGATTAGAAACCAGCTGGAAAGCACAAACTTTCCACAGGCAGAATTTTGTGTGGAAAAAGAACATGAAATGTTTGAATTAATTCATTTTGTATCTTCAGGAGTCTGGGTGAGATTTATTATTCAAGCCCTTGACTTTTCATCCTGGAGGTATCTTTAAGTGGGTTCAGTATGTTGGTAAACATCTTCTTCCTTATTTTTTTTTGGTTTTTTTTTTTCATTTTTTTATAATGACTCCCTCTTCCAACAATCACTGGGATTCCCTTGGATCTTCTGCCGAAATATCCATTTGAATGCTGAGATTCTGTGGCTCTTTACAGTTGCTGAAATTTGACTTTAAACCAAACCAGATCATTTTATACTTCATAATTTTGCACATTTCCACCTGCTGGTTCTTTGCCTCTGGTTGGAACAATCGACATTTCCCGGTGGGTGGGTTTCCATCCCACCAAACAAACCCCTGTCCCCGAGTGGGGCTGTGTCTCTCCTGGGGAATTCCCTGAGGATTTGGATCAAATCCATCGGGGGAAGACGTGTGGAAGGAGGGAAAGTAGGTCAGCTGAGATGCTCGCTGAGGCCACTTGGGAGGGCCTGGGAGAGGAGGATTCTGATTTCACACCTGATCAATTCACACTGGGTGACCCCGGAGAGCAAAAACACCTGGAATGGTGGGGCTGCACTTAGGGATGAGACGGGAATGGTCCAGGAGCTGAGGAGAACACAGTGGGCTCCCAAAATGCTGAGCTTTGAAACAGTGGAATGAATCACTTTGCTTTCCGCTGTTTAGTGAAGAGAACAGCAGAGCCCAGTGCAGGTTATTTTCCAAGTGACTAACTTTGCCAACCAGGAGCTGTTCTCTGCCGAAATTCCTGGTTTTTTCACCTAAGCAGAGTCCTGCCTTGGTGATGCTCCCGTTCTCCAAGGAGGAGACAGCCTGGAGTGTGTGTTCCTGCTGTGTGGGCAGCACGTCCAGAACCCTTTCCCCTACCAAAACACACCTCTTTTCCCCTGCCTGCCTTTATCCCTTTTCCTCCTGTCACTCCTCCAGTTTATTTTAAACTTTAATTTATACGGAGCTTCTGCTTTCTCTATCAATATCACATCATTATTCTTACCTGATTCTCTTGATAATTTGTTTGCACTGGAATTCTTGGCAGTGAACTAAGAATTTCATTGTCTACCTACTCTCTTTTCTCTTGGAGAGTATAATAGAGTGGGAGGGAGAAGCCTCATGGTAATATTTTTATATTTGAAATGTAGCCACACTTTATGTGCTCCTACACATCGCGCTACTTATAGCTAATGAAACAAGTCTCATCTTGTGGTCTAGAGCTTTTCTCATTTTGGACTATTTTGGGCTAATTCCCCTCGTTTCAGCTGGCTCTCATTAATGCTGCTTCTCTTCTCCGTGGGATGGTTTAGGAAGGGACAATTATCCCTGCCTGGCGAGCACAGCCAATAATCGTCACCCCAAAAACGAGGCAGAGGGAGTGCCATTAATGGGATGGTGCCTCAGCCGTGCTGGCCATTTCCCCCTGGATTTGTGGAGGAGGAGGATGGATCCTTCAGGAACACAGAGTGTTTCCTCTCCTCCACCCAGCAGTTTCTGGGACGTGCTGACACAGAACTTGGTGTTTTCCTCCTCTTGGGACCTCAGAGTTCCCCACAGCCTTTCCTGTGACAAATCCAGCAGTGCAACTGTTCCAGTTCAAAGCCAATTTGGTAAGCTGAGGAAAAGAAAATCCCACATCTGCCGGGCAATTACTAATTTAATATCCTAATGCTGTTTTTTTGTTTTGTATCTTTATCAAGTAAACAAAGCATATACGGCAGGTAAATAGAATTCAGTTTAAAAATAGGTTACCACTGGCAGAGCTGATTATTTTTAACCTCAGTTTCTTTCCTCCAAGAGAAAAAGATACTTTCACAAGGCACACAGTTTGTGACAAAGCAGAGCTTTCCTAGTGGCACATCATCCCTCTGCACATCCGTCATCCCCCGTGCCTGGGAGATTATTTGTTCTGCTGTGAAGATTTTGGTTTGAACCAAGTTTACTATACATTCTCCTCTCACAGAAACTATTTTGCAGCCTATTTTTAGGTTGCTTGGATTTCAAAGTAAACTGGGAGTGCTTTGATAAGGTTTGAGGACTGCACCTCACCTGAATTCAAAAGGCACAGCGAGGAGGAACCTGCTGGGCTCTCCTCCCTCTCAGCCAGGTTTGACAGTCGATGGAAGAGGGAAAAATCACGGGAGTCAACCCAGAGAGTGAAAAAACAACTCGAAATTTGAGAGTCTGATTACACAGCACTTTAGTGGGAGCAGCCAGGGGAGCACTCAAACCCACTCATTGCAGACCAAATTAAATATACATGATTGGGAAAAAAAATAAAATAATCAGTTCTTTTATTCGGCTTTGCTATTTCCAACTGTGCTTTTGGCTTAAAATGGGTTAATGGAACTGTAGGGGAAAACAGTATTTCAGGAAAAAAAGGAGATATTCTGAAATAGGTACTGCTGGTGTACAAAAACATAGTTTTATTTATTTATTTATTTATTTATTTATTTATTTTGGCCACATCTTAATACTTATAATCTTTTGGACGCATCAAAACATTTTTAATGGGTTTGATGGTTTAAGATTTTGAAGTGGATTTAAGCTGGTTCATTTGAGTCCCACATCACAACTGCCAGTGACTAAACTTTAAAAAAAAAAAAATTCCCATCAATTTTAATATTTAATATTTAACACACACTATCTGGGAGACCTGTTAAATCCTCGCTATTGTTCCCAGAAATATGGAGGTTAATTTTTGTGTCTGACTGTAGTCATCAGACACCTCTGTGTGATCAGTTGATTGAGAACACGTGAAATACGTGAAATAATGGCTGTTCCTCCCCACAAACACCAGGACAGTGCTCACCAAGGGAACAGTGTGGCCTGTCTAGATGGGGGTGGCAGTTGATTCTTTTGAGGGGAAAAGTAACCCTTTTATTCCTGTTGATGCCACCCCTGTCACCGTGTGTGCCTGTTCTTCCCTGTTCCACACGCTCACCTTGCTTGGTCACATCCCAACCCACCTGCTGGTGGATTGTCCAGCAGCACTGGGGGTTCCCTGAGATTGATACAGATGTTTTTCAGGGGAATATTTCTGGTGGAAGGTTTCCCAGTGCAGATGGTGTTGGAGAAGATGCCTGTTTCTCCCCAGCTCGAGTCTCTCTGTTTGTTGTCAATAAACAATTCTGGGAACAAATTGCATGGGAGATGCAATTTCCTTTTTATGTGCCATGGAACTCTCAAATGTCAGCAAACTTAGCACTAATTTCCTTCTTTCTTTCTTTCTTTTCTTTCTCTTTCTTTCTTTCTTTCTTTCTTTCTTTCTTTCTTTCTTTCTTTCTTTCTTTCTTTCTTTCTTTCTTTCTTTCTTTCTTTCTTTCTTTCTTTCTTTCTTTCCTTCTTTCTTTCCTTCTTTCTTTCCTTCTTTCTTTCCTTCTTTCTTTCCTTCTTTCTTTCCTTCTTTCTTTCCTTCTTTCTTTCCTTCTTTCTTTCCTTCTTTCTTTCCTTCTTTCTTTCCTTCTTTCTTTCCGTCTTTCTTTCCGTCTTTCTTTCCGTCTTTCCTTCCGTCTTTCCTTCCGTCTTTCTTTCTTTCTTTTCTTTTCCTTCTTTTCCTTCTTTTCCTTCTTTTCCTTCTTTTCCTTCTTTTCTTTCTTTTCTTTCTTTTCTTTCTTTTCTTTCTTTTCTTTCTTTTCTTTCTTTTCTTTCTTTTCTTTCTTTTCTTTCTTTTCTTTCTTTCTTTTTTTCCCCTCTAGCTTATTTTTCCACAATAAATGCTCGTATCAGTTTCATTATCATAAATAAATCTTAATTTCCTGTAATGCGTGTGCCAATCTGCAATAAATCCCTATGTGCATTTTCAAAATTTAGGAATTCAGTTTAGGAATTCCAACTGTTTGTTCGGGGTTTTCAGAGTCTTCCAAGCCTTTTCAGACCTTGTGTGAAACACAGCCGCCAAGTTTTCAGTGTCTCCCATCAGAGTCATCCCCATACCATTAGTTAATGTTATTTATTAAATTGAAAAATCAGTTAATTGAAAGAAAATTAGTTCATTTGCTCGGTTTCTGAGCAAAACACAGAATTTTGGGTGTTTGTAGCGTTGCTTAGCAAACCAGTTAATGCAGTTTGCAGTTTCCCTGCCTGGCCCCGCTGGTCCCTCCAGAGGTATCGCTGTCCCCGCAGCCAGGAGCTGGTGAATCCATTCGTTCTGCTGCTTCCTGGGGCACAGCTGTTCCAACTCGCTGCTTTTTTTTGCCTGTCTGAGATCTCCTTAGGCCGATTTGCTGCCCCGCGTGCTCCCTGTGGAATTTGACAACTTCACATCTCTCAGAGTTTACCTGTGTTTGGCTGCTGCCTCTCCCTAATTTACAGACCGTCTCACGCCCTCTCCGTGTGACAGAACCTCTTAATAACCTTTTTATGACATGAAGTCCTTTAGCCACCGTAAGACTTTTCCGTGAGAGCCCTTTGGACCCGCTCGTCAGGTGATGGAGTGCCGATAATCACTTGTGATGCTCTTTTTCCCTGTGTTTATGAAACTTTTAACCGCACCTTTAACCCCGCCCGTGATCTGCTTTTTGAGCCGTAACTACGATCTTAAGCTGGGACTGGTAAAAACTACGCCTTGCTTAAACCAGCGCCGCGATCTTGCAAGGGTTAGAGGGTAACTTGAGAAGCGCGCTTACAGCGATCAGAATGAGGGAGCAACTGCTCTGCGAGGAGAGATCGAATTGTTCGGGATTTTTCCGCTCTGCAGTGAGAACTCTCAGTGCAGGCTTGTGGAAGGGGGGGCTGTGAATTCATGAGTAGTGCGGGAAAGGTGCACAGGACATCATTTTTCGTGCTTTCCTCATCCCCGAGGAGCGGGCAGGGCACAAATCGCGGGGAACGAGGGGCTGGAGTGCCGCGGGAGATCGAGGAGGCATCAACAGGTTTTTAAATCGCCATCAGTGGCTGTTGTGAAGTGAAACAAAAACCCTGCGAGCTCACACACACACACAAAGCTCGGGGCACAGGCTCCTGCTCGGGAAGGGCTGATTGCAGGAGGTGGAGGTGTTACAGGCCCCGGTGGCATCCAGAGCCAGGAGAATGTGTTGATGAATATTATTCACCCCCAATTAGGCATTTTTTGTCAGGACCACGTTCTCTTCGTGGCTTCTCTTTGCTGGCATCACTAAAACCATTAAAAAAAAAAATTGAATTTTGTTGATATCTGTCCATATTGAAAAAAAAATCCACCCCACTCTTCAGCTCTGGGGTTTTTATCCTTATTTTAAGCCGTTCTCACCTCCAATTTTCCTGTTTCCTTTCCTATTTCACTTCCAAGCCTGGAGAAAACCCCCTTGATGGAATTCACCATCAGGTTGGGGCAGTGAAATCCACACTTCCAGGGGACTGTCCCACCAGTGCTGCCAAAAATAACAGAGGGAACAGGTGGGAGTGGAGCTGGGGGGCTTCTCAACTCTTTGTGATATTCAAAAATGATCAAGGCCTTGTGCCTCGAGCAATCCTATAAATCAGGTTGAAAATCCCGCTTTTGGGCTGAGTTTTTGATGTGGACAGGCAAACTCTGTCCTTTTAGCTTTTTTTTTTTTTTTTTTAATGAGGAATTTAAAATCAATCCCCGAAATCAATAATTGCTAGATACAGGCTGCAAATAGTTAAATAAGAAAATGTCTTTGGGTTGTTGAGAGTGAGCATATTATGAATAATTATTTAATAATAGAAATACTTTGAATTACTGGATGAGGGTTGAAAATAGAATATGAAGTCATGAGATTTCCTACGTAAGAAAATCGACATCCACGGCATCATTCTCGTGTTTTTGAGGCAATTTCTTCCAAAGTAAGCTTTTTTCCAAAGGTGACAAGTGACAGGATAGGAGGAAACGGTCTCAGGTAGTGGCAGGGGAGGTTTAGATCAGGTATTAGGAATAATTTCTTCATGGAGAGGGTTGTAAAGCGTTGGTAGGGGCTGCCCAGGGCAGTGGCGGAGTCACCACCCCTGGATGTGACCCTTGGGGATGTGGATTGTGGTGACCATGGTGGTGGTCGATGATCCTAAAGGTCTTTTCCAACCCTGATTTTACATCAGAGCCCACCTGAGCGGGTGTCAGGGTGGGATTCACCCGCCCAGAGCGAGGGAGATGCAGTGATGAAGGTGTGAGTTCCCTTCCCTGGCTCCAATCCCGCTCAAACACATTCCCAGCAGAGGTGCCAATTAAATACTTCCCAGTTCTTGCCATAAAATGCAGCTGGAGAAGGCACCACTGGGGTGACAAACTGGGGCTGGTGAGATATTCAAGTGCCACACCGCCTGTGTGGGGGGCAAACTACGAACACAGCTGCTTTTTTGGCGGTTTTTACACTCTTGCAGGGGTTCCATTCCGTGATTCCCAGGGCAGGTGGGCATGGAAGCTCTGGGAAATGAGGCTCCTTCCTGCCTGAGTGCTGGCACCTCTTCCCAAGCCACGTGGCCCCTGCTGCAGCCCTGGATGGCCCTGCAGACAGCAGAGCCACCCCCCTGCATAGCTGCAGCCAAAATAGCCCCAATATTCTCCTGACTGCCGCTGCAGTAGCTCTTAAAATGAGTGCTGAGCTCATAGGAGCGTTTTGGGGTTTGCTTCAGTTTCCTATTTCTTGGGGGCTCTTTTTTTAAGCCCCGCTGTCCTCACTGGTGCCCTCCTGGTGCTGAGTGTGCCCAGCACGGGCTGTTTGTGCTCCTGGGGCTCTGGGATAACCCCACACTGCACTCTGAGCTTTAGGGGTTTGCTCACATTCCTGGGGACGAGTGGCACAAAGCACTTCTTAATCAACCATCAACCAGGGAGCTCATAAAGCCACAACACTTTGTTTCCCTTCTAGTTCCATACAGAAACCCTGGGGGCCAGTTCTTTTATTTTGCACCAGCTCAGGACCCAAAAGGTGGAGCCTCAGGTAGGAGCAGATTGGCAGGTCCCGGTCAAGTCCTCCTGGAAGAGATTTATTTACACTTAATGGTGGTAAACACCACGCTCAGTAGCGTGTTCATAGCCAGATAGTGTGTTTTTATTTGCTGTTACAAATCAGCCTGTACACTGAAGATTTCTAATCCCATGTCCTGATAAGATATAAAGCGTTACATCTTTGCCTATCAGGGATTTTGGGGCATATGAGGTGCATTTTGCTGTGTTCACTGATGTGAGGGTGAATTCCAGCTCAATTCCCGTGCCCTTGAGATGCAAAAAGCGCCTGTGTGTCATGAGATCTTCTCTTTAAAAGAAAGAATAAAAAAAATATATATCACACTGTTCCTATGCCAGATATTCCTTTGGAAAGCTATTCTTGCTCCCACCCCCAATAGTAACAAGAAAATCCTGCTCTGGGAGTTATTTTTAAGCGGCTGGAAATAGCAGCCACATTATTTCAAGCCACACTGGTGGATGAAATGTTTGTAAGAAAAGAACAACCGCTTGTTTTGTTGTTTTCTCGCTTCTGTTTGCTCTCAAAGTTTAGAGAAGTGCCATGTGAACCAAAATTGCCGTTCCAGATACTTTGCAAGCACCAGACATTCTCACACAGCACAAAAAAAAAAAAAAAAAGATGTTTGTGTATGGAAATGAGAGTTACACTTATTTTTTCTCTTCTACATTGTGATTAAACACAGCACAAAGCTCTGCATCCTTGATTTCCCACACGCTGTGATCTGCCTGCTTGAACAGCTCCCAAAAACCTGCAGGCTCAACCCCCCCCCAAAAAAAATCATCTTTATTAAGAGCAAGGAAATGAGGATGATAAAACTCGAGGGGAGCCGTGAAAACACCCACCTCATTTTGGGTTCATCCCTTAACTTTTACAGGTGTCTAAAACATCATTTCATATATATTATACATAAAAATATATATTTCATCAAAAAAGGGGTTTTTTGGGGGGGAGGGGGAAGTCAGAATGTGGAGATTGTGCCCCAGCCATGAAATAAGTGGGGCTGAGTTTTCAGCTGTAACACCATTTCCCCCTGATTTGCAGCTGCAGTGGCTGTGCACGAGTTAAGTGTGGCACTTGCAGGGGTTTATTTTATTCCAGCAGCACAATTTATTTATTCCCTCCTCAGACACCTTAGCTGGATATAAATAATTAACAAAACTCAGTATTTTCTAGTATTTTATTTAGGCAGAGCTCGAATTGAACTAAATCCTCAGTATATTTCCACTGTTACAGGCAGCTCATGACTTCAAAGACAACAGAATTTGTACCATATGTGTCAGGAGTAGCTTGAGAACTTGTAAAATAACATCTTAAATGCAGTCACACCGTGTACTCCACTTTTAAAGATTATATTCTTCAAAAGAGAAGTTTTTTGTTGCGCTCCTCCTTTCGAGCGAGGATGCTCCAAAAAGCATTAAAAATAAATGGTCAGCTGCCTTCAGTAATGTTTCCTTGTGCATTTGGATTTGTTTTCTAATACTTTCTGTCTGTAATTAGCTCCTCTCCCCGTTCTGCAGCCAGAATTAATCACCCCTGTGACAACCAGCAGAGGAGTTTTAGGCACAAGCTCTGTATTTTCAACCCCAGGAAGGGTGTTGGGCTGTCCCTCCAGGGGAACCTCTGCCACACCAGACTGTTTATTTGATGGATAACCCCTTTTTTTGGTGTGTTTGTTTTTTTTTTTGTGTCTTCCCAAAGTGTATCTAATCAAACCCTTCCCCGGCAATGCCACACATCCCATGCCTGGCCCATAATTCTCCCTGGAGACAGTGCACAGCTGCTGGGGCAGCATTAGCTGCTTCTTACGGCTTGGCTGTTTTCTTTCAATAAAAATCCCAGATGGTCAGGGGTGTCTTTCACACCAGCCCCGCCAACATGAGCCTGCTTCAGGTGCAGAGGTGATGTAAGTCCATATAATTCTGCTTTAAGGATGAAAAGCCCACGCTGAGCTCAGTGATTGCCTGTTTTTCTCTCCAGTCCCTGGAGCGTCCAGGCTCGATCCAGCGGCAGGAGCGACACCAAACCCAAAGAGCTGCGTGTTAGGAAGGACACAGACATCTTCTACCTACAGAAATGACGAGCTTGAGCTCCCTGGGACTCCCTCTCTGCCTGTGTTTGGCAGTGTAATTATTCCAGCTCTGCTTTCTCAGCTGTGGGAAGTGCCTGAGACTTCTCCAAACCTCCCACTTTTCCCAAGTTTTCCCCCTGCGAGCGCCGGTTTCCTGCTCGCACCGACTCCTCTTTGGGTGGGAGGGGGACACTTGTCACTCACTCACTTGGAGATGCTGCTTTAGGAGGGGGGGGGGGGGGTTGCTGCTCATTTTGGGGTGAAAGCCGCTGATTCCAACCCCCATCTCAGATATCCCAGATCCTGGACTCGTTTTTTTGTTGAGAAGGGGTAATGAGAGCACATCTGTTCTGAGGAGCTGATGGTGAGGATGGATCCCACCTCGGCCAGGGCAGCTCGGACTCGGTGGTCTTGGAGGGCTTTTCCAGCCTCAGTGGTTCTGGGATTCTTTGCTGTGGTGTGAAGACGCAGCCCAGTGAAAGGCTGGGATCCTCCAGGGCTCTGCTGCAGAACTAAAAAGCATTTACAAGTGGTTTCCATGTGTGTTGCTGTCCAACAGCAGCTCCATCTCCCTCCAAAGTTAGCAGGAGGATGTGGAAGGAGAGTCAGAGCAATATGGAACAGGGACAGGCACAAGCACACAGCCCCTGCTATGGGATGATGATTAATTTTAGAGTCATTGCCCATAAAACCAACGACAAATACAGCAATTTCAGCACTAATATTTCCACCACTTAAAAATGTGTGGGCAGCACTCATTTCCCCCCAGTGTTTCACAGCTCTGTTAAACTCTGGTGTCTATATCTGAGTTTTGGTGGGTTTTTTTTTGTGTTTTTTTTTTTTTTTTTTTTTTTCCAAGTTCTAATGATTTTTCATTCGTCCCTGCTCACTTCAATTTTTTATTATTCTTCCACCAGTCTCCAGTCATTAATTTAAATCTTCCTGGTAATGAAAACCCTCAGCTGGAGTCTCAGCACATGCAAGTGTGTATCACTGCAGCTTTTATTCTTCCTGCCAGGCTCAGTTGCTCACTCCTAGAGCTGCCACTCACCATTACCTTGCTGAATAGTTTTTATTTATTTCACTTTCCTGGTGCAGGAGCGTCTCAGATCGTTCCCTCTGCTCTTGACTTCTTGCAGATTTTCCGAGCTGAAAGGGTTTCTTTTCATCCTGGCCTGTCAGTTCGGTTCTCTGATTCCTTTCTGCAGCCCATTTATCGTTCTTCCTTAAAACTGCCACATCTTCTGAGGGATATTTTTCTTAATGCTCATTTTCACGTCGGTTGCTTTTTATTCCAGGACACACGACATGATGAGAGGTAAAAATCCAGCCTGTTTCCAGTTTTTGTGGGATAGTTTGGATGAAACAGTTCCTTTCATTTGCCTTTAATAGCTGTGATTTGCACTCTGTTTATCAGCACCCTGTATTTATTTTCAGCCTGTGTGTGTGTGTGTGTCCCTGTGGACTTTATAAGGATGTGCAGAAATGGACTTGGCGTTGGGTGGATTTCCAGGAAACAGCAGTGGGATGGCGTGGAAAATAAGGATTCTTGGCACAGCTGTTGGTTTGAATATAGATGGGATATTGGGAAGGAATTGCTGGCTGGGAGGGTGGGCAGGCCCTGGCACAGGTTGGGCAGAGAAGCTGTGGCTGCCCCTGGATCCCTGGAAGTGTCCAAGGCCAGGTTGGAGCATCCTGGGCTAGTGGGAATTGTCCCTGCCCACAGCAGGGTGGGATTGGATGGGCTTTAAGCTCCCTTCCAACTCAAACCATCCTGGGATTCTGTGATAACAAGCAAAGATGGTGTTGAGGACCTTTCCAGGTCTGCTCAGTACTCTGAGACAAACATCTTCAGGAACGGGAACAGGCAATTCCCGTTTATCATTTATTATTTTAGTCAGTAGTTGGGCCCTGCCCAGGCTCCCCAGGGCAGTGGGCACAGCCCCAAGGCTGCCAGAGCTCAAGGAGGGTTTGGATGATCCTCTGGAACACAGGGTGGGACTCTTGGGGCTGGTTCTGTGCAGGGCCGAGGGTTGGACTGGATGGTCCTTTTGGGTCCCTTCCAGCTCGGCACATTCCAGGATCCTGTGCCCACACTCCTTCCTGTTCTTTCCAGGTCAGTAGGAGTCACCTGCTCGTGCCTTTCAGGTGCTTGGTTCCCTAAATCCTTGTTGCTGAGGGCAGCTATGGCTGAGCATTTGTGACACGTTGTCAGTCCAGACCATCTGACATTCCAGTGTTCTGGTTCCAATCCAAAGGGAAATGGGAACGGAGTTATTTGGATGCACACACGAGGATGTTTATCACAGCTCTGCTGCCAGAGGTGTCTCAGAGCTCACACCTCTGGGTGCAGCTGCCAGACAAAACCAAACCCAAAGTTCTGCTGCTGCTCTGGGTCCTGTCTGTGCTCAGATTGTTGGAGCCAACTGCAGAGAGCTGAGAGGGCTCCAGAGGGGACAGCGAGCATGGGATGGGACTGAGGGGGCACACAGGCACTGCTGCACTAGGGAAGGGGTGGCAGCAGTCACAGAACCACAGAATCACAGCATCAGTTGGGTTGGGAAAGCCCTCCCAGCCCGTGGATCCCCCCTGTGCCCGATGCCTACCTTGTCCCCCAGCCCAGAGCGCCGAGTGCCACGGCCGGGCCTGCCTTGGACACCTCCAGGGCTGGGGAGATCTGATAACTTCAAAAATCCCACCCAGTTCCCAACCCATGCATTGGTTATCTCCCTCTCTGAAGCAGGTATTTATAATACTACCTGAGGGAGGTTGAAATAAAAGGTTGAAGATTCATTTTGCAGTTCAAAAAGGGAATTGTTTCCTCAGCTTTGTGTGTGGGGATGTCTGGATTTGGAGTCTCCAATGTATAGAACTTTTTGGCAAAGTGCTTTTATGCCATTCTGTACATTTTAATTGGAATTTAGAAATTACTACTTCTCCTTTAGACCCCCCCCTAAATTAATTTTGAAACAAGTCTTTATTTTGGGGAAAGTAATGCATCGCTTCTGGTCTTTGTGAGAGCCAGTTCTGTAGAGCTGCTCCTAAATCTGGAGCTCTGTGCCCAAACCTGCTAGGCCTCGTGGAAACCCTGAATCCTCTCCCCTCTCCTTCTGCTTCTGCACGTTCCCTGCAAAACTTCTGTGAGCACAAAACAAGTGAAATCCCCTAAACTTCCTTGAGTTTATCCTGCAGAGTCGTTTTCCCTGGAAACAAGACATTTGGAGATGCCCTTTTGGGTCAAATTTTGACCCAGTCCACTGAGCCTTTCCATAACACCACATGAATTTTGGAAATAGCTGGTAGAGCCAGTTCTCATCACCCCAGACAACCTGGTTTGGTGCCTAAACAGGAATTTTGGGCTCCATCCTTCCTTCCATGTACTCTTTGTGCTGCTGGAATCTTGGAATTCTTGGAAACCTGCTGTTCTTGGGTGTTGGGAACACGCTGAGCGTGACAGTCACCAAACTTTGCTGGAAGGGGCCCCCAGGTCTTTGTTATCCTCAAGAAGGAAGGCAAGATCATTAAAACGAATTCCCCAGCGCCTGCTCCTCCTTAATTACTTGTAAATTCATTATTTTAGACTCTGCTCAGAGTCTATCCTGCCAGGACAGTAGCCTACAGGTCCCGAATATCATTTTATTAATGCCTTTGAAGTCGTCGATTACCTATTTAAAAATACTTCAAAATGTAATTATTTCAATTATTTTTAATCCCACAATGATACCTTGCTAATTATTCCCGATATTCTAAATTTATTTTATTGTACGGGGTGGATATTTTTTTTTTTTTCTGACCGGTTTGGGGGTTTTAATTAAAAGTTCCAATGGATTTATTATTAATATCTTCGGGCTCCATTAAGTGGGATGCTAATCACCTTTTCTGCCCAGTATTTTCTGTGGGCAGTGAGAAAAACCCTCTCAGTCCCTCTCAAGTAACTTTTGGAAGGGGATGATTTGCAGCTTCCAGGGAAAGCTGGGTGCAGACTGTGTGAGGTGCTGAGGAAAACAAGAGTCACCAACCCGTTATTCATGCAGAAAATGGGAATAGTTTGGCAGCCTGAGGCCATCTGGTTATGGTCAAAATGTGCATCCTGAGGCCCTCAGAGCCTGCAGTGACCAGAGATCCTGCAGTTCTTTCCATTCTTTCACCTCTTCTGTACATTCCCAGGGAGAAAATGCTCCCAAAGAAATGCTGGGAATTCTGACGTTTCGCCACGTTGCACAACAGCAGGGATTAAAATAAAATAAAACCCCCACAAACTCAAACACACACAAAAAAATTGACTTTATTGAGATCTATTTTGTGATAACGTTCACAGAATATGCTGAACTGGAGGGGACCCACAGGGATCACGGAGTCCAACCCCCAGCCCTGCACGGGCCCATCCCCAGGAGGGAGGTTTAAAGGAGCCCAGAGAGATTGAAATCAGGGAATCATTGAATGTAAACAGGGAAAAGGGGCATGAGAGCTCTCCTTGCCTTTGGAAAATTAGAGGAGGGATTGTGTGCTGCCTGCTCTGGACGTGTGGATGGGGCAGTCTGGGTTGGCCTGGCTCTTACCTGCCCTGTTTCACTGCAGCTGCAGTGGTTTTTTTATCATTTAATATCTGAGATGAAGCCAGAACATGACTCACCTGAATTCAGGAGTCAAAAAAAAACCCCAAAACAAACAGTCAGTCCTCCATGAGGCGAGTTCTTTGTGAGCAGAGCAACTCAGTGGTCAAATTCTCTTTATTGCCCTATTGCTCTAATGCTGAAAGCCAATTGAACAGAAAGTTTGCCTCTGTAAACCAATTTACTGATTAAAAATGGCACCCTCTGCCCAGCCCCTCCATCAGGGCCGATTTAACTCCTCTCTTGGCCTCTCCAGACAAATGCAAAGTGACATCTCGGAGCAGGAGCAGCTATTACTGGCACTCAGGGCTTAATGCACTGACCTGGAGTTCCCTCCCTGGCCCTGGCACAGCCAGGATTAGGACTTTTGGAGCGTCTCCCTGGCCGTGTTTACTCCCCCAGAGGCATCTCTGGTGCATCTCCACTCACATCACAAGCCGGGAAGTTAAAATTAAACCCTTTGCCGTCGTGTCTGGCAGCAAAATCACACCTGTGGGGCTGAGTATCAGACAGGGCTGTGTCTTTGAGGAGGGGAGGGGGGAGATATTTTAAGGAGAAAGGTGAGACCCAACGTGGGGAATTAAGTCGATGCCTTTTGAACCAACTCGCTTGGTTTCCGAGGGATAATTAGAAATTAGGATAATTAGAAATTAAGGCGGTGTTCACACGACTTAAATACTTGTGAAACTCGGAGCTCGAGCGCTGCTGCACCACAGAATGTTCTGATTGCACCAGCCTCCCCTGGGAGCCTCTTTCCAGTAATCAGTAAAGCAAATTTCTTTACAAGCCAGTGGGAGAAGTGAATTTATAGTTATTCCCTGCCAACTGCTTAAAAAGCTGCCAGCTAATCTGTTTCCCTGCTTTTTGTGTCAAAGTTGAAATCCATCTTGACTCGAGCCGAGTTCTTTGTGTGTAAAAGCCTGGTGATTGCTGCTGTTTTCCTGCTGGAAAGAAAAAAAAATACACAACCCAGAAAACTTGTGAGGGCGTTTTTGTTTTTTTTTTTGGTAATCACACAACTTTTGCAGTGGAGCCCGGGAGCTCTGGAGGAGGGAGAATGGGAGAGTTACTGAGAGCTCCCACTGGCCACTTGTCCCAGCTGTCAGGCAGCAGCAGTTACTGGGATTTGTGGGTTTTCATGGAAAAATTGGATTGTGTTTAGTGGAGTCTGACCCCGTTGTGTTGGTGAGCAGTGTAATTGTGAGCTGTGCTGCCATCCTGGGTGTGTGCACATAAACACACCTACATGGACAACATACACTGTGCACCTGGGAATGCTTGGCAGAGGTGGAATAGGAACTCAGCTAGTCCATATTTCCAGAACAGTGTGATTATCAGTGTCTGCCAGAGGAATCCTGCCCTTCATCAACACTCACCGAGGCTTTTGGTCCCTCTTGTTTTCTCTCCTTGTGCAGCTTTGTCTCTGTTCCTGCAGGTTCTGCCCCATCCTCTTCAATTTTCTTCTGTCCTCACACTCATTCTCTCACAAATCATTGCTTTCTGATCCACCTTCCATTTCTGATATTTGCTCCATCCTTAGAAGTGTTCCAGACCACACTGGAGCAACCTGGGCTAGTGGGAGGTGTCCCTGCCCCGTGGCAGGGGGTGGAACGAGGTGATCCTTAAGGTCCCTTCCCACCCAAACCATTCCAGGATTTTGTGTGTCCAACAGTTTTCCTTTATTCTTTTTGCCTTTTAAGGCAGAAAAGGCATGTTAGGGACAAATTCTGGAAGCCACTGGTGCTTGACAGACTCAGGAAATGCCTGTTTTCCCTTCCCAGTTTGTCACAGACTTCCTTTGTAATTTCAGAAAGGCCTCTCTGTGTTTCAGTGTGTTACAGAGGTATTTTCCACGGCACCTGTTGTAATTTAGGAATAATTATTGAAAAGATGCAAATGTAAGGAAGGCAAGGATGGGTAGAAGCCATGGCTTCATCCTCAATTTACAGCACTGGCCAGGAATATTACAGGCAAGTTAAAATATCCCAGTCAAACTGATGTTCCTGCTCCAAATTTTAGCTCCAGTTTTTGAAACAAAGAGCACGTGGCAAAGCCATTACCAGGATCATAAACACTGATCTGGCATTTGCATTAGAAATTAGAAATAAATGACACAGGCTGAAGGTGTAACACAGGTGCATTTTCTCTTTGGGACTGTTACCTGAACACATCAGCAGTCCTGATTTCTGATCCCAGAGTCACAGACACACCGTGTGTGCCTGAGCTGCTGTGTGGAGGTGACATCACCTGGAGTCATTTTGGTGATACTTATTTTGACCCTGAGCTGCAGGGGGGGTGGGTTTGGGTGTGATTTTGGTTTGCCCCACCTCTTAAACACACAAGGTCCTGAGTTACACGAAATCCTTTGGGGAAATAATGGGACTGCTCCGTTATTTCAGGCCTATATTGACATCCCTGATTTCTTCAAACCAGGGAATAAATCTGCACGTGGTTTCACCAGTTACTCAGCAGGAAATACCAGGACTGATGTTGCCTGAAAAATGGGATTCCCTCACCTGACAAAGGGGGCCTGATCTGCCTCATTTCAGTCCCAAAACTCTCCGTGAACACTTTGGTTGTTGGTGTCCAACCCCTCTATGTGTGGTGCTCAACATTTAGGAAATCCACTCCTACCCACAAACACATCCTGACCCAAACCCTCTCGTGCCAAACCTGTTGTTTTCGAGGTCATGGTTAGAAGGTTTTCCCGTTGTGCAACTTCCTCCTTCCACCAGTAAAGGAATTTACCCTTTCCCAAGCCCTTCCTGGGCAGAGGGTTTGCTCATCCCATCACACACCTGTCACTGATAAAGCACATTTATTCCTCTGCTGACAGTTTTTCGTAGCACTGAGTGGTAGCAGAGGGTTCCAAGGCAGCTTTTGTTAAGAGCCTCGATAATTTTGGGGTTATTAAGGATAATAATTACCTCAGCAGTGTTGGAACAGCGCTGTGGCCTCGCCAATTTGAGGTGTGTTTTGCTGCTTCACTTCTGATTTTGTTTTCAGTTGTTCTGGTTTGAAAGTGTGAAAAGTGAGGATTAAAGCTGGAGTGACCCATTTATAGTTATGGCAGCTGTTAATCACCCATGATTTAAAGGAGGGCGTTCAGGAGCTGGGAAAATAAATGAAATATTTTCATTGACAGTTCACTGCAATCTTCAGTGGCCTTCATAAAAATCGATTCAAAATCAAGTTGGCAATTTTTAAAAAATGTTTGAATGGTCCATTTTCTGCCCAGACCTGTTCCTTGTGGGTGCCATATTCCCCATGAATTGCTCAGGAATATGTGGAATCATATCCATGTTTATCTTGACCGTGTGTTCCTGCGACAAAGCTCTCCTTCAACATTTTAATCTAACTGCTCTCCCGCTGCAGAGGTGACCTCTGGAATGTGAGTGGATGCTGCATGTGGGCACAAATGGCGATGAATAAATGTCCCTGTCCCTCTCCTTTCAGCGTTGGCTTCGCAGGGGACAGATTACGGTGATTTAAATGTCACCAGAGTTATTTTACTTCTGATCGTTTTAGTCAAAGCATCCAGTTAATGTGCTTATCCAGCACGGTTGGATATTCCATTCATCTGCAGGGACATTCCAGAGGGATAAGGCTGCAGGTTTTAAATTGGAGATGGTTTCACCCTGCAAGCAGCAGGTTGGGTTTCCCAGGCTGACACGTAGACTCTCTGGAACCGCAGGTCCAGGTCCTGGCAGCCAGCCCTGCTCGGGGCCAGGGTGACAGTCCCCTGGTCCCCAGGGGGCTGCTCTGCTCACATCTCACACTCAGGGGGCTCACCAAGCAGTGCCATCCCCTGCCAGGGGATGGGCATGGGCATTCCCAAAGCCTGGAATTGCCCCTGCTCCTGTCTGTTCTTCCAGCAGTGAGACAGAGGGGAAGAGCAACCCCAGGCTTTTAAACTGTGGGGAACGTGCATTTTGGGACAGGCTGAGCTTCCCTCCCACCCCCCACACAAAATGTGATAAACATGGAGGGAAAATGCAGGTTTTGCTCCAGAACTGAGTGCCTTTGGGCTGGGAGGAAGAATGTGGAAGTTCAGGTGTTACCTGAACTCAGCCCTGGTCATCAAGGTGGATGTTGATTGTTTGGTGAGGTCTTCCTTAATTTACAGCTAGGATGGAGGTCAGACAAAGACCAGGCTCTGGGAAGAGCTTGGTTTTGGGACTCTAAAGGGGCTTATGAAAAGGTGGGAGAGCAAATTTTTATGGGGGCAGACAGTGATGGGACAAGGGGGGACGATTTTAAGAGACAAAGAGGGCAGGGTTAGATGGAATATTGGGAAGGAATTGCTGGCTGGGAGGGTGGGCAGGCCCTGGCACAGGTTGGGCAGAGAAGCTGTGGCTGCCCCTGGATCCCTGGAAGTGTCCAAGGCCAGGCTGGATGGGACTTGGAGCAACCTGGGCTAGTGGAAGGTGTCCCTGCCCATGGCAGGGGGTGGAACAAGATAATCCTTAATGTTCTGTCCCACTCAAGCCATTCTGGGATTCTTTTAAAAAAAAAAAGTCCTCTGCCCCAATTGAAAAACTGCCTGGAAATGATCCCAAAAGCTGAACAGATTCCACCCCAACATTGGGATGCACCAGATATGGGACTTTGGAGGAATGTTTGGACAGGCTAAGCCACCAAGACAATAATTTTAACCCTGCCCAGTCCCTGCTGCTGTCACTGCTAAAATCCTAAATTCAAGCAGGACCTGAGGCACTTCAAGTCATGATAAATAAACTCACAGCATCATTCATTTAAAATAGAGAGGACTGAAATAAAGCTGTCTTCAAGATGGGGACAATTATATTGAAGCATATTGGGTAAAAATGAGTGGAAAAAAAAGGCCCTGAACATCAAAAATTGCTTAAGATTTCCATAAAGGGGATAAAATTATTTTTTTATTTTTTTATTTATTTATTTGGTTTTTTTTTTATTTATCACAGAGCAGGTCCCTGACACTGAATAGCCCAGTTTTTTATGTATATCCTGGAGATAGTTGAAGCCTGAGGAAACACTGATGAGTCCAAAACTGTGGACTGAGTAACGAGACAGGGAACTTTATCCTCCAAATTAGCCCTAAGGAGCTGTTCCAAGGGGTGTGGCTCTTCTCCAAGGGGTTTGGGAAAGTCCTACAGGTTTGCTCCTGTAGGAGCAGTTCTTTCTCCTTAGATTTTTGGTGGAATATGGGCAGGAAAATGGCAGGAATGGTGTTGGGGGGGGGGGACACTCAGCAACGTGGCCAGAGCTGGGGTGGTGCAAGGAGACAGAACAACCCCAAGTGCTCATTTCTAGTTAGACAAGAGAATAAAAACAAGCCTGGAATAAAAAGAATAATCTCATTATTGCGAGAGGTGTTTGGCAGAGCAGTGTCAATCACTGCCAGACTTGGTGCTGTAGAATAATGATAAAAAAAAATGTAACTGTGATATCCAGAGCTGGGTGATCCTCACACATCATGTGTCTTCTTACACCCTGAGAAGTTGATTTTATCCCTACAGATACGTTTATGAGAGAGTTTCATGCTTGGGGAAGAAAAATAATAAAAAAAAACACCAAAAAAAAACCAGCCAGTTTTTTTAGAAAAAGCGATTTTCCCTTTTGACTAATCCAGTGATAATTCAGGCTTTTAGATTATTGCTCCTGCTCTTCACTAAAAATGGAAATTAAACAAACTTCAGCCTAACTAGAATCGGTTGCCACAAAAGTAAAAACCTGAGGAGAGGGAAAAGCTATTAAGAGATTTAAACACACAACGAACAAGACCTTTTAGAGGAGATTAAAGTGTGTGACAAGCATTAGTATTTCAAGGTGCTGCTGGATCTAATCCTGGATTGATGTGCCTCAGAATGAGATGAGGCACATTAAAAGCTCAAATCATTCAAGCTGGTGCGAGGCTGAATGGGAGCAATTACCAAACAGTTGAGGTGTGTTAAACAAAACGGGCGATTTTGGGAACCTGCAGCACGGGAGATTTCTTTGTGTGATCAAACACCGGGGCTTCCAAACTCCCCCTTGGAACACAAACCTCCTGCTCGCTGCGGGGCCTGGGAAGCTGCAAAGGAGCAGCTCCGTTTTTCCCGTTGCTCGTCCAGGAGCTGATGGGGAGAGAAAGCGTTGGAAATACCGAGAGAAAAATCACATTTGAGTGGCTCATTTCTGCATTTCCAGGCAGGGCCAGCAGCGGGTGCAGGGCTGGAGCGTGGGGTGAACTCACCCAGGGACCTCCGTGGTGCTCGAGGAGCAGCCAAGACACAGACACAGACCCCACCAGGAGGGGTTTTGTGCATTAAAGAGCCTTATTCCTCCCGAGCATTAAAGCAGAATCCTCTTAGGGCCCCCGTTCAGACAGTTTGTCTGGCCTGTAAGTCGGGCACAGCAGTTTAAACAGGGGGGTCGAGCCTAAAGGTGGACGGCTGGGATTGAGCAGCAAGGGCAGCTTCCCACTCGTGGGGCATCAACAGGGGGCCACCCACCAGAGGGGCCAGTCAAGCAGCAAACCAAAAAACTGCAAAGGCAGATGTGAATAGTTATAACTGGAGCGCTAAAACTTTTCTCAGCCTTGCTATCTGTTTCTTCCAATAATCAGAGGGGAAAAAAAAAAAAAAGCAGGTTCTCAGAAGGGAGGATGAGTTTTCTTGCCGGTGGATTGGTTTGCTTTCGCTGAACTCAGCTGAAGTTTGGCCACCGAACTCAGGAGGAGGCTCAAAGACCCTAAAATCCCATAAACTCATTAACAAGACACGAACCTGAGGGTGGGTTTGTGTTGAAACATCTCCGAAAGGTGAATTTGGCTCTTTAGAACCCCTCGAAACTTATGAAATTAGAAATGAAATCAGAGCGCATTGGTGGCCAAGTTCGGTGAAATAAACACTTCTAAACCTTTCAAACACCAGCCCCTAATTTCTGGTTGCTGGTTTGGGTTCTAAAATGAGAAGTATTTTGATATTTTCACTCTGTGTTTCAAAAGGAAACTGTTCCCTGTGAGAACCTCCCTCGGCCTCTCGAAGACAAAACCATCCCCGTGTTGTGTCTCATCGAACATTTATATATTTTTTCTTGCTTTCAGCAACTTTTGGCTGTGTTAGTTTAGCAGTACTGAATGTATATATATATATATGTGTGTATATTTTATTATTATTTAGGCCTGGCGGATTCCCCGGGGAGCCCAAATAAAACCAGCACGAGCTGGAGAGTTCAGTAATTAAAAATATCAGAGTGGGTCTCAGGACATTCGTGTGGCTTTAAGCTCGACATGCTCATCACAGCTGAGTAATCTCAATGTATTTTAGAAGCTCCAAGAAATTCAGGCTTGCTCAGAGCCCAGGTAGAACATCAGCTTGGCCAGAAATTATTTACTGAGCAGCCAGAGCTGAACACACAAAGTGTTTGGCTGCAAGGAATTCGGGAGGCTTTTGAATAGAATCAATAAATTGATAATAATAACGATATTAACAACAATTGCAACAGCGTTAACAATACTGACAATAATAACAATAATACCATTACCAATAATAATAATAATAATGATGAACAACCCCCAAATTATACACAGTTATTTAAGTTGCTTTCAGGAGGTTTTTTGTGACCATCCCATCAGCACCTGGAATATTCTGCAATATTTTCTTTGCTTGGCTAAGCCCAGTTTACTGCTGAATTTCCCATTCTTTGGTAGGAGAAGGTTACAAATTGACACCCCTACTACAAACATTTATTGACCAAAAAGTCTCAGTCGTGATTTTGACGTTTATTTTCGAAGGCTGTTTCAGAAACCTGAGATGGAATTTGTGATATTTGGTTTGCCACTGGGCAATTACCAATTTTTCTTTTTTAAATAAAGGCGTTATAATTATCTTTATTGAAGACTGTGCCGGTGCTGGATGTGACATCATGTTAGAACCAGATCTGATTCAAATGTTGGATCCTTTTATTTGGCAGGTGGTGCAGATTGGGGTGTAAATGGGTTTTTTATGAACTGCTGGTCAGGCTCCTGTCAGAGAGAGATGATTTTTTTAAGCTCAGTAAAACTCTCGCTGTGCATTGAGGAGGAGCTGGTGCCGCTGTGGAACTCGAGGACAGCTTTCCAGAGGGTGTTGTGGTGTTTTCAGTCTTATGATTTATATAAAGAGATAAAACATCATTAATCATATGCAAGGGAAGTGTAGAAATTTCCCTCCTTCCAAGCACAACCATCACTCCTGGCAGTGGTGGGGCCTTCACACCTGACCTTTCCAAAGAGTGGAAGTTGTTTGTTTTCTTGGGACTTGCCTTCTTTGAAAGCCAATATTATATCCCAGTTATTCTTTGTGAGGAGGTTGTATTCAGGGTATGTCAGAGGAACATGATAATGATATTAATAATAATTATAAATTGATATATTAGTGCTTTGTCATTCACAAAGCAGCCACTGTGGAGCTGGGAATGAGGTTTTCACACCATTCCAAAATAAAAAAAGTGAGCTTCCAAAATTGTAGCCAAAGTTAGAAGGGACAGAATGGAAACACACTGTAAATATAATGCAAAAACAAAACTACTGTGCATTCATTCTGACATGTTTCCTTAATTATGGATTCACTTCAGAATGAAATGAAAGGGGAAAAAAAAGGATGTTGTTTGTGATTTCTTTCTGGCATTTGTTTGTTTGTTATTGGGTGTTGTTTCTCTGGCAACTTTGACAAAAAAAAAAAAAAGAGACAAAACCCCGTGTTTGAATTCTGCCCTTCTGCTTTGATCTAACAAGAAGTGAGGAGACGAGCTCTCAGAGTTCCTGTGGAAGTAGGTTGGAGCTGTGTGAGGAATCTGAGAGGAAAACTCCTTTCTTTTATGGGATATTGACTCTGGAGGTGTTCCCAAAATACTGGTTATTCACAGAAGGAATAAAGAAATAACTAAATAAAACTGTGAGCACTCCAGCTTGGTTGGGGATGGCACATCCGTGTCTTTCTGTGCCCATTCCACACGAGGATCCCCTACAATTAATTCTCCACAATTAATAGTATCAATATGCTATTAATAACTTTGATTGGTTTTTCTGCAATCACCCCTGACACCAGTTGGCATAAAAGCCAATTAGTGGGTCCTGCATCTTAATCTGGTTGAAAAACCCCCCTAATTTCTATATTAGATGGATGGTTTAACACACAGTCACTGCTGCACAGCCAGGCAGGGATAACTGGGATGGTGGGAATGAGGGAGTCTGTCAGGTAATGGGTGTTGGGAGGGTTGTTCCAGGAGGAATTCCAGAGGAGCTGCAGGCTGGGAAGGGAACTGCCAGCAGGGAAAGCAGCTCTGATGTTTAATTCCTTCTGTGCTCAGGGATGAAGTTGTTCCTGGCTCGTTATAAACAATCCAGGCTAAACCGAAGAAGGAGCTGCCTCCAGCAGCTCTTGGGATCAGGGAAAACTGGAGGCTCCCAAATCTACCTTAGCTGTGTCAGCTGGAAGGGCAGGAGTGACTTCCAGGGTTGGGTTATTTATCCTTTACCATCTTCTGGTGCTCCCTGTGGAACTGCATCCATGCCCAAAAACGTGGATTCCTTTCTCCCACCTGGCTCCTCAGGCATTCCAGAGGAGTTTCTCTCGGGATTTCAGGAGCAGGGCTGGGCTCTCACCACCGATGGATTCCATGGAGCAAACGCTGCCTTGTCCGGCTCTGGAGGGCAGGATTGGCAGGATAATCTGTTTAGCCAGGGAAAGTTCAGCACTCCAGAGTTTCCCTTTGGTTGTTCCCTCTGTCAGGAAGAGCTTAAGTCGTTCCACGCTCGGGAGCACCAAACCCACCCCCCGGGAGCTCTCCAAGACCCCCTGGATGAGTTTGGGACGGTGCTTTTGGAAACAAAGGCGTTTTCCAGGGAATTTATTCCATGTAATTTTGACTCGGGCTCTTTACTGGGGTCATTCCCAGTGCTGAGGATGGGTTATGGTGGATGATGGTGGATACAGGGATTCAGCCTGGAAAAGTGGAGGCTCCAGGGACACCTGAGAGCCCCTTCCAGTGCCTAAAGGGGCTCCAGGAGAGCTGGAGAGGGACTGGGGACAAGGCATGGAGGGACAGGACACAGGGAATGGCTTCCCACTGCCAGAGGGCAGGGACAGATGGGAGATTGGGAAGGAATTCCTGGCTGGGAGGGTGGGCAGGCCCTGGCACAGGTTGGGCACAGAAGCTGTGGCTGCCCCTGGATCCCTGGAAGTGTCCAAGGCCAGGTTGGAACCACTTTGGATAATGGAAGGTGTCCCTGCCCATGGCAGGGGGTGGATGAGACGATCTTTAATTTCCCTTCCCACCCAAACCAGTCTGGGGTTCCATGATTTTTTATCATTCTGTGATTCTCCCCTTCTTCTGATTCCTCTCAGAAAGGGATTCAGATTCCAGGGAAGCTGCACAAATAGAATTCATGTGTAATAAGAAAGCAGAATGTAGGAAGATGCAGAGCACAGAAAAGCTGTACTATATGAAAAGCTCCGGAGTATAAATTTAAAAACTATACAAAAATCTTTATTTATAGATTTGGATTTTAGTCATCCAGCTCTTTAGCTCTGCAGACAACAAGGCAGATGAGATTTCTCTGGGAAACTGCTTCAAACACACCCAGCTCTTTATATAGAGCAGATGGCTCTGGGAGCCACACACAACTTTATTTAGGAATTATCTTCATTTGTGACCAATTACTCAATATCTCATTAAGTCCCTTTGTTGAGGCCTGGTGTGCAGTTGTGAACCTGAGGGAGTGGAGTGAAGCCAGTGTGGGAACATCTGTATTTACTGCAGTTCATTGAATCACAGAATCATGGGATGGTTTGGGTGGGAAGGGACCTTGAGGATCATCCAGTGCCACTCCAGGGACACCTTCCACTAGCCCAGGGTGCTCCAACCTGGCCTTGGACACTTCCAGGGATCCAGGGGCAGCCACAGCTTCTCTGGGCATGATTATTATTCAATTATTATTTTCGTGCTTTTCAATGTCCTTTTATCTTTAATTCTGTCACGATCCAGGTGGGAACTGGGGTGTGGTTTGGATCTGTCAGACAAGCCCAATGAACGTCTGAAAGGAGCCGTTTGGTCCAACTGGAACATTCACCATTCATTTTTTAGTATTTTACCTGCTGCTATTTCCACCTGTAAATGCTTCTTTTCTCTGGCCACTGTCCTTATTTGTGGCGGTGACCGTGATGGTCGTGGTTGCAAGGCCCACAACCCCCTGTGCCCGTGGTTTTATTCCCAACAAACAGCTCAGTCCCTGCTGCTGGAATTTACAGGCAGTCCTGGCTTTTTGTTTTGAGGGGAAAGAAAAGGAAAAATCTTGAATATAGATCAGCATGTTTTGAACAAGTTGTAAACACTCACGGCGTCTTTTCGAGTAACTGGGGCAGAAATAACGATTCATAAACTCAAGTAAATATGTTCTTACATAATTTTAAACCTTTCAAACCATCAGAGCTATCTGAGTGTTTTGTGTGTTCAGAATCAAACTCCCTGTTTAAATTGGGCCCGTGTTTCCTAAACGAAGCCCTCACAACACTGAACATAAAGTGGGGAAAAAAAAGGTCTGCGTTTCATCCTCACCCCTCCAGGTCCTTCTGTGCCACCAAAGTGAGCGAAAATTCTGGAGAGAAATATTTAGGGCTGCCAATGGTAATGAAGTTGTGGGCTATGAGTGGGGAATAATGACATTTCCTGAACGTGGCTCCATGAAAGAAGAGGCAAAATGTGACTCCTTGTTGACAGGAGGGATATAAAAGAGACGAGCTTGAGACCAGTAATTTTTTAATGTGTACAGCAGGGGTATGCTACAACAAAATTGCACCATGCCAAGTATTTAAATTAAATAAATAAATAAAAAATCATTATTGTATGAAAAAAACCCTCCATCCGAGGCTTGAACATTTCCAAATCTTTTAAAATCACGATTCTCTCCTGTCGTCCGTGATGTTTTATGGGAAGGAATTGTCCCTGCAGAACAAAAGGAAGCAGAGGAAATGTATTATTTATAAAGGTTGTTCATTATAATGATTCTGGGAAGGAAACATTAACACAGTCAGAGGTCCTGACTGCTCTGGATTAGGGAAAGGCCAAGTGGCAGGATGGCAGCTCTGAACTTTGAAGCACATCTTGCATTTTCTGCTTGCATTTCAGAGCTCTCTGCCTTTGGGGAGGGTGTTTTTATGCCCAGACTTTTCTCCTGGGGCTGGAGGGAAGGAAGGGATGGATCCCGAGGGATCTGCAGAGCAGCCCTGGGGAGAAGGATGGGGGGTGTTGATGGATCCCGTGCCCAGGGTGATCCCACAGCGTGGGCAGCAGGACAGGGGGGGATTCTGCCCCTCTGCCCCCTCAGGTGAGACCCCCCTGCAGAGCTGCCCCAGCCCTGGGAACAACATCCAAAGGATGTGGAGCTGCTGCAGAGAGTCCAGGGGAGAACACAGAGCTGCTCCAGGGCTGGATCCCTCTGCTCTGGAGCCAGGCTGGGAGAGCTGGGAATGTTCATCCTGGAGAAGAGAAGGATCCAGGGACACCTGAGAGCCCCTGGCAGGGCCTAAAGGGGCTCCAGGAGAGCTGGAGAGGGACTGGGGACAAGGCATGGAGGGACAGGACACAGGGAATGGCTTCCCACTGCCAGAGGGCGGGGAGAGATGGGAGATTGGGAAGGAATTGCTGGCTGGGAGGGTGGGCAGGCCCTGGCACAGGTTGGGCAGAGAAGCTGTGGCTGCCCCTGGATCCCTGGAAGTGTCCAAGGCCAGGCTGGAGCCACCTTGGATAATGGAATGTGTCCCTTCCCACGGCCGTGGGTGGGATGAGAACAATCTTTAAGGTCCCTTCCCACCCAAACAATTCCATGATTTTCATTTGAGGCAATTGTGACATATCCAGTGCTGTGACACATCACTAACAGGTAGAAGCTTGGGATGACTAATTTAAAGGTTTGAGCTGTTTCATTTCCATATAATCAGTGCAGCAGATATTTCAAATACAGCAGCTAAAATGTGCATTAAAGAGCTGAAGGGCTGTCTGCTTTGGGAGCAGTTTGAAAACTGCTTTTGAGAGCAGTTTTTTTTTGTGTTTTCTGGAGACCAGAAAGGTTTTAGTTTGTCCCTCTGGTGTCATTTTCTTGTGTGCTGGTTTTTCAGTTTCTCACGCTTGCCAAACACTCTGGTTCAATATTTTTATTAAAAACGAGGTTTAAAAGTAAATTTTACTTTGGCAGTCAAACTTAAACCTCCGAAGAATAAAACACTGTTTTATTTGCTGTACAAACAGAAACCCTGGAGAAGCCTCCAAATGCGACCTCAGAGCTCCTCAACTTAAAAAAAAAAAAAAATCTACAGAAAAGTGAAGGAGATTCCTCCTCTTCGGTATTTTTACTGCATTCTCTTTTAAAAGCATAGATAGCATTAGATAAAAATTAGCTTAATGAGATCTGCATATTTTACCGCCGTATTTTACCTCCTCGAAGCTGATAAGAGGTTTTCCAGAGTAAGCACTGCACGGATCAAAGCTCCAGAAATAAATTAGGGGGTGGGTTGCTGTTTTTCCTTTTGGGTTTTGTTTTTGGTTTTTTGTTTTTGTTTTTAAATTTGAGGTCTGAGCCTCCAAGGGCCACAAACAGGAACAAATCTCTGTGCTGACCTGACACAGGTCCCTCAAATATCTGGGACTGGGAAAGGTGTGGCTTTAAAAAGAGGCTCTGAAATGTTGATTTACAGCTTTGGGTGGTCACTCCGAGTGTCCCAGCAGGGCGTTTGGGCTTCAGGGGTGGAGGATTAGGTGTTGTCAGAAGTCACCTGGGAGCTTTGGGGACATTTCTGGAGGCAGACAAGAGAATTCTCTCCTGTGGCACTTGGTGCCTGTCTCAGGCTCCATCCCTTGGGATCATCAGCAGGCTCGTGACTAAAGGCTGTGGACATTCTCCTGCTTTATAAAAATGTGGAAGTAATTCAGGTTTTTTTTTTTTTTTTGGTGAGAGCCTAACAGAGCACTCCCCTGCAAAGGGGTATTTTGGGGTGTTCATCCCTGCTTAAAAATCTGAGGGATCTCAAACACAACCCCTGGGCAAGAGCCACGAGGACTGGAATTGCTGGAGTGATGAAGGCCCTGTGGCAGCCAGGAATTTCATCCCCAAAATCCCATCCTGGGCTAGTGGAACGTGTCCCTGCTCGTGGCAGGGGGTGGAATGAGGTGGGCTTTATCCTTTCCAACCCAAACCACTCCAGGATTCCATGGCTGTGTTTTGCAGCCTCGGAGCTGGGATGCTCACATTTGGGATCCGAGCTCCAATTTAATTAAGTCCCCCATGCCCAGCTCTCAAAATGTTAAACCAAGCAAATAAATGCATTTAGAGCTCACAGATGAAGGGGCTGCTTTCATGCCCTCAGAAATTTGGCAGGGCCGTGTCTCTGGGTGAAACTCAGGTACGTGTTTGTACAACACAACTGAGTAAACAGGAATACCAGAAAAATAAAACTATCCAACTTTTCTGTTGAGTCTTATAACGTTTATTTAGACAAATGGCTATTTAAAAAAAAACAAAAACAAAAACAAAAAAAAAAAAAAAAAAAAACAAACCAAAAACAAACACCAAACCAAACTTTTTTGCTCTTTTTCCTGTCTCTTTAAAAAGTGGTGTGCTCGGGACGCTTCTCATGATAGCTCCTTTCTTCCACTTATCAATTAAACGTGGAGCTTTATTGTCATTTAAATGCGCCCATCTCCTAATTGCTGATGATTGACCGCCACCCTTTGTTGTCTTAATTTCCGTCCTCAACTCCTGCCCTGAAACATTCACAAGGAGCTGCACACGGGAGACGCATCCCTGGTGGAAAGTTTATTTTTTCCATGTGACATCACCACTCCTCAGGTGCCAGTAATTGTAAACATCCCTTGTTTTCAATTCTTTGTGCCCTTAATCTCATTAGGGGAATATCAGACGTTAAATCTTTTAAGTAGCATTAGGGGTGTGTGCTCATCCAGTGTGGATCCAGTCCTTTATCCACCCCCCCTCCCAACCTTTCCCGTGTTTGCTGCTCTGGGAGTTACCGCGCTGAGAAATGAGATTTGAGTCCACGGGGCTGGAGGAAAAAAAAAACCGAGCGTTCAAAATGCTCCTGACAGCACAAATTAGGGAGGGAGACGGGCTTCTGATCCTGTCAGCTCACAACCCCCACAAACAGCATCTCCCAACAGCTCGGAGGGTTCCCGGGCCAGACACAACCCGAGAGATCCTTGGACACGCTGCTGATCGCAAGGTCACAGGATGGATGTGCAGCATCTCCGCTGAGGGAGCCTTCATCTGAACCCAGAGCCTTAAATTGAACAGAGCAGCTTGTTTTCCTCCAGGAAAGAACTGATTTCTCCCTCTTGACAGCTTTTTACTACTTGTAAAAAAGGCATTTCTGGCGTTGCCCTTCATGCCTTTTCTCTCCCTCCTTGCCTCCTCTTCCCTCTTCTCTCACACCTATTTACACACCCCCTTCCCTTAGCCAGTCTTGCAGAAGAAAATTAATTAATAAATTCTCAAATACGAGGCAAAATTCTTGTACCCATCACCTCTCCACCTTTACTTTGCTGGTGGTTTTCCTTTTGCCAGATTTCAGTCTTCTCGAGGCAGATCTTTTGTAACTTCACAAAAAGACAGAGGTTTCTCGGTCCTGCCATATGCAGTTTTAAATTTGGTCTCTGAAACTGGCTGTATAGCCTGCTCACAGCAAAAAAAAAACCCTCCTTAAAATAAGAGAAAAAACCAGCAATAAAAATTCTGGATGTTGTTCCCCTCTGGGAGCCAGTGGTGAAAACAGGAGCCTGGGAATGCTTGTTCCTAAAATCCTACAGCAGGGATGGTGATGGCGAGGTTTGTGTGGAACATTCCTTAGCTAAACATGGAGAAAATGTTCTTTCTGGTTAAAGAATTTTTAAGTACAAATGTGAATTATGGTGGCTCCTGCAATTCTGATCCCAGAAAAGGTTGCAGGGTGTATCTGTTTTTTTTTTTTTTTTTTTTTTTAATTTATTTATAGACCAGGTTTGTTCTGCCCCATCAGAGTCTTCCCCACTTAAAAAAGGAAGCTGATTATTATAACACAGACTTCAGTTCCACAAATATTTTAATAGACCTTGGATCAAGCAGTGGCTGAGGGTGAAAAGTTTATTCTCTGTCAGATTTTCAAGTGCCTTGTTGTGGATTCTCTTTTAACCCCAGCCCAATCAATTCTGGTTTTATAAAACCCACTCTATATTTTTATAACCCCCCCTCTATTTTCCTAGAAAATGTGTCAAAAATAACTTGATTTCGGGGTTATTTTGCAAAAATAGCTCTCCTCAAAATCCCAGCCCCGCAGTCGTTCAGACCATGGAGAATTTGGGAGCCGCGGCCCAGGGAAGCCAAAATTTTGCCTTGCAAAGCCACCTGGCTGCAGTTGATAGTAAAATCTACCGTTAACCCCTTTTCTGTAATGTAATTAAAACACTGCTGAATGATCTGGTTAGTGTGGCCTGGCTGCTCCCTGGAAGCACAGCCCTTTTGTGTCCCCTAATCCCGGGCCTTTGTCGTGGCCGGGGCCGGGAAACCTTGTTTAAAGATTTTGAGATCTCCCTTAATCCCTTCCCCTGATGAGACACCCATTGCTGAGAGCTGGGGGGGAAAGGTCCATCTGTCTTGCAACATATGTGTTTACACTGCCAAATCAGTAAATACAGCCCAGGGGCTGCCGGTGCCGAGGATTTCCTGGAGTCCTAAACGGGACGCATTGTTTGGTTGTTGTTCCCGGAGTTCCACACGCCCTGGGCACTGGGATCACCGATTACCTGGAGCACAAACGCTCCACGTGGGACATCCCACCCCACCCCACAGCTGAGAATGTTCCCAGTGGGCACACAGGGATCTGTTAAACTCATCACTGGAAGGGGGGGGGGGTGGTCCTGGTTTTCCCATCAAGGCCACGATGATTCCTTTTGGTGTTTGCACGGTTGGACAGTGGGAAGTTGGGCTTTACACCATCTCCTTTGTGCCTTTAATTTACACACTGGAGTGACCCCAGGGGTTGTTGGAGAAAGAGGATCCCAGCCAGCTCCTGGTTTACTCCTAAGTTAGGGGATGCTGGCCTGTCCTGGGAATAATTTTGTTAAAAGCTGGAGAGTAGAAGGATTTGGATCTATTGATGCCAGTCCAGGGGAGAACATGGAGATGCTGCCAGGGCTGGATCCCTCTGCTCTGGAGCCAGGCTGGGAGAGCTGGGGGGTTCACCTGGAGAAGAGAAGGCTCCAGGGACACCTGAGAGCCCCTTGCAGGGCCTAAAGGGGCTCCAGGAGAGCTGGAGAGGGACTGGGGACAAGGCATGGAGGGACAGGACACAGGGAATGGCTTCCCACTGCCAGAGGGCAGGGAGAGATGGGATATTGGGAAGGAATTGCTGGCTGGGAGGGTGGGCAGGCCCTGGCACAGGTTGGGCAGAGAAGCTGTGGCTGCCCCTGGATCCCTGGGAGTGTCCAAGGCCAGGTTGGAGCCACCTTGGATAATGGAATGTGTCCCTGCCCATGGCAGGGGGTGGCACTGGATCATCTTTAATGTCCTTTCCGACAGAATCCATTCTGGGATTCCACGAATATCAAGAACCATAAGTGGAATTCTCTGACACATTTTCTGACTTTCCTTTTAATCTGTTTCTGGTGCTGAAAATCATTTAACTTCTTGTTAAATTTGTATTTCTGCTCAGAAAACTGCCAACAAACCCCCTCAAACCCGTGTTTTTATCACTGTTCCCTGGTGTTTGTGTAACTGCAGTGCCTGGGGAGTGAAGCTGCAGAACACGGCCTGCTCTGCAACATTTTGTTCCCATTTTGACTCAAAAGTGTCCCCCAGACGTGACAATTTGGTTTTAAGAGACCGTTTAAGTCTGAAGCCAGTAAAAAAAAAAAAAAAAAAATAAAAAGGGAAGCCCTTGGCAGCACTGGGATGAAATGGGTCCACTTGGAAGGCAGTGCTTTAAGGAAAACCATTTAAGTGATTTTAAAATGGTTTTTGAAATAGGTGACACCCAAAGGACGCTCTCCAAGCGGGCTCTGGAAGAGGGAACGGGGGTAAATTGTGTGTGTTGTCAGGAAATCATTTCCACACGTGAGGAACAACAGCAGAGGAAGCATAAAATACATACTGGGAAAAATGGGAAAGGCAGATGAATTCTGGATTGGAAGTGGAAATAGGGGGTAAGAGGGAGATTTGGGGAGGGGGAGAGAGATGCTGAGGAACTCTGGGGGTAATTTAGAGTTCCATTTGAGGGGAATGTGTGGACAGGACCTGGCAGGGGAGGTGGGGAGTGAGGATGGGTCAGAGAAGGTGGGGAGCAAAGCCCCAGGAAAACACAGCTGGAATGGCTGCAGGGCAGGGATTTTAAGCAGAAATAATTACTCAGCTCAGGCACTGTTTGGGTGTGAAGGCTGTCAGGAAAAGGTGATATTAATGGTGATATCCATTGCAGCTGTTGGTGTTGGCTGAGGCAGAGAGGGCAGAGCCCTGTGGAGTGTTAATCCCTTCCTTGAAACACCTGCAGTTTGCTCCTATCCATTCACCAGGAGATTTGGGAGGGGTTGAACTGAATTCCGAGATCAGGCAGCTGGGAAAGAAATAGATCATTAATACATTAATAGATCATTAATCCATTAATAGGTCATTAATCCATTAATAGGTCATTAATGCACCAATTGCTGCTTGTGGACAGATCAACTAAACCAGAGAGGGATCCACAGCCCCTGATTGCCAGGAATTCTTACAGAGCACTTGAGCTGATCAGGGAATGTGTGTGGTAACAGTGCAGGAGTTATGGAATGTGGAGCAGGGCAGGTTAAATCAGGTGAGGAATAACAGTAAATGATCTGACTCAGGAGGAGTCAGGTGAGTGTGTGGAGCTGGGATCAATTCTGCAGATATTTCCTTGGGGGAAACAGGGAGTTTGGGGAGGTTCCCACTGCAGGAATCAACCCATCTGCTACCTGTTCTGGGGATGGGGAGGGGAAATCTGATACTTGTCAAAAAAAAAAAAAGCACTGAGTGTCTGTTCTCCAGGAATGTCCTGTGTGCCCATAAAGCCATCCTTCAGTTTTGACAAAGTGGATGAAGGCTCCTTGGAAGTTTATCTGTGAAACTTGGAGAATTATCAGCTTTTTGCTTCTCAGGAGTTTTTCCTGTTGAGGCAGGTTGTAGCTCTTCAGGATTTGATCCACGTGGAATTCTGTGGTACAGAAGGGCACAGATATCACCCAGCATGCTCTTAGATGGTTTGTGTTGCCCCAAAAAACATCTGGGGAAACACCACTGGAAGAACAGAGGGGTGAAAACAGCCAGGGGAAGCTGGAAAAGCAGAGGTGGGAATGCTCAGGTTTTGGAAAGGGGCTGGGCCAGGATCTCGTGAGACGAGATTTTCTCGGCCTGCAGTCGATGATGCTGCGAGATGAAAAGGCACTGAAAGAGCTGATGGGGCAGAAATGCTGCCCAGGAAACCTCTCACACTTCAGGGGCTTCCTGTGAACACTCACCCAGCTCCTGACGCTGAAACTGTGACAGGGGACCCCCTTTTGGGGGGGTTTCTGAAAGCAGAGAAAAGAAACTCCGATAAAATCTGTCCCATCTGAACAGCGAAGCAAAACAAAACGTCTGAATAATTCTAAGAAATGCTTTGTTCTCCCTTTTTTATATGAATTTCTTATGTTCTTCTTGCACCCTGTGGAAATTACCTGGATAATTCCTGCTCTGGTGCCATGAATTTGTTTTTTTTGTTGTTGTTGTTGTTGCTGTCAGCACTTGCTTTATCAAAGCCCAAAAGGAGAGGGAGAAGCAACAGGTCGATAAAACAGCCCCCTCTTGGCAAAATTCACCGTAATTTAGATTAAAATGCAAAAGGGGGATGGGAGAAAAGCAAACCCGGGGTGGGTTTGGAGGATTCCTGGTTTCCATAACTCGTGTGACAGCCTGGACTGGGCGAGGGGAAGGAAAATAAAGCCAGCAGAGAACAACTGCTCGTTATCTTTCGAGGCAGAAAGATGAGAACCTCCGAGCCAGTGGGTAGCAAAGAATGTCAGTTATGTTCTGATCTAGATGGGTGAATAAAAAGATAATCATCAGTAAATTAGAAGAGGTGTTGAAAGCTTGGTTAATTATAGGAAATGAGGAAATTAGGAGTGCTGAGTCTGACTGTTTCTGATTCACTTAGTAAATTTAAAAAAAGAAAAAAAAGGCAGTGGTTTTCTTTGCCATCTGTACTTTTGGGTCAGGTCTGTGGTGATAACACTGGATTATTTTTTTTATTTTATATTATTTTCTTTTTAATAACTCCTCAAATGAGGGGTTTGTCTTCATCTGGAGGAGGTTGTGGCCTTAATGCTTCTCTCTGAGGGTCAGGAATTGTTTTTCTGTAGCACAGAGCACTTGACTGCTGGACATCAAGTGCAACAAAAAACGGTGAAATCAGGATGTTTTCTCCACGATTTCAAGTAAAAATAATCAAATAAACAGATAATGTGTAGCTTGAGATTCTGCAGATCTTATTTTCAAATCATGGTTGAACTCAAGGTGTGCGGGGCAGAAGCAGAAATGTTTCAGCCGAGCTGTCTTGTCCCAAAGTCACTTCTTGGATTTGCTTTGGGAGTTTTCCACGTGCATTTAAATGGCCCATGAAGTCCCCCTTGCAGAGCTGCAAGAGGGACCAACTTTACCTTCACCTACCAAGTTTTCTGATTTTCGGGGACAATTCTTGGAAGTGGCTCCTTCACACGCAAAGAACGAACAACTGTTGAGTTCTCACAGTTGCTTATGCAATCATTCCGGGGAAAACCAAACTCCTCCTTGCAGTGCCTCTTGCAGAAATGGGTTATGAAACCACACTGGAATCGTTGGACGAGTTGCAGGGGATGGAATATTGACTGCTGGCAAAGGAATTGGGTGAAACAGAAACCTGATGTACCCCTGGGACTGGAAAATCAGCAGGAAGGCTTCCCAGGAACTTGGAAAGTGATTTTCTTGCATTTTTTAAGGGGACCTTTGCATATGTACAACATTTCCTGAACTCACAGAGAGGTTCTTTAAATAGGAACAGTGACAGATACGGTGCAGAAATAAATAATTCCAGATGTTATAGATATTATTCTACTGCTGGTTTTATTTGAAAGGGCAACACTTCAACTTCTCAAGGCCTGTGTGCAAGTTTACAGAGAGAACACTGTCCGTGACAAACTCTTGTCTTCTCTTCCCTGCTGTCCTTTAATCCCATTTTTCCTTCACTCCATGGCAGGGGGTTGGAATGAGAGTCCCTTCCAACCCAAACCATTCTGGGATTCTCCGATTCCATAATTCTGGAAAGGAAGGATTCAGGAACACAGAGTGATTTTTTTATTTTTTTTTTTTTCAGCATTGTGGGGGGTAAATCTCATGCCCAAAGGATCATTATAATAACTTGCATTATAAATTTTTTTTAAATTTATTTTAAGGAGGATTTTGATCCTCCTCAGTTCTCCTTTCCTGGTGTTTTTCAGTCTGAGGCCGAGGTTTTGCTCAGCCCGGCTCAAGGTAAACGGCACAGGAAATGTGCAGGCAGCATTTTCCTGACTTTTTGCCCTCTTTAGTGCAGGTAAAAGGGTAGGTTAAGCAGGATGGGGGGTCCTCCAGCAGCTTTGTCTTTCTGGGAAAAGAGGTGGGAATGTGGTCGTGTGGCCAACTCAGCCCTCCTGCTGAGCATCATCCCACTGGGCTGGGCCTTCCAACCCCAAACTATGTGGAGTTGGGACACAGCGATGACTTCAGTGGATAAAAATCTCCCCAAGTTAGCCTGGAGGTCCTCATGATGTGGGGATAGGGAATGGGAACAGGGAGATGAGCGGAGATAACTGCCCAGATCCCTCTGCTGATCATCAGCAGGCTTGTGCAAACCCTGCTGGGGAACCAGCCCTTCTCCCATCCCACGGGCAGCCAGGACGGGCTGAACCACAGGCCAGGGACACTTTTCCAGGAGCTTATCCCGTGGAAAACATCCCTCACTCCGTGATTTGATCCTGGGGGAACGTTACAATGATTCAGGGTGACCAACTGGGAGAGGAATGAAGGACATTGTCCGATGGGCCCCTTCCTCCTGGGATGTTTGCTGAGGCAACCCTCAAACTGCAGGCTTCAATCTGCAATTCCTGCCTTCCTAAAGCTTGGAAATCCCATGTAAAATGTATCCTTAGTCAGACTCATCCCTTGCTCTGAACAGATTGGAAAAAAAACCCAACCAAATGCGCTGGGTGGTTGCTTTTTTTTTTTTTTTTTTTTTAATCCTTCTTTTTATCTTCGCCGGTTTTGTCTAGGAATTCTGGAACCAGGCTGCTTTAATTGATGGAAGGGGCACTGCTATACATTGGAGCTCAGGTTAATAAAGCAGAAATCGAATAGATACATTAAAATGTCTGGGAGGGAGGCTGAACACACACCAAGCGAGCCTTGGCATTGACCTTGCTGTACTTAAAGGGCTCTGAGTCAGACTCCTGACGCCACGAGGCACGGGGAGAGGGGGGATGCATTTATACATCTGTGTGTGTAATTTGGGAAGGTTTGCACTGCTCACAATCCCCGGGCCTTCTGCTGCACTAAAAAGTTATTTCAGGCGTTGCTTCAGCACATTTGAGGACGAGCTTAAGAGCAAAAAAAAAGGGCTTTATTTTTTTTTCGTAGTGTAAGGGGATTGAAATTTATTTCCCTTGCAGTTTTATTCTTTAGTGGTTAAAATATCAGCATCAATTGTTTTTAGCTGTTCACTTAAGAGGAATCAATGGAAATATGTCAGAGATGAGGAGGGCACTATCCCTGCAATAATTAATCTTGCTTCTTTCTCCTGAGGCTCTCTGGATTTTGGCCTCAGTCCTGGCGTGCAGGGAGAGGGAGGGACCAGGAGGGACCAGGCCCGTTATGCAAAGAGGACATGGAAAATCAGGGGCCCAGAGGCAGTGCCTCAAATTCTGATCAGTTCTGGAATCCCAGAGTGGTTGGATGGGAAGGGAAATGCAGGATCAGTTCATTCCACCCCCTGCCATGGGCAGGGACACCTTCCCCCAGCCCAGATTGCTCCAACCTGGCCTTGGACACTTCCAGGGATCCAGGGGCAGCCCCAGCTTCTCTGCCCAACCTGTGCCAGTGCTCACCACCCTGCCAGCCAGCAATTTTCCCAACAACCTCCCCTCTTTCAGCTTTAAACCACCCCCTTTGTCCTGTCCCTGTCTGCCCACCCAAAAACTCATTCTCCATCTTCTTTAATAAGTCCTGAAAGACCAAATCTGAATCCATGGAATTGTTTGCGTTTTTTTTTTTTCTCACGACAAACTTCAGACCAAAAGTGGGATTTGCCTTTTTGCCCAAAAGGCTCGATCAGAACCACAGTTCTGAGTGTGCAATTTGCTGCTTCTTGAACTCCAGTTGGACAACCTGTGGAGGATTGTCCAGACCTCCCTTGTCTCCAGTGCAACAGGTCACGTGTTTCTAATTAAGCTGCAGGTTGGAATTGAGATGCAGGGACAATAAATGGTTGCTGCAAGAGTCATTTCCTTGCACAAGGCCATTGAGCTTTCCTGAATATTAAACTCTGCTAATTAAAGTGACACAGCCACAGATGTCTTTTACGTGTGCAAAAAGAAGCTGAGAAACCTCCAGGAAACAAAAGCTCGTGGCTTTCTCACATCAGTTTGATTTTTATTTATTTATTTTTTTTTACAAGGAGGAAAACTGGAAAAAAAAAATCAGAATGGAATAAACTACACTGGGTTTGAAGACATGTAAATAGTTCCAAATATCCCCTAAAAAATTAAATTCAGAGGAGATCACTGCTGAAGAGAATCCAAGTAATCACTGGGTATTTTGCCTCGTTGCCAGCCCTGACCTGCTGAACACCCACCTGGTGGAGGCCAAGTTATCTGAGATTCTGTGTCATTCTTTTTGTCTGAGACACAGTAAGTCAACAGCAGCAAAAATTAAATGATCTGCTTGTTTCTGCTGCTGCTGCTGCATCACTTTCATGGGAAAAGCATCAAACACAACAGACTTGTGTGTTTATAACATGGCTCTCAGTAATAGGCTAAAAATAGGCCCGTGATTGAAGTGTTAAGTGCCAAATTGATTATTTTTATTAACACTCACAGCTTTTGGGAGTGGATTTATTAAAAGCTCCGTGGCAGCAGCAGTGGGGAAACATTCCCAAGGATGTGCACTTTGAGTGGGATGGCTGAGCTTCACTCAGGGCCCGGTGGGAGGGATTCTGGAATGTCCAAGGCCAGGCTGGAGCAACCTGGGCTCGAGGAATCAGTGATTCCAGCCCTGGAATGGTGGGAGCCGACTTGGCTGGCTCTGTCCTGACTGCAACCCATTCCAAAGTTGGTTACAAGCTCTTCATTAGCCAGTAATTAACCCCAGGACAGGCAAGGAAGTAGGAAATGGTGCAAATTAAGAGCAAAGCAAGAAATAGCAATATGAGGACACGCAGCCATCGGAGACAAATGTTTGTTAATTAAGAAAAAATTAAGGGTGGAAAAAAAATAGCCTAATGCAGATGGAACCTCTCTGCAAACGGGAGCCTTTCAGCAAAGATATTAAAGGGAAAAATATGCACAGAAAAATTTCATGTGTGGAGCAAAAGGATGTGTGTTCCAGGAGCACTGTTAATTATTTTTGTCTTGGAATTGCTTTTATGTCGTGCAGAGGAAACACAGAAACGGTGCTGGACTTAAACATAAATGGGGGGTTCAAAACCCCCCCAACCAACAAGTGGGTTATGGCTGATGGAGGGGGGGGGGGATGAGGAGAAGATCATAGAATTCCTGAATGGATGGGTTGGGAGGAACCTTAAAAAATCTGCCATGGGCAGGGACACCTTCCACCAGCCCAGGTTGCTCCAAGCCCCATCCAACCTGGCCTTGGACAATTCCAGGGATCCAGGGGGAGCCACCTCTTTAGGCAGTTAAATCCACAGTGGAGAAGGATTTTCTACATGGCATTCCTGGACTGTTGGTGATTTCTCATCCTCATTTTAGAAGGTTCTGAGTCTCATCCAGTGAGGTGTTGATTCCCTAATTATCACAGAGCTCTCCTGGCTCTCAGGCTGCTGCTCTGGAGCTGCCCCTGACACCATCAGGGACCACTGGTCCTTACTGGGCTCCAGCTTTCATCTGTGTGAGTGTGAGGGCAGAGGGAGGAGGAGGGAGCTGAGCCCTCTGATCTGGTCAGCAGGATTCCCGTGGGATGTGTGAAAAGAGCAGCTCCCTTTTGCCAGGGAAGAGGATCAAACCCCAGCAGGGCTGTGTGAGGAAAGCAGAGGGACACAGAGCATGGAATCCTTTAGTAATCAAACAGGGAATGTCAGGAGCTCTGCCTTGTCTTGGAGTCTCGTGATTTCTCATTTCTCTCTCTGTAGGGCTTTGCTGAGCCCCGGGTTTGTACACGGAGTGGGGCTCAAGTGAAGCTGCCACGTGCAAAGAGAAAGTGTAAAATGATCCTTTAGGGCCCCTCTGTGAGGTAGAGAGCCATGGAATCATGGAATCATAGGATCCCAGAAAGGGTTGGGTAGGAAGGGAGTTTTAAGCTCATCCAGTCCCACCCCTGCTGTGGGCAGGGACACCTTCCACCATCCCAGGCTGCTCCAATCCCCATCCAGCCTGGCCTGGGACACTTCCAGGGATGGGAATTGCAGATAACCTGCAGTGTTATGAGCCAGGTAAGGGCAGACAGAAGCTTTTAGGCTCAGGTAATTTATAGGATGGCAAGTTATGCTCCTCCACTTTCTGGTGATGATGTCCACGGCAAACTGGAATCCAACATACATGGATAGGATTCCTTTTTAATTTCTGATCCAGAAACACTCTGCAGTTGTGAATCCTTCCTTCCCAGAGCTGCAGCATTCCCACTGCTGGGAATGCTCTGTGGCAGCAGCACAGGCAGCAGTGATGAGAGACACTTTTTCTGCCCTCCCTCACTGCAGTTTATCAAGAATTCCATAGTTTCCAGTAGGAAATGAAGCTATTTTAAACTGGTATAAGATACTAAATCCCTTAGAATGAAGAGAAGCCAAAGAGTCTGACCAGAATTTACACTGCAGTTTTTTTCTGGTGGGGTTTTGTGTGGGTTGTTTTGCTTTTGTTTGCTTTTTTAAACTCCTCCAAAGCCCTGTGATCCTCCCTGTCCAGCACAGCAGCTCCCAGACATCATTCCCTGATATTTCCCTCCTTCTTTAGCTGAGGGCTGTGGATTATATCCCTGGAATTAGGCACCCAAAAATAGAAGTTCATTTCAGCAGTCCCACATCACCACAATTAAATCTCTTTGTGGTTCCCCGAAGTGTTGGGAGAAGAAACTCGGGGTCCTGATTGCCTGGGTTCTGAATTCTGAACTCTAAACTCTGAATTCTAAATTCTAAATTCTGAATTCTGAATTCTAAATTCTGAATTCTAAATTCTGAGTTCTAAATTCTGAGTTCTGAATTCCGAGTTCTAAATTCTGAGTTCTAAATTCTGAATTCTAAATTCTGAATTCTAAATTCTGAGTTCTGAATTCTAAATTCTGAGTTCTAAATTCTGAGTTCTGAATTCCGAGTTCTAAATTCTGAATTCTAAATTCTGAATTCTAAATTCTGAGTTCTGAATTCTAAATTCTGAGTTCTAAATTCTGAGTTCTGAATTCCGAATTCTTAATTCTGAGTTCCAAATTATAAATTCTGAATTCTAAGGTCTGAGTTCTAAATTCTGACTTCTAAATTCTGACTTCAGAATTCTAAATTCTGAGTTCTAAATTGTAAATTCTGAGTTCAGAATTCTGAATTCTAAATTCTGAGTTCAGAATTCTAAATTCTGGATTCTAAATTCTGAATTCTGAGTTCTGAATTCTAAATTCTGAATTCTGAGTTCTGAGTTCCTTTTGATTTTTCCAGCTCAGAACACAACTCCAAACTGAACTGTAGGCAGAAGTCTCAATCTTTCCTATAATTAACCCATACTTTTAATAACCATCCCAGGGTAAATTAACAAACAGTGGGGTGCAGGCAGTGACACAGCAACCAGGGCAGGTCCCCCCTGAATCTGCTTTCTTTTTGTGCAAAGCCAATTGTGAATTTTGGGTGTGGGGCCCCCCGGCGCTGCTTTCCTCTGCTCGAAAATCCCGTGTAGTGTTTAAGCTTCCTAAGCACCCCATGGGGATCTAATCAAAGAGAAAAGAGGCTTGGGAGAGAGCCAAGAGGGTTTGCCTTGTGCTGTGTCACAGGGAATTCTGCTCCAGGGAAGTCCTTCACCCTCCTTTTGCCCTCCTGGATTTCCATCTGGAACGACACAGGAGGAAAGATTTGACAGAGACAATAATTTGGGCTTTAAAAAACTCTGCAAGTTAGGCTGAAAAAAATAATAATAATAAAATAAGGTGCCTTTCTGGCAAAGCTGATAATGAGGTTTACTGCTAGTTTTATTCAAATGTGACCTTTGCAGAAATCAAAGTCTAGCAGAAAAAAAAAAAAAAAGGCAAAAAAAAAAAGCCTTAAATGCCACTTTATTACAGTGACACCCACGGGTGTCGCTGTATTTTAGGGTCTGTCAGCACTTCCAGTAGAAAACTCCAAGAATTTTTAATTTAACCCCGCTCTAAAATCTGTTCTGGATGGGAAACACATCCCTGTGTCTAGGAACATGTTTTAGTTCAAAAAAATAAGTGTCTGAATCTCTCTTTTTTTTTCCCTGTCCCCCCTAAACATTCCTTTGGAAAGTGCTTCTGGTGGGGTAATTATTTCTTCTCTAGATGTAATTGCTGATTTTATGACTTTATGGACAAAAAGCTTTGGGAAGAGCTCTGGGCCTTGGAAAATTCGGTTAAAATGAGTTTGCAGTTGGGTTTGAGAAATAAAAATGCTTTCCAGAGTGCTTTGTATCCCCTCTGTTTGTGGCACTGCGTGGAAGGAAGGGGAATTTAATGGGGTTTCATCCTTATCCTTGACCCTCTGGGTGTGGGGTTCAAAAAAATAGGGTGAAAATGTCCTTATTGCACTGAAATCCCAGTACCTGCTAAACTTAGAAATTACATTTAATGTCTTTTGGGGTCGCCTCTGGGAGGGATGTGGAAGAAATTCCTAAAGGATCTTCATTTGCCATCTTTAGCTTTCTGTTCTGCTCAGGAATTGCCCATCAAGAGGTTGTGATTTGAATGGATCCTTCCAGGTTTTCTTTGTGGGCTTTTTTTTCTTGATCTCATTTTGTGGTTTATGCAAAGTGTTTGTGTCCCATCTTTCTAATACGTGTATGTTTAGATATAATTTATATAAATATAAAAATACATAACCTATGCTATATACTATATATAATATATACAAAATACAACATATATTTTATATATTATATAGAAGTGCACCCACATATATATATATAAATATATATACAAAAATATATATTTTTTTTTTCAAGATGAATAGTTTACTTTCAGTGCCTTATTTCACTCTGTGGATGCATCACCCTACATTAAACCCATCACTATTTACTGATGGTGTGACCCACTCTCACCTGTGATCTTCCACTTCTTAACCTCACTTCGGGTCTGGGGACTGAGTCCCTCAGTCTCAGTTTTAGGAAGGAATATTCATGTAGATATTTTTATTCTTTCTTTTTTAACCCTGTCCTGTCACTGTTTCAAAGTAAAGCAGCCAATCTTCTGCTTGGTCCAACGTTTACTTGCCCTATTAGTAGTTTCGTATTAATAGTTCAATATTAATAATAAGTATCAACAAATTAAAAAAATCAATAGTTACTGTTAATTCCTACCAGACACTGCCACAAAGCAACACAGCCAACTGTTTCAAGCTGTACTGGTGCATTTTCCAACAAGCCCTGCAGTGAATCCTTCTGGAAAGACAGGGAGTCATTCCATAGCTGTTGTCACACACTTCCCTCTGAACGTCCTAAAATAAACCAGACTCGTTTTCTCTCCCCTTCTGTTTTTTTTCATGAATAAAGCCTCGGAATAAGAGATTTCTTAGGGAAAAGGGCACGAAATGCATGGAGGGGTCGTTGTGTGTGGAAATGTTGAATATCCCTCTCTATCCTGTAGGGAATAATCCCATTGTGGCACTGAGTTTGTCACCATTTTGGTGGTTGGCATAGGTGAGTAATCCCACTGTGCTAAGTCACTTCTTAGTGTGTGTTTCTCTTTCAAAACGTGGATGCAGCTCCAATTAATACTAATTGGATTTATGGAGGGAAATACCCATTAGCACTTCCACGCTGGGTTGGTGTGCCAGTGCTGTAGGGGCCGTGTATGTGGAATATATTCCCACTAAAAATACCTGTTTTTCTCGTTGTTAAATACATCTATTGCAAAAATAGCTGTTTGTAACCCCATTTTCTATTAAACAGAGCACGGGACCTGCTCTGCCTCAGCCTTAGAGCTGTGTGAGAAACTGTATTTAAAAAAAAAAAAAAAAAAATATATATATATATAAAAGGAGTAAGATTTGAAGAAGTATGTAGTGGCAGCAAGTGCAGGTGCATAAAGAACATTAAAGGGCGGTGTAAATAGAATTTCCTGGGAGGCTGGATCCTTGAGGAGCTGCTCACCTGAGCACGGAGCTGGGACCCAGAGCTGCTCAGCTGCAGAGCCGCCCCCAGCAGCTGGAGCTGAGAGGGGAAAACAAAAGCCTCTCTATATTTAGCTGGTTTGTAGTTCCTGGCAGCTCCTTCCCGTCGTTATTATCCCATCCAAGTGTCAAACGGAGAAATTCGCACCTTTTCCTCTCCACGGGGAGAGCGCTGATTTCCTGGTTGATGCGCTCGGTTTGCGCGGGGATTTCACATCCTTTAAAAGGTGTTCGAGAGCAGCCCGGGAGCTGCATTTTGAGCGGAGTCAGCGGGAAAATGTTCCCAACTAAAATACTAAAATCAGCGCTGGGGTCACGGGCAACACGCTGCGAAATCTGTGCAGGCTTGTGAGTGAGGAAAATCTGCATAACTCTGCATGGAAATGCAGTCTCGTGACGCGTCCGGCGGCTCCCCGGCGGTGCCGCCCTTGTTTGGATTCTCCCCCACCTCCTGAATCGCAAAAAACCCAAACCCCCAAATCGGCGACAGAACCGTATTTATAGCTGTTATTGACTCTGTTGTTGTGGAGGATGGAGATGCATCTCTCTCTTCAACAAGTTCCATATGCTGTCTGCGTCCGTAGGTGGTTTTTTCTCCTACATTCGGGGATCTGTCTATTAACTAATGTAACAGAAAAGCGTTTAGTTGTTCTGTTTATTTACAAAAGCCCAGCCAAACTCGGCTAATGGTGTAATGGATAGTTAAAAATATCCTTTTGCCTCATTAGGCAGCCGGGCTGGGGAATGGATTGCCCAGAAACGCGTCCTGGAGGTTTCCAGGCTCTGCCCGCTTTTAACTCCGGGGAGGTTGGGGTGGATTCTTGGCCGGAGTTCTCCTGAGGGCCCTCCCAGCTTGGCACGTCCCCTGATCCTGACACGGGCAGTGGATCCTGTGAGCCTTCCTGTGCTTTAAGAGTAGAATTTCAGGTAGATTGCGAATTCCTTATTCTCCCCTCACCCCTTTCTTTATTTCCCATCCCTGTCTGCAGTAAAATTCACAAGGAGATGGGACTTCACCCTCTGCCTCACCTCAAATCAGCTCCAGTTAGGGCTTACTCTTCATTCAGAGCCTGCTGAGCAGCTCAGTGGATCCCACAAATCTCCCTTCCTTCCTGTGGGAATATTCTCCCCACATCCCACAGTCAGGGCACAGCTGGTGCCAAAACAAACCACTCACCGTGTGACCCCTGCCTTTGTGACCATCACAAACCCGCTGGAATCCTCACTGGGACTCAACATTCCCGTCCCTTTTCCCTGTATCCCTCTGTACCTTCTTCCCTGGATGCTCCCAGAGCCTCGATGACTCACTGTAAATGCTTCTGTTTCCCTCTCCTCCCGGGAATTCTCCCCCAAGACCTCATTTTCTCCGGGGAAGTTTCCCATTTGTGCTGCTTTCCTGGACAAAACAGGAGAGCGGTTGTTGCAAATGTCAAATGGGAATTGGGGATTTAAATTTAAATTTCAACCCTCGACTGGACATGCCCTGGCACAAGAAAAATCCTTGGATGTCAAAATCAAAAGTGATTTTCTGTCTATAAATGCCCAGATGAATTAGATATTTTTTTTTTTCCTCCTAAACCTTATGGTGGGATTCCAATCCAAAGTTGCCTCCACTGTCTTTCTTCAGTAGAAAACACATTAATTCATAGATGCTTTAAAAGATGCTTGCTTTTCATGTTTTATTAATGAAGAGTATCTTTATTTTTTAAAAATCTGGCTGCAAACGGTCTTTTTTGAGATATAAACAATGGCAAAAATGAATAAAGCGGGTTCAACATTGCTGAGTTCAGCCCTAAAATCCAAACAGTAAAATAAAACTCCCCGCAATAAAACCCCCAGAGATCATTTATATAATGGAGACAAAACCAGGAAACCTGACATTTCGGACCCAACTTTTCTTAGATGGATGAAATTCCATCAAGGTTAAAGGAGATAAATCTTCAGGAACGCTCATCCTGAATAACTTTGCAGCCCCTTTGGGTGCCAGCATCTTTGTTTAACTCACACTCTGCGTTATTGCTTCGGGAAATGTACTTGTGAAAGGGAACTGCGGCTCGTGTTGCTGTTGGAGCTTTAAAAGTGCCGCTATTTAACACTTCTCCGGGGGCTGATCCCTCCTTGGAGCTGCAAATATTTCAGAAAATAAAGAGCAGGGAAGGGCCGTGGATAAAACAGCGTGAGGGATGCTGGGGGGTGAGGAATGGTGACAGTTCATTCATGTTAAGCTACAGTTTTTAATAAAACCATACTAAAAAAAAAACCAAAAAAGGGGATTGTACTGTAGGGAAAAGCCAGTATGGAAATATCCAGGCTAAATGTAACAGTGGATGTGTCCCTTGGGATTTAGGGAAAATACTCCAAGGAGAAAGTTTCCAGCAGGGATAGAGACACGTGCTAAGCCTCAACCCACTCTTAACTTGGGGGATGAATATTGGGGGCAGTGCTTGGGGAGTGTTTTGTGACTTTTAATTTATGGGGTAAATTAAAGAATGAAACCCTACAGATCGCTCAGGGAGGTGACGGAATCACCGTCCCTGGAGGCATCTGAGGAACAACTGGACTGCTCTGGTTGACAAGGTGGGAAGGGGTCACAGGTTGACCCTGGAGGTCTTTTCCAACCTCAGTGATCCCGCCATGTCCTCGTGCTTTGAAAAATCCAGATGAAACATCACCAAGAAGCAGCGGGGTGGGTTTTTAAAACCCTCCCTGCTTGTTATGAAACATGTCACTATTTCTTTTTTTTTTTCCTTCTTTTATTTTTTCCTATTTTTTTAAAATTTTTTTTTTTAGTGGTTATTTTCCTCCCAATTATAGCAGAAGCAAAAAATAGACACATCCTCCAATAATTTGGAATCCGTGGATGCTTTTGGTTCTGCCGCCGTGCACGCAATATAAATGGAGCTCGTTTGCTTTTTTTAGGGAGATACAGCTGCAGTTGGGCTTAGATATTCCAAGGCAGTAACCTCTGTAAATGACATTTAAGGAACACGTCTAAAAATGCCTCGGATTTCAGATGGCAGGGGAGCAGAGGAAAACGCTGCGTGCGAGGCCAACTGTAAGGCCTGCAACGAGAAACGGGGGCTCTGGGGCTCAACAGCTGAGGGCAGCTGCTCTCACGTGGCACCACATGTAAAAGTTTCATTATCACCACGAGGAAAAGTCTTGTATTAATTGTAGTTTTGGTTTTTTTTGTCTTGAAGAGATTTCAAAGCGAGAACAACTTCCAGTGGCTCTCCTGGAGCTTGGAGTGCCCAGGGAGTTGTGTAGGGAATAATCAGTAAAATCGTAGCTTTTTTTTTTTTTCCTCTTTGGAGAAACAACGACCCCAACTTTGACACAAACCTTTTTTTTTTTTTTTTTTTTTTATTTTGGTGGTTTGTTCTTCTTTTCCCAATCTATTCAGGAAGGAGAAGAAACATCATCAGCCTGGTCTAGCGGAAGATGTTCCTGCTCGTGGTGGTGGTGGGGTTGGACCTTTAAAGGAGCCTTCCAAGTCAAACCATTCCATGATTCCATGAGCTCTTGTGCAGAGCTGTGAAAGCCAGGAGGGTTTGTTCCTGCAGCTGTTTCAAGCAGAATTATCCCTGAGCACTTCTTGCCCTGGTTCCGAGGGCTGGGGGAGAATCTTTGCTGAGTTACTCGGTTGGCCCAGTGACGGCCGGGAAACTCCCTCATCCCGAGGTTATTCCTCGTGAATCTTGTTCTGCTGGCTCCCCCGGTGCCTCTGCATGTGGCCGTGACAGCACGAGGAGATTGGAGAACTGGATTCCCAATTTCCATGTCTTTGTTCTGCAAAGCGAGCCCATCAGGAAAAGATAATGGGGGAGATACCGAGACCTACATGCCCTTATAAACAGGAGAGAACGAATGGAAAAAAGGAATTAAGAGTATTTTTATTTGCATAATTTCCATTAATAAAACATTCTTTTATCCCAAGAAAAAAAAAAAAAAAGGAGCCTCAGCTACAATTTGAACGGGAGATATTACAAAAAAAACCCCACCCCTGTTTGTTTGTTTGTTTTTTTCCCTCCTCTCCCCTGCAGTCTGACAGGAAGCAGCAAACTGGGATCCAGCAAACACATTCCAGCCATTCCTTCGCCCACCACGCTCCTGCCCAGGAGCTGAGGGGAGGGAAAGTGCCAGGGAATCTTCCACCAGGGGATCTTCCACCAGGGAATCTTCCACCAGGGAATCTTCCATCACTCCAGTGCAGAAAATGAGCAGAGGCACCCGGAGCACTGTCAGTTGTGAGCTTTGTGCGGGTCTGCAAAGCTCGGGATGTTTATCCTCAGCTCCCAAAGGAGCCTCTGGAGAGGCCTCCAGGCCTAGAAGGGCTGCAGTGCTGGCCCACACTGGGATGAGGGGATGAAATCCTTGGGAAGGGAATGGATTGAATTCCTTGCTCCACCTGCAGACATCGTCCTGCTCTTGGCTGAGGCAACGCAGGCAGAGGGGCTGCAACGCAGTGTGGGATAAGGCAGATTCATCCATGTCCTGGGGTGATTTTCATGGAAAGAACGAGATCCTGCAGGAGGCCAGGGGGTCACAGGGCCAGGGAAGAGGGGAAGGTGATCCCCCCAAGTCGTGTGGTTCCACTCCACGGCTACCAGAAGATGGATTGGAATCCATGGCTGTGCTTCCCACCTCACTGAACTCCTGTTCTCACGGATGGGGCCTTCGATTGTCACTTTTTTTTTTTCCTGGGAGTCTGCAAAGACTCAGGTTTGGAGAAGTAACTTTCTCCTGCAGCAGCGCTCTGAGACACCTGCTGGGTGTGTTCCCTGGTTCTGTTCCTGGTGCAAACTCCAAGCACTGAGGTGCAAGGAGGGATGTGCAGATCAGGAATTCCAAACTGGAGCTCCTTCCCTTTCTGTCCCTGATCTGATGAAAAACACAATTCCCTGATATGGGGAGGAGGAATCCAGGGGCTGCCACAATGCACCCACTTTCACATCACCTTAAGCAAATTAGTGAAAAGATTATCATGGAATCATGGAATGGTTTGTGTTGGAAGGGACTTTAAAGGCCATCCAGTTCCACCCCCTGCCACGGGCAGGGACATCTTCCACCAGCCCAGGTTGCTCCAAACCCCATCCAACCTGGCCTGGAACACTTCCAGGGCTGGGTCACCAACAGCTCCAACAATTACACATCCTTTATGCTAACTGACATTTTGTTCAGTTCCACTGGCCATGGCTCAGTGTAGATATTTGCCTTTTATCAGTGGTGGGGGCAAGAGACACCTGAAACATTTTATTTCTAAATAAAACACATTTATTTACCTACTCCTGCTTTCCTCCACCCCACTTTGAAACTTCCCCTTTTTCTCTGGCAAGACTTGTGCCTGCTTGGATTGAAATTTAATAATTTCTGCCTTTTAACCCATTTTTTAAGAGTTTAGGCTTCTCCTCAGGAACAACTTCAGGCTCTGTTTCCCTTCCCAAGCCTCAGGCTCCCCGAGGTGTTGCTCCCTGTCTCAGCTGACCTGTACCTGAGCAGGGGATGCTCTGCCGGGTCACCGCTCCTGTTGGCATCCCCCAGGCAGGTTGGAACATTTTAATCCGTGGCACCATTCCCACAGCTGTCAGTGCTGTCTGCGAGTTTATTCTCAGCACAGTGTGAAGTTTGAGCCCTGCACAAGGGCAACACTTTTCCCTGAAATTGCTAAGACATGAGTTTTAGACTCAGTTTTCTTCCTGAGCGTACTAGAACTTGTTAGCAGGTCCTCCCCCCACTAAAAATCGGGATTGGTGTTCATTGTTCAGTGAATTTGGGGCTGATTTTCTCATGAACTTGCTTTGTTGCAACTCTGCAGAGTTTTTCTGCTCAGGCAGTGGCTGCAAAGCACCTCATCTAAAATACAGAGGAATGTTTTTTTCTTAGCACAGAAAGCCTGTGTTGCCCCACAGGTTCTGAGGGGCAAAGAGGAATCCTTCTTTATCCCTGAAAAACACAGCACTTCCTTGTGGATCCCTGCGTTCCAACCACAATCTGGTTGCTCTTTCCTCCTGTAAATGGGACGTGGCTCCAGTGATTTATCCAGGGATGGATGTGCACGTGCACCCCTGTGGGTATCAACACCACATCCACGGGAATTATCCTCCAGATTTGTGTTGGTGCACCCAGAACGCTTCTGGGAACGGAACCCTGTGTGGGCAATGCTGCTGGAAACTGGGAATTATCTGAAAGGATCATCTGGGATATCAAGACCTCGTGGCTCCACAGAGGCATCAAAAAAAAATAAAAATCTGGTGGAGAAGTTAACCCACTTGAGGAAAAATATGGAAATAACTGGCAGCAGAACAAACAGCAAAGCACTGAATAAAGAAGAGGGGAGAGGAAGTGACTGGCAGGGAAGAGCAGATGGGAGCGTTTGTAGGGAAAGTTGGTGGCATCCTGTGAGTTCCCAGGTTCCGTGGCTGTGGTGCTGCAGCAGTTCTGGGCTCCCCTTCCTGTTCTGGTTTCCAGCTCTGTGAATCAGGGCTCAAGTCTCTCTCTCTCTCTCTCTCCATCCTTGGAATTTTACTGCACAGGGAGATGTTTCATAGGGAGAAATCCTTCCCTGTGAGGGTGGTTACCCATGGAAGCTGTGGCTGCCCCTGGATCCCTGGAAGTGTCCAAGGCCAGGTTGGACGGGGCCTGGAGTAACCTGGGATAGTGGAAGATGTCCCTGCCTATGGCAGAGGGTGGGATGAGATGATCTGTAAGTTCCTTTCCAACCCAAATCATCCTGGGATTCTGGGATTTTCTGATTCCCTTAAGCTCATTCCCTCCAAACCTCCTGGGATGGTTCCTCGGGCCAGCCATGGACTTGTGCTTGTGGCCTCCAAAATGTCAGATTGTTCACTTTTTCACTGCAGGGAAGGGAGAAATATTTCACAAACACCTCCATGTTTGAAGCAAAAAAAATGGATTTATGGTTGTTGATGCAGGAAATTCCAAGGGGGAAAAAAAAAACAAACAAAAACCTGAGGCAGCAGTGAAATTGTTGCATGGGAGAGACACAAGACATTTTCTTTGACTGAAGGAAGCTGGAGCTGTGCTTTTATGAACTGCGTATCAGCCATTACCTGCTCCCAGAAGGGCTCTCCAGCCTGGATCACATGGGCATAAAACATTCCAGAAGCAGAAGGTGGAATCAGTGGGAGTATAAAACCGGTTGTCCCGGGCTGGGATTGACGTGTGGAGGGGAAGAAGGATCAGACCGTGGCAGGTTCAAATCCGGGGTGGTTTTTGTTTTTTTTTATTCCAAGGGAATAAAAAATTCCCTTTTATTCCGTGTTAAGGCATTCCAGCCACTCCACAAGGCCCCGTGGATGTTCCCAGTGTCCAAAGGGGATGCAGATCCAGGTGCCTGGTGGATGGAAATGCTCCGGGCTGGGCAGAGCAGCCGGAGGAACGAGCAGGACGGGACCTGCTTTTCTGATCCTGTTCCTGCTGTGCCTCTCTCCAGAGCTCCCCTGCCCGCTCCCAGTTGGTCTCCTTGCTAATTCCCAAGTTAAATATTTGTTCCTGAGTGGCTGCAGGACTGACAAGTTTCCTGGATCCTTTCCATGCCGTGTTTGGGGCTGACATCACCCTTTCCCTTAAAGCATTCCTGCTCCTCGGGGGCTGACCTCGGACACCACACGGAGTGCTGCCTTCCAGGATTCCGGGATTCACCGGCTCCTGTTCCTGGAAGGAGCCACACAGGCACAAGACTGCTCTGATTTCAGGGATTCCTGAAATCCTACCCCCAAATCCTACTAAAACCAAACCAACCCTTTCTTTCCATTGCTTGCAACTGCACAGTTTACATTTATGGCTCAGTTCCTCGGGGGGAATAAGTAACCAGTCCTTAAAAGCACAGAAAGGATTGATGCTTTTGCAGGAATAACTTTAAAGCATAAATACTTGTTTGTTTGTTTGTTTGTTTGTTTTTAATTGCTAAATCCTACTCTCCTAGTTCAGGGATAGTAAGGTCAGGCAGGAGACACAGATTCCACGGAGAAGTTTGTCAGGTGTTTATCATGGAACCTGTGATTTCTTCTTGGCCTTTGTGGAGCACAGACCTGTAGAGATTGATGATGAATAACAGTGAGAGAACCTTCCTCGAGAAGCAGTTGGAGGACAGGGCATTGCACTGGTCGGAATCTGGGCTGGGAATGTTGTTTGCTGAACTTCTCTTCAACTTTTCAGTGACTCAGCTTCCCTGTTTTGAAGCAGAGCTACCAGTAAGGCATTAAAACTGGATGTTATGAATGAGAAATCAAGGAAATCAAGGCAATAAGGTGTGTTCTCTTGCAGCATTTTCATCTCATGGGCAGAAGCACCAGTCAGAGTTGGAAGGTCATGAGTTAATTTTGAAGGGAGGGAACTCCTTGATAACTTAAATAAATCAGTGTTGCTTCCACTGGCAGAGCCACGTGACAATAGAAGGGTTTAGTCCTGAGGTTCAGAGCTGGTTCTGAGGTGTTCCAAACACCCAAATAACTCCTGGTTTACAGCACCAGGACTCTGCTCTTCGGGCTTTAAATTCTTTAGAAATACAGAAGCAGACAGTAACCGAGCTCATCACTCTTGAAAAGCCACCACGGGCGTGTTTTATGTAAACATGAGGATGTACAGGGGCATTTACACAGGTGGGAAAACAAGTCCCTGTGGTGAAGGAGAGTGGGAGGTTTGTGAAACCCCGAGGTTTGAATTCCAGACTGAGTTTTTTTGGGGGGGGATCACCCTGCTGCAGTAACCGAGCTCCCAGCCTTGTACAAACTTCACAATTGCTTCGAGTGATTTACCACCACACACCCATTGTCTGCAACAACTGAGCCCTCCCCAGTGTTGCTGTTTAGCGGGGTGGAGGGATCTGCCCAGGGCTGGATTTCTGCCTGCCAGACTAAAGACCTGACAGCATTTGTGGTGAAATAATCTGCTCTGTTTGCAGACTGGAGGAGAAATCCTTTCTGTACAGCTGGTGAGGTTTTGTTTTTACAGTCAAAACAGATGCAGTGGGGAGGGAAGCCACTGGGGATGATTTGCTTTAACCCTGCTGGAGTCATTAGCTGTTGGGTTCTGAACTGTTTGCTGTTTAAACACGCCGATTCCAGGCCAGCTTTCCAAGGAAAAAACTCCCATGCTGTTAGAGCTTTGATGAAGTGAAAGCTCACCCAAAACAGCAACAAAAAACCCCCCACAAAATCCAAACACCCCTCCCCTCCCTCCTCTGCTCCGTGGCCCTCAAAACCTGAAGAACATTTCCCAAGAGCACGTGCACGTTTCTTTGCTAAGCCCTGAATTTGTGGCAGTTAAATGTGCAGAGAATTAAATGTGGGGCTTTGTGGCTCTCAGGCACATTCATTCTCGGGGAAGCACTGGCTGTAAATCCAATTTTATAGATTAGAGACTTGCAGCATGATGTAGGCACCTGTTGGTTTATGGGAGCCTAAAAATACCTCCCTGGCTATAACATGGTGGGTTGTTTTTTGGTTTTTTTTTTTTCACAAATTGGAGCATGTGTATGTTTTCTGATACCTTTTAGCTGTTTTTTTTTTTCCTCTCAGTCCTTGTCTGTCACCTCAGCCCGTGGTGCCAGCTCTAATAGGGAATAATAAAGGACATGCTGTTCACTGGCTGGTTGAGATGCAGGGAGGGCTTGCCATTAGCAGTTCATAAGAGAATAAATACAATAACAGAATATAATGTAATTAATATAATATAATCTCATATCTCCCCATGGCGCAGAAAAGGCAGCCCCGAGGAGGTGACAAGGTGGGCTCTGTCACCTGTGGTGAGCTGGGTGTGATCACAGGGAAAGGAGAGATTGTCCTGAGTGGGAAAGATTCAAAGGCTCTGTTTTGTCAGGGACTAAATGAGGAGGAGTTTCTGTGGTGTGAGGGTCAAAGGAGCTCCAACCTGGCCTTGGACACTTCCAGGGATCCAGGGGCCAACCTGTGCCAGGCCCTCCCCACCCTCCCAGGGCAGAATTTTCTCCAATATCTCTTCTAAACCTCCTCTCTCTCAGTTTGCCATCAGAGCTGCGTTAGGGCTGCCTCTCCCACCCCCAGCAAATCAACACTTGGTGCTTCCCCCTCCTCCTCCCCCTCACTCCTGCATAAATATTGTCCCAAGATTTTCTCCACTCTCTTTCAGAGAAAAAACAAACAAGGGCTTTTTGGATCCTTTCGATCCTTTTCAGGGCCAGGTCAAACTTGTGACTGAAACAAATGGAGGAAGAGCTAATTGGAGGTGAGATTCAGGAATCCCAGCACCTCACACCTGAGTCTGATGCCCACAGCAGGATCCCCAGCTTTGGGAATCTCTGTTTTCCCTCCCACCTTCCCTTGATGGCATCGAGATTTCCATCCTTTCATTAAATAGGGTTCAAACTGGCCCATGGTTCAAAAAAAAAAAAAAAAGATAAAAAAAATCCCTATTTCTGAACAGGGGCAGAGGCAGATTGGGAGCTGCTGTGTTTACACAAGCCTTGTTTTCTTAGGAAACCAGGCTAAAAAGCCATGGCTGTGTTGATATAACCTCTGCTGGTGTTGGGATGGGGTTGGCTCGTGCTGAAGTGCTGATTCATCTGACAGTGTGTTTAGCTGTGGTGAAGAGAACTGGAGCAGGGTTTGCAGATAACACACAGCTATTAGCTCGAGACAGGGAGAGGGGAGGCAAGAAACAGGAAGGAAATCTGAGCTCTTGTAGGTCAATCTTTTGGTTACATTGGCATTAAATCAAGAGCAGGAGGAGAAAAATTGTGCAACAAGAATCTGAGTCTTTTTTTTTTCTTTTCTTTTTTTTTTTTCCTGGCTCGCCACTTTCTATTTATGGGAACCCAAAATGACCTGGCTTCCTGAGCTGGAAACAGCACTGACATGTCCTTGATGACAGTCTGAGTTTTACATTTCTTTGCTACATGTTTGGGAGGACATTTTTTAGCTGATGCCACAGTTTGAAAGGTGGTGGGACCTGGGACACAGGAAACACCAGGAGATGGTAATGAAGTCAGAGAATCCCAGAATGGTTTGGGTTGGAAAGGGCATTAAATATTATCCTGATCCACCCCCTGCCATGGGCAGGGACACCTCCCACCAGCCCAGGGTGCTCCAACCTGGCCTTGGACACTTCCAGGGATCCAGGGGCCAACCTGTGCCAGGCTCTCCCCACCCTCCCAGGGTGAATTTTTTCCAATATCTCTTCTAAACCTCCTCTCTCTCAGTTTGCCATCAGAGCTGGGTTAGGGCTGCCTCTCCCACCCCCAGCAAATCAACACTTGGTGCTTCCCCCTCCTCCTCCCCCTCACTCCTGCATAAATATTGCCCCCCATTCCTCTTTTCCCAACAATGCCTGCAGGAAGAAGGAGGCAGGAGCGGTCAGCACGAGGGAGATTAAGCAGAGCCATCAGCAGTCCCAACTGGTGCAGTTTCTCTCCTTTGCTGGGCTCTTGTGCTAAATTTAACCTGTCCCCCAGACAGCTCAGAATCTATTTTCTCTCCCCTGTTCTGTTCCTATAATTCAGGCTGTTCCCTGAGTGCTCCTCACCTGAGCCCAGCCTGTGTGACACAGGGACAGGGTGATGGGACAGGAGGTGACACCTCGAGCCCACCAAAACTGGGGGAAGGGTCCCCACCCACCTCAGATCAACATCAGCACCGTGAGTGGCTCAGGCACTTTATTCTCCGGAGGAGCAGGGGTTTGAGGGTGGAGCAGATGGATATCTGTTCTGTTTCTGAAATCTGAGGGACAGAAAGATTAATCTCCCCTCACACACACCTTTGCACCCGCTGCAGGGCCACCCACTGCACCCCAAACTCGATGGATATGCTTGAAGCACATATTTTAAAATGCAGCTCCCAAAAAGAAGGGAGGATGTGCATCCAGGGGGTGGTTTTTGGTCATTTAATCTCTTACCCAGACAAGAGTTGTCACAGAGACCCCCAGCATGCACCTGAGGGGAAAAGGGGGACAGAGGAAGGAAAGAGCAGGAGAAGTTGTGTTCACACACCTTCCTGGCAAGGTGAAAGAACACAGAGCTCTTGTTTGACACCTCCTGTGTGTAGGAGAATTCACAGGGTCAGGGATTTACGGAATCACAGGATGGTTGGGGTCGGAAGGGACCTTAAATCTCACCCCGTTCCACCCCCTGCCATGGGCAGGGACATCTCCCACCGGGCCAGGGGACTCACAATGGCACTTGTCATTTGGTTCATCTCCCAATTTCTTCCTCTTTTACCTTTGCAGGGCCTTGAAAACTGGACTTTACCTCTCAGTGTTTGGTTTTGGTCACACACAGCCCTTAAACAGCTCAACACTTCCAATCTTCTCTGGTCACCAGGGCCAGCATGGAAAGTGTTCCCTGCCCCTTTTACTCATTCCTACATAATATTGGGACCACAGAATTCCTGCTTTTCCTTGCACTCCCCAAAAGCAGTGACTTTTACCATCGTTCCCGTTGACAGTGAGGTGGAATCAGCTGCCACCTGGATTTTCCTAAATGCCCTCCCTCAGAAATGGACTTTATTCCACTTCTGTGGAATGTTTATTCCACTTCTCCTGCCTGCTGGGTGTTTGGAGAAGATGCTGGATGATGCAGAAGAGAATTAGGATTCACTGCTGTGCTTTCCCCTGTGCATACAAATAATACACCCACAGGGCTGGGATTATTTGTTCATAGGTGTGAGGAAATGGTGTAAATACTTCACACACAAAATTAACATTTAAAAAATGCATGAAAAGTGATTTCAACACTTAGTCCTACCTTAGATACGTTGCTTTAGTTTCTCTTCCTCTGAACTTACAGAAAGAACTCTCTTTCTAAAATCAAACACCCACAGACACCAGAGGATAATTGGGGATTAAACTGAAATAATTAAATTATATCAGTTTCTGTGGATTCTGAGTATTTGACACTTTTGTGAACACCAAAAAATCTGGAATAACTGAGGAAGTTTATAAGTTCTTTTGGATATTTTTGGTTATCCAAGAGAACTTTAAAGACTCCACCGAAGTGAATTTGCTTTGAATCTCGATCTCTCTCTGTCAGATCAGAACTACTGAGCCCCATCTGCACCAGCCAGGGTAAAACACAGCCTAATACTTTGAATATTTTGGTCTTTTGCCTTTTACTGAGCATGACTTGATGCCCAACTGTGTGAGCAGAAGAACTGTATTTGAAGAAGAATTTGAGCAAAGCAGGACTGAGTTCTGAGCTTGGAGCTGTTCAGCTCTCTGCAGTCAGTGAGACCTGAGGGCACTTCTTCTCCTTCTTCCAATCCTGCAGCTCAGAAATAAAGCCATTGGAAGGGAAAATGGCTCGAATGGTCCCCCAGACTCTGCTGTTCACATCACCTGGGCCCAGCTGGGAGTCTCTGCTCAGGAAGTTTAATTCAGGCTCAAACACCTATTTTAGTTTGAGCTCTGTCTGGGTCAGAGAAGGGAGGGAGAGTTTTCTTTCTGCTGCTGAAAACACTGTATTGTGGTGTTTGCATTAATTTGTGTGAACACACTAATTGTTTTTACCTGAGAGTTATGGTTTGTTTTTTTTTTTAGAGCAGGAGATTCTAAAGATCTCCAGCACTGATGCTCCAAATTCTTGTCTGACAGAACAAAAAAAAGGCAGGACAAGAGGTCCCAGAGGGTTTTGTGGGTGATTCTGTGATAGAGAACATCCTCAAACCAGGGATTCTGCAGAGATGGTGCTGAGTGGGGACAACACAAACAAACGAAACTGGAAATAAGGACTCAAAAGAGAACAAGTCACGTGGCTCTTACATTTTACAGCTGAGTGTTTATTCTTTCTGATTATCTTCTCTGTTTGTGTGTGAGGATGGGAAAGGGGAAACTCAGGGAACAGAATGCCTGTTTTTCCTGCTGGCCAGGGGCAGGTTTGGCCCCAGGATGGGGAATGGGAAGCAGGTTGGTGTGTGCTGGGGGCAGGAAGTTCTCAGCCCACCCCTGCTGGGTGACACCAACGCTCCTTTGTCTCCAGCCGAGGAATTTGCTGCCTGTACCACAGGCAGAATGCCTTGGATAAAATTCACAGCTGCTGTGGGTGGAGAAGAATGTCTCAAAGGGCCAAACTGAGCCTTCTTCTGGCTGGGGAGCGGGAAAGGAAGGAGGGGCAGGCCAGGCTTGTGCTTGTGTCATGGCCTCACTATGTCTGCTGGCTTGGAAGGACCAGCATCACTGGGGAGAGCTGATATTCCTGAGCACAGATTTGCTTGGGGTTGTGTTAATTGAAGGCCTCTGGTTTCTAATCCTCTCACATTTCTCACGTATTTGTTGGAGGGTTGGTTTTGTCTCAGCAACGTTCACGTTCTTCAGAGGAGAGGAGAAGGTTCTCCTGGGAGGACTTCCAGTTCTGAAAGAGGGGGCCTGGAAGAAAGGTGGGGACAGACTTTTGAGCAGGACATGTGGCCATTCCTTGGAACTGAAGAATTCAGGTGGATTTAGATGAGACATGAGGAAGAAGCTTTTCACAGTGAGGGTGGGCAGGCCCTGGCACAGGCTGGGCAGAGAAGCTGTGGCTGCCCCTGGATCCCTGGGAGTGTCCAAGGCCAGGTTGGAGTGGAAGGTGACTCTGCCCATGATCTAGATGGCCTTTAAAGGTTCCTTCCCACCCAGTCTCTTCTAGGATTTTATGATGCTGTTCCTTTTCCTGGGAATGTACCGACAGTTCGGGCAGCAGAGCCAGGGGGTTAAAGCTGCTCCTTGGGATGGGAATGCTGCACCTCTGGCCTGCAGGTTGTTCCACTTGTTGGCTTGGAACGGGAGGCAGGATCCCATTTGTGCAGGTGAAATCCCAGGGCTCTGTTCCTCAGGGTTGGCTTCCTCCTTCTTGGGCTGTTTTTCCTTGTTTGTGTTGACGCTGCCACAGGAATGATCAATCCAAGCCTTGACCTGGGGCCAGGAGGACTTGTAGGAGCCAGTCTGGAATGACTTCCCAGTGCTGTGTGCCAGAGTGACGAATTCCTGACATTCCTGCCACCTGAGCAGGTTCAGTGGCACTTCGGGAAGGGATTGGTTGGGAGCTGATTGGGCTGCTTTTAACCCCACTGGGGTGATCCTGCTGTTCCTGGTGGGACTGTGTCACCTTGGGAGGGCTGATGGCACCGAATGCCCTGCAAACTTTGGGATCCTTATTGCTGTTAAAACCCTCCTGATGGGCTTCAGGAGCCTCACAGAAATCCCCACCCCACTGAATCGATGCCTTTTAATTCCACTGAATTATTTCCTACTCCAGAAGACTATTAATTATTTATTTACCACCAACAACAACAAAAAAATCTCCAAAAGGGCAGTAATTTTTTTTTTTTTTTTAATAAGATTCTGTTTGAGCCCTCCCCAAACAACGATGCCATGTATCACTCCAGGAGCAGGGAGCTCCTTCCCTCAGTGCTCTGGGGCTGGGCATGAAATGCTCTGGCTGGGATTTTATGAGCCAAATGTAAATGTGCTTAATGAGACACGAGGGGACCACTCTGTGGCTGGGGGAGAAATGGCTTTTAGCAGCAGATGCAGACAAAAGTATTGGATTTCAGTCCACCCAAAGCCAAAGCCAAAGAGAAATAGAGCCTGCAGTCCCAACTGGAGGAAGGAGGTGTCAGAATTTGGAAGGCTGGACAGCTGTAGCCTGTTTGTGTGTTTTAAGCCATTGTTAGAGAACTGGAAATTAAACAAAAGGCCAAAAGCACATTAAATCCCTTTTTTTTTTTTTTTTTTTCCAAAAAGACCTGCAGTTGACCAAGACCACAAAAAAAAAAAAAAAAAAAGCAAGATTTGTCAGTAGTTTTAGGCTTATATGGAAGGAACCTAAAATACACTGAAAGGTTCTTCTGAGTGGGAAAACTCAAAATCAGGGAATGAGAGCAAATAATTCCCATGTCTCGTGGTGAGTGGCTGAACCCTGCCCTTCCAGAGCTCATAACCTCCATCTGAGAAGATTCCCGCTGTGCCAAGTGTTTCAATCCCAATCTGGCTGCTTGGGTAAGCCCTTTTTCCCTCAAAACTGTTGCAAAGTGACATGTTCCTGACCTTTAACAACGCTGGCATTTGGATGCTGGTGAAAAAGGAAGCAAAGAAGTAATTATGAAATATTTTTATTGGCCTCAGCAGCAGCAGCAGCAGCAGCTCTGCAGTGCAGATGGTTTAAATTACCTACCTCAGGGTTTCAGTGGAAAGCTCAGATCCATCTCCACAGTTTTAATATTTAAAGGGAGGTACTAACTTGCTGGCCTGCCTCTTGAAAGCAGCTTAATTGAGCCCTTAAAAGCTGGTAGTTGTGTCTTGTTTTGCAGGAGTCAACAAACACTTTCGCCCTGTTCATTGGCAGGGCATTACTCACACCCAGACAAGGAGGGATTTCCCTCCCTCCCCCCCAGACTGTTCCACCTTCCAGCAGAACATGAATCCTAAAGGATCCTGAAGGACTCCACTCCCTTGGCTGTGTGGTGGCTCAGGTCAAAGTGGGGATCACAGAGTGGTTTGGGTGGGAAGGGACCTCAAAGTCCATCCCATCCCACCCCCTGCCATGGGCAGGGACACTTCCACCAGCTCAGGTTGCTCCAGCCTGGCCTTGGACACTTCCAGGGATCCAGAGGCAGCCACAGCTTCTCTGCCCAACCTGTGCCAGTGTTTTGTCACTCCCATTGTCAAGAACTTCCTCCTTACACCCTGCTCTTTCCTCTCCACCCCACTTTCACTTACTGGTAACCAGGTGCTACTTTCAGCCAGCTCTGGTGTTTGCTTCTTTTTTCTCTTTTTATTGTTATCTTCCTTCTTCTCCTTCTCCTTCTCCTTCTCCTCCTTCTCCTTTTCTCCTTCTCCTCCTTTTCTCCTTCTTCATGTTTTCCTTCCTCTTCTTCTTCTGCTGTTTCTGTTTCTTCTGTCTTTTTATCTTCCTTTTTTCCCCCTCTAGTTTATTTATGAATTTAATTAAGTATTTATTTATCTATTTATTTAAGTATTTATTTATTTATTTATTTTCTAGTAGGGTTTTCTTTGGGCTTAGAGAATGGATTAGCTGGGACAAAAGAGCCCCATGCCCCTCTCTGGTGTCTGTGCCCTGCTGGACCACCTGCTAAAACTGTTCAAACATGATTCCCCTTGGAGTCCTGTGCACATTCCCTGCTGAGTGCCAGAAAAATGTGGCAAGGAAAGGCACCTGGGGGCTGGTTTGCTTCAGTTTTTATGGAATTATGGAATCCCATAATGGTTTGGTTTGGAAGGGACCTTCAAGCTCATCCAGTCCCACCCTGGGCAGGAACACCTCCCACTATCCCAGGTTGTTCCAAGCCCCATCCAAGGTATTTTCAAGCCCAAAAAGCCCCACCAGGCTGTCGTGTCCCGGGGTTTCTTCTGCTCCTTTGAAACAGGGACTGAAACAAGGCAGCTCTTCCCTTCTTACCCTGGCAGTTGTTGGTATTTTTAAAGCCATCTGGGGGAGATTCATTAATTATTTTGCTTTTTTTTTCCCCCCCTTCCCCTTCCCTCCAGTGGAACCCCACACAAACACCTCATTTAGGCCTTTTGCTCTTTCAGAGAATCACACAATCCTAAAATGGTTTGGGTGGGAAGGGACCTCAAGGATCTCCCAGTTCCACCCCCTGCCCATTAAACAGGGACCCCTCCCACTATCCCAGGTTGCTCCAAGCCCTGTCCAAGCGGTGCTCAGCTTGAAGCAGCCGGGAAGTCAAACTGGAACCACAACTCCACCCAAAAACACACACACGGAGCTCCGAGAGAGCCACAAACCCCCAGTTCCCTCTTGGGCTCTGCAGGGAAAAACCTCCAGCTCTGAAAAGCCTCTGACTGCTGCTTTTTTGCAACAAGTCAAACAGATGGATTGGAAATAGTATTTACTGTTTATTTCCCCGGCATATCAATATGTGAGGAGCCAGTTTAATTTTACGGGCTGACTGCAAACAAACCAACCCACGCCGAAGCAGTGGAGTAAACACTGGTGTGTTTTGTTTCCCATCCACATGTTGGGCAGTTTAGGGGGCTGATGTTTCTGTTTTCACTGGCTACCTCTGACTGGCCCGATTTGAAGCCTTGTTCAGTAGGAGGAGAAGATTATGGGTTAAGGGATTTTGTGGGGAATTGCCACACACAGCCGTTGTTCCACGGCGCTTCAGAGGGTTGTCACTTCAGAACTCACAGGCTGGAACGAGATTTCTACCTATTTCAGAGCTGTTAAATTTCCTTTTGCGTGAGAGGGACAAGTGTGAAGCCGTTGCCAGGTACTCTGATGGTGGGTTTATGGCGCAGCAATCTGTTCCTTCCTCTCTTCCCCGGCTCCTGCTTGTGCTTTATTTTCTGGGCTGGCTTCTTGACCTGTCTGGGAGCCAGCTGAGAGCCCCCTAAACCAGCAGAAAAATCAACACTGCCAACAAGGAGGGTGGTTTGGGCCGATTTACTGCCCAAAGCTGGCTCATCCTGAGGGCAGACCAGTACCAGGAATGGGATGGGGACACGTGGCTGGGGACAGAGAGGGTGAAGTGACGCCTTTCGAGCCATGAAAGGGCTCAGCTGAGCTGTGTCCCTGAACTCTGCACTCCAAACCACGGCAGGTTTGTCACCACCCAGCCTGTGTGCCATTAATTTACCATGTGGCCCAGCAAATTAGCTCAAATGTCAGCTCTTGCCCAGCCTGTCCCGCTGGCCACGTGTGCTTCCAGCTGCAGTTCCCCCAACCAGCAGCTCGTGGAAATTGAGACCAGATGAACCAAGGGAATGCAAAAAAAGGGCGAATTGAATATCCTCCCCAAATTATTCACTTATTTCAACAAACAAGAAGCACACTGATGTAATATATGACTGGTCTCGATGCTAAAAGCAAATCAAGAGCTGGAATGTACTTACGTGGCGAGACAGTAAATATCTTCGAGTCCTTATAATCCATTAAATTGCAAGAGTATGTCTGCCTGTCTAAATGGAAGGAGACATCTCTTCTCTCCACCACCACTGTCATTTACTCCTCCGCTTCCTGCTTCTTTAGCCTTTTCTTTTTTATTTCTTTTTTTATTTCTTTTTTTCTTTTTTTTTTTTTTTTTTTTTAAATAGGGCTCCCTTTGTATGTGTGAAACTACTGCTACTCCCACTGAAGTTTTCTCCTGAGAGCAGAGTTAAAGTGCAGTGGAAATTGGTGCAGCAAAGATGCAGCTTTTTAACCCCTGGGAGCTGCCCCGTTGTGGTAGCAGAGGATGGGGTGACACCAAAATTGGGCTGAGACACCCTCACCCACCCTGTGCTGTGCCTTGGAGCTGTTTGCTCTGCTTTTGGGGGGTTTGCTGTCGCCTCCTGGCCTGGTGATGCAGATAAATGTTGGCTCATAATCTTTGTCACGATGCTTTATCCTGGCAGGGGGCTTTGCAAGTGGGCCTGGCTCAGGGTTCCTGCGTGTCTCAGCAGTGGGACCCGAGGTCAGGGTGCACACAGGGGGTGCAGGGGTCCCACAGTTCATGTGGTGTCCCAGTGGGTTTGTTTTCCAGTTTATGTGGTGTCCCAGTGGGTGTGTTTTCCAGTCCATGTGGTGTCCCAGAGTGTGTGTTTTCCAGTTTATCTGCCTGTGTTAAACTGATTTGTCCCCATCTCTCCGGTTGCCCTGGAAGGATGTTTTGTGTGCAAGTGGAGAGACTGAAAATACAGTGACGAGTGTGGATGTTTAGTCTTGTTCTCCACTCTGCACATCCTGGGGTTGGTTCCCATCCATGTGCTGGCCCCTCATGACTTCAGCTCATCGTCAGGTACACCAAAGTGCAAGAAAGAGGTGTCTTCCCCTTTTTCTCCCAGTCTTTCAAAACCCTAAGGTTTGAAATCGTTTCTCTGGGTTCTGGGCTGTGTGATGCTTTCTATCGGGTCACATATGGCAAAATTGCTGGGAAATCAGGTCTCTCTCCCATGGGAATGACGTTCCTGGAAAGTTTATGGGTTGGCTGATGAAAATCTCTGCAGGGCATTTCTCCCCCAGGCTCCTCAGCCCCTCCCTGCAGCTCAGAACCCACATTTCCCCTACACTTCCAAATCCCAAAAGTCATCCTTTGTAAATCAGGTTGTGGTTGTTTATTGCCAGGGCACCTGTCTGGGGTTGGGTTTGGTAGGAGCATCTCTGTGCTCCTGGAATTTGGAATTCTTTGCCTCCAGGAGATCACAGTTTGTTTCACTTCTTTTTCTGGGCCTCCTTTTTTTGAGCCACTGAAACCTCATCCAACCACCTCTTCTGCTTGACTGAAATATTAATGAATCATTAATCCAAATAGCAAATGATGTAGCGAGACATCAGCCAAAATCTCAAGTCTAAAGACTTTTTACACCCTTAGTGTTATAATTTTACATAAATAATAGGGACTGGCTTGAATTCTTTATGCGAAATTATGGATGGGTTTAATTTGTGCTGCTTATTACAGACCAGAAACCATCTTTCAATTAGGGACTTGGGTGGTTAGGATTGTTAGGAGTTTACTGACCCCAAAAACCACCTCTTTGACAGAAGCTGAGAAACCTCCACTTCATTCAGCTTGAAGGGTTTTACTTCAGTGTGTTTGAGTCAGGGACAGAACCGAAACACGAACAGCATCGAGCTCTCCCACCCTCCAAAACGTGATTGGCGAGTCAGTCCCACATCTGCTGGTTCAGTTCCCCATCTCAGGTGTCCAAGCAGGTTCCTGAGCAGCAGATTTTTGTGTTTGAACCCTCGGACCTGGAGGGTTTTGTGTTTTCCACGATCATTCCCTAACTTTTATTAAAAATCGTTTTCCACTTGCTGAAAGAGCGATTTTTAAGTGTTGCAGTCCAGGCTGTCACCAGATGTGATGTCAAAGATGTTTTCTTTGCCTGAAAACATCTGGACAGTGGGAACAGGTTTGTGTCAGGGGAAAGTGGACAGTTATTCCAAACCTTTCATTTTCTCTGCTGCAAATTAACAATTGCATGCCATTCAGAATATCCACCCTGCAAATTAACAACTGCATGCCATTCAGAATATCCACCCTGCAAATTAACAATTGCATGCCATTCAGAATATCCACCCTGCACATTCTGGCTGAACAAACCCAAACTAGGATATAATAAAAAGAAGCAGGCAGCTCTAGAGATGGGCATGTTCAGACTGGAAATATGGGGTTATTCCCACTGAAACACCACTGCAAACGTTCCTGGTGAGGTGGGAAGGGCCACCCTCAGGGTTATTAAAGAGGTTTTTTTGTCAGCCCAGGACACACGAGCAGCTGCAAAGCTGTGTCCATTCAGAGCCTTTGGAACAAGAAACTGGGCCCTCAGGACACACCAGGAACGTTTGCAGGGGTGCAGTGCTCGTGTTTGCCACCCGTGGCTTGTGGCACTTCATTAAAATCTCCCCTTGCCTTTGATGTTGGGTGTCCACGATTTGTCTCCTTTCATTTCAGTGAGCAAGCAATAAAAACTGGTGACCCTCCTCGTTGGTTCCACCTCAAGAATTGGGTGCTCAGGCCTCTGTCACCGAATCAGAGTCGAGAATTTCCCGCCGCTCGCACAAATAGAAAAGAGCAAGGAGGGAATTATTTATAGAGCTCCAGATCCTGCAGCCTCTGAACAACAGATTAAAGGCACTGGTGGTTATTTCGTGCTGCAGTGAATGTTTTACTAATTATGAGCCGCCTAGTTTCCTTCCAAATATCAAGAATGGGAAGAAAACAAATGTTTAGCAAACTAAGCGCCGAGTTTATGTTTCAAACAAATCTGTGAGAAAAATGTGTCTTGCGTTCACAGCGGGCTCCGCTCTATTAGTCCCTCACGGGGATCTGAGAAAAGCAGGCAGGATAAGTGCAGGTTTTCAGAAAACTGCCATAAATGCCGTTCTGCAACTGTAAATAAAAGCACAACTTGTGTGGATCAATCTCTGGTTCAAGGTGGAAGGCGATGTTTGCTTGTGGTGGTGAGAAAGGCCCTCGTACCGACAAACCTCTTGTGCAGAACATTTGTTTGGCAGCAAAATACAGGACAATTCAGGGCTAGAAATTCATATTTTATGTGGGATGTGATGATAACACTCAGGTGTTTGTGACTGCCCCGGTCCTGGAATGCTCAGGGTCGCACTGGAGGGGGCTTGGAGCGACCTGGGATAGTGGAATGAGGGTGGAACTGGAGGGCTCTGAGGTCCTTTCCAACCCAAACCAGTTTGGGATTCACTCCTGAAGGTCCAACACGGTTCCATTGCAAATATTCCTAAAGGTTCACAGGAGCAAAGTGCTCCCACCTCAGAAACCCAACCTGCTGGGTGACTTTGGGCAGGTTGCTCTGCTTTATCCATCAGGAAAAGCGCTTTGCAAAAGTTCTCTAAAATCTGCTGATGAGAACCATTTTCATGCCTTTTATTATTTTATTTTATTTTTTTTTTTTGCAGCTGTGAACACTTTTCATGTGAGAAAAATCCCGCACAGTTATCCGTAGATCCATCACCAAACATCACAAAAAAGAAAAAGTCCAAAGAACTGTGCTTTATTTATTTATTTATTTATTTATTATTACATCGGTTAGAGAGGATTAGAATCTGATATTTTCAAAAATAAATAAAAATAAAAGGGATTATTTGAGCAGCTCGAGTTCAAAGGCGGCAGCTCGCAGCGAGTCTGTGTGTTTTGAAGTTTGTAAGGAAATATTCTGGAGCCATTAGGCTGCTGCTGCTGCTGCTGCTGCTGCTGCTGCTTGGGAGCAGAGGGGGGACTTTAATTAAAGTTTGCAGGCAGAAAAGAGGACGGGGAGAGTTTTATAACCACAGGCTGATATTTTTGAAAGGCAGAGTCGTGTTTTGCAATGTGTAAAAGCGCAGGTTTGGAAGGTGAAATTACCAGGATTCACCTGAAGTTCCTGGATTCTGGGATTTCACTGTTCTCAGGACAACATCCTGAATATTTCATCCACAAGGCTCCTACATTTCTGAGTATACTAAAAGGGCTTGTGTGACTAGAAATGAGCTATAAATCTTCTTTTTTAGAGAAATCTACAAGTTCAGTCACCAAAGGGCTCTCCTTTGTTTCTTTCTTTGTTTCATTCCTGCATTTCCCATTACACAAGGGTTGCTTTTCAGTGTTTCGTACTCAGTTTCATAAACCTTTTGCATCCTTATATTGAAATTAGTGGTGGTGCTTAAACACCCTTCTTTTTCTAGTTGCACCTTGTACTGCTGTGTGATTTTGGGGGGCTTTGTTGGTTGTGCTCCTTGATTCCTCTCCACTCTTTTGACGTGGCAAGAATGCCAGAAAATAGGGAATTTCGGAAGGCATCCTAATCCCCCTCCTTTTTAAGGGGAATTCAGGGAACTGTTGCCAAAGCCTCTGATCACTGAAGGGTCAAGAGGAGGGAGGCAGAAGGTGCTCAAGAATCATGGAATCACAGAATCATTTTGGTTGGAAAAGACCTTTAAGATCATCAGGTCCAACCGTCCCCCAGCACTGCCCAGGCCGCCACTGACCCCTGTCCCCAAGTGCCACATCCACAGGGCTTTGAAATCCCTCCAGGGATGGGGACTCCACCACTGCCCTGGCCTGGACAGCCCTTCCCATGAAGGAATTTTCCATCATATCCAACCTAAACTTTACCTGGCACAGCTGGAGGCCGTTCCCTCTCCTCCTGTCCCTGTTCCCTGGGAGCAGAGCCCGACTGTCCCCCCGAATCCCCCCTCCTGTCAGGGATTGCAGAGCCAGAAGGTCCCCCCTGAGCCTCCTTTTCTCCAGGCTGAGCCCCCCCAGCTCCCTCAGCTGCTCCTGCTGCTCCAGCCCCTTCCCAGCTCCCTTCCCTGGAAACGGGGAGGTGCAGGGAGGCTTGGGAAGCCTTTCCTAATTTACCGACACCTCACCCTTGGGAACACCTGCGATCTTTACAATGAACAAGGCGTCATTTTTTTTCTCGGAGCTTTCACCTCCTGTCTCATTGTCAGAATTTCCACCTTCCTTTAAAACAAAGCTTTCACTCTTCTGAGTTACAGGAGGGAAAACTTGGAACCACGGGCCCAGCTGTCGCGGCGCCAACCGCTTGTCACTTGTGATTTCACCACCTAAATATGTGAGAGAAAGTGGCATTATTTGGACCTGTCTGGGGAGTGCTTTCATGTTCTGTGGCCCATCCTTGGGATCCGAGGTGTCCTTTTGTTTCCACACGTTAAATAACGTGTTACTCATCAGTTTTTCCCCCCTTTCCCGAGACGAGGAATTATCAGATCCGTGTGGGTCTGAGTCCCTCCTGACTCTGTTCCTTCCAACTTGGGTCAAACGAGACAAATTTTAGATCTTCAGCACAGGGCTAAATTTACCCAGTTCTGCACACTTGATTTGGCAAAACCATATGGACTTTTTGATACATTCCTCAGAGCTCCTCTGAATCCGTTTCCAAAGCCTGTATTCCTGGATTGTACCCACTGTTCAGTGGGAGGTGTAGAAGAACAACGCCTATTTTTGGGAGGAAGATTTCCTGTGAAAGTTCCCTGCAGCTACAGCCTCCGAGTGTGGAAGGGGCCAGACCTGTCCTCCCACCTCCTCCCACGCTCCCACAGCTCCCCTGGGATCAGGGATCCCGCAGCCGGACACGGGATCGGCTCAGGGATGGACCCAGCGCTGATATCCTCCCCGTCCTTCAGGCTCAGCTTTCCAGAGCCCCGATCCAGAGAAGGTGGAGATGCAAAAAAGAGGGGTCTAGGGTCAGCTTTAGCTATTTCTGCAGTTCCACTTGAGTTTCTGCTGTGGGTTTTCTGGTGGAAAATCCCCTTTGAACCCGCTAGGCAGGAATTTCCACAGGAAAAAATGTATTTGCTAAACACAAGCTGTGGAGCAGCTGACGGATCAATCCCCGGTGATTTGCCTGCAAGTCATCCTGTGGGATACTGGAAGTTTGAATGCTGTTCCCTGAGCAGTTTGCTCTGAGGGTGAGAGCTGGAGATGTGTTTTCTGAGCTTCCAGGGGGACTGGAGCCCGATCCTGCAGCAATATCCGATGGGCTTCATCCATAAAACACTGGAGGCACAGGCCCTGGGAAGTGGAGGTGCAGTAATAAGAGGCTGGCAGAGAAAAAAAACTCTGAGCTGCTGAAAAGAAAAAAACGCATTTGAGAATAATCTGAGCCTCCTTTATGTTTCAGAAACAACAACTGCATAAATTGCCTCGTAATTGCTTTTTATTCTTTTGAGAAATGTTAAAATTGTAAGTAGGATTTTTTTTTGTTTCCAGTTTCTGTCAGTGGGCTAAAAATCAGATTATTTGTACCTGAAAGGAGAGAGCCGAGCCCAGGGGTAGGAAACAGAGGGGTGCTGGAATATGCTGAGGAATATAATAAGGAATTAAATAATAAGGAATTAAAAAATGAGCCAATGGGAAAAAAATCGTGTATCTAAATGCAGAGGCACCTTTTTTTCTCCTGTTTCCCCAAACACTCTGGTGCTGGTTTGCCCCGTGCAGAGCTGGCTCAGGGAGCTCAGCTGGCAGAAAAGAAATTGCTGTTTTTTTGTGGAGCTGGTTCTTGGCTGCCTCGTTTTCTGCACTGATTCACCCCGAAGTGAGACAAACTCCGAAGGCAGGAGTGGGCAGGACAGCAGAGGAGCCAGGACACCTCCTCCTAATTTCAGATCACCTTTAGGTGGATTTAACCCTCCCTCTAAAATATCCTTCTTAGCATTTTAGAGTGATTTTTAAGTTCTGGGTGGCAGCACGGGTCTGGGAAACACAAGTGCCTTCATCAGTTCAAATAAGTGTGGCAAGTCTGGACTCCTGGGGGTTAAAATTTGGGTTTGCTTCTGTGTGTGCCTGTGTTTGGCAGGGTTTGTAAGAACAGCAACATACAGAAATTCGCTTTCAAAAATAAAACCAGAATTGTCTGCATGTTTTTCTCGGTAGAAACCATTAACTTGGAGCCGAATGCACCATTTTGCTTCACATCAAATGTTTTGCTTCGAGCTTTTAAACACTCTCCAAGTTTCAGATCTCCTCTGCTCTGCTCTAAAATCCAATCTGAACTTGCAAATAGTTTGTTTACTCCAGAATTGTGGTTGGTTTTTGATTTTTTGTTTGTTTTTTGGTTTTTTTTTTTTTTTGGAATATAAACGATTCCTTTTTGCTGCCAGCTCTCCCTCCTATGCAGGCTGGTGGAGTTGGGCCACTTCCCCTCCCCAGCACTCCCAGTGAGTCAGGGCTGCGGGTGGAACTGGAGCTCTGTGGTTGCCAAGAATAAAACCCCACTGCTTTGGAGAGCAGAAAACTTCAGGGCATCATTTTGTTATTTTTATTTTTTTTTTTTTTTTTTTGTTTAATCGCCGTGAAAACCCGAAAAGCTGCGCTTCAGCATCCGGATATTTTTGTATTGCTGACGGTCCCTCGTCTTTGAAATCAAAAATATTCAGCGCACACGTGGGTTCAAAAGCACCAAACCCCATCCAAATGCAGCTCGTGGTGTCTCAGCCTGCTGAGAGCTTCACCTTCATCCAAAAAAGCCACCGAGGCCCTTGGCCACGTCCCTCATCCCGTGGTGTTTGGAGGGTTTGTTCCCGGGTGGGTTCGACCCCCAGGAAAGCTCCCCTTGCAGTCCAGTATCCAGTTGGCTGAACCGACAACTTTTCTGGAAACTCCCCTCAAATCTGAGCTAAAATTAATCTCTCTTTGATGCTGAAATCACAGCTGTGACAAATATCCAGCCCTCTCCGTGATTCATGTGTTCTCTCCGAATGGGAAGTGTCAGAGTAGCACAATTTAGGAACTTGTGTTCACTTCCCCCTGCTTCAGCAATTCTAATTTAACGCGGGATCAGTCGATCTCCAGACCCCACCCTGCTGTTACCTGCCTACATCTGACTCTTTCCCATTTTTCCAGCCTTTCCCTTCCACCTGAACACAAAATATTCCGTGTCCTGCGGCGTGACCGAGCGGGGGGAGCGTTTTCCGCACTAAAAGCTGCAGAACTGATTTCAAATCTGTTTTTTTTACCCCACGGAGTATTTTCTTGTGTCAAAACGTGCCCCAGTTTCACCTGCAGAGTGTGTTTATCTTCTTTCTCTCTCTCTCTCTCTCTCTTGGCAGAGTTCCTTCGAGCCTGGTGACCCCGCAGACCACGTGCCCACCTTACCAGAAGGTAAGACAGTGCTGGACACCCTCAGAGGTGCTTTCAGAGCTCGGTCCTGCTCCCCAGGGATCCCAAAAAGAAGGGCTGACACCTGCTTTCCTGTTGTTCCCACCTGGATTAGGACACACCATTCCTGTACAAGTCCCTCCCTGCCTGGTAAATTAATTTGCAAACTTCTCCTTTCACCAGAGCCCCAAACCCCAGTTTGGTGCACGCTTCGAAGTCACACTTCCTGCCATTTTTTTTTTTTTTTTTTGCCTTTTGGTTCCTTTTAAACCATTTCAACACGTTAGAATTGGTTTCCTGCACGTCACAGTTGTTTCTCTGGCGATGGGTGTGCGTTTGAGGCAAGAAATCCCGGTGGTCCTTTCCATGCAATTAAATTAAAAAATAGCCGTGGGGATCCTGAAATGAAGATACAATTTCTCTGCAGAACTGTCATCCTACCTGGCCCCTTCAGCTGAATTCTTGCTGTTCTCTCCCTTGGGGATGAAACAATGTGTGTTTTAAGGCTGGCGTTTCTCTTTCCTCTCTCGTGGCCGCTGGAAATGTGTAAATGAAACCTCCTTGTGTGGAGCAGCTGGGAGTCGTGTTTAAAACCCTGGCGTTAAAGCGAGCGAATGAAATAAGCAACAAAGTTAAAACCTGCACGCTGAGGGGCCAAAGCTCTATCAGAGTCATCCCAGCCTTAGCAGGAACAGCTGAGCCCAAGGGAAAACACTCCTGGGAAGGAAGGGAGCTCTGCTTGCACATCGTTCTCCTGGTCAGGACTCGCTGTAAGAACTCGCCAAACCTTCCTCGTTAAAATCAGGTGGTCCCAGTTGTGAGAGATTGTTAAAAAAATTCACCTGCATTAGAGGGGCTTGCTTGAACTGGGGCTGATTTGGTTCTCCTGCTCACAGCAGTGGGGATGCAGTGAAATGCAGCTCGTCCTATTTGACCGAGGCAGCAGCAAAAGGAACAAATCCGGGCCTGGTTTTGTAAGGAATATTTTGTTTCACGTGACAAGAGGAGTGGAAAAGAATTATTATTTTAGAAAGGTCAGTTTATAAATGCCAGTCCTGCTGGTGGAGCGTTGAACAGCTCAGTCAAAGGTGAGGGATTTGGGGTTTTGTCTTTTTGTGGTGATGCCTCAACCCTGCACTTTGTAGGGTTCCCCTCTCTGAGAAAGATTTTTAGGAGGGCACCATCACCCTCTGCCTGCCCCTCACTGTGTCACCCTCCACCAGAGGAGGACCAGGCTCCACACTCTCATTTCCACGTGGAATTTGAAGCTGCTCAGAAAACATTTTATTCTACCTTTGACTTTCCTTTTTTTTTTTTTTTTGGGGGGGGGAAGGTTAAAAAACTGTTTTTACCTGAATTCTCCTGAAAAGTTTAGATGAATTTAGATTTTTAAGGGCAAGCTTTGGAGGCAGTTTACTGTTTTGTGAGTCAGGAGGGGCTCGAAGCTGGTTGGGAGGGGAATGGCTGAGGCCACATGATGCCTTTCAAGTCAAAGACAGCTCCACTTGTTCAAGAGGTGCTTTCATGTGGTTCCCAAGGGAAATTGTGACTTCTTGTGAAATGTTTAGAAGAGGGCCAGTGTTCAAGTGCCTGGTGGGCAAAGCTCTGCTGTTTCAGCCCCAAACACCTTTTTGCAGCTAAATTAAACACGTGCTGGTGATGAATGGAACACCTCTGGAAGAAGCAGGTTGAGCAGGAGTTTAATATCATTGACAAATCAGATCCCCAAACCCTCCTCTCCTTCACCTTAGTGAAGGTGGGAAGAGTTAGCAGATAAAGCACCAGGAACCTTCAAAAACTCCTCTGTGCTGCAGATTTAGTGATGGATTGAGCCAAGCAGGAGGGGAGAGCCGGGCTGTGGGATCCCAGAATCACTGAGGCTGGAAAAGCCCTCCAAGATCAGGACCCTTTGTGGGGCTGCTGCTTTCCCAAGGTGCTCAAATCCTCTCCTGGTTGCAGCAGGCCCCAGAGTTTGGATTTCCAGAGGTAAATACAAACCTATTCACGTCTTGTTCTCTGTGTCTTGTGCTTTCCATAGCACAGAACATTATCTTGACTTTGTTGGATTGTAGCTTGTCTTGGAGGGTTCCCTTAATTTTTACTTTTGTAATTTGGTAGTGTTTGAAATGAAAAGACAGAAACATTCACAGCAGCGTTAATTTCTGCCCCCCTGGTATTTTCTGCTGCCGAGGTTTAAGATTTCCAGGGCACTCAAACTCGCCTGAATTCTGTTGTCTAAGGGGTGGCAACAGAAAACCAAGCTGTGTGTGACATCCTCACTCAAACACCCCAAATCCTCAGCTCACAACCGAGTGATAATAAAGTTGAGTCTGAAACCACTCAGACAAAAAAAAACCAAACAAAGAAGCCTTAATTTATCCCACTGTGCCAAACACAAACAGAAGAACCTTTAGCTCCCAAGGTCATCAAAATATTCATCAAAATATTCAGCTAACTGTGGTGGGTTTAGCTTCTCTCTCTATGTTTTCTTCTAACCCAAGAAATGGTGGTTTTTTTGATGTGTAAATCAGCGTTTTCTCCTATTTTAAGTGTTGGGTCATCAGTCACTGATGCCTTTATGACTCCTTTGCTCGTGCCAACCTCTGATACATTTTTAGACAAGCTCTTCTTCACTCACAGTGTCATCAGTGCCTGTGTGTGAAGTGGGCAGGAGATGCCTGAGCCTGGCCCAGGAGTGTCTGCGTGGCCAGAGGCAGCCCAGGCCTGGGGGGGTGACTGATGGGCTCCCATTTAAACCCATTTCACCACTGGCAGCACCAATTTGTGTCCTTCTCTTCTCTCCCAGCCATCAGTTTTCATTAAGCTGATAGAAAATGGTTTAACTGCACGTAGGAGCCAACAATTATGGATTATAAAGCTAATTTGTTCAATTTTTGGAGATATTTCTCTCTCTTACAAAGCATTTTCCCGGTCTGTATTTGCCATCAGTGGCAGGAATATAAACTATAAAGTTTACCCCTTGGTTTGCAGTGATATTTTAGCTGGAAATCAGTGTTGGGAAACGAGGAGGATCTTCCAGAGGCAGCAGATTCTGAGAGGAGCAGGAGCAGTGTGACCATCCCGAGGGTGAATATTAGCAGGGCTCCTACATTTGGAAGGCATTAGGTAGTTTATGTACTATTTTATGCATGGAGCCTCCTAATAGTTACTTCTCATGGATCTGCAAAATAGAAAGGACTTTAGGTTAAAGGAACAGTCATGAATCATTTATGAGATATTATCTGCGAAGATGGATTGGTTCCATCTGGTGCAGTAATAAAAATAATAATGCTTAGCAATTACAGAAATGCTGTACAGGTTTCCAGTGTGCATCACCAACATTAATCTAAGATCTAGCCCATAGCAGAGTTTTTAAGAGCTTGTAAAAAGGGGCTTCTTCAGCTGGTGCATCCCAGGTTGTTTGTTTACTTTTAACGAGGGAAATTCGTCGTGGTGGAGTTTTTAAGCTGGTTTGGAGAACTGAGTTGTAGCTCCTTGGCCTGAAAAGGTGGGCCAAAAAATGAGTTTCTTGTCCCTTCTGTTAGTCTGAGGTGCTGAAAGTGTCCAAGAGAACTCCAGCTCTGCAGGCAGGTGCTGATTATCATACAAGAGATGGGAAAGTCCTGCAGGACTCCCATCATCTCGCACTTATTTGTTAATTTGTGTCTTGTGAGCAGCTCATGGATTGAAAGACAAGGGATTCTGAAGCAGAATAAGGGTCTGACAGTGGGTGTGTCCAGGTGTCACATTTGAAATATGGGATATATTTCGTATATAGGATCTTGTTACCTGAAAGAAATAACTCCTGTTCCTCCTCGGGTTTTCATTTGAATTCTTGGAGAAAAGGGAGTGATGATAACTTCAGGCAAAAGGAAATCTTGGAATATCTGCTGGGGTGGTTTGTGTGCTCCCCAGCAGACAGAGGTGTGGCAAGCCAGGCAGGATTTACATAAATGCAATCAAATATGTAAGTATATAACTGATATTTTGAGCATGTCCACGGGCTCTGTGAACACACAGATCAAAACATCCTCTTACATTTTATTTAAGAACGTGTGTGCAAGGGTGGCTTGGGGCTGGCTGCTCTGCAGTGCAACCTGTGACCTTGAAAGCCAAGGTGCCACGTGAGCTCTGGCCTTGCAAATCTGTTTATCTGCCCACGTCAGAGATAAGAGCCGGGCTTTGCACCGAGCAAGGGGCACTAATTCCATTAACTCTGCTCAGAAGGAGTGTCTGTGTTTGACTGGGCTGGATTTTCACCCACTGAATGTTTGGCTTGGAAACATTTAACATTTAACATCCTCCTGGAGAGTGGAAAGGTTTCAGTGTCGCTAAAACATTCATTGGACCAAACGAGACGTGATTTCCTCAAGCAATATTCTGTTAATTCATAGATAATGAGATTAATTAAAAGAGTTGGGGGGAAAAAAACTCCAGTGTTTCATATGCAGGGAAAATGATGGGATGATTCAGTCATCTCTAGGTGCTGCTCATCATTTGTGGAACAGAGCAACAGTTTGGTACCAAGTACCCTTTTAATCAGGAGTGACCTGGAAAGCAGCTCTGCCTCCTTATCCCGTTATCTGGGTTAGTGTTACACGGAATAACCTGCCCGTGGAGGAGCTTTAGCAGGGCAGAGTCCATCCTGGCAGCTCCCAGGTGCTGCTGGACCTGCTCTGCTCCCAGCCTGGAGCTTCCCGTGTCTCCTCCTGCTGGGGCTGCTCTGGTGTCCTCACCCGGACACCTCTGTGGTCATCCCAGAGCTCACAGCACAGGATTGTGTCCAGATGGTTCTGGGAGACTCCACACCCTCCCTGGGCAGCCTGGCACCCACACAGGGAAGAAATTCCTCCTGTCCAGGTGGAATTACCTGGGTTTGAGTTCCTTCCCGTTCCTCTTGACCCATTGCTGGGCCCCCTCAAGCAGAGCCTGGCCCATCCCTGCAGACCCTGACAGACACTGGGGAGGTTCCCTCTCAGTGTCTGAACAGCCCCAGCTCCCTCAGCCTTTCCTGCTCCCAGAGATGCTCCATCCCTTCAGCATCATCATCTTCCAGGAGCTCCATGTCCCTCCTGTCCTGAGGAGCCCAGAGCTGGACACAGCACTGCAGATGTGCCTCACAGTGCTGAGCAGAGGGGCAGGATCCCTTTGGTTCTCCTGCCTCTTCCCACCTGTCAAATTGTGGCTGAAAGAGAAATTATTTCTTGTAAACTTCTTTTCCTTCCGTGCCTCCCCCAAAGCCTGGAGTGCACCATGGAAATGCAGGTGCACATCAGGCTAGTAAATAAGTGCTGTGTTCTTTCTTTCTTTCTGTTCTTTCTCTCCTTAAAAAGTGATAATTATAGTTGAAAATGTTGTCCCAGAGGTCCAAAATAATTTTTCCAAGAAAATGGTCTTTGGTCATTTCCACTCAGATGGGAGCTCAGCAGGTAAAGGGTTTGAGAACATTTTAAAAAAAAAGATGAGTTACCAAACACCAGCACTGTTTGTTTAGAATATATAACTCCCTTTCTTCCACAGCAGGGTGGCACACAGAGCTGAGCTGCAACACCAAGTCATGTGCTGGGTTATCTGGTGGTAAATGGCTCAATAATCGTGATAACATCAGAAATCACTATCACTCCTTGCTGAGAAATTACTTGTTACCATCCTCCTGCTTAAATACGGCTGTGATAGCTCTGAAATTATTTCCAGGGCTTGTTTGGAGGCTTCCCCTCATTTAACCTTTCAGATTCTGCTTACAGAAATAAAAAGCTTTGTGTGCCTGGGTGGGAAATTCTTGGTTCTACCTTTCCCAAGCTGAGCTGCCTTTGTCCACCTTCCCAGTGCTTTCCAGCCAGGTGTGATGTTGAGCAGGTTCCATTTTATCTGTTTTAGTGTCTTATAAAGATCTTGCTTTGTAAAATGTGCAGGGAAAAAAGGTGTTCATGGCTAATGAGAAATAATCTTAACAGAGCTCGTCCCCTTCTTTCCTCCTCTGTCGTGGTCAGCGCAGGCAGCAGTTGTTGCTTTTGAATGTTAGATTATCAACCTGACATCAGACTGGACAAAAATAATTTGTTATCCTCCCTGTGGCTGAGTAAGGAAGGGTTGGTCTCCCTTAGTGGAATTCCCTGTGAAAATGAATCCCACCTGGGAGGTTCTCTGCTCCCAGGAGCCCCAAAATATCCGGAGTGTTCACCCAGGAGTGTTAGGTTATAACTAGAAAAGAGGAATTTTCTCTGTATCCTTCTGTGCTTTGCATCATTTCAGTGATTTTGGAGTTTTATTTACTCGAACTGAGCCGGTGCTGATGTGGAAAGTGTGGAAACTGAGGTGAGGGATCACAAAATGACATTAAAATTGGTGTAGAACTCCAAGGTTCCCAGCTCCTGCTTTCTCCCTTCAGCTGCCCTTGCCAGGATAAAGCCCCACACAAGTGAGAGGAGGTTCCATTAGATTCTCTCTCAAAAATCAAACCAGGATCACCTGGAAAATAACCTTTCAGACATAAAATGTTGATGAGTGCTGAGGTCTGGGCAGGACAGGTACTCCCATTGACACACCTGAGCTGCAGGTTGTCAGGGCAACGTGGAACACAGCTATGGAATAACTCACTACCCACGGAAACAAGAGTGCCATACCTTCAAAATGTCATTTAAAGGTCTTCTGTTAGGGACAGACCTTTACAAATGGTGTTTCCAGAACATTCCTGCCCTTATCAGTGATATCAGTGGCCAGATGATCAACTCTGTAAGGACTGGGACAAATGGCCATTAGGGAATTATTCACTGGGAGGGGGGAGTGCTGTGGTTTGGACTATGGGGTTGACTCTGATTTTATTTTAGACAGTTCCATCTCAGCTTGGGCTCCTTGGGATCTCTAGGACTGGTCACACCAGCCTGGTCCCTCCTGCAGGGAGGAGATGGGATGATGTGAACTCTTTATCCCTGAAGAGCAGTGAAAGCTGTGGGGCAGGTGTGAACAAGGTTAACCATGTTCCTCAGCGTGGGAATCCACGGGGAGGAATGCCAAGAGTCTGTTTGCTCCTGCCAGTGGTGATTGGTGAGCGTACAAGTAGGCTGACTTTGGAGTTTGTAATTTGTGCAAAGGTTTGTGACCTAATTGGCCTGAGCATTCCGTGGTTCTGTGCCAGTCCTGTCAAATCCTGGCACTTCCTAAAAGTCACGACAACCAGTGAGCCCCTGGTGACATTCTGGCTACAAGGATCCTGTCAGTGAGGGTCTTTGAAGGAACATGTCCATTGAGAGGAAAGCTCTTTCCCTTAAAGGTGTTTTAGGACCAGCTGGTTTTGGTTCTTTAATGTTTCTTGAGCTTCTCTGCCTTTCCATTTTATTTTTTTATAATTTCCAGTGACCCCATGGATATCAAAGGCGGAGTGAGGGAGGGTCAGACTCATTTCCAGAGTATATTCCTGATTTAACAGGGCTGACAGAGCAGTGGGGTTTGGCAGTGAGCGTTCCACAACCACCACGAGGTTTTACGCGCTGATAAAACTCACAGGAGACGGCGAGGCCGGACACCATCCTGGCAATTTGGCTGCCTGCCAGCGTGCTCCTGCCTGCTCCTGATTTATGCTGGGCTTGCATGAGGGCTGTTGGGAGGAGAGAGGCTCCATGAATGGTGCCTTTTTATCCCCAGTGGAACTGTCGGGGTTTATTTCTTTCCTCACGATAACCCTCACCCCTGATCTTCACATGACCAGCACCGTGACCCGCAGCGTGGGGAGGAGAAGCCAAAGGAGCCTTTCTTGTGCGTGCTTGGGCTTATTTGGATGTGTTCCCCCCCTCAGGGGAAATCCCACAGGACCCAGATTAAACCTCTCATCCTGTTTCCCATCGGAGGGTCCTCGAAGAGAGAGTTGGTGTCAGTGCTGGTACAAACACTGGTGGCACATCCCGGTGGAAAACGCGGCATTCTGAGGGAATTACCAGTTTGGAGGCAGCTTTCTGAGGGAATGAAATGGAGGAGCTGAGAGTAAAACACCTATTCAGGGGTGCTCTCGTGTGTGGGAGTGGGGAAAGGGGTAAAAGGGGCTGAAAGGAGGAGAAACGTTCCCAGCGAAAACAGCTCGGCCTGTTCCCGGCCAACAAAAGTAGAAACCCACCCGGGGTTTGTGGTTTAATTTATAGAAATCTGGAATTGTGCAGTGTAAAACTTCATGTTTAACAGGCTTTAGCACCTGAATGGGGTGTGTGGCCCCCCCCTTCCCTCCCCTCCTGATTTCTCTAATTTCTCCATTTCCAGTGAGCTTGGTATTTTAAATATCTGCCAACCCTCCGAGTTCCAACAAGCACTGGCATGAGTAATGAGTCAAATGTTAGAGCAGCATTATTCTTTGACAGTTCTAAAAGGGTTATATAACCGGGATCTTAAATAATATTTTTGAAATGTGTAATTTAAAAGGTCCTCGTGCTCTGTAAATGGTTTAATTTTTCATCCCGCTTAATTGACATTGCAAAAGAATCATTAAGTCAATGATGATTAAAGCAGCGCTTTTCTGGATCAAAGTCTCTTTGGGGAGAAATTTAGTCATCATGAAAGAGATACAGACTTGGGTTCTGAGGATGCTGCAGCAGGAGCAGGGGGTGAATGGGCTTTGCAATAAATATCTTCCTTTTGCATCCGAGCTGGACCTTCCTTCCAGCTGATCCGAGGCCGAGGCGCCTCAAGAGTCAACACTGGATAGTGTGGAAAAATTCTGTCGTGATTCCACATCACGCTTGGGAAGAGGGACTTATTCCACCCACGTGGTTTCAGCCCAGTGTGAGCCAGATTCTTAAGAAGTGAGGATTTGATCAACTTATTAAGTGAATTCTCCCGGTGATATTAAGCTGCTTAATTTTCTGTGCAGTAAACTCCTGCTCTCATGAAAATAAATCAGGAATTTTGCTTGGGTTTCGTGTTGTTGGATCTCAAAGCTCAGCTGAAATGGGGCTGTGAGATACTTGTGTTCTAAGTCATGTGCTGGGGAGTTTCTGTGTGAGTTGTGACCTTTACTGAAAATAAAATGCGTGGAAAACTCCAGGCTGTGGGTAAGATCAGCAGAGCAAGATGTGTGAAAGGAGATCATAAAGAGAAATAAAGGGAGATCAGGGATTAAGGAATGATAAATAAAGAAAAGAAGCATTTGTATATGCAATATACAATATATTAATATTATATATTAAATTATATTAAGTATATATTATATTAATATATAATATACATTGCATATTATATTTATATATTCATATAATTAATAAGAGGTCAGGAAATAGTGCAGTAAGGCTGGTGAGAACATGGAATTGAGACAGGATGGGATCACACACACACAAAAAAAGAATAAACCCCTAAAGTCAGGAATTGCTCAGGATAGAGAAATGATTGGAAATGGGAGCAGATTGTCCAAGAACAGAATAGAACTGATGTCCCAGTTTGAAAATTCACTCCACATTTGAGTGATGTAGAGTTATTAACCAAATTTTCAGTCCTATTATATCAAGTTCCCTTAAGTAATATCTCTGTTAAAAAACGTGTTCAGCCTAAACTGAAAAATTCACCAAAGCAAAGGTAAAAAAATTATCAGAGAGAGGAAAAAGCCTTTTTTAAGAACGTGATTATGAAATAGGAATTTGCCAGTGAAACAGTCTGTAAGTTCTCAAACCTCTCAATGAAACAATTCAGCAAAAAAGCTTGGAAAAACTTGTGACATCTTCCTGACGATCAGTCATTTGGAATTGTACTGAGCAGGATTGTTCCTTTCCTGAAAGGAAAAGAAAAGCAGGAGCTTGTCCACCCACATCTCTGAAGTAGCTGAAGGAAGGGTTGGCACTGAATATCCTGGTCACTGAGTGATGATACAGAAATTTTCCAGCCCTATCCAGGTTTCTGTAGGATTAGGTGGTTCCCAGGCTCGTGCCTTTAGCAATAATAATAAAAATAAAAACCCCACTGGCTCCAAATGCACAGACTGGTCCCAGAAACTTATAAATCTGGGATAAAATGTCAGCATTTGGAAGGGGAAAAAGGGCTAATTGCAAGTAAAGCAAATTATTCCTTCCCCTGAAGATAAGGACACCAGATCCTCTGTGTCTCTCTCATCCCTGGCCCCACATCCCACTTAATCGTGTTCCCTCATCCAGGTTTCTCCGGAGTTACTTTCCCCATTTGCCCACTTTTCAGAACGTCCTGTAAGTTGTCATTCATCCCTCTCCACCCCCCAGTTCCTTGGCTGCTCCCACAGGGAAGCTGAGGGAGTCCCAGCTGACAGGATCTTCTGCCTGGGGACCGATTCCATGGCAGTTCCTGTGGGATTTTCCCTTCCAGGTGGAGAACGGGCACTCCAACAGCCCCATGGGGAGGCTGAGGGGTCACAGCCGGCTGAGCTCCTGCTTAAGGATCATTCCCCTGGCATTCCCGTGGGATTTTTTGCCTGCCAGGCAGATCAGCGGGTGCTCCAGCATCCCTTAGAGCTGCAGTAGGATCGTTCCTCACTTTCCTGATTTCCCACCCGTTCATCTGAGCAGAAAGTGAGGGACAACAGCGGGCAGTTTGTGGGGTGCAAGCAAATTGGGAAGCCCAGGTGGAGAGGAGCCCCTTTATCTCAGTCCTTTCGTTCCAGCACCACCACCAGAGTCCCAGTGGTGCTGATTCCCTCCCCCGAGCGCTGACTCCGCCGTCAGAGGCATTTGTTTTATGATCCAGGACCTGAGCCAGTCTTAGTCAAAGCCTGGCCGAGCTCTCTGCCGGAGCAGATCCGATGGGCTGCTGGGGCCGTGCCAAGGCGTCTGCCAGGCGTCTTCCTGTCCTGCCTCTGTAGGAAGCACTTATGGGAGGCCAGGGGAGTTTAAAGAGTGGATCAATCCGCAAAAAAATCTCCATTTGCAACTTGCCTTCTTCCTTTGGAGGGGAACAGACGGGTCCTTGATAAAACTGGTGGGACTTTTTGAGCCGCTCTCCGGGTTGGTGGGGGAGACACGACAGTTTGCAGAGAAGGTGAAGGGTAGGATGTCTCCTGGATATCTGAGGGCAAGATGTGACTCAGGGGATTTCCCCGTTGGCTGAGAAAGGCCCTTGATGTGATGATGGTCTGTTTGTAACATTTTCCTTGTCACTTGAAAAATCCCTGATTTTCCCTGCTGAAGTTTTCCCTCAGCTGAGTTTATTCTCTCTTTACAGGAGAGAAAAAACTCATCTTCTTTTACAGGGATTTGTGATTTAAGTGTTGTCTTTACTCTCCTGCTAATCCCTACCTTTCCATTGTGGGGGGGTTGATAATCTATTTTAGCTGTTTGGAGCAAATATAAGGAGCCTATAAATGCAGAATATTTTAGTGCATGTTTTGCATCTGAGTCCTGACAGTTCTGTCTGGGCTGGACTTCGCTGTGGAGCAGCAGGAGCCTCAGGGCAGCAGTGTCTTCCAAGCATGGCTCTTGTCTGTCTGTGCTATTTGTCTGCTCTGGAACACAATTTTTAATGTATTTATCTGGCAGTGTTTCCTTGTGCATCCATTCCTAAGGGTCTGGGGAGGCTGAAAGGTTCGATGGTCGTGAGGAGCAGCTTTGATCGGTGTTAGGGGGTCAACCAGTGCCTCCCAAGGCTTGAGTTTCCTCACCAAACTTCATGGGTCTTCCTGTGGGGATAAAACCAGCCAGCCAACCAGAAAACACTTGAAAGACTCCACTGGAGAAGTCAGAACAATTCTTTGGAGTGTCTTCAATCCCACTTGTCCATCTCAGGGCTTTGGCTGCTGCTCTGGAGGAGGTCTGAGCCCCAAGATCTTGCTCAGTTAATTCCGCCACATCCAGGGGATGATCCGGGTGCTCCCTCCCCTCCTTCTGTACCCTTTGCATGTTATAACATCTGCTGGAAGCAGTTTACATCAGTTTTCCCTTCACATTCCTTAATGGCTGTAATAACAAGGCCACCAGGCCTTGCATGAGAGAGAAGTGGGATTTGGGAAAACTTAACCTGAGCAAGTTTTATGTTCATCCTTTCTTTACCGTTTTATTTTTGTGCTGTGTTTTTTTTTTTTTTTTTACTCTGAGTAATTTATAACAAATTGCTGCCTTGGAAGTGTTATTAGAGATACAAATAACTTCCTTTAACTTGCCTTTAAAATATTTTCACCGACTCGGGTGCACGAGATGCTGCTGAGAAGATCCGACTTCCTTTTGTCCCCTTTCTTTTTGTTTTGATATTTTATTTAACAGCTCCAGTTTGCTTCTATTTCAGAAAACCTTTATTTTAGCTCTGCCTTGAAAATTCAATCACAACACTTTCATTCAGGGATTTATATATACATATATTTCAATTTTTTTTATTTTTTTTGGTAAAATATTTCCTGGAAGAGAAATTTGGGAATACAAGCACATATGGCCCCCTCTTAGGATCTGATTTCAGCGCTGCTCAGAATACTCCCATAAGCAGTCAGGGAGAGAGCAGGATGATGGAAATTTGGTGGCCATTGACTTCCTGCCTGGCTGGAGCTGGTACATTATCCCTTATCAAAGTTGGGAGAGCAGCTACAACACAGCCACTGGAAGGGTTTGGATCAATACCTGGCACAGAGCCTGAAGGTCAGATAAAGTACTTAGGCAGGCAGGATGCCAGGCTAAAGAGATGTCAAGAAAATCAATTAGATACTAAAGAAAGAGCAGCAAGCCAGCTAAAAATCCAGTCTTGAAAGGCTCTTTATGTTTTGAAGCCAGCTTATTAGTGGGAGCTATGTCTTTATCTCCCTAATAAAATTATGTTTGTTAAGCAATTAAAACCAGGCCTGGGTCATCCGAGGCGAGCACAAAACTGCCTGGGAACACCTGTACGGGACTGGGTTGGACTGAGCTCCCAGAGGTGGAGATTAAAGGGAGCAGCTTTGGGGTAGAACATCACCCTGCCGGTGATTAATCTGCTCTCCTCCTGCCTGCATCGATCCCTTCACCTCTGTGCATTTGGAATATATCCTGGAGACCTTCTCCTCGCGGTGGTAATGGAAAGCAGAGACTTGGAGTTTGTCTGCTGGTGCCAGGTAGTTTACTTAATAAATTATGGCTGTCTGAAGGCAATAAATAGAACAGAAATTCAGAGGGGCACGCCGGGCCTTTGCCTTCCTCTCCCCTCCTCCTCTCCTCTCCTCTCCCTCTCCCACTTCTCCCTCTCCTCCAAACCACAGAGAGAGGAAAGAGCAGCTTTTTCCAGGATTGGAGGAGTGATTGCTGTGAGTAAGAAACACCTGATGGTACCAAAGGGCTCCTCTCCTTCTTTTCTCTCCTCTGCACAAAAGCACCCGAGAGGGAAGAAATCACCACCCAAAAGAAAAGTCATGCTGTGAGTTCCACAGGAATTCACAGGCAGAAATCCCTGCATTGTTTCCTAATCAAGCTGCCCAAGGCTGGAGCAGGGGAAGGTCTGTAGGTGCAGGACTGTAGAGCACTTTCCCCCCAAGCAGCAGCTGTGCACAAAGTGCACTGATACATGTGGTTGTTTTGGAAGTGTCCCCGTAACCACCTGGAATGTTGTTGTAGACTCTGTCCCATATGGACATCTTGGAGCAAAATCCTGAAGAAGTCATGGACTTTGGAAGCTTTTCAGGGATAGGGTTTTACCTCCACTGTGTATGATTGAAAAATCAGTTAAAAATAGTTTGAAAATATCAGCGAAAGGCGGTTCTTGTCACTTATATCGATGCATTCATGGAATCCCAGAATCCCAGAATGGGTTGCTTTGGAAGGGACCTTGGAGATCGTCCAGTTCCAACACCACAGACCCAGCACGGCCCCACCGGATCATGTTTGATGTTGGTTTCATTAACATGCATTTAATTGAGTGCTGAACTCCAGCCTGGGCTCAGGAAGGGATGGCAAAGCTTTCCCCAGGGCACATCCCCTCCACACCGCCCTGTGACAAACTCCTGGAATGGAAATAAGAATAAAAATAAGAATAAATTCCTTTCTTCATTTTGGAGACACAAGGCCCAACACACATCAGTGAAACAACAGAGACTGTCTGCACAAAATTAACAAGGTTATTTGTTTTATTCAGGGTGTTTTATTCCTGGCTGAGGAACCAGAGTAAGGAGTCCAATGGGCACAAGTAACGACAAGAAGAATTTGGGGTGTCAGAGGAAAGGGCTCAGATTCTTCCTTTGTTTGGTCCTTTACCTTCATAACTAAGAATGGCACCAAATATTCCTTTCTCTCCAGGTCTTCCAAATATCTGTGCATTTTCCACAGGACCAGCTTTATTTTTAGGAGGCTGGTGAGGAACTCCACATATTTAACATACAGATATATACATAGATATGTGTGTGTGTGTTATCTAAGGAGTGCTGCAAATAGCAGACAAAACAGGAGCTTTGTGGCAGTGATGTATCCACAGCAAATTTGTGTGAAGTCCTTTGCACTTTTTTGGTGATCAAATATGAATTTCTTTAGAGAAGAAAGTTGCCTATTCTGGATATTAACCTGGAGCTAAGCCAGGGAAACAGGGAGAAGGCAAGGAAAGCAAGGATAATATTTGAATTATTAATATTTCTTGTTTGACCACGAGTAGATATTCATGTCTTGTTTGAAAACTTGTGATTTTTATGAATTTAAAGTAGCTGTGAAGTCTTGAGACGTGATCTAGTCACGACAGTTTTGATCTCTGCTTAATCCCTGGGGGATCCATCCTTGGCCAGGACTACAAGGTGTCACTGAGAAATTTTTTTTTTTTTTTTTTCAGTAAAAAAGTTACTTTTTTGTCTTTTTTTTTTGCAAAGAAAGCAGGTATTTGGGGATTATAAAAATATGGGAAGTGGGGGAAAGGCCGTTCCGGCGTTGACAATTTGATTCCATCAGCTTACAGAGAATTGTCCTTTTCCAGCTGCTCCACTAGAAGGGCAAGAACCCTCCAGGTTCTTGCAGCCCAGCCCAGGATTACTGACAGAAAGTAAACCAGGAGATTGCTCCATGCATTTGTGGTTTCCCAACTTTCACAGCCACGTTGTGCCGCTGAGCGTTTGAAAGTTAATTCAGTTCTTTGGGATTGTTTGGGTGCTTTGCCACAAGAATTCACCAATTAACAAACAAGCCAAAAAAAAAAAAAAAAAAAAAAGGCTTTTAAATAAAACTCCCCACATTTGTTCAAGTCGTTGAAAAGCAGGAAATTGCTGTTGCTCTCCGAAAAGCAGCTGTGTGTACACAGTGACTTTTGATTTAATGATTCAAATTAGAGCATAGATATTCATTGTATTTACTGGTTGTTCTCCTTTGGGCTACGAAGCTGCAGAGATGGCAGCTGAAGCACCCAGGCCGTGTCCAGGAGCAGGGAGAAGAACAGGCCTTGATGCCATCAAGAAACATCCACTGACTTTCAGAAATTGCTGCTGGCAGAGCTTTATATCTGTGATTTTGAACCCCCTCATACTGTTCTGCTGCTCACTCGGGGTGAGTCTCTGTTGGCATTTAATATCAAGGTGAAAAAAAAAGGTTTTAGGAGTTGTAGAATCACAGAATCAGAAGGGTTTGGGTTGGAAGGGAATGGAAAGGTCAGCAAGTCCCACCCCCTGCCATGGGCAGGGACACCTTCCACCAGCCCAGGCTGCTCCAACCTGGCCTTGGACACTCCCAGGGATCCAGGGGCAGCCCCAGCTTCTCTGCCCAACCTGTGCCAGGGCCTGCCCACCCCCTGAGCAAAGAACTTCCTAATCTCTCATCTAAATCTTTGCTCCTTCAGTTTAAAGCCATTCCCCCCTTGTCTTATCGGTCTCTGCCCATGTAAAATATCACTCACTGTCTTTTTAGTAAGCTCTCTTGAACAACTGGAGTGTTAATTAGTGTTAAATTTGCAAGGAAAAATAATATCTCAGAAGCAAAAATAACCATATACAGCTGAAGTGATCCACTGGAGAGCAGATACCCAAGTTATTTAAGGATTTACCCTCCTGGCCTTGCAGATACTTTCCAGGGACATTTCTGACATCCATATGATGTCCTCCAAGCTTTGCTAAGTGATCCAAAAGGCTGGCACAGTCTCCAGTCCCTGGGCTGGAGAGCTCCTGGATCTCTGCATGGAAAACTGGAGAGGGACTGGGGACAAGGGCTGGAGGGACAGGACACAGGGAATGGCTTCCCACTGCCAGAGGGCAGGGAGAGATGGGATATTGGGAAGGAATTGTTGGCTGTGAGGGTGGGCAGGCCCTGGCACAGGTTGGGCAGAGAAGCTGTGGCTGCCCCTGGATCCCTGGAAGTGTCCAAGGCCAGGTTGGAGTACCCTGGGCTAGTTGAAGGTGTTCCCACCCATGGCAGGGGGTGGGACTTGCTGACCTTTCCATTCCCTTCCAACCCAAATCATTCCAGGATTCTGTGATTCTCAACTCCTAAAACATTTTTATTCACCTTGGTATTGAATCCCAACAGAAAGGGGGTGGAATAAAGTGATCCTCACTGTCCCTTCCAACCCAAACCACTCCAAGGCTCCATGAAAGTCTTGCTCCCACCCCTGGCAGTGAGGAGAGAGGCTGTGGCTTGGTGTGGCCTCTCCACCAACCTCTTTAGCTTGTGAAGGTGTTGCAAACTCCACCAGAGGTGAAACTGCTGGGGCAGCTCCTCCAGCCCTGAGCTTTGGCTTGGTTAATGATGGCAGATGCATGGGAGTTGGGCAACAATTAATTCCCTTGGCAAAAATGTGGCTGGACCAGCTGGAGTGTTTCCTGCTTCGGGAGGGATGTGGAGAAGGGCAGGGAAAGCTCTCAGTTCAGAAGCAGCAGCATTTCAGAGGCCTTGGACCCCCCAGAGGGCCTGGAGGGGGCTCCTGAAGAGACTGGCAACATAAAAAATAGATGGGTGAAATGGTTTGGGTGATGCCTGGTGAATAATGAGCTGTGAACGTGCACCCTGGCACTGAGGTCACTCTGCGTTTTAATTACAGAGAGGATGGTAAATTATCTAATTATCTGCATTCCCTGTTTTAGAGGGAGAGCGAGCAGCCTGCTGCACGTGGAGGTGCTGACCTTGGCTTGGTGAAGGATGTGGGAGTGGGTGGGGCCTCTGAAATCCCCCATTGCCCTGGAAATGTGTGTTTGGTGATTTCAGAAAGAAAGAGGAGACTTCAGAAATCCTCGGATTTCTGAGGGTCTGGAGAGTCAAGTCCTGTGGAGGAGCTGGGGGGGCTCAGCCTGGAGAAAAGGAGGCTCAGCACAACTCACCCTGCAAAGCCAAAGAGCAGCTCAGTTTGAAGCCATTTACATGGAAATGGATTGTCCAGGAAAGGGAACACACCAGGATTGTGCTTTTGGGATACAGGGATACCTCGTGCTCTTGCAGGGGAGATCTGATGCCCAAATCAGAGCTCAAGAAAAATAAGTATATAAAAAAGGAATGAATAGATGATAATACCTATCCCAACTCTGCTTCAGTTCTGAGAACTATGTTCAGTGATACAATAATAATTAAGTACTTATCCTGTCCTTAAGACCAGTTTAATTTGCTGACAGCTGATAAAAATACCTGAGCAAAAAAAAAAAAAAAAGCTTCTATTTTTTTTTTTTTTTTTTCACTTTAACCAAATCAGTCCTGGTTATATTTAATTTAAGGCAATGTATGGTAAAAATATCCAACTAATAACTTTCTTGAAAAAATACTTTACACACATGTTCTACCATGAGCATAGAAATTTTCCAGATGAAATCATGATTTTTGAGAGCTGAGGTGTTTCACACTTCGGGTCTTTAGGCTTTTCGACTTTTTTTTTTTTTTTTTGGCTCCTTTTTCTGAAGGCAAAAGAACTCTCTTGCCTGTTTTTCGATCTGCAAAGCTCGAAGGTGCTCCTTGGAGTTAATTTTCCAGCAAAAAGGGCAGCTCAGTCGTGTGAGGGAAAACGGCACTGATTTTTTTCAGTCCATGAGCCCTGATAATGCACTTGTAGAGAACCATCTGCACCGAGGAATCGTGTTTGTGTACAGCTGCATGGAAAACAGGGCCTTTTTGGGGGGAAGATTTGTGGGTTCGGGGATATTCAGGATTAATTCTGCTGTTGTTTTTTGAGGAGAGAGATGAGATAAGGCCTGGAAAGCAAATAAAGCACAACAGCTTTGTTTGAAAATGCTTTGCTGGGTGGGGACTCGGCGTGAAAACAACTGAATGATGTCCTGAAGATGGGCAAGGAAATGATGAAGTGGCTCTATTTCTATGCAGATCAGGGCCACATAATTAAAGATGTCCTTACAGACAAAAGCAGAGATGAAATTGCTTCCTCAGTTCAGAGAAAAATAATAGGAAGGGACATAAAATGGTGTGAATACAGAAACAAATGGGAGCAATAAATGGCCAGTCAATAGGGTGGTTGGGAATTAGAGGAGGTCAAGCCAACCCCCATCTTTTATTCTATTTTTAGGGTTTTCTGAGCCTGCAGGTTGGGCTGCAGAAGGCGCTGCAATAAACCTGAACTTAAATAAAACATTTGAAGTGGGTCTTGTTTGAAATGTTGATTAAGGAATAGGAATCGTTATCTGGCACATATTAAATAAGCTGAGCTGGCCAAGTGGCTTCAAAGGGAGCTTAGGCAGGGAATAACTGAGGAGTGAATTCCAAGGAGAGAGATTTTTAGGCTGGTTCTTGATGTTTCCATCCAGGGCCCAGGAGGGAGCAGGGAATCGTTACTGAGCGTCACTAAAAATGAGGGGAAGTGGCTTTACAGAGAGAGGGAATATTCTCTTTATGTGGAGAGTACGATGCATTGCTCTGGTGAAAATTGTGCAGTGGCCTCATCTATAGGAAATTCTGTGGTGATGAAACATCAGTGAGCAGATGAAGGGGTAGTGCAGTCCGGGAGCAGGAGCTGAGACTGAGCAAAGCTGAGGTGCAGATGGGATTAATCCTTGTTCCCATGGGCTGTGGGTGCAGGGCCCACAGGACTGCTCTGGCTTTTCCAAAGGCTGTGCTTGGGTTTTGAAAGGTGTAAAACTCACCCCATTCCACCCCCTGCCATGGGCAGGGACACCTTCCACCAGCCCAGGTTGCTCCAAGCCCCGTCCAACCTGGCCTTGGACACTGTTAACAGTTTATTTTTTTAATTAGAAATTCAGCTGGGGAGAAAAATGTTGTTTAATCCTCGTTTCCTCTCCTTTTTTGAAACCTTTTCTACACTTGGGTAACCAACACTTTGTGAGCAGTGATTCCTGGGCACCCCCTCCGGGCTGGAGCCAACAGGGCTCTGTCTGGGTGTGTGTGTGTTGTCTGAAAGCTTCCTCCTGGAATCCGTGGGATTAATTCAGCTCCTTGTGGCTGCTTTTTTTTCCTACTGGATAATTTGATTTATTACAGAAATTGCTCACTAAGATATGGTGTGCTCTGTAGTCGTGATGTTTCATGGAGAGCTCTGCCAGTCCCTGAATTCCCAGCCCTGATTTCCAGGTGGATGCTGAGCTGGTTTCCCTTGTAATTCCACATCCTCCACTTGGAGAACTCTTTATGTTGTGGAATTACCTCCTGACATTGATGCAGGAGGAAATTATTCCCAAAAAACCTGCAAGAAATCCAGTGACCTGAGTGGGATAAGGGTGACCTCCCAGACCGGCCAGAAGTATGGAAGCCTTTCCAAGGATTTGTGACATCCAAAGGCAATTGTGTGGTGCTCCACAGAGATTCCTCCAGGACAGCCACTGCTTGAAATTCCAGCAGATTAGCCTATCATCAAGTCATCAGGATAGTGCTGTTGGAATAAACACAGCTGTTGTTTTCCAAGAAATGTGGCAAAGAGCAGCAAGGAGAAAAGGGACAATGAGTGGTGCTGAATGCCAAGAAACTCAAGCTGGCATCGCTCTGTTTGGGAGAGTTTGGCTTTCTGGAAAGCCCTTTGGCAACACTGGGATTTAACAGAGAGGAAAAAGAAAAATGTATAACCCATCTTTTATCAGAGTGTCACTCAGGGTTTTATAAATAGAATATGGGAATAATTCCCCCCCTCCTCCTTTTTTTGTTTTGTTTTGTTTTATTTTTGTGTTTGGGGTTTTTTTTTATTGGTTTGTTTTATCCTTTAAAAAATATTCCAGCTTCTCACACTTCCCATTTCTGCTCCTGATCTCCATTTTAACCGAAAAAAGGGACATTAATACCACAGTCCTTGATTCCAGTTTGTTCTTGTCTTCTTTTATGTCTTCCGAGTTGAGCTCAGGCTTGAGAGAGAACTCGTGATTTGATTGTTTTATTGCCCCTGACATCCAGCACGGCAGTTCAATCCCTTCTGTCCCCAGTCCTGGAATCTGGAGGCTGTATTTTATCTTCTGTTCCGTGTTAGTGCTCATGAGACTGCAGAGAAAAAGGGGACTTTAAAGCCACCTGCTCTGACTTTCCCATCCTCTGATCCTCTGCCAGGGAGAGCTGAGCCAGAAAAAAAAAAAAAAATCCCAGGAATCAGAAGCAAGTGCATGAAATCCATCTGGGAGTGCCCCCCTGAGTCAGGCCTGAATGTACAGGTGTGATGGGAAAGAAAAGCTTTGGACTTTGGGCTTCAGGTGGATTTATTTTTCTTAGTTCATAGTAAAGAGAAACTTGATTATTTTGGAAATAATCCAAAATAAAGTCCGGAGGAGGCCATGGAGGTGCTCCCAGGGCTGGATCCCTCTGCTCTGGAGCCAGGCTGGGAGAGCTGGGAATGGTCATCCTGGAGAAGAGAAGGATCCAGGGACACCTGAGAGCCCCTTGCAGGGCCTGAAGGGGCTCCAGGAGAGCTGGAGAGGGACTGGGGACAAGGCATGGAGGGACAGGACACAGGGAATGGCTTCCCACTGCCAGAGGGCAGGGAGAGATGGGATATTGGGAAGGAATTGCTGGCTGGCTCCATAAAAATTGCAGCTTAAGGCTTTTTTTTTTTTTAAAGCTCTGGCTTTTATAGCACATTTCCCCCCCAAATAAGACCACAAACTGTTTGTTAGCTCAGCCAGGAGACCAATAAATTTGGGGTTTAAATGGCAGGATGGAAAGTTGGGGTTTAAAGGATCTGCTCTTTCCTGACTGCCTCGAGGAGCTGCTCTGATCCCAGCTCAGGTGGACTGGCTGAAATCCTGATTTTCGACATCAAAGGGCCTTGGTTTCCCCTTGGTGGTTCAATGAGTTAAATCCAAGGCAGGACTCCAGCCTTCCCCCTTCCAAGCTCAGTGAATTTCCTCCTACCAAATTCCTTCTCCAGGGAAGTTTCCAGGGAAATTTTCCCCTAAAATTTGCAAATGCCACAAAAGGTGTTCCCAGAGCCTGAGCAGCTGAGTCTGGGCTGGGTAAGAACTTCCCTGGGATCTCCTCGGAGCAGGAGAGAGGCTCAGTCCAGAGACCTGAGGGAGAGCAGGGAAAGAGGTTAATTTGGAAAACAGAGGAAATGGAAGAGTCTTGATGCCATTAAAGGATGGAAGTGGAGACAGAACGAGGGAATAATCACTCATGGACAGTGTGGTGTTCTCGGGGCGAGGTGGCAGCACAGGCTGTGGGACAAAATATGGGCAGAGCTGAGAGGAGCTCATTTCCTCCGTGTCTCTGAGTGGTGTCTCCTCTCTGTCACTTCAGCCCTTTATTTATCCCCCCTCCTGGCTGTGCATGGGCAGCAATTTCCTTGGCAGTGAGAGCTTTTTATATCCAAAGTGGAAATCAGCCCTGCTCATGGTGGGAAACGCGGGGCAAGGAGGTCCCAGGCCTGGAAAAGGAGCCTGGAGATAACGAGGGTCAGAATTGTCACAGTGATGGGAGAAGTGTAACAGCCTCTCAAAATCCCTTAGCGAAGGCCTGGGATCCAAAACCACAGGGTGAGATCCCACCTGAGGGTTTTTGGGAGATTTAGGCAGAATTCAGAAGCTTTTACCGGTATTTAAAGGCTAAAATCTGAAATTCTTTGGGAAGACAAGGGGGTCTTTGCCACAGAGCAAATTTAATGTTCAGCTTGCTAAGTCATGAAAAAAAGCCATCTTTTGGGGCACAGCTGTGCCCTGGTCCTGAGTGGCCTGAGAACAAGCAGGAATTGAATTATTTTCCTTGGACATCACTCAAATTGACCTCCCCAGTGAATAATCCCTCTCTTTGTTTTGATTTCAAACTCACTAATGCAGATTTCCAGCTCCTCCATTCCTAATGTCAGAATTGCAGTTTGGCTGTGGGTTTGAGTCCAGCTAGCCTGGAAAAGTTTGTTCAGAGCAAGGATTGGGAATCTGATGAAAGGAATGATCCCCCCTCTGCTGTTTGTTCCCCCTTCATTTGCATCACGTCAGGTGTCGTGTCGTTGGGAATTAAAATGGGAAATCCTGGGAATTCTTTTCACATTTCTCCTCTGTCCTTGTGCAGTTTGTCCACAATTTTGTATCTTAATTACAGGAGGAACCACAATTTGCAAATACCCTTTCCTGGCTGGATGAATGTACAAAGTGCCAGCCAATAAATTAATTTATTGAAAAAAAACACCCCCAAAACCTTTATCCATGAAATTCCAGACTTACCAAACACAAGTGAAAGCCGCCTCTGTTTCGATTTTAGGGTGGAATTACCAAGTGAAAATGGCCAAAGCAAGGTCATCACACAAACGGTGAAACAAAGGGTACTTCCATCGTTTTAGAATGGCAAAATGAGCTTGGAAAATATTTTGGGAACTGAGAGAAGTGGGGCACACGGAGGTGGAGGGAGCCAATTCTGGGAGTCTCGGCTCCAACCCTAATGATGTGATTTAGATTAATTGCAGTGTTTTATTGCTTTGAATTGAAAACAGCGTTTTTATGGGCTAGACAGCAGGTGCAGAGTATCTCTAAAGCAAAGATCCCCCTTTTTTCCTGAGTGCTTACTGAGTAATAAAAATGGGAAGGGAAAACAAGGCAGAAAATTCACTACGCAAAGTGATTTTTTTTTTTTTTTCCTAAATGGAACGTTTTCTGCTCCCCCTCATCTCATTCGAAGCAATCACAGGTCTCTGGGGAGCATATTTTTGTCATGACTCACCGTGGCCCCAAAGGATTTGGATCCAGGGCTGATCTTTGCAGAACAGGCTCGTTTGAGGCGCTCACTTGTGCAGGGAGGGTTGATGGGGGGCTCGAGTGTCCCCCATCCCAGAGGCAGGAGCTGAGCCCCGGGATGCAACACTAAATCCAGGGAACCCAAACGTGCAGTGAGCCCTGCTCTCATCACCAACATTGCCCAGTTGTTCCACCCTCAGAATGTAATGAGAATTTGTGACTGAAGCACCTCAAAGTCCATCATTTACATCTGCAGTCCCTTCCTTTGGACGGTCATAACCACGAGGAGCTGTGTGGTGGGAGAGCACTGGGGTTTGTCCCAGGCAAAGGGAGCTGTTGGGAAGGGCAGGAAGGGACAGGACAAGGGGGAATGGCTTCAAACTGGAAGAGAAGAGGTTTAGATGGGATATTGGGAAGGAATTGCTTGCTGGGAGGGTGGGCAGGCCCTGGCACAGGTTGGGCAGAGAAGCTGTGGCTGCCCCTGGATCCCTGGAAGTGTCCAAGGCCAGGCTGGATGGGGCTTGGAGCAACCTGGGCTAGTGGAAGGTGATCCTACCCATGCATGGTCCCCATGGATTTGAATGGTCTAGAATGTCCCTTCCAACCTACAGCAGTTTGGGATTCTGGGCTAAGCTGCTGGAGTGCTGTGTGGTGAGCTGGAGATTCCCCACATCCTTTACTCCTGAGACATCTGGCTTTAGTCACATGGGGCCTCTATGATCCCTTCAGGGTGTGTTTTTAGAAATAGATCCCATATTGGAGCAGTAGGGGCTGTCCTGCAGGAAGCTGGGGGCTCCCAGGGATCTGCTGGAAGAGGCTGAGGAAGGCTCTGGGCAGTGCTGGGGATGGGTCAGGCTTTTCACCTGTGAAGTTGAGCATCAATAACTGTTACCCAGGGTGGTTGGTCCTCTCGCTGCTCAAGAGGTTTTCGTTTTGTTTCAGTAAGTGAAGCAGCAAATGCTTCATGTTGGGCAGGAATCTGCATTTGGAAATGCAAATTTGTCTGTAGTAACAAAGGGAAGAAGCATCTGGGCTTTATTTAGGCAGCAGAAACTATGGAGGGACCTAAAGAGAGGGGAAACAGCCTGAAGATAAACAAACATTTATTATTTAAAACAACAGTGTGATTTTGGGATTTTTTTTCTCAAGAGCTGATGGACCAATTGGTTTCCTTCCTTTTCCTCAGCATTGATTTCTGTTTTGGGTTTATATATTTGATGAGGACAAGGAGAGATATCCCTTGGCTTGCAGGCAGGGAGCAGCCTGAGAGAGCCATGCAGGAATATTAGGAGTGGCTGGCTCAGCTAGGATGTCTGAACTGGCTGTGTCTGGTGATGGAGGTGCCTGCACTGACCTTCAGCTCCATGGCCACGATGGTCAACAGCTTCCAGAGGTTCCTACCTGTTCCAGGAACACCTGGAGGAGGCACAAGGCCCTGTGTATACATGGAAGTTAAATGCAAAGAGAAAAATTAACAGAAGATCATAAAATCACAGAATGGTTTGGGTTGGAAGGGACTTTAAAGCCCATCCAGTGTCACCTCTGCCGTGGGCAGGGACACCTTCCACTAACCTGTCCAACCTGGCTTTGGACACTCCCAGGGATCCAGGGGCAGCCACAGCTTCTCTGCCAAACCTGTGCCAGGGTCTGCCCACCCTCACACCCTCACAGGGCAGGATTTCTTCCTGATCTCTAACCCAGTCCTACTCTTCTTCATCTCAAGGCCTTTCTGCCTTGTCCTGTCCCTCCATCCCTTGTTGAAAGTGTCTCTCCAGCTCTCTTGGAGGCCCTTTAGGCACTGGAAGGGGCTCTCAGGTCTCCCAGGAGCCTTTTCTTCCCCGGACATCAACATTTCTTTCCCACAAGTTGAGAAGTGTCAGATGTTGGCCAAAGATCCGGATCCATTTGGTTCAGCTCTGCTGTTGCTTTCCGTGGATGTCCTTTCCTTTATACAAACCATTTCAGATTTCCACTCAAAGCTTTGGGTTCTTCGCATGCCCCAAAACCCCCTCCCTGGGGTATTTATTGTTTGTTTGCCCCTCAGCAGCAGCTCCACCTCTGCCATTCCATGATCCCATCCCTCCATCTGTGCCAGCAGACGGAGCCTGTGGAGTCAGGTGAGCGGCACCTGACCGGGCAATCCCCCCCCTCTGATCCTAACAGCGGGCTAAAAACCCTTCCCCATTCCCATTTCTTTGCTTTTAATAAGCTTGATGCCGTTACCCAGTAGTTCTTTGGGAAAAGACAGCTGGGAAAGGGCAAGCAAAGTCTCTTATTTTAGTGTTCATTGCATAAGATAAGCACAGGAAGCAGAGAGAGAGAGAGAGCTCTGAGGAGGAGAGATTTATCCCACACAACACTGCCAACGGAGCACAGTCTGGTGAGGGCACCCAGGGCTCACTGGTTCCTTCCGTGCTATACATAGGTCCTGCCTAGAACAGGAGAATTAGGTAATTTCACCCAGTTTGGGGGGGATAAAGTATGGTTTGTTTGGCGTAGACAATCAGTGGAACGGCTGGAAAACTCGGTTTCATTGAGCTGTGGCACTGCAATATTTGTTCTGTGAATGATTGAAGTCTCTGTCACCATTTGTTTTCCCCATAACCCCGTCCTTATGCTTAGTCCCACTTACATTTTTAATGTGCTCGTTGGTGTAGCAGCAGAGTGAGAGCTGGTCTCGCTCATTCAAGGCAGGTTTTGTTGTTTTTCTGTTTCCTGTTTGTAATTTTTGGGTGTTACAGATCAGGTTGTAGTTGTTGGCAGTGATACACGCAGGGAGGCAGAAGCCCCAGATTTTTTGTTTAGCATTCTTCAATATGTTTGGCATTTTAATGTTCTTAAACCGCTCTGTAATTTGTCACGTCTTGCTCACTCCTAAAGTGCAGCTGGGGAGAGATTGGGAGCACAGGAGTGGTTCCTGAAGGCTCAGGGGTGAGGAGTTTTAGACACTGGAATGTTCAGGTTATTATGGAACAACTGGGAGTTTTCAGAGGGTCCATGACAAGACATGGGTTTAAAATAGGAAAAAAAAGAGTGTTTGATGCAGCAGCTTTTTTTGCTTGTGTAAATCAGAATCAGAGAATTGTTCAGGTTGGAAAAAACCTTTCAGGTCAACAAGTCCAACCACTGCCAGGCCCAGCACTCGTCTGTGTCCCCAAGTGCCACATTTACACCTTTTCTGAACGTTTCCAGAGGTGGTGATTCCACCACTTCCCTGGGCAGCCTGTTCCAAAATGCCTGACCACCCTTTCCTGATATCCAGTCCAGAGTTCCACCCTGCAGCATTTGTACTGGCTGCCACCTCCCTGGGACGTGTTGAACTTGGATTTGCAACCCTGAAAATCCCCCAGTTCAGAGCATTAGTGAGGTAAAATACATGGCTGGGTCAAGGAAGGGATTCCTGCTCGGAATTTGTCCCACTCTGTTAGGATGGGATGGATAAAAGGCAGTTGGAGGGTTGGAGAGGAGGTGAGTGGAATGAGGAGGAAAGTGCTGTGGCAGCAGATAAACCCCACTCTGATTTATTCATCTGCACACGAATGAAAACATTTAATCTGAGGGTACATGACAAGACACCCCAGCCCCTTGAAAGCAGGATGAGATGGATTATGGACAGGAACAAGGAAATCAGTGAAACTCCACTTTTACTTCTTTATTTCTCCCCCCACCTTCACCTTTTAAGCGGAGACATAATTTTTACAAATGCGCCTTGGAAAATAAATCTCCCGAGCGGAAACATCACTGCACATGAAGCCCTCTGCTCCCCTGTGCTGCCTTTCCCGTGGATCTGGGTATAAAGTCCCCGGGATCTGCGTGAGGAATCATCCCCACCCCACAGATGGCCCCCAGGCACAGATGGGGCTCCGTGACTGGGGCAGGGCGGCGAAAGCCGCGGTGTCACCGAACCGGGAACGTCCCGTCCCTCCCAGATCCTTCCCAGCCCTGATCTGACGCTCCCAACACGTGTCAGGGAGAATCTGAGGCAGGGAATGATGAAGCACTGTTGCTGATCCGTGGTGTGATTCCCACTGGGAAGTGTGTGACTCTCAGGGAGGGGAGGGGAGGGGGTGGCGGGGAATCGTCGGCATCGCGCGAGTTTTTGCCCTTTTTTTTTCCCCCGAGAATTCTGCTGCTCTTGTGGGAGAGCGTCGGATGCTGGGATGTGTTTTAGTCTCCCCCAGAGTTCCCTCATCCTGCCTGAGAGCTATCGAGTCTCCAGGAGGAGATGGTTGGGAACGAGGGAGGTTTCCTTCAGAAATCCTCCTGGGTTCTGGTTGTACTTGGCAAGAACCGAGCTTTGCCTGTCAAATTTTCAGATTTTGTGGAGGTGACAATTTTCCCAGATTTCTGCTTTTTCTCTTTTAAATTGATTGACTGAGGGGGGGGGATTGATACCTGCCCACCACACTGGGGGAGAAATTCAGTAAGGGCTCTGAAAATCCCAGAAAATGAAGTAATAGAGGAGGGGGAGCAGCACCTCAGATAATTAATTAGGGCCTATCTAATGGCCATGTTTAAGGGCAGATAAATCACTTCTACCTTTCATTAGCAAACAAAAAGAGGTTGTGGACTCCTCACCCCTGGAAGTGTCCAAGGACAGGTTGGATGGGGCGTGGAGCAACCTGGGATAATGGAAGGTGTCCCTGTCATGGCAGGGGGTGAGCTGAGCTTTAAGGTCCCTTTAAGGTCCCTCTCAACCCAACCCACCTGTGATTTTATGGAAAGTTCCATCAGGTTTAAGAACCTGAACTGGTGGTAAAAGACAAGCATCTCCTGGCCTCCCAGCCTCCAAGAAACCCAGGGAATTACGTTGTCACTCGTGATCCTTGTCCTTTCCTGGTGGAGGTCAGGCCAGGCTTCCTCGTGGAAATCCTTCCCCACTGGAGAATTAATTGGTGCCGGGACTGTGGGAAGGGGAGGTGTCTTCAGCAAGGGTGATGGGCAGGGATCTTCTCCGTGAGGGATCATCATTTCATCTGCCTCCCTCCTGGAGGGATATCTGTGTGTGTGTGTGTGTGTGTGTGTTCAGGAATTAAGTGATTTATTTTCCTAATGCGTCGGTGTAAAACCGCCACGTTTACGTTGAGTAATAGAGGTTCTGGATCATTTTACAAAACAAATGGGAAACAGCTCTGCTCCCCAGCAAGATTTAGCATGTCAGGATGGAGAGCTCATCTGATATTGGAGTTGGGGAGATATTATTAAACTTTGCATCGCTGTGAATTATGTACCAGTCAGCACATTATCAAAATAGCAGCATCTTGAAATACTTATTGAACAAACATGAAAGTAGCGTCTCAGATTACTTAGGAAGCATCTTTACCCAGCAGAGGAAAAGACAAGCTTTCTATTTTTCTGTGTAATAAAGGGCAAGCAGGCTCAATAAATAGCTGCTTTTGGGAAATGTGATTTAATATTCATGACAGTCAGCATTCTTGGGGAAAAAATAAAATAAATTAGAGGGAGCCGAAAAGCTCAGGGCTCTCCTCTGCACAATAGCAGGAACCTTCAAGGAGCCCATTTGTGAAACAATGAAGTTCAGGTTTTGTCAATCCCAGATAGGTTTTTCTTTATTTTGTGGCTGAAGAATCTCAGGAAGTCAAAACTCAGCAGGTGCTTTGGGAAATGCTCCCGGTTCGTTAAATGAGGTGGTGCTGCCAGAGGACACAGCATCATCCGGAGTCCCTTTGCTGTTAACTGATCATCTACATGGCTTTGAAACCCCCCAGGGATGGGGACTCCACCCCTGCCCTGGGCAGCCTGTCCCAAAGCCTGGTCACCCTTTCCTTGAAGAAATTTTTCCTGATATCCAACCTACACCTCCCCTGGCACAACCTGAGTCTGATTCTTCTTGTCCTGTCCCTTACTTGGGAGAAGGGGCTGAATACTCTGGAAGGGAAGGAAAGGGAGGGTCTTCTCCTCTCTTGAGAGGGATATGAGTGGCCTTCTCTGTGGTGCTCCAGGAGATGCCTGTTTTAATCCTGTTCTTCCATCTCTCCCTCCTTTGAAGTGATGGAATTGGTTACCTTTACTTAGAATTGCTGTTATTAAAAGCACCGATTTGTACTCATTGCAGTGCCACTTGCAGGGTTTCACTACAGTCATTGACTGTTTAAAGCAACTTTTTCAGGAATAAGTGACTGTGATCAGACACCCCGTTCCCAGGATGTCCTGCTGGATACAATTCCCCGGGTCTCTTCCAAAGCAGCAGCACTTCCCAGCACTGACACCTTCAGGGATCTCATCAAGGGATCTCATCAGCCCTTTGGGTGGGTAGAGTAGTGGTGTTATCCCCTGCCCTGGGTGCAGGCTCGGACTGCTCTGTAATCCATAAAAACCTTCTGTAATCCATAAAAATCTGCAGGCATCCCTGAATTCCCTGGCACTGCTCCCTGGCCAAGGGAGGGCAACTCTCTTTGTCACTGTAATTACATCGAAGCTGAGCCTTTGCAAAAAAACAAAGTGATGCCAGGACCAGTCTGTCGTGCTTTTCCAGTAAAAGTAAACACGAGAGGCTCCCCTTCCTGCCTCTTGACACGGGGGAATCTGCCTGGGAAAAGGATCTTGTTTTGGAATGATTATTATGGGTGCTTGTTCTAAGCAGTGCTCCGGAGCAGCAACTGTTCTGAGGTCACTGCTGCCAGGGAGGTGGAGATCAGCAGGCTCGTCCCAGGGGTGAAACCACTGCAAAACCACCGGAGGCAGGAAATAATCCCTTCCTCTGATTTTATCTCACCTCTGCATTTATATTTTAGCCCTCGTCCCGTAGTTGTGGGAGGCAGCAATAAAGGGCAGCTTGGGAAGTGTGACAGCCTACACTGACAACAAATGTGTCAAAAAATTCCCTCAGCTGATTGCTGCCCCTGGACTTTGCCAGTGTCTGAGCCTTCCAGGCGCTGAAGGAACGGGAGACAAAGCTGTGCCATCATCTGGTGTAACCTGATCCGGAGGAGGGGGGAATAAAGCACTTGAAGCTCTGCTGATTTATTGGAGCAGCTGAGGAGCTGGAACTTGGAATTCCTAATGTTTTCAGTAATTTGGGACATCATTCTGACCAGCAGGAACAAACTAATATAGGGGAGTTTGTGAGGAAGGTGCTCTGATCTCTGGGGGAGCATGAGGGAGGCTCCTGGAAGGTGAAGGACTTCAGTGTCCTGGATATCTGCAGTACTACTCCTGGATATCTGCAGTAGCCTTTGGAATCATATCTGACTGATTTTAATTGATGGGATTCACGGTCTGGACCACTAACACAACCCGGCAACTTTCAAACGTGTTGCAATAGGAAAAGGCTGCATATCAAACCTTAAATTGTTTCACTGGGCTTCTAATAGCCATTTAACTCCTGTTGGGATAATAGAAACGCTGGAGAGAGGGCAAATAAATCCAGAAATTCAGCATGGATTTTCCGTAAGCTGGCAGGAATATTGACATCTTACCAGTCTTTTGTTGTCTGCAGGCCCTGTGACCTCATTAATATTGCCAGTTATAAACTGGGGATTTCCTGGCTAATATGCCCAATATTAACAATAGGCTATTGCTAAATTAAAAATATTAATTAGAATCTCTTGCATTGTCCGTTAATGCTAAATTGACATTTTGTGGCTCATGTTCTTCCCCATTTTGCTTGTGATCAGCGAAATGCATTGTTTAAATTATTAGTTATTCTTGCACAGGTCTCAGTCCGTGATCTACCTGATACTCTTGGGTTAGTAGCAAAACATTTCAAACATTAGGAAAATATTTAAAACTCGTCGTCTTTTAATATTTAATATTTGCAATATTTTCTTGCCAAATTTTTTTTTTTTTTGTTTCTGTTTGCAAAGCAACTGAAGCGCAGTTTGAAATAGGTCAGTCGAAGTCCTTCATCTCTGACTCAGGAATATAAGAAATATTTGCAAAAAAGAACATGAAGCCTGTTGTTCCCCAGCTCAACTTCCAGGGAGAGAAAGAAGTGCAAACACATCTTGCCATTCCATGAGGGGACTTTATTTTGTGGTTTTTTTTTTTTTTCATTCCTGGGTTTCAACTCTTCCCTGGAGCGATAGAAACGGGGGAAAGGCTCCTGGAGCTTCTTGACATTTGCAAATTCACTCTTGTTCATCTCTCTATCTTGGATTTCTCAGCTGGATGACAAATGTGTGTCATCCATGGAGTTGTGTTTTTGAGACGTCTCCATTTATTGGATGCTCCGGGGTGTTTGGATTCAATTGGAACTTACAGCTTGTCTATGTTTTATTTGCATAATAAGCCTATGAATGACAGAGCAGCCCCAGCCAGACGTGTTGGCTCCAAAGTCTGCAATTTAAGCTGGGAGTGTTTTGCAAGAGGGGAAGAAAGAACGAGAGTGAGAGAGTCTGATCACGTGTGGGAAAAGCTACAGGAGGGAAACACCAGCCTGGGATGTTCAGGGCTGGCTGATATGAGATTCCTGGGCTGGTTGTTCCATGGTTGGATGGATTTTGGAGCAACCTGGGCTAGTGGAAGGTGTCCCTACCCACGACAAGGGATGGAACGGGATGATCTTTAAGGTCCCTTCCAACCCAAACCATTCCAGGATTCCGTGTGGTTTTACGCAGCCTGGATCCAGCTCACCTGCCTTTGGGCGCTGTGATGAGCTGTAGTGGTATGGAAAGAGGGACAAAGAGTTTTCCATGTTGGATGAGCCTTGGAATGGCTGCTGTCACATTTTTAGTAGCAGGAAAGGCCATGGAATGATCCTACTTGGGAAACTTTTCTTGCCAGCCTGCATCACACATGAGCTTGGACATCAGCCTGCTGGTCAGGTGACAGCACCTTCAGCTGCTGCTGCTTAAAGAGTGGGAATTTTCCATGATGACATCCTGCTAATTCCAGTTCTGAAGGACCAGTGTGGGAAAACAAGCCTACAGATTACATGTGGGGCCTGAATTGCATGTCTGTTAGTCCTGAGCAGAGAATATCTGTCTATATGTTCCAAAATCCTTCATTTTTCTCCTCAAATCCCACTCTGTGACAATTCCCGAACCTGAGGAACTCTGGATGTTTGCAGGTGGTGCTCCCAAAGAGCTGCACCGAGTGGGCTGTGCAAGGGGTGGTTTGTGTCCTTCAGAACTATCAGTTCCTGAGACCCTCTTTGAGAAACAGCTTCCTTTTTTGTGTGTGTTTGAGCTGAATTACAGAGACAAAAACACGTTTCAGTTGCAGCATTAGTTGTTGTTCCATCCTGTGCAGTTCCCTGTCCATTCCAGGCTGGCTGGAGTCATCTCCAGGTGGGCACCTGGGATCGCTGGGTTTGGAGAGCAGGAAGGCAGCACTGATTTTCCTGTTTCTATGTGGTTTTGAATGCATATCTATAGATGTGAACCTGGCAATCTCTACATGCAGACACAAGAGAGGACTCATTTTTGAAGCTCTTTCATATTCCAAGAGTTAATCCCGAGCCAATCTGACCTCCCTGGCTCCTATTTCCAGATTTATCGAGCTGTGCGCTTTTATTTCTAAAACAACCACTTTCCAATCCACATTGGTGACTTCTCCACTTGTGCCACTCTGAGAACGGAGCCCTCTGTATAAAAACAAGCCTTGGATGGAATGGGAGATTTCCCTGAACATTCTCCTCTGGTGGAGGGTATTGATTGCAGCGATGGGCACGTCAGGCAGCGCGTTTTTAGCTGATTACTTCACGCCTCAGGTGACGTGACGTGCCATAAAGATGATGGATGGTGCTTTGCACTTCCAGGACCTTCCAGTGAAGCCTGAAAGCCTGAATAATCTCAATTTTTTTTTCTTTTCCTTGCAGCCAATCCCCAAACTCTTGGCTTCCCCCTGAAAGGACAGGAATTGTCCAGCTCTCTCTTGCCCAGTTCCTATTAGGCACGTTTATCTTCCATTGACGAAATTCCCTCTCATGCAGCTCCTTCAGGCAGAGCAGTATGTGAGCAGACATTATGAAGTTAGTAAACACTATAAAGTGTGAAAGCATTTGCTGCAGGAGCTGTAGTCTAAACATTACAGGAGAAAGCAGGATTCCAGATCTAGTCTTGGCTTTGCCTCTGAATATGATTGTAACCTTGGGCAAAGCTCTTAAGTTTGCCTCTCCTTAGCTGATTTAATTTGTGGAGCAAGATAATGAGACTTAGCTAGGCTCATCCCTGTTTTTTGTTTTGTTTTGTTTGTTGTTTTTTTTTTTTTTTTTTTTTGATTAGCTGGGATGGTGGTGTTTTGTGTCATTGTGTCTTCAGCATCCTCATGAGGGGCAGAGGAGGGGCAGGTCCATCTCTGCCCTGTGTGACCAGGGCCAGGACCCCAGGGAATGGCTTGAAGTTGTGTCAGGGAGCTTTAGGTTGGATATTAGGAAAGTTCCTTCCCCCAGAGGGTGGTTGGCACTGAACAGGCTCCCCAGGGCAGTGGGCACAGCCCCAAGGCTGCCAGAGCTGCAGGAGGGTTTGGATGATGCTCTGGGGCACAGGGTGGGACTCTTGGGGATGGGCCTGGGCAGGGCCAGGAGTTGGACTGGATGATCCTTGTGGGCCCTTCCAACTCAGCAGATTCTGGGGTTCTGTGATTCTCAGGATGGGAGGAAACGGCCTCAAGCTGTGCCATGGGAGGTTTGGATTAAATATTGGGAAATATTTCTTTGCTGAAAGGGGCTCAGGCACTGGCACACACTGCCCAGGGAAGAGGTGGGGTGACCATCCCTGGAAGTGTTCAAAAAACCTGTGGATGTGGCACTTGGGGACATGGTTTTGTGGTGGCCCTGGCAGTGCTGGGAAATGGTTGGACTCGATGATCTCAGAGAGCTTTTCCAACCACAATGATCCCATGGTTCTGTGATAATAAATTGCCAGGGTTATGCTGAGCTCCCACCCAGGACTTCCCTCCCTCCCTTTCTCTGGCATCAACTTTTATCTCTTCTATATTAACATTAAACCATTTGCTCCCAGACATCTGGTTAACCGTGACTTCAGGACGGGTTTGCCTCCCATCTCTCTCGTTTTCTCTCGGTTTTCTCATCCCTGCTGGGACAGCAGATTCCCAGACATTAAAGAAATTAAAGGCTTACTTCATTTTCCAATCCATCCTCGGGAGAAGCAGCCCTGTTCCCACTGTGCAGGCACAGGGGCTCTTGCCCAGTCATGTTTTAAAGAGTGGGGATTAACTGCTTACCGGGGAGATTGTTTGAAGCTGGAACATTTCACTGTCAGGAAGTTGTTCTTCGGATTCAACCTGAATTATCTTCCTTAATTTAATCACATCACTCCCAGCTATGCCCAGTGACTTGCACTAAATCTTCCCTTTCCATTCTTTCTGTTTACATCCTTCACGTGTGTGTTGACAGATATATTGCCCATAGGTGCTGCTTGGCTTCACTGTGTCTGTTTAATTGAAATGCTTCTAATTATTCCTCCCATATCCACCTCTGTGGCCCCTGCTGTGTTTTTACTTTTCTTTTCCTTTTTCTGTGCCTGGTTTGCAGCAGCTTGTTGGTTAAAATCAGCTCTGAGAGTGTTTTCCGTGCCCAAGTCTTGGGAAAAAACAGAGCAAGGGAAGGAGGCCACATCAACATGATGTTAATTTGCTGAAGTCTTGCAGAGCTTTGGTGTCTATCTGAAATAATTATCCCACTTCTGTTTTCCTAATCTTCTGACTTGTCTGTGGGTTGTCATTTGGAGTGTTTATGGGCTAAAACTAAAGGCTTCCACTGAAAGATTTCAAAGTGGGTGGAAATCTCTCTCCTAATACAGTTTGAACCACTGCCATCCTGCAGCATTAGCCACAGCACCAGCTTCTACATGTTAAGCTGATTTTTGATCTAATATTCCTCTTTTTCCTCTTTGCCTGGAGGGAGATCTAGGAAGGTTTCCCTGCTGCTGTCTAAAGCCAAATTAGCAGGAGACTTATTTCATTGTCCCTCTTCACCCACCCTGCATCTTCCATTGGTTTTACCAATCCTTGCCAGAGGGGAGAGCTGGGATCAAGGCCTGTGGGACTCAGCACAGCTTCTCCCACAGTTCCAGAGTCAGAAAATTACAAGTAAGTGGATAGGCAATATATATAAAAAAAAATTAAAAAAAAATAAATTACCAATACTGAGAGGGAAATAATAATAATTAAGGACTGAATGCTCTGCAGACTCACCTGGTTTGTGTTTGTGCTCTGACACCTTTGGTTGGACACAGATGTCTGGGATAGTTGCAAAGTGCAGCCTCTGGCCAGCTTTCTCTTGCTCCAAAACATTGCTTTCTCTAACAGACCGAAGTTCAGAGCTCCCAGCAGTCTGGAACAGCTTTAAAATCCACAGCCTGTTACCCCTGGGTGTTTTGGGCTGGAGCTGGCCAGGATCACAAAAACACAACCAGTGCAACTCCACTTTCTCTGCTGTGTTCATGGCTGGCTCACACTGGAGCACCGAGTGATGGGAGACTCAGGCTTGGGCTGTTGTGGAATCATGGAATGGTTTGGAAGGGTCCTCAAGGATCATCTCATTCCAGGGAGACAGGGACACTTTGCACTAGCCCAGGCTGCACCAAGCCCCGTCCAACCTGGCCTTGGTCCCAGGGATGGGGAAGCCACAGCTTCTCTGGGCAACCTGTCCCATCTCTCCCTGCCCTCTGGCACTGGGAAGCCATTCCCTGTGTCCCATCCCTCCATTCCTTGTCCCAAGTCCTTCTCCAGTTCTCTTGGAGCCCCTTTAGGCCCTGGAAGGGGCTCTCAGGTCTCCTTGGAGCCTTCTGTTCTGCAGGTGAACAATCCCAACTCTCTCAGCCTTCCTCAGTACGTGGACAAACCATTTTACTTCCCCTACATGACACCAGTGCTCCACTTAAAACTGAGAGGGGATCTGCTGGACTAAGGAACTACCCAGAGTGAAGCAAGTGATGTCCAAACCCCTGCTGAGTGGTATTAACAAGCCATAATCGATCATTTATTGGGGGCCCAGCAGCCGATCGGCGCAAAACGCTCCGGTTCACTCCGCACAATCGCGCGATTCCCTCCGCGTCGCTGCGAAACGAATCCTTGACAAAACGATTTACTGACAGTGCCAGTCACTGCCTGACTGCGGGACTTGCTCGACCATCCTCGCCTCCGAAGTGACTGATCCCCTGCAGCACCCCACGAGCCACAACAAACAAAAAACTTCGCCAGACGAGGCAAAAATCTCCTGACAAGTGGAGCGGATTTAACCCCTCGGGAGCCCCCGGCGCGGAGGGCACGGAGCCTCCCCGGGCTCTGCCGCACTGCAGCAGGGGGGAGAGGCACAGCCTGGAGTGCCTGGGAGGTGCCAGCTTTGGAACATATGCTCTGGAACTTCGGCACTCGGGGAAAGTCGCTGGGCGAAATCGCAGCGCTTCTCGGCTCGGCTGCTGAGCCGTCAGGGAGGGGAAGTGTGGGAGAGTTCCGACGATTATTTTTGAGTTCGCTCGAGGCTTTCAACGTTCTCGAATTGAAATCGTGCAGAAAGCTGAAGAATTGAGTTTAATCTGTTGGCTTAATGCGTTTGCTTCGATTAATTACCTTATTCAACAGTAAATATCTTAATTTTTTTTTCCGGGGAAATTGCTGTTCCTGTCAGTAATATTTTGTTCTCGGTAATATGTGGAGGTCTTGGAGGGGCAGGACAAGGGGGAATTGCTTCCCATTGACAGAGGGAAGGGATAGGTGGGATAATGGGGAGAAATTCCTGGCTGGGAGGGTGGGCAGGCCCTGGCACAGGTTGGGCAGAGAAGCTGTGGCTGCCCCTGGATCCCTGAGAGTGTCCAAGGCCAGGCTGGATGGGGCTTGGAGCAACCTGGGCTGGTGGGAGGTGTCCCTGCCCAGGACAGGGGATGGGACTGGATGATCTTTAAGGTCCCTTCCCATCCAAACCAGTCTGGGATTCCATGATTCTGTGGTTAAAGTTCTGCCTGAGTAGGCCCTGAAAATCCACATTCCAAAGAAATCAGGGCAGATCCTTAAAAAAATCTGAGATGCTTTCCCCTCGAGTGTATCAAGGCTTAACTTCTTAATTCTCATGCAAGGCTGTTTCAAAGTATGAACATGTTTGTTAACACTTGACCTCCAGATGGCAAAGACTTTTCACTTCTAGGCATGAAATCTGAGAGTTAGTTCAGTGCACTCAGAAATGCAACATTCTGCGGTGCTAAAACACATTTAAAGAACCAAAGACCTTTGGTACTTTGCAGATAACGTGGCCTGTAAGGAACCTGAATAGCATTAGGGAGCCAGGCCTTAGTTTGAAGACAAAAAGCTTGGCAATTGTAAGGGGTGAAGGAGGAAAGGGATGGAATCAGATTTTGATGATCCTTGTGTGTCCTTTCCCATCAGGATATTCTGTGATTCTATAAGTGCCAGGTACAGGGAGTGGCTTAGGCCACCCCTATTTCCTTCCCCCCTGGAACTGAGCCCACAGATCCCCCTTTTCTTTATGGACACCTTAAAAAAGCCCTGTCTTCCTTCCTGCTGCCTTCTGCCCCCTGAGCTCTGGCCAAAAAGAACACAAAAATCTTAAAAATCCCGAACCTCAAAATGAACCAACAAAAAAACCTCCAGGCAGAAGCCAGCAGAGAGATTTCTGCCAGTGGGAGAAGCCTCATAAGGCACCTGGAAAGCCTCCTTTGTTCCTTTCCTGGACTTTTTCCTATCTGAGCCGTGCTTCAATCCCCTTTTTTTCTTTCATCTCCTGCTCTTCACCTCAGGTTCCTTCCACCCCCTCAATCTCTCTCTTCCAGCCTTTTCTTGCCATTGATTTGCAGGGGGATGCCAAGGCGTTTTGGCACAGGAGGGGAGTGCAGATGCCTCGGAGATGCTGCCGGGAGGATGCAGAGTGGGGAGCAGGGAGGATCCTGGTGCCCGCCCCGGGTGCAGGGATGGGGGTGCCAGTCATCCGGGCTAATTGTGCACCCAAACTCCCAGGCAGAGCTCTCCCCTGGCGCCTCCTTTAAATAATTTGTATGTATATGCGGCGTTTAATCTCCTCTCTTTCCTTGTGCCGATTTGTTTATTTGTCCTGGGGCTCTCTCAGCTCCCCGCAGTAAAAACAGCCATTTCCTGCCTATCAGGTAATGTGGAAACGACGCCTGCTTTTCCTTTCAAATTAATCCATCTCGCTTTTCATTCTATTTTTTTGAAAATAGAAGCAAAAGATTGCTATCAGTGCCTAGGAAAATCTCGGAGCAGCTCGGGAGCAGTTTAAGCCTGTAAATAGGTTTTTCTTTTGGGAGTCAGCAACCCGAGTTCGCCCTTCTCCCCCCGGGGACCTTTAGGTGTCGGAAGCGAACCGGGCATTCTGACACCAACCAAGCTCCCAGCGCTTTGTAGTCAGCAGCGCTTTGAACTCCAGGTGAGCTGTTCCCTACCCGGAGTGACATCCCGGGCGGGCGGGGAAGCGGAGCAGCATCCCCGGCAGTGCCGGCCTTGTTCGGTCGCGTTACGGTCCCGCCACTCGTCCTGTCACCTCCGATCCGAGTCGTTCCTGAGCGGCACGATGTGACCCGACAGAACGTTTTGTGCCAAGCTGGAATGTTTGTGTTGTGGTTTTTTTTTTTTTTTTTTTTTTTTTTTTCCCTGTGCTAATGGGAGAACAAATATTCGGGGAGCAAAAAAAAAAAAAAAAAAAAAAAGAAAAAAATTAAAAAAATCGCAGAACAGGTTGCTCACCATCCCATTTGGGTCTGACAGACAGAGCTCCTCTGTGCTGCCTTCCCCGAGTGTTTTTTTTTACGGTTGCTCTGTTTCAGTTATCTGAATATCAAATTTTGGTTTAATTTCTGCCGATTCTCCTGTTCTCCTTCCCGTCCCAGAAAACCCATCTTGGGGCTTTCTGCTGTTCATTCTGCTAATCCATTTGTCATTGTTTAAAAACTACTGGTGCCGCAAAGATTGCTCCTTTTGAGGAGATGAAATGTGTTTGTCTGTCTCCCAGGCTGAGATACACATCCCAGAATCCCAGACCCCCAGAATCCCAGCACCACAGACCGGTTTGTGGGTCAGAAGGGACCTTAAAGACCAACTTGAATTTTCCCCCATCAGATGATGTGTCTTTGCTGGGCACTGAACACTGTTCAGAGGCACCTGAGTTGCAGCAAACAAGGCAAGTCTTGGATGAGCTGTGTCAGAGCAGGTCAGGTCAGCCCCGTGGTCTGCCTGGGCTGCAGGAATGTGAATCCTCCAGCCTGTCCCTGCAGGAAGAAAAGGTCCTGTTTTTCTTCCCCTTCTCATCCTCTCCCCTCTCCACCTGCCCTGCTCCAGCCCTGTCAGATCCTTCCCTTGTGGTTTTCACCTGGCAGAGAGAACTCTTCCCTTTTTCAGTTCTCCTGGCTGACCTGGCTCATGGGACACGTCCAGGAGGCTGCAGGGAAGGGAGGGAAGGGAGGACTGGGCAGCTCTGCCCCTCAGTATCCCAAATCTGCTGGATCTTACATCCCAGCAGGACCCACGAGCTGAGGAAGGAGCAATTGCTGCTTGGTCCTCCTGGGACCAGAGCCTGTGTCCAAACATTTTGCCGCTTTCTGATGGTGAGTCATTTGCACAGGTCTACCAGAAAATACCCCAAAGCCCCACCTTGTCTTCCTGGGAGACAGAAGTTTAAAACAAAGCACCACAGGAGCAGTTGGAAACTCGGCTGCCTCATTAATTTGTTTTAATGTTCACCCTTGTGAAGTTTGACAACACGAGAAGGGTCTCTGTTGTGTCAAAATACAACATTCATCTGTTGTCAGCTCGAACATCCATCTGACAGCCCTACCCACAGTTATAAAATCTCTGGGAATCTTTTATTTGTTGTCTTGCTCTAACCCTTCTGATGATTATTTTTATCCTTTTGTCTGCCGGTGTCAATAAAAACAAAAGCTGAGATTCACACGTTGTGACGGGAGTGTGGGAGCCGGGAGTTGTCCCTCCCTCTGTCGTGGTGCTCAGTGGAGTGATCACCACCAGCACAGACACGGGCTCTGGAGTTTCAAATCCCCGCTCCATAATTGAGAAGAAAGGGCAAAAAAAAATAAAAAAAAAATCCAGAAATGCAGATTGACAAGTGCCTCGGCTTCCGAGTCCTCAAGGATTGTCACGGGGCTGCAGTTTTTTTTTACTTTCCTCGTGGTAAACGCGATGCTTTGACACTGTTTTGTCATTTCTGGACCTCCAGCAAAGGGGCTTTGTAATTGTGTGAAATTTCTGTGGATTCTGGGTAAAATCACAGGTCCCACTCCATGTACTGGTAAGACAATGGTCTTTCTTTAATAACAGCCTTCCTTTACTCATTCTGATGAAGCTTTTTGCTTGTTTGTGCAACATTCAGGACACAAAAAATTTGTAACGAGGCAGATTGAGGAATTTTCACTGGGGGATGCAAAGGTGCCAAATATATTTAGGAGATCAAGTAATAAAACAAACAAAATAACTAGAAAAATCATGATGACTGATTGGTGAATGAAGGACTGGAATGGTGGTGTTGGGATTCCACGGGGGTTTAGGCCCAGGCTGGTTGTGGTGACCAGCCCCATGTGCCTCCACGGGGCAAAGCCCTGATGGTTACTGTTATTAATCACCCCCTAATTAAAGCAACACTCCCTGTGCATCCCAGCAGTGGCAGGTGCTGGCAGTTCTCCTCCACTTTAGTGTCCAGACTTCCAGCAGCCTCATTTACCGGGTTCGGAGGCACGTTGATGAATCCCCTCGCTGGCTCAATCCATCACCAAATAACAGCATCCCCATTTTCCCAGGGCTATTATCATCCCTTCAGCTGCTGCACCAACATCTTCTGAGCCCATAAATCAAGGGGCATCGTTTTAGACGGGCAGAAACATAAACAGCACCTTAAAAAAATGTGTCTTTCAGCCATCTCCTTACCTCTTTCTGCTGGTGAGTTTTATGGCGTCAGAGTGGGATCATTTTCCGTGTTTGTCTGACTTTTCTTGTTCACACAAAAGACAATGAGGTGTTTCCCAATTTTTTCTTTTTTTTTTTTTTTTTTTTTTTTTTACCAGCCACGTTCATTTCTCGTTTCTCATTTACCCTTTCCTCCTTTGCTGCTCTGTGCCAGTAAGCCTGGAATGTCCTTGTGTGAAGAAATGGGTTGTATTTCCTCGGGCAACAGGTGCTTATCTCCGTGGCTGCTGACAGAGCCCCGACAGAGCAGCTCAGGTATCGCAGGAGAATCCCAAACCTCGCACCCCTCCAGCGAGGAATTGCCAAAAAAAAATTAAAATTAAAAAAAAAATTGACTTTTTTTACGGGCAAACTGCAGCTGCAACACCTGAATTGCTGTGTGGGGAGACTTTGGGTGGTTATAAATAAACGAGCCGTGCGTTTATCCCTCACACCACGTGCACACGCGCTCGTCTGCGAAGAGTTTTACACACCGGGTGCCGCGTTCCTGGTTAAAGGGGGCTCTTAATTTCCTGTTTTGGGCTTTCCTGGGAGATTTCTCTTCCCCACGCCGTGCACAAACGTCTGAGCTGGCTGTGGGGAGCACGGCCGGGTTCCTGCTGCCGTTGGCAGCTCAGGTGGTGACAAGCGGCTGGCTCCCCGCGTTCCCCAGCTGCGCCGCGCCTGGCTCCGGTGCCAGATGGCACAACACACACACACACACAGACAGAATAAGTCTGCTTTTTGTGATTCTGGGTGAATAATGTCCCACTTGGTTGTGGTGTTGGATGTTTTGTCCTGAGTGATTTGTTGTGCTCTGCAAAGCTTTGGCTTCCGGGACCCACCTTGCATAAGGTGGGGGAAGAGTTTGGGGGAAGAGGGCAGGTTTGGGGGGGTGAGGGTGACCTGGGAGAGCAGCAGCCTGCACAGAAGTTAACTGAGAACAAAACATTGTCTCTTTGTGGCACTTGAATCTGTTTTTATTTTCTTTATTTTCAACAAGTTAGAAATTGGAGTTTTCTGCCCAAACAGAAAAATCTCCATTTCCTGCAGAATGAAAGATTTTCTTTCAATTTCCTAATTTTTTTTTTCCCCCCCTATTTTTCTTAACTAAAAATATATTTAAGAGGTCACTCCCATTCAGGTCTATTGTAAAATCATAGAATCCCAGAATGGTTTGGGTTGGAAGGGACCTTAAAGTTCATCTCATTCCACCCCTGCTGTGGGCAGGGACACCTTCCACTATCCCAGGATGCTCCAATCCCTGTCCAGCCTGGCCTTGGACACTTCCAGGATGGAGCATCATGACCCAAACCATCATGTAGCTGGCAGAAAATATTTCATCTAAGGGCAACAATCATCCCCAGGCCTGAACTTGCAATGTCAGCATCAACAGGAACAGCAGAAGGGCCCTGGGATCAGTGGGAAGTTGGGAGTTGCTGACAGAAGAGCAGGGGATATGCTCCACGTATTCCCAGAGTCACCTGGGAAGTCCTGGCAAGAAGTAAGAACCCAAATAATATTTGAGTTAGTGCTGAGAAGAGGAGCAGCAGAAAAAAAAAAAATAAAGAGTCCAAATTCTGTGCTTTCAGTGCTCTTGTATTCAGGTGTTGAAGTTCAGAATAGACAGGGAAGGAAGATTTCTAACCCTTCCTACTGCCTGAATTTTACCTTAGAAAACAATCACTTTTACTGATCACTTCATATTAAGCACTCAGACCTCTGATCTATATTCAAATGAAAAGCACAGGACTGACAGAAAAAAAAAAAAAAATCAGCATTTCTTTCAGTCTCCTGAGCAAACTACTTTGGCAGCTACATAAAATGATTTAGTGTTTTATAATTCCAAATATGGCAGGATTAGCCCTTCATCCCATTGTTCCAGGATGTCTGCATTAATTATTTCAACAATAAACTCCCATTTTCAGTTCAAGGAACGGCCTATTCTGCAATCATGTAAATATTATTCAGAATTAGGTGATACCCACATGCGGTGCTGCCAAAGTACACTCATTTATTTTTCAACTTCTCCAGCACAGTCAGCCAGGGAGCAAAACAATACATGGTTTATGCAAGGCATTTAATGAATTTCATCCTTTTCCCACCGGAGTTTCAGCACTGCTGAGACACGGGAACAAGGAGAGGGAACAGCAGCAGAAATCCCAAAGAAACGATCATCCTGCATCCCAGAATTGTTCTGTTTGTGCGTGGAAGGGCTCAGCTCCTGCTTTGCTGTTGGAAACCTAAACTGAACAGGGATTATTAAAACAACTCCAGGCCCTCGGTGCCAAGAAGGGATTTGCTTTCCAGGACAAAAATGTCCCTTTGAGGAATGTTCACTCCTGAGCTGTGTCAGTGCCGTGTTTAATCCTCTCAAAACTCGTGTCTTGGTTGGAGCTGCTGTGGATCCTGAACATGAACTCTGTGTAGGTGGGAAGTTCAGTTACTGGAGTGGGTCTGGTTTGATGTATCCTGGATTTTGGAATATCTCTGTGCTGTACCTGGGATTCCTGAGTGACCCATGAGCAGGTTAAAGCCAGTAACCCCAAATAATTCCATCATTCCAAAGGTTAATGTGCTAAAGGTGCAGCTTCTGTGAATAGGGGTGATTTCCCCGTGTCTCCAAAAAGCCTCAGTTCAGACCATCTTGTGCTGCTTTGTTTCAGAGATTCCAGACTTGCAGTTTCCATCTCAAATCCTTCCCATTTTCGCAGTCTGCCATTCCTCGTGTTTTACTCCGAGGTGGGAGGGGCAGAACTTTCCTAAATTGAGATCATCCTGATGGCTTCAAATCTGTGCAACTGTTCCAGCCTTAGTGTGCTGTACAAAGGATCATCATTTAAAAAGTGTAACTCAGGAGAAATTCCTCCAGAATCAGAAATTGTTTTTTTTTTTTTTTTTTTTTTTTTTGAGTTGACAGAAACTCTCCAGCTTTGTTTTATACAACCTGCCCGTGGTTCTGGTTACAAATCTCCCCCTGTTCCTGGGACAGCCAGCACTGGCGTTATATTTGATTTGTGTTTGGAAGGTAAAGTGTTTTTCTCGGTGCAATTTGCAAGTAATTATTGTCACAGCAATATTTTCTCCCCAGCTCAGAGCAATCACATGGAAGCACAAGCCATGCAGATGTTGTAACTGTGGAGGTGTACAACAAATAATAATTACAGATCATAATATTTCCCTCCACTAACAGCCGTCCCCAGGGTACAGCTTTTGCATTTGGAATCCGAAACACTCGGCTGTTGCAGAGCAAATCCTGCTTTATTGTGCCATTCGAACGTGTTTCTATTATCTGTTAATTATTGATGGCAGCCAGAGCGTTCCTTTCTGGGGCTGGAATTCTGAAGGTGTCAGCAACTGCTCTGCTCGGCATTCCCTCAGTCACGGTCCCAGCACAGCTCCTCCTTCTCATCTCAGCCGACAGCGCCGTTGTTTGTCATCCCACGCCAGCAGAACTCCCAAATCTGCCCGTAAATGAGGGATACAACTTCATGTAATCGCAGCTGGACGTGTTGCTGCCCTGGGAAGGGAGTGAGGAGCTCGATGAGGATCATTATCAGCATTTCTGCAGGAGCCCCTGGAGGCAGCTCAGCCCTCGGGGCTCCGATGCCCACGGGCAGCACGTGGGGTTTGGCCACTCCAGGAATGTGTCTCGGGGATGTAGAGCTGGTTTGGGAACAGCCCCGGGGAAAAGGTGGAGCTGCTGGAGCGTCCCGGGCTGTGGGAACAGGGACACGGATATCCCTGTCCACTCACTGCAGCGTGGGGTGCCAGGAAAAGGGGCAACAGAGTGGAACTGGAATTAGGAATGGCCAGACTGCCTGGGAGTTGTTCCTTCAGGCTGTGCCTTCCCTGTCCTTGGAGGTTTGCAGGACCTGAAGGATTTAGAAGGGATATTGGGAGGGAATTGCTGGCTGGGAGGGTGGGCAGGCCCTGGCACAGGTTGGGCAGAGAAGCTGTGGCTGCCCCTGGATCCCTGGAAGTGTCCAAGGCCAGGTTGGAGCAGCCTGGGCTGGTGGAAGGTGTCCCTGCCCATGGCAGGGGGTGGGACTGGATAAGCTTTAAGATCCCTTCCAACCCAAACCATTCAGGGATTCTCTTTATTTACTTGTCCTGGAAATAATTGTAACTGTTCTGAGATATTTTATACCAATAAATGTCAAAGTAGAGATCTGAAAAGATCAATACAAATTAATTCTGATTTTATTTCCCTTCCTCTTCTTCCCCAAAAGCAACAGGACAGTGAAAAGTTCTCCTAAGTCTAAGAGCAAAAGATCTGTAGTCCCACATATAATATTTGAATTAGAATTTATTTCATACCAGGATAGTTTGCATTTTGCATTTATTTATCTTCCATTCAAAGGCAAAAAAAAGTATTGTGTCTAACCCAAACTGTCATTGCACTTGCACTGGCTACTGGAATTTGATGCCAATTTGTATTTTAAGTAATCCAGGATGATAATTACACTTACTGCTCTGCTAACTGCACAGTTACTATTCAGGGTACCTCATGTATATTTGATGTATGTTCTGTATCAGAGCAGACCTTTTGCAAATTGGATCATTTGCATCATTACATATCTTTCAGAAATAATTTTCTGATCCCGAGGAATAGACTTCTGGTGGAATCAGGGAGCTGATTGCTAAAGCTCACCCTCAGAGCTGAGGAAACGAAAAGAGAAACAAAAGAAGTTAATAATTTTATTTTCTTTTTTTTTTCTTTCTTTCTTTTTTTTTTTTTTTTAATTTTATTTTTTATTTTATCTCATTTTTGAAATGTGATTTTTTTGGCAGAGAGTATTTAGCAGAAAATTTTCACAGAATCATGGTTTGGGTTGGAAGGGACCTTAAAGCTCATCCCATTCCTACCCCTGCCCTGGGAAGGGACACGGAAGGGTTTAGAAATGGTGAAATAAAATTCAGTTTATAGAATCCTTGAATAGTCAGGGTTGGAAGGGGCCTTTAAAAATCATTTAGTCCAACTCCCCAACATCTTCCACTATTCCAGGTTGCTCCAAGCCTCGTCCAACCTGACCTTGGACACTCCCAGGGATCCAGGGGCAGCCACAGCTTCTCTGGACAACCTGGGCCAGTGACTTTTGCTTTTGTTAATTCAAGTGGAAAAAAAAAATCAAAAAGAACAAATTATTTGGCTCATGATTTATTTTGTTTTTCCATATGCAAATCATCTCAGACTGTGGGGCTGCGTGGGACATGTCCTGTCATGTTCCTTGGAGCACTTCCTTGTGCTTATCGATCTCCCCCAGCCACTGACTTTCAAAAGATACTCATAAAAAAAAAAAAAAATTAACCCACTGCAGAAATCCATTAGAGGGTTTGTTGTGTTTGGGTTGTTTTTTTTGTTTTTTATTTTCCCCTCCCTCACCCACACAAATTGCCAGTGCCTGAAGCTGGAGAGAAGCAAAAATGCTGGCTGAGTGACAAATATGGTGGCTTTGAAAAAGCCTGATATCCTGTGGCCCTGCAGGGGTAGAAGAAAGGGGACAGATCCTCTGATCAGCCAAGTTGGTAGCACACAAACACAGCAGAGCTGTTTTCAGGTGGCTGCCGAGGGAGAATTCCCTTGTTCTGCCCGTGCAAGGCTCGGGGAGCAGATCCTCCCACCCCACCCTGGCAGGGTGACAGGCTCCGTTCGGCTGCAACATCTGAAGGAACAGACTCATTTGATGTTTTGTTTGGAGGGAAAAAAAAAAATTATTATCGAGGACTGTTTTGTATGCAAAGAAGAGTTCACTCTTTTTTTTTTTTTTTTTTTTTTGTTATTGCCTCTGAGTCCCAGATAACTGAAATTAGGCTTATCTGGGGTACTACATTTGGGTGTTGTAAAGATGCTTCAAAAGGTGGTGTGGCACGTGGAGGGCACAGGGAACAAAGCCTGAGAGGGTTCATCTGCGCTCTGAAAAACCATTATTTTGATTTATTCACTGCAGGGATGGACAGCAAAGAGTTAAATCCCCTGTTTGACTTCTCCTCCTGAAACAAAATCAACTTGGAGTGGATATGGAGTATTTTGTTTTAACCTGTTTCTAGGAGGCAGATGTTTTGGTAAGAAACAGGTAATGAAATGGGCAATGATAACTCCTCGTTTCTTTTGAACAAGAAGAAGTCAGGAAAGAAAACACAGGCAGGACACAGTTTAGTGCTCCCATTTGTTACAGCCTGTGAAAGGAAGATGATTATTTCTAGCAGTGATGATGATGAAGAACGTGGCTGTTTTTCATGGCTGTGAATTTTTAGGCAACAAGATGGGTCTTCATACTTAATCTATGACTCTGTTTTGGGTTTGTATTTTAAATTGCCCCTGTTTTGGGTTTTTATTTTAACTTGCCTCGTGCAAAGAACAGATCCCAACCCAAAAACACCTCTTTCTCAGAGGAACAACTTCTTAATATCTCCTTTGCCTCAAACTCGAGGGACTCTGCCTTGTGTTACTGAGCTGCTGATTGTCTTTTGATAGCTCTGCTTTTAATATTCATCTGTTTTGAAAAGCAATAAATCAGGAAAGAAAATGCAGTCAGGACACCAATACGAGACAGTTTAATGCTCCAATTTGTTACAGCCTGTGAAGGGAAGATGATGTTTATTTCCAGCAGTGATGATGAAGAACATGGCTGTGAATTTTTAGACAAAAAGATGGGTCTTCATACTTAATCTCTGACTCTCCTTTGGGTTTTTATTTTAACTTGCCTCATGCACAGAACAGATCCCAACCCAAACACCAGTTCATCCTTTTTTTTTTCTCAGAGGAACAGCTTCTTAATATCTCCTTTGCATCCAACTTGAGGGACTCCTGCCCTATGCTGTCGAGCTGCTGATTGCCTTTTGATAGCTCTGCTTTGAATGAGCAGCAGATTATCTCATCTGTGTGTGTGTGTATCTGAGAGCAGAGGGAGGGAAGGGGTTTAAGTTGTCCTGGCAGCAGATGAAAGGCAGCTGGGATGCTTCAAAGGGCAGACAAGAGGCAGAAGGCAGAGAACAGGGGCTGCAGGTATTGGGATGAGAAGCTTTTGAAATATAGATAACCTACAGCAGAGATGAGCTCTGCTCTCCCAGCACTAAGAATTAGGCAGATAAGAGGGGGAAAGGGGGAAGGAAGCCAGGAGATGTGGCCAAAGTTCAGCAGGAACCATCCTGGAGGGATGAAGCCACGGAAATCTCATTCTGGAGGAAAGTCAGAGGAAGCTCAGGGCGGGAATCATTCAGGATGTGAAATGTCTGTGACAAACTTGGGGACACAGTGAGATCAGACCCAGGCCTGTGAGGGGTTTTACAGGGACAGCAGAAGTCTGGAAGCTCAGGGGACAGAATCCATGAGTCACAGAGCATCCCGAGGTGGAAGGGACCCACGAGGATCAGGGAAGTCCAATAACAGCAATAATAATACTAGAATAATAGAAAGAAAATAATAATAGAAAGAAATGGCCAAAATACAGGGCATCAGTTCCCCAGTAATGAGAATACATGGCCCTGGTGATAAAACAACCCTGGGATTAATAAAAAGCCAGGAAAAATAAGTTGGTTGATAGTACCACAGCCAGATCCCTCCTTCCAGAAACACGTGGTGACAACAAAAATCGTTGGCAGGAGGAAGAATAATTGTTCAGTTAATTCTGAGGGCTGCAGTCCCTCATCTGATTGAACCAGTGTGTGAAAAAGCCAGTCCAGAACAGTCCCAACACTGAGGATCCTCGTAGGTGAGGAAAAAATACATTAAAAAAATCAATGCACCTACAGAGGAACTGCCTAATAATGAGGAAGGTAATTAAAAGGCAATTAAAGGAGCAGCTAAGAGGGGAATATGTTTGTAGGCGGCTCAGATGCTTTAAGGGCAACAACCCTTTTTACTCTTCAACACAAATATGCACAACACAATCATTCTCATGAAGATCCACCAACAAGAACATACAAAGTGACACACAAAGGAGTTATTAGGGTTGGTTTGGTTTTTGTGCTTGGGATGAATTACAGAAGATCCAGGCACTGCCAGCTCCACATTTGTTGCTCTCCAGAAGTTTCCTACTCTTTCAAAAACGGGCTAAATCCCAAATTAGAATGATTTCAGCAGAGCAAAAGCTTAGAAGACAATTGCTGTAATTATGCAAATTTAAACAAGTGAAAAGCCTTAACACAATGTATACAAAATAATGATTGGAAGGAATTAGCGTTGGGAATTAGCAGAAATTGGGCATTTGTATTGTAATAATAGGGCTGGAAGCCGATGATCCAGAGAGAAAGAGTTTTGCCAGTCGATATTAAAGCTTGGATAATCTTTTGTTCAGTAACTTCCCACTCCTATTTGTTTAGGATTGCAGCCTGTGCCTGGATCACCGTATTGGAATTCCAATCACTCACCACTCCTTAATTAGACAGTATAACTGATACTGTAATTGTGGCAGGAATTGATTATTAACTGAAGTTTTTATGATAATTAATAACAAAGTTCTGGGACAGAACATAAATAAAATAACACAAGGCCTCCCAGACTGGCATCATCACACCACGATGGTGACCCCGAGTGTTAATTGTCCATATGCATTTAAATCCAGGCCAGTGTTGGGAATCTTTACCAGTAGCTGCCAATAAAAGCAAATTTATTTGGTTACCAAGGCTTTTTTTGCAGGCAGAGAGTGTTGGATGATCTGCCAAAGCAGTCTCTGTTCTGCAGGGCCAATAATTGATCAGAGTTGTCCTGGGCTTTTAACGCTCTATTTCTGCCCTGCTTTTCTGATTCCAGCCAGGAACACGATCCACAGGATGCTTTGGTCATTAATTTGGTCATTAATTGCTGACTGTCCAATGGATTCCATCAGTCTTTCACTCCCCTAGATCTTTATATACAGCCTAGTCTGGGGGCAAAAATAAAACACCAGGAGAAAAGCTCCTGTGATCCTAAACTCTTCCTTCTCATCCCTGATAAATCCATGGCTGGCTGGGAATGTTCTCCCTCTTATTCTTGAAGAAGAATAGGAGAGAAGAAGAATAGGAAGAAAAAGAGGAGTCCCTGGGCTGGAGGGTCTACAGAGCTGCAACCATCCTTCCTTCTCCAAAGGCAGTGCCTGGGAATATTGGCCACTGCTGGAGCTGGACTCCATGTGGGATATTCTCTCACCCCATAATCTGGCAGAGAAGCATTTCAGACAAACTAATTCATTTGTAGCTGCGTGAGAAGTCGGTGCCAGCTTTGGTAACCGTTGGAAAGGAGCACTGGATGCTCCATCATTCCGAGGAACAAGTCATGCTGCTCTCTCCAGAACCTCAGGCATGTGCCAGCAATCTCCAAGTTCTCAGAAAAGCCCAGAATGTCCCAAATCTAAAATTCTCTCCTGCAGTGAATTTAGAAAATCTCTTCTAGCTGCTATTATTATTCCTTAACAAGCGATTTTTTTTATTAAAGGCTTGAGGAGCGACTCTTCTCCTCCTCCTAGCTGTACAAACAGCCATAAACTGAGTGCATTTTAATAACTTTTTTTTTTTCCAAGAAGTTACAAGGTATTTCATTAAAATGTCAACTTTTTTCTTTCATATATTTTATGATTCTCTTTCTTCCTTCTGCCACAAATATGTTGTTGCCAACATCATCATGACACGGTTTGCTGCCAAGACTATGGAAAGTTAAAAAAGGAAAGAAAAAATGAATTTTCTCTCCACTTTTTAGGTAAGATTCTTCCAGCACTAGAGGCTGAGAAAGCAGTCAGAAATATCTGAGGTGCCAAAGACAAATGCTAAGGGTGCCAAGGCGGTGACATGAAAACATGGAAGCAGTACCAGGGGATCCATTCTGTGGGATAAGGGAGCGGTGGGGACATTTCCTCTTGTCATCTGTAGATTCCTCGTAGTTCCTAATAATGTTTCTGTGAGGATTGGAGCAGCAGGAGTGTGCACACACTGGATTTGAGGGATTCAGCAGAGCAAGTCAACTCCTGTTTGCAGGAAACCACGTGTCTGTCCCACCAAACCATCCCCAACTGCTGCACGGAATCCTTTGTGTCCTCCTGCCTCCCCCAGAGGAGTTTCCTTTCAAAAATATCAACCTGCTGTCCCTCAGAAGGTCCCCAAACCCAGCTCCAGCCAGGTGCCAAGCCATCTGCTCCTGGCTGGTTTAATAAGGAAGGAGCCACTTTCCCTCCTTAGGCTGGGAGTGGGGGGAAGGAATGGAACTCCTTCAAGTTGTGCTTCTGGGAATAACCAGGAGATGTGACTCTGTTTCCTGCTCCGGTGCCTTCACACCTCCCTAATTAAACTATCCCTGCAAAAGCCCTCATTTTCAGCCCTTCAGCATCGCGGATCCTCCCTGGAATTTCGTTATTACCTTTGCTGTCCCGGCTTCGGAGCTGCCGAGCGTGGATTTTCGATGAGCTTTGGGCCCGGCATTCCCGGGCTCCTGCCTTTGCAGATCTCCAGTTCTGTGCACGGAGGGGCCTTGCTGGCAGCAGGGATTCCAAATACCTAATTACAGCCTGAAAAACTTTCGGATTCCCCGGTGGTATCCCGAGTGTAATTTCCTGCCTGGCTGGAGAGCGAGGCACTAACGTGATTTCCACTGGTGGGAAACCAGTTGTGGGTTCTGACTTCCCAGCACTGCCCGTGGCACTGTGGAGCTTTTGGGTTCAGCTGGTTGAACTTTGCTGTCCTTTTGGAACGTAAAATCCTTGGGATTTTCTCTGCTTAGGTGTTGCCCCCACCCCAGAGATGTTTTTCTTTTGAAAGGGATTTAATTTCTTTTTCTCTGCCTTAGTGGGCCACAGCTTGATTTTTCTCTGCACTCCTGGGTCTTCAAGCAATTTTACAGGGGAGGCAAAGAGTTGCTGAATGCAGCTGTTTTATTTACATTATGTAAAGTCAGGAATGTGCCAGGGGAGCAATCCCACACATCCCACGGAGCGGGGCAGGCACTCAGGGGTGTGGACACATCAGATAAAAGGAGGTGGAGTTTGTAGCCAAGGTCTGTAACTTGCCCAAACGAGTTAATTACACGTGCTGTGTCCCACTTTCCCAATACAGAAACATTGGTAATTAACAAAAAGAAAAAAAAAAAAAGGTGTGTAATTTAGTGTTGGCCTCGGGCTGTTCCATGAAATTCCTGGCTCTGGGACCCGGGCGCTGCCTCAGCCACTCTTTCAGTGTGTGATGCAAGTGGCACAGAGCTCCCTGACCTGGCACTTGCTTACACCTACTGCTCTATTTCAGGCTCTCATCTCATGGAATTAATATTGGTAAACGTTACTGATGCCTTGTGGAAACACAGTGGGGTAAGCCATGGCACAACCAGGTGACCCACCTGGGGATGAGGGAAAGGCTGTGGTTGTGGATGGACTTCAGCAAAGCCTTTGATGCCATCTCCCATGGCATTTTCCTGGGAAAGCTGGAGCACACAGCTTGGACGGGGACACCTTGGCTGGGTTGATTGCTGGCTGATGGCTGGGCCCAGAGGGGTGGGAATTCGGGGCTGCATCCTCATGCTGTCCAGTCACCACTTTGTTAGTGATGTGAATTTACTGGCACCCTCAGTAAATTCGTGGATCACACCGAGTTGGGTGGCAGTGTTGGTCTGCTGGAGGGCAGGAAGGCTCTGCAGAGGGATCTGGACAGGCTGGATCCATGGAATGAGGCCAGAGGTGTGAGGAACAACAAGGCCAAGTGCTGGGTCCTGCTCTTGAGTCACAACAACCCCCCTGCAGCTCCAGCCTGGGGGCAGAAGGGCTGGAAAGCTGGGAAAGGATCTCCAGGCAGCCATCTTTGCCTCAATATCTCACAAAGTTATACCCTTTACCCCAAACAATGTCCATTCCTGCCGTCTCCTCCTGGAAATGGAATGTTTTGCTCTGTTTAGCAAAGTATATAAACAATAAGGGACAACTCCCCTCACCCCCCCCCCCCATAGTTGTCTCCATATTATGGAATATTTTACTCTTTACACCCCACGTTCCACATATAAGAGGAAATTTAATGCTTTTGAAGCAGTTGGAGCTGTGAAATAGAGCAAAAAAGAAGGGGGTTGGCAGCTGTTTTATTGCACAGTGAGGCCAGGAAGTTGTTTAGACTGTCTTTGAACGTGGCCGGTACACTGGGATACATCTCCTGGTCAGAAAAGGGAGATATTTAAAGATCTATCAAGCCAAGAACACGTTTTATGACATCAAATATTTAATATTATCTAACTAAACAAACAAAAAAAAATCATGTGTGAGGGGACAAGGTTAGAACTCGACTTTATGGCTGATCTCTTGTGCTATTAAAAGATAATGTTTTCTGGAGATAAAGGGGGATATTTTTTAGCACAGAAGGAACTTCCAGGCTACAAATTCCGTCTAACCTTGCTGCTTATGGCACTGAGACTGGTGTTTCTACTACCTGCAATTTGCTAAGCTTTAAAAACAAAGAAAATATTTAGGTTTTTACTTTTATGTTTGTTTGCTTGTTTTTTTTCTAAGTTATAGATGCAGCTTGTTTTGTTTTTTTTTAATCTATAAAAGACCTTGAGAATAACCACGTTACTCAGGCCATTTGAAAGCTCCAAATGGACGAATGTTTCTCTGATAGTTGGATTAAATGATCTCAAAGGTCTTTTCCAATCTAAATAATTCCATGATTCAGCCCACAAATCCTCCTTTTTTTTTTCCGTGCCAGCAAAATGCTGTGTCTGCCTTGAGATTCTCCCTGTCCTTCCCTTCCTTGCCCACAAAAGTCTCTGGGAACAAAAGAGGATTTAACATGATGTAAAACCTTGTGTGGAACAGGTGAAATGATTCATCCCTTGGCAGAGCAGCAGCTGAACTTGGATCCAGTGGTTGTGTTCAGCAGATTAATTAAATTTGGATCTGAACCTCCCAGTGCAGAGTCAGCAGGAATTATCGGTGTCCAGCACTTCCTGAGCCCTGGGAGGCAACACATTCCAGTTTTGTGTCAATAGGATCCATCTCCACTCTCAGATGTAAAATGAAAGTGGCATTTAAATTTTGATATTGTGAAAATTCATTTTTAAACGTGCAAGTCTGCCTTAAAAGAACAGCAAAAAAAAAAAAACCACCCCAAAAATATCAACCCAGCACAATTAACCCTCTTTTTCCTCTCAAACAATGAATTTCTGTGGACCAGTGCAGCTGCTGCAGCAGCCACCCAGAAAATCATCTCCTGCTCAGACAGAAATGCAGAATTAAAAGCCATATTTTTGGATTGTTGAGTGTCACTTCAGTGAAATGTGCTCGTGGTTGAATAGCTCCGGTTTATTTTCGAGGGATGGGTAAAAACGAGGAAATTGTGACAATTCTTGAATATTGTCAGTTTGCTTTTCCCTCCTGTTGTTCTTGCTGAATGGGGAGAATGCTTTTACATTTGGGTATTTCAAGGGAAAATATTCCAAGGGTTTGGTTTTGCTGCTACTTCTCTTGGTTTTCTCCTTTTTTTTTTTTTTTTTTTATTTATTTTTTTTTTTTTATTATTTTTTTTTATTTTGCAGCTGAAAAAAGGAGAAAGTTCAGGGAATGAGGACCTGAGGGAAAGCAGAGGGAAAGGGGAAAAAAAAACAAACAGAGGGAATGGTTACGCTGGACAATGGGGAGAAATTCCTGGCTGTGAGGGTGGTTAGGGGATGGGATGGAATTCCCAGATAAGTTGTGGCTGCCCCTGGATCCCTGGAAGATCCAAGGCCAGGTTGGAGCAACCTGGGATGGTGGAAGGGGGTGGCACTGGATGATCCTTGAGGTCCCTTCCCACCCAAACCATTTTAGGATTGTGTGATTCTCTGAAAGAGCAAAAGGCCTAAATGAGGTGTTTGTGTGGGGTTCCACTGGAGTAAAAGGGAAAAATAAAAAAGCATAAATAATTAATGAATCTCCCCCAAATGGCTTTAAAAATACCAACAACTGCCTGGATGAGAAGGGAAGAGCTGCCTTGTTTCAGTCCCTGTTTCAAAGGAGCAGTAGAAACCCCGGGACACGACAGCCTGGTGGGGCTTTCTGGGTTTTAAAAATAGCTTAGGAGAAGAGCCATTGAAATGGATTATGAACTGACTTCTGGAGATGAAACCCAGGGTGTGAGTGAAAGAGAAAACTCGGAGTGAAGAGGGGGAACAAGTGGGGTCAGTGCTGTGGGGCCTTCCTCCTGCTCAGTCCTTTCAGTAGAAATGACCTTGGTGAAGGTGAAGTTTCCAAATGGATTTGCTCAGTTCTGATCACACCAGGCTGGAGAGGAGCAGCCCAAACCAGCCAGGCAGGGAAGGGAGCCGAAGTTAATTATAACGATGAGCAAGATATTAGTGTCGCCGAGCATATGGTACCACGGGCTTGAACTGGGGAGATGGAAACTTTCTTTAGAGGATAGCAGGGAATTCCTGGTCATGTTAAACCCTGTTCTGAGCTCAGAGCCCAGAGCTGACAGTCAGATGTGTGGATGTGGCTGTTCTGACATGCCTCCCTCCATCCTCGAGCACCAGAGACGTTCTGAAGGAAAAGCTGAACTTCAAAGAGTGTTATCCAAAAAAAAAAAAAAGAGCCATTTGGAAAACTGAAGCAAATGGGGGGTGGCGAGATTTTCTGATTCCTTTTTAGGGTTTGAGTGTGTGCCTTTGACTGTTTGGCAGCGAGAAAATGTTCGGTGGCTTCGGGGTGTGATGATGCTCTTTAAAGGGAAGCACTGTGTGATCATAAGGATGGACTTCATCCAGCAGATCATGGAGAACTTCTGGGACATGGACAGGATCCCAAAAGTTTGGCTGCCTTTTCAAAGTCACTGAGACTTCTCAGTGCGGCCAGGAGGGGCTGAGCTCTTCCTCAGATGTGTTTTCTCAAGATGTTTACAGAGCTGTCACCCAAAAATGGATCTAGACCCAAACACACTCTCTTGAGGCTCGGGCTCGGGCCCAAGTCCGAGCTCTGTCTTTCTTCTTGCTTATGGTCACCGAACGTGAGGGACACCTGGGTATTTCACTGCCCTGGCTTAGTCCTGGAACCAGAGGCAGGCAAGAAATTTGTGTGGTGAAAATTACCTGGACTTCTTGCTGCCCTTGAAGCGGTTTCAGCTTTGGCACACGTCGTCCAGCCCGATTTGTCCACCTCTAATGCAATGTAAACAGCTTTTAGCAGCTGCTTTGTGAAACACGTGATGTTTGGAGAAAGGTATGTGTAGACTGGCTTCCAAAATCAATATATAAACTTGATATTGCATCCCAAAGTTCATTTCTGTTCTTACACATCTTCAAAGTAAGATATAGAGTCCATTACTTAATGTGCTTTTTACATTTAAGCAATTTATGTATTGATGAAAACGTGCAAGTCATGATCTGTGTGAATGCCTTTTGGAACTCATTTATCAGAAACCTCAGGGTTTCTTTGCTTGTTTGATTTAGTAAAGAGCCTGTAGGTTTTCATGGTTTTTTGGACCAACTGAGCTGCTGAACAAACTCTTTGGTGGCCTGGCTCTGGAATGAGGGACTAAACCTCCCCTTGTACCTGAAGTCTGGGAATAGCTATGGAAATGGCTTTTTATTTAAGCTATCAGGGTGGTTTTTTTTTTTTAAAAAAAAGTAACTTTAATTAAAATGTTTTTTAATTTAATGGCTTTTTTTTTTTTTTTAAATTTAACTTAACTCTTCTACAGTTCTCACAGACACGAGAGAGAAAACAGAAACTATGTCAGCCTGCTCTGCAGAATGATGTGTTACCTAAATCTGCTCATCAGGATGGTTTTAAAGTATTTACACCTAAACTCACAGGATTTTTCAAAACCCATGAAACTATTACTCAAAGCTGACAGCTTTTTTATTTCAATAAAATAAATCAGTCACCTCTTAGCACATGCTCTGAAAGCTGGGTTGTAGAGGGACTGTGTTGATGGAAAAGATGAAATGGATAAAGGAAAAAAAAAACCTCCTAAATTTCTGTGTCTGGCATATATTTTTTTTTTTTTTTTTTTTTTGCTGTTTAACAAGAGGACTTCTGCTGGATGGATAGCAAGCAATTAGAAGCCAAACTAAGTTTTCACCTTTGCCATCCAACTCAGCTCAACAAAGTCCTGAAGGCTTTAGTCTGAGCAGTCCTGATGAGTCCTAATGTGTCCTGACACTGCCCTGGCTCAGCTGTCCTTGGCTCTTCCTGCAGACAGTGAGACTGAAGTAATGAAAAAAGGCAAACTATCATGGTTTTGGGGTTCAGGGGGGACGATCTGGCTGACTTTGCCCAGCATGTGGTGTTGAGTTGCTGGCAGAGCAGGGTGTGAGAGGTCTTTGGGGCTGCAGCACTAACAGGGACCTTCCCACTGCCACTGGGGAGCCCTTCATGTGAACTGGGGGGGTCAAAATTCCCATTTCTTTTCCCTGCCACGGGCAAGGACACCTTCCACTAGCCCAGATTTATCCAGCCTGGCCTTGGACATTTACAGGGATGGGGCAGCCACAGTTTTTCAGGACAACCTGTGCCGTGACCTCACCCTGAGCCAAGAATTCCTTCCCAATGTCCAATCTAAATTGTTAAGCAGGAATGTCTTGCACTTTTTTTAGGGAAGAAGCTTGTTTTGGCGTGGTGCTGGATTTCCCTGGACCATGGAGGGGACTCTTCACAGAAGTTTGCCCTGGGCTCTGTGAGTAAATCCTGGAACTTCATCCCTTCATCTCTTTCCCCCCCTATTAAGTGCTCTGTTAGGAAATTAATTAAGCAGTACATATGAAGTATTTTAAACCTTTTGAGAGAATTCCTGTACAGAAAATTTCCCTTCCACCTGCACACTCAGCCAGACTTTTGTTTATCCTGCCGGGAGTTTCCGTAGTCTCAGGTGCTCCCGGTCTTATTTAAAGTCTGGAACCACCAAGGCAGCCACACCATTTAGTCCTGGGGAGAGGAATAAAATCCCACCAGAGCCAACACAAGTGCTGCCTGCTCTCAGACAGGGCCCAGCTTCCAGGATCTCTCATTTGGGGCCGGTGCCCACGTTGGAGCCGGCGGTGTTTGATGGAAAAATGAGTTGTGTCGGCTGGGCCTCGAATCTGGGAAGTGTTTTAAATAAACTGTCCTGCTCTTCCTGTAACACTGGCTCGCTGGGGCCAAGAAATGGAGTTTGGGACATGGAGTATTTTCTACAGACTGAATTTATGTTGTTGTTGTTGTTTTATAAAAAAAAAAAAAATCACTAGACAGTGCAAATACAGTGACTGTTCCAATCAGGATCAACATTAATTTCTTCCCAGCTTTCAAATGTTATAAGTACATTTCTGCCGACATGTTGGCATCTGTGTTGGTATTTATAAATTTTTGCATGCTTTGACTGCCATGCAAATCCTTCCAGAAAGTCCCCTCAGAGGAGCTGAAGTGAGAGAGATAACCGAGCACTCAGAATAACCCTGCCTCGTAAAAGATTATTTTGCAATTAAAGTTGTGATGTTTTTTATCAAATGGGTGAGCAGAGAGCGACTCGCTGGTATCAGCAACAGATAAAGTTGGGTTTACAGTTAAAAGAGCAATTCTGCTTCTCTGGGCTCACATGGAAATGATCAGCTCTCATTTTAGCTTTTTTTTTTTATTATTTTTAATATTTGCTTACCGATCTGGAAAAAGGCTCGTGGTGCCACGTGGCTGCTGGTGGCTGTTCCTCAGGGGTAGTGTTGTCAGCCTGGTATCAGAGGGGATAATTGTCCAGTTATTTAATAGAAGCAAGCGGGATTTCTGTGTTTCGTGTTGTTTAGGACACATCACACGGTTTTATCTGGGAATGTCATTACTCCTTTAAACACTCTCATATTCCCATCTCATCCTGAGCCCACCAGGAGCAGGTGGTGCAGTTGCAGCCCTTCCTCCTTCTCCCCTTCGTAACCTTGTCCATGGGCTGTAGAATCCCACTGGAATGTGTTTGAGTGCAGCTGCTGCTCTGGGAGGGACAGAATCTGTTCCGCAAACAATCCCTGCTTCCAGACCTTGGGAAGGTTGGGATTCGGTTCCCCATCCCTTGCTGCACTCAGGTAGACAATGCCCTTGGAAGCTGGATGACATCCCAGTGCTCTGAGGTCGAGATATATTTGAACCCAAACATTTAGGGATGAAATAATACAGAGTTATTTCGCTTTCCAACGTGTTCCTCGGGGAAGAGGTGGAAACCTGTGATGGGGTGGGACTTCCCCTCCTGGAAAAGGTAATGAGGGAGGAGGGGAAAGCTCTGGCTTTGCCAAGGTGAGCAGGAAAAGGAATAATATAGAACAAGGTTCTGTAAAGGTGCTGCAGAGTGTAAATAAGAACAACACACGAGGTTCTTTGTGATGTCCATCATAAAGGAGAGACCATCAAGCCCATTTCTACTTCGATTCCCTGGAAACCTGACCTCTGCTTCTCCCCATCCAAAATAAATGTGCCATGACTGAATCAGGTCTATCCAACAGGTTACTAGCCAACAGAATATATTTGTGAGCCTCAGAGCTCATTAACTAAAATCCTAAAATCACAGAATGGTTTGGGTTGGAAGGAACCTCAAAGATCATCTGTTTCCAACCCCCACCATGAAATCCTGTCCCCGTGGAAATCACTGGGAATTTTGCCGTTGTTTTCGGAAAGAACTCGGATTTTTTTTTGCAGTTTTTTAGGGGGCTTTGAAGCTGCTTCTCCAAAATAACCTGTTTACTCTTGTGTAAAAGGAACATCCCTAGCTCAGATATTTACATTCCTGCACTGTCAGACCGGTATGAGATATGAGAAGTTGGAAGCAGCACTGATGGGAAGGGGGTTCAACGTGTTCTCTCTCTCTCCTGATTGAAGTTTCAACCAAGTTTAGACTAAAGCAGATGCATTAATGCACAAAAAAAAGTTGAATATTTAAACCTGAATACATAAAGGCATTGCAGGAAAAAGTCTGTAAAGGGATAAAGAGGCGTCTCACAACACCCTTTGTCACCGACGCCACGTCCCAGTGAAGCAACAACGAACTGGTCACCGAAAAACTCTCTGCCCACTGAATGTTTCTCCAGAAGATGTTGGGAATGGAGTTGTTAGGGCTGGGGAGGGCAGTCTGTGATCCTTCCCGTGGGGGTGCTGGCTGTGAGGAGCTCTGGAGCCGCGTACATGATGGATGTAACCCAGTTGTGCCTGTGGATCTGTCACCGCCCCGCTCGGATTGCAGCCTCGCACGATCCCAAAATAGCTCTGAAAAGACATTAGTGCATAGCATGTACCTCTGTGCCATATGCTCAGGATAAAGGAATCTAATTGGGGTTGGGTTGTTGGTTGTTTTTTTTTTTTTGCATGTATTATAATGTTTTAGCCTCCTGCAAAATGATTCTTTTTGCTTTCAACGGCAACAGCTCAAACTTATTTGACTGGGCTTATGCAAACAACGCTCCTCGCCCTGCTTTTGGCTTGATTAATGCACCGAGGGAGAAAGCTCAGAGCGAGATGGAACATAAATCTTAGGCTAATTTTTGGTTTGGGGAGTTTTAAGAATTGATTGTTTTATTTATTTCGAGGAACGTGCTTCTTTATTTCGGTGCAGTGGGTTTGTCATCTGCCAGGGTCGGATCTTCCCTGCCGCTGTCACCGGCAGGGCTTTGCTTGAATAAAACACCAAAAAAGATCTGACGCCTAACCTGGTGCTCTCTGGAGCTCTGAGCACCCCTCCCTGACCACTTTCCATGTGCCCTGATCCTTTCAGAACGTGCGGTCAGGAGTGTTGGTGGAAAATTGACTTGCATCTCTTTAGCTGCGCCGCATCCTTGGGTGAGAACCAGCAGTGCCACGAGCAGCAGAATGCAACTCAGCCCTTGCCCGGCAGTGGGTCACGTTCACACGTGATTATGTCCACTTAGAAATGTTTGCTCACCCATCCAGGCGGGAAATAAACCACTCAGATGCGAGTGATGTGTCGAAATCGCTCCTCGACAGCTCGACTCGAGGATCAGATCATGCTTTTCAGTTAATCCAGAACATGAAAATCTGTCACAGAATGTTTTCTCAATTCTTTTCTCAGTTATAGCTGTTATTGGAAGAAATGATCAAATATGAGCAGGGAAATCATGAGCAGCATCTGCTTAGGAAATAAGCAGGGACTATCTGAGCCTTGAGATAATCAAGAGTCTCTCCGTGGTTGGCTGTTTAGGCACTGCTGTAGTAAACATGATTAAAATAGCAAAGAAAGAGCTGGTGGGGCTTGAACAACATCTGAAATAGCTCTTTTATTTCCTTGCTTTTGCATGGGGTGCGTGAAGCGACCGCAGGGTTTGTGTCCACGTTGACGTGCCCTGCTGGTCCTCTGGAATGGAAGCACAGCTGGGGAACTTCACGTTCCCGAGTGTCCCAGAGAGCAGAGGGATAAAAACCTGCTCTTCCCTTAATTCCCTTCCCCACAACCCCCTCATGGGTTCTGGGGAGGGGCTGAGGAGACTCTGCCTTGCAAACTGCCTGGAAGTGTCCAAAACCCACCTGAACGTGGCGCCTGGGGATGTGGTTTGGAGGTGACCACGGCACTGTCAGCTGAATGGCTGGACTGGATTCTCTCAGAGGTCTTTTCTGTCTGCAATGATTCTGTGATTCCATGAATTGGAACAGGTTTCCCAGGGAAGCTGTGGCTGCCCCTGGACCCCTGGGAGTGTCCAAGGCCAGGTTGGAGCAATCTGTGCTGGTGGGAGGTGTCCCTGCCCATGGCAGGGGTGGCACTGGATGGGCTTTAAGGTCCCTTCCAACCCAAACCGTTCTGGCATTCTAAGGTGCTTTATAATAATCTTCAGCCCTTCCCTCTAATCAGCAGCACTTTATAAAGGGAAGTGTTCCTGCAGAGCTGTGCACTCTTCGTAGATGGAAAAAATCTGGTGGTTTTGTGCTGCTTTTCAAAACACCTTTTTTTTCTTAATTTTCTTGTCTTTTTTTGACTTTGTTTACCCCAGTGCTGCTATCTCAGGGTTTGCTCTGACAGCCCAGATCTCCTCAGTCCTGTTGTACCAGTGCATTTATTGGTGGTGTATTTTAAACACGACCCAGCAGCAGAAGCTGCTTTGCATCCTGCATCGTAAATGCTCCTCAGATGTGAGGTTATTGATCAAACAGCCTCGGGAGAGGCGACTGGGGCTGAAGAACTGCATCTTCTGCAGGGAAATTAGTATTATTAGCACCTCTGGGGATCTCTGTCCTTATGTGCAGCAGTTTTGGAATGCTCCTTCAAATCCATCTGCTCCGAGCTGCTGGCAAGTGGAAAAGCCAAGCATCTGCATTCCACTTGCTTGTGTACACATCAAAGTGCTTAAATGGTCAGAAGTTCTGTCTCTGGTGTATGTGAATTTATTATTTTGTTCTGCTTTTTCCTTCCTAACGAGTTGCAAGGCCAAGCTCTTTGCAGGGAAAGTAGGTCCAAAACATAATTAGGAATATTTTATGGGTTTTTTTTGGGCCATTCCCATTACATGGTGGGGCATTTTTGATTTGGCTGAAGGGCAGGGAGCTTTTTTTTTCCCCATTTGCCACTCACTGCCACCCCCTTTTACATGTTATTTTGTCAAATACCTGAAAGTTTGGGTGAAGGGAGCAGGAGGTTTTGGTGCAACAACCGAATCCCCAGCGGGAAATTTACTGAGTTGCCAATTTACAGGCATCTAATTGACTTAGAAAGAATTGGAATGTTTCTAAATATCCTCCTGAAATCAATGGTGGCTGCCTTTATTTTGGGCCTCGGGCAGATTGAAATTGAGACAATAAATGAGAGTGTCTCATTCCCAAAGAATGAGAGTTGGCAGCTCTGCACAGGCTTTGCTTTTGGGGGAGGAGGAGGAACAACCAAGGGCTGAAGTTCTCCCTTCAGTGAGATTAAAAGTGGTCAAATCAGCCTCTGGTTTGCTTCGTTTTTTTAAAAAAAAAAAAAAAAAAAAAAAAAAAAGAAAAAAAAAGCTGAATTCTGCTCTGCCCAGGTCCACGGGCAGCATCTAGAAAATGAAATACTGTTGAGAGAGCCCCAGGAAAGAGGAAAACACCCACTTTTTTAATCCCTCTCTCACTCAAAACCCTTGGAGAATTCAGATGTCTGAAAAACGTTTGGAGATTCAGCCGCAATTAACTAAAAATACCTTTCACCAATGGCATTTCTGGTTTTATTAGACTTTTCCCAAGCTGGGATCTGGCACAGCTTAACACACCCCAAACAGTTGAGTTGGGTGCTGATGGCTCAGGAAATCATGGAGAGAGGGGCTGGCTTTTTTTTGGGGCTTTTATGGCCCTGTAGGATCTGGGAATGTCGATCCAACCCCTTCAAGGCGGTTCTGCCACACAATATTTAAGGCTGTGAACAGATGCAGATCCCCCCCCTTCCCCCCTTCCCCCGCCCCAGGGCACGTTCCCTCATCCACACGATCCCTTTTGAAGTCCTCCTGGTCTCGGGGAGGTGGAATTTGGTTTGGTATGGGCTGGAAATCTAAATAGCTCCCCCAAACACAAGGACAGATGGCAGGATCCCAGTTGGAACGTGTGACCGGCGAACCGGCTGCGATTTTGTTTTCACTCCGGGGTAGACGGCACCGCATTCCGTGTCTGCACAGCAGCTGGGGCTGGCACCTCATTCCAGAGCTCTCTGGAAGAGCGGGGAGCACTTCCAAGGGGTCTTTTTCTTTTTGGGAAAAGCCCCCAAAAGTTGGCCACGAGTGGGATTTTATTTGGTGTTTTATTTGATATTCAAGCTCTGCGGCCGCCGAGTTTCGGATCGGTTGGTTCGAGGAACGGAGAGCACGAGGGGGGTTTCATCAGCTAAAGATGTTGGGTTTTTCTTTTGCTGGATGTTGGTTGGTTTTCTGAAAACAATGAGTTTTCTTGAGGGAATTTTTTTTTTTGCGTTTTTGTTTCAGTTTTGGTTTGCATTAAAAATATTTTTTAACGGGGGGACTGGCAAAAAGCATGTGCTCTCATGTGAGGCCAAGTTGGAGATCATTGCAAGGCTTTGAAGTGATTTCTTTAGTATTATAACAATCTTTTTTTTTTCCCTCTCCTGAAATGAAACATAAATACATAAGAATATAATAACTGGAGTATTACCAGAACTAAGGAAATGGTCCAAGTGCCTTTTCTCTTTAAGCACTGAACATAATTAATAACTGGAGTGAGGCATAAGCTTTTGTGAGCACTGCACATTGTGCTTTTCTCTTTCCCCTTCTTTTTCACTGGCATGGTGACTCAAAAGGACTCTGCTCACATCCCAGGCCCCCAAAGCTGATGGCAAATTTGATCTGCAAAGAGTATCAAGTTTAAAGAAGCAGACCTCGTGTCCGGTGTCATCCTGCAGCCCCTGCATCTGCTTCATTTTCCCTACATCTCTGTATCCTGCCAAATTCCCCCAGTACATAACTTTGGCTCTCAGTCCCTCCTTTCCCCACCCAGGGCCTTAAAGAACAGCGTGTTTTGTTTTAGAACACCAGGACAAGAGTCCCCAAGGTGCCATTCCATGTGGGCCATGTAAAGGAGGCTGGCAGGACCCTTTGAAAAAGGGTGTTTTTTAAAAAACAAACAAACAAACAAACCTGAGGAGGCTGCAAATACTTGGATTTCACTGAAAACTAAATTCCTAAAAGGGGACACTGAGTGGGGATCGAGAAAATTAACTCTTTTAAATGGAATGTGGCTTGGCTACCAAACTTGTTTGCACTAGTAAGAGTCTGAATTATATTGTCAGTGTGTGCATATGTTTGGAGATGGGTTTGATAGATAGATCTGGATATAGAACATATTTTAATCCTTGATTTTCTTATGCTTTAATGACTTGGTCTGGTTCCCAATGCAGGAAAAAAACCTCGTCCGTCAACTCAAAGGATGAATATCCAGATTTCTAAATATTAATAAGCACAGATGCTTTCTCATCCTCTGATATGGAGTAGGAAAGGATGAGGGTTAAATGGGAATCCTGAGTGAAAAGAGAACTGATTTTGTTGAAGTAAATTATCTCCAAGTTTTGAAGGGGGAGAAGTGAAGTTCATCTCACGGAGTAGGAAAAATTACAGACAGCACAAGGCCATCTTCATTTAAACAGATTGTTGATTAAAATCTCTGTTATTCCTCCAGATACATGAAAAAAAAGTGTGAGCCTAAGTCTTTCTAATTATAGATAAATTGTATCATTACTTCCTTTGCACGATTTCTTGTCTGCTGGTCTCATTTTATAAGCTGCTTTTATATTAGGAAAGCACTTTTTTTTTTTTTTTTTTTTAAAGCTGTGACGAGAACAGCCTCTAGAAGGTGGTTTAAAAAAAAACCCCAAACACATGCAAGCCTTGCTCCTGCCTCACTTATTGTGCCAGCTGTGTATAATTTCTCCAGGAGACACGGCCAGGTCAGACCTGATGGTGGGAAAGAGCCCCGGCTCACAAAGGACCGTTCTCTTCTTGTGCATTCAGAGACAGAGGGATGGTCTTTTCAGAGAGAGCGCTGAGCTGGGAGCTCCTATTCAGCTTTACGCCCACAGGCTGTTCCCAGAGTCCCTGTTTCCAAGGAATCCCCCATCCTATAAATATGGGCTGTGTTCTTTGTCCCCTGGAAGCACACCCCAAATTGCATTGTGAGTGTTGTTCGCCCATGCCAAGTCAGCCACTCGAGGCCGGATCAATGACCCGCTTGTTCCTTGGGTATGTTGAGGACATTAAACGGGCTAAATATTAATGAACCTGTTGGAGCCTGTGCTCACTGAGCTTTTCCATGATATCCTGCAGGGAACGTGGCCCAGAACACGGGAAATGTGCTGTCCCTGCTGCTGGCAGCCAGTCTGGGGAGGAATCTTGTTCTCTGCTCAGGGCAGGAACTCGCAGAAATAACCTTTATGATGCCCCACGTGCTGCTTTTGGCTGTGCTTGCAAAGCAACGTGAGGGGGGTTCCTTGTGTTCTTATGGATGCATTAAATGAGGAACAGGGAGGTGAGGCGACATATTCAAGGAGGATCTTGTAAGTGGTGAGGTCAAAACGTGGTGTTGTGAGTCCCTGATCTCATTACATGCCCTGAAACAAAGAAATGTGCCCAGAATTAAAGCAAAAACCAGCAGAGCAGGGAGGAGGAGTCTTAGGAGTCTAATAAGAGCTCTTAGGAGTCTAATAAGAATCCCAGAATGGTTTGGGTGGGAAGGAGCATTAAGGATTATCCAGTTCCACCCAATTTCAGGAGCAGGGACACCTTCCACCAGCCCAGGTTGCTCCAAGACCCGTCCAACCTGGCCTTGGACACTTCCAGGGATCCAGGGGCAGCCACAGCTTCTCTGCCCAACCTGTGCCAGGGCCTCCCCACCCTCCCAGCCAGGAATTCCTTCCCAATATCCCATCTGACCGTGCCCTCTGGCAGTGGGAAGCCATTCCCTGTGTCCTGCCACTCCAGACCCTTGTAAACATCTCTATCCATCTTTCTTGTAGCTCCTTCAGGTCCTGGAAGGCCACAATTAGGTCACCCCAAAGCCTTCTCTTCTCCAGGCTGAACAATCCCAATTCTCCCAGCCTCTCCTCCGTAAGACACCGAAGAAGAGCAAAGCAGGGATGGCCAAGCTTGCCAAGGGGCTGGAAATGCATCATCATTCTGCTCCAAATTCACCTGCAGTGCTCCAGCATTAGAGGAAAATACTCAAGCCCAGTAGCACAACTTCCATGTGGTGCTTCACCCTGGAAAAATCATGGAGTAGACCCCCTTCCTCATGGACTGAATGCTAAGTAGTCTGAGAACAATCTGCCCTGGAGCACTTACAAATTACACAAATTGTCAAGCCGAGGTGCTTAGAAGACCAAACAGCAGATCAGTGTAAATCGATTTTGAGTTCAGAAGCACTCACTAAAGACAAAAAAAAAAAAAAACGAGAGAGAGGAAAGGAGAAAAAAGATTCCAGCCCAAGAACAAAAAAGGAGATGTGTGCCTGGAGAAATCCGACCAATCTGTGCCTCCTTGTTGTGTGGTTTGACACAGATGCAGAGGCAAAGCCCCGGGGCTGAGGTAGGAACAGATGCACTGCATGTTTTATAAGCCTTGAAGGACTTTTCAGTTGTGCCTGATGGTTTTGCATCTGCACCTGCATCTGTACCCAGTGATTCCTGCAGAACGGTGTCCCGAGTCCCCAACAGCCAACAGGGGTCCCATCCCGGTGAATGATATCCATGGGATATAGATGAGCATGCAGAGGAATTGTAGGGATGTGGGAACCTGTGTTGGGGGTGGCCTAAATTTAGCTCTTCAAAGCACTGTTTTAAGCAGGGAAAATGCTTTATTTCATGGGGGGGAAATGTAATATCGGAGGAAAAGAGCAAGAACAAGCTCCAGGCAGCTGCGCTCTTCGAAACAGATAAACCTAAATCCACAAAAATTCAGGCTGTGATGGGAAGACTGGTGGCACCTGTTGTCAGTCCAAGAGCTGGGGAACAGGAACAGGAGAAGAATTCCCATCTCACCCTAGAGCTTTGGAGATGAAGGAACAGGTTGGGCAGAGAAGCTGTGGCTGCCCCTGGATCCCTGGAAGTGTCCAAGGCCAGGTTGGATGGGGCTTGGAGGGAGCAACCTGGGCTGGTGGAAGGTGTCCCTGCCCATGGCAGGGGGTGGAATTGGATGATCTTTAAGGTCTCTTCCCACCCAAACCGTTCTGGGATTCCATGGTAAACAAAGTCAGCCTCGGAGGTGCGTGCAAAGCAATTAATTAGTTAATTAACCATTGCGGAGTTCCTGACAGAATTGGTTAATGATGGCAAAGGCAGAGAGCTTGATAAAAACCTGGCAGGAAAACTGAGGTTATGAGACCCGTAAGTCCATGTGGATGCAGCCCTGGGAGTGCTGGATGCAGCAGAGGGTGTGCAGTGCACGCTTCTCTCTCCTTGGCAGCCGAATTGTTGTGCGGATTTCGGGTGGGAATCCAATCACTCCATAGCTGAGCTGCTCCACGGATATCCTGAAGCTGTCACTGCTCTGGTATCTGAGCTCTCCCGGTGGGTTGCAAATTGTTCTAGATAAATGGCTGCATTTGTTTTCTTCTCATACTGTGTCCAACCACCTGCTTTCCCGTGTTGCTGTAGGAGCTTGTAAAACACTCCACACTTCATGGATTTTTGAACTGGAGCCCATAAACATGGCAGAACAAATTTGGAGCTAATTTTACACCGGCACCGGTTGCCAGGAAGGACCATTAATTAAAGAACTCTTTACTCTGTCATCTGTAATAATCCTGACTAAAGGTTTTTTCCCTTCTAGATCTTTCAGATGCATTCTGTGTGTGAGCTTGCGTGGTCTAAAAGAGAGCTGAGGAAAAGACTTGAGGTTTTTCTGAGGGGATAGGAGGTGTATTTTTCACCTTTTAGAAGTTGCTCTGAGCTGAGATCCACCTTCAAACCTGGCGACTTGGATGGCTGCAGGGAAGCCACAGCCTGGTATTTATCCCAAAGATCCTTGTTGCCTCACAGGGCTGTTTTCCAGGTGAAATGAAATTTGGAACCTTACACTGGTAACATATATCAAGTGAACCAAGGGCTGCTGGCTCATAAATCAGGAGTTACTGTGCCATGCACACGCTTCAGTCCTATAATAACTAAAAATAAGGCATTTTTTATTATTTGTGTATTGGAGAGTTTGTTACCTCTCTAAGCATGAAAATGGGATGGTTTCAAGTGAGGATTCGATCCTGCTGTAGCAAACCAGTTCTAATTGTTTAAACAACTGCCCAGGGAGGTTTGGAGTGCCCAGCCCTGGAGGTGTCCCAGGAAGGCCTGGCCGTGGCACTCAGAGCTCTGGGCTGGGGACAAGGTGGGGATGGGGCACAGAGGGGACCTCATGGGCTGGGAGGGCTTTACCAACCCAAAAGGCTCTGTGATATTTAGGACTGTAGGAATAACCCTGAGAAAACCAGGTTTGGAATATTTCTCTCATGCCTCAGAGCTGACTCAGCCATCGACACAAAGGAGCTCCCGATGTTCGCTCGCGTTTCCAGCGGCACAAAGGAGGCTTTCCCCTCGCTGTCTGGGCTCTGCACAGAGCTTTTGTCGAGCACTGTTGGACTTTATTCATCTCATTGCCACTCTCCTCTGTTTATTCTCCTGGAGAAGGGCCTCCTCGAGGCCTGCAAGAACCCTCAGGGGAGCAGCTCTCCCCCAGCTTTGCCATTTCCCAGGCGGGGAAGGGAGCGAGCGGCCGCCTGCACGAGGAGCTGTGAAGAGGTGCTCGAGAGATGAGCTCCTCCAGGGCAGCTGCTGCACAAGTAAAGGCCACTGGCAAAGGCCAGAAGGTCACAGTGAAGACTGACTGGAGAGAGAACAGAGTGTAAACCAAGCCAAAACAAACAGGGCAATCAGAGAAAAGTGGCGTTTTTTTTGCTAAAAGTTACAGGTTTGGTAGGATCAGGCGTATCTAGAAAGGTACAACAGGAAGGAAATTTTGTTGTATTTCAAATATAATTTCTCTTAACATCTGATAAAATCGGTTTTAATTCTTATTTATTACATTTCACCATTGCTCTCGCTCCCTTTCTAGGCAGACCTTTTTGTCTTGTTGCTCTTACAAGGCAGTTTGCTCATCACACTCTCAAAAAGGGATTTTCTATTTCTTTGAAAAAGCACTTTGAACTGCCTCTTATTTAGAATAATTAATCAACATTTAGAAACACAAGAAAATATGAATTTTGTGGCACTTCAGGGCATGATTAATGGTGGGCTTGGCAGTGCTGGGGGAATGCTTGGACTTGATGATCTTTTCCAACCTAAACAATTCTGTGATTTTATGGTCCTAAATATAAACAGGAGATAGATTCCTAACCTTGCATTTTTCTTATTTGAAGCAGTTGGGAATTTAGGACAATAATTTAATTATTTTTTTTTAACTTTTGGCATCCTTGGTCTGTACTTTCTCCAAGTAAAGCTCATTAGGATCTTTCTTTGGTTTGACTTCATGTACGTATGCATAGTCCATGAATGTCTACTGATGTCTTCTCGTGTCTATAAATGTCCTTTATGCCTATTAATATGTCTATTAAATGCCATCTAATGTTGGAAAGAGGTTGTTATGTGAGATAAAGTGGGTGGGTGAACACCCATGTCCATCACAGGCTGTTGATGCTGAGAATTGGAGATGACAGGATGTGACTCTTGGGGTGAATCCTGGGAGAACTGACTTGGTGGCATCACATTTTTTGAGTTGAGTTGATGCAAAACACAAAAAAACCCGGTGTTGAACTCCATGATTTTGTTCTCTGTATCAGACTTAAGGTATGAGTTTAAATCAGCCACAAGGGCAATGACAGGTCTGGTTTATATTTTTATTAATTGGTTGATGTGAGGATCTAACCTCACAACTGGAGGGTCACTACTCCCAGAAGTGACCCCTGTGCCACCCTCACCTCACTGGCATTTTGTTAAAACAAATCCCCATCTCCTGCTGAATTCAGGGACACATTGATTTCCTCTGTGGCCTTCCCAGCTGGGCAGCACAGCAAAGGTTTGGGTGATGGTACCTTTGATGAGCCGAGTTAAAGCCCTGCTCCCTCAGAGCACACAGAGTTAATTATCCACGTTAGGAAGCAGAACTCCCTCTCTCACACCCCACAGCAGACACAATTCCGGGAGCTGAGCACATTCACACCACCTTGAGAGCACACAGAGCACTAGATTTCACTGGGGGAGCACAAACTCGTTGCCCTGCTTTGCAGGAAGCTTCTCACTTCCACAAAGTTCAGCCAAACTCCTCCTCATCTTCTGACAGCTCTTGTGGTTCCAAATCAAATCACTTCTTATCTCCTTCCGTTCGTCTAATTCCACTTTTCTCCTTCTCCTGACACGCTGGTTTTGGCAGAGGAGCACACTCTGCCAGTTTGCCATCTGGTCCTCTCTTCTTGTACGACATCACTTCCCCGAAGAGACTTTTCCATGGCACTTCAGAAACTTGTTTTATCTTTACCCAGCCCTCCCAGGGTTTGTCCACTCATCTCTGGATTGCCTTTTACCCCTCTCTTTCCGTGTCTGGAGGACGCTGAATCGCCACATTTTACACGGAGGGGATGAACATTCCGTGTCTATTTTGTCCCGCTCTGCCTCGGTGAAAAATCTCTGACAGCTTTTCTAAAAACAAGAATCATTTAAATTCGCTCGAAAAAAAAAAATGTATATTCTGCCCGTCCTCGTAGAATGCAAAGATTCCTGCAGAATAACAGTCCCAATTGGATGCCTGCTCCCAACACAGCTCCCTGCTGGAGAAAACTGTATGTTTTTATATACAGTGACTAAATGCAAACACTTGCACATTTAGAATTACTTATTTTTACTCCAAGGCTGGGAACAAAAGTCTTGTAATCAGCAAGGTGGTCTTAATTTCATGTCTAGGGTTTTTTTTTTTCAGCAGGCTAAATAAAGCCCTGCCAGTAAATATTGATGATCGAACTGCTTCTAGAAAGGTATTTTTTTTTGGCTGTTTTTTTCTTATTCTCTGATAGACACTTACATAAAATAAGCACATAACATTGACTTCTGCTCTGCTACATTTATGCAATGAATTAAAAAGTATAAAACAGAACAGAAATGTCCCCATTATGTAAAATTTGCTGGCCCATTATGTATAATTTGCTGAAGTCTTTGGAGACAGAGTTACAGGTCTCACAGCCTTGACTTCAGCAGCTCCACAGCTTGGAAAACACAATTTTCTGTGTTAGTTTTTTATTCACTAGTTAATATGCTTTAACATTTTCTCCCAAATGTCTTGTCTAAACTATTTTTAAAAGAGCTCACAGTCTGCTACCAAAAGTCTAGTTCAGTATTACAGCGAAAACTTAAGAAATCTGGAGATACATTTGACATCCTGAACTGCAAATCACTCCCTTTGTGCTCTGCGTGGCTGTGCAGCCTCGGTGTCCTATTATGGGGATGAATTTAAAGGAGAGATTATTATCATACTTCCATCCACATGAATTCACAGGATTCCTGGTGTGAATGAAGAAAGAAAACAGCCAAGCCAAATTCTCCTTGTGTTCTAAGTCTCGGAGATAAAACAAATGCTGCTGAACATAAGGTTTTAAGGCCAAATCCAAAAAAGGATTCAGCGAGTGAGGCAGACTCCAGCGCCTAAATCCAAAACTGCACGACCGAAATATCCTCAGCTCCGCTGGGGAAGGAAGGAAAATGTCCTGGCCGTCCCCCCTGTGCTGGTTTTCAGCTTCCCTGTGTGCCCAGCTGCCTCCTCAGCCTGACAGGAGATGTCTGGCTCTCCCTGGGAGCCAGAAAGGAAGAGGAACGAAGATCCTGCGAGCGCCTCCTCCCACACGCAGAACTCGCTTCCCATCGCTCCCTTTTTTTTTTTTTTTTTTTTTGTCCAAATGTTGCTGGGGGAACTGGTTGTGATGGCCCCTTCTCCACACGAGGGATTTTAGAGGGATTTGGCCAAGAAGCAGCTCATTCTCATCTTTGTCACCGCCACGTTGCCCCTCTGAAGAGGAGAGGTCAGAGCAGTGGGTTCTAGATCAGGTGGGGTGGCTTCACCCAATTTGGTTGGGATTTTACCACCGTGTGGGGATGTATTTCATCTGCACCACGTGAGGGACAGACTGACCTCCACACTCTTAAGAACTTCCTGCTGGCCAGTGTTTGCTATTCAATGCACCAAGTCTTGGCAGCAAGGTCAGACTCCAGGACTTGCTGTAGGATGTGACGCTGAAGAGCCATTTTTCCTTGGAACCTCTCTCCTTCCAGTCCTGTGACTCCTCTGCTTTTGCTGAGTGGCAGCACAAGGGGCAAGGAAAGGCAGAGAAAATCCTCTCACCACATGGTTGGTGGTACAGGGATTTGGGCACCCCATTGTGAAGGGGGCTCTGAGCTCCCTCTGACTTCCATAGAATCCCAGAATGGTTTGGGTGGGAAGGAACATTAAGGATTAGCTTGTTCCTAGGAAGGACACCTTCCACTAGCCCAGGTTGCTCCAAGCCCTGTCCAACCTGGCCTTGGACACTTCCAGGGATCCAGGGGCAGCCACAGCTTCTCTGGGCAACCTGTGCCAGGGCCTGCCCACCCTCCCAGCCAGCAATTTCTTTTTAGTATCCAACCTCCTCTCTTTCAAGTTGAAGTCATTCCCCTTTGCCCTTTCATTCCAGACCTTGCAAACAGTCTCTCTCCATCATCCTTGTAGCCCCTTCAGGTCACAATTAGGTCACCCCAAAGCCTTCCCTTCTCCAGGCTGAACAATCCCAAATCTCTCAGCCTTTTTTGAAGGCCAAGAAGGGCAAGACTTTGGAGGACATCAACACCTACATCATATGTGTAGAGGGTGTGATGAGCTGGTTATTATTTTAAAAGTCTTGATTCCTGCTGCTTCCCTAAAGGATGTGGGCAGAAGTTGTGTCCCTGCCATCATCTCTCAGGTTTCTGAGAGTCTTCAGGGGTTTAAAAATTTAAAGTTTATCCCCATAATGCTGCGTGTCCTTGTCGTTGCTGGGGGAAGGCAGCACTAAATGTGAGAAATATCTGATTCATTACCAAATCTGCTTCTGATTTTGGAAAGAAACCGTTGGGAGGTCGTACATTTCAAAGGAATTCAGGAGAGGGATCTTTGATTCTTTTGGTATTCTCTTTAGTTCCTTCTAGAATTCAAAAGGGATTTTCTCTAAAATATTCTTGCAGCGGTGGTGATTGATTTCCTGTCAAATTTATGGATTGTGCAGTGGCAGGAGGAAGAGATTTATTCCAGGTGATGACATTTGTTATTGGAATTTTGGGTTTTGTTGGACTTCTGATTAAAGAAGACCTGAGACTGGGAGAGCTGCTGAGCAGCTTCCAAGTGACGAGGTGCTGACCTTTCAACATCTGGCTGCTGCATTTTTACCCTCTGAGGACCAGATTATGCCTCTGTTACTGGAAAAGCAGTCCTACATTTCCTTGGGGTCACTTCCAAGAGCAGGTAGAAATAAGATGGCAGAGTTTGGAATATAAATATTTCCTTTTAGTGGATCCATTCTTGACAAAATATTCTTATCAATGAGGTGGGCTGAATTTCCTGCCTGTCATTTCAGCAGCCACGGGACAAAGTTCTGCCCCTGCTCCTGCGTTTGCAAAGGCTGCTCTTGCCTTCATGGCACCTGAAGAACTGCATTTGGAATGCATCACTCAGGAATTCACTCTGTGTCAGCAATAATCCCAGTTTTTCTATTTCTTAGTTATGAGGACACAGCACAGTAACCTTTGATGAATTGGAAGTAATTTGACATCGATGCCTTAAAAATTCAGGCCCAAGAGAAGTTTCATTTCATTTGCGTGGAACCTTCATATGGAATTCCACAGCAAATATTAGCCTAAAACTGTTTTGTTTTTGTTTTTTTTTTTTCAAGCCATGGGTTTATATTTTGGGATTCAACCTTTAATGAGCTCAAACTGGCTTCAGTTCAAGATTGCAGCTGTTTTTTTTAAACATTAAAACTGCCCCTTCAGCAGCCAAATCCAAACCCCTGGGGTTGCTGAGCCTGTGTCAAGAAGCTGCTTTTCCTACCTCAGGCCTGTGTGCAAGGGTGGGACAGTCCTTTCCAGCAGACCCAGTGCAGTGAAAATGGTGGGAATGCTTAATCCAAGAGGAGAGACAAACCCAAACCAGACCTAAAAGGAATGGGACCTTTTGCACCAAATAACTGATTTGCATTTTGTCAGTGGGGTTTTTTACAAGAGCCTCTAGCATTTCTGTCGGTGTTTTATAACTGCAGGGCTGGATTCCTTCAAGGCTTTTGGGACCTCATCCTGTGGTAAATGAGAGAATGTCCACTGACTTCAGCTGGACCAGGATCAAGCCCTTTAAACATGCAACGAAACAGCTTTGTGAAGCCTGTGAACTTGAGCCCGGTATTTATCAAGTCTGTGCCACATTATATGTTGAAATCAGGCAACAATTGTGTTTTCACATGGCTTTGGCAGCACACCAGGAGAGGCTTGGGGACTTCACTGACTTTCTCATGGAGAGGAGCTGGAGGAAATATTTTTCCAACACCCTGTGGGGGTGGTTTGCTCCCCGTTGTCTGCCAGCAGCTCTGCCGTGGCGCTGGGCTCTGCACAGGCTCTCCTCTCCTCTCCTCTCCATTTACTTGCAGTTAATATTTTAACCAGTATTTATGGCTGCAAAGACCCCTCAACAGCAGGACTGTAATAAATCCATCAGGCTGAGCCACTGCTCCTCCATCAGCTTCTGGTGGTGAAATGTCCCGGTACGTGTGTGTGTGTGTCGAGGTTTGGTTGGTGGGGACACGTGACAGCTCTGTGTGCACTGGTGGAGTGAATTGCTGAGTCTCATTTAACTTAAAGACAAATTTTTCTGATGCTGGTCTTGGATAAATTCAGTCTGGGGATCCACAATGCTGAGAAAGGAGTGAGGAAAGTGGTATTTTCCCCCCGATGTTTGCATGATGTTAAATGTGCCATTAAAACCGTGAAACTCAGAAGATGGACCTAATGGGCTGTAATAATATATAACTATCCCTGCAAGATAATCTGTGTGCTCACAGGATTGACAGAGTCAAAGCAAGTCACCCTCTGAGATCACTGAAATCACTATTTCTCTCCATTTCAAAATGTACATCTTCAGTCTGCCTGCACTTGCTTTGGCCGAACATCGAGCCATCTAACAGCTGAGAGATGATAACTCCTGATAGGGATTATCATTAAAACCTGTTCCTTGTTTGTTTGGATGTTATCTGCTGTGTGATTGATAAAGGATTCAAACCCCATGCAGAACATAAATTGAAATAAGAGGCATTTGAATGTGCCAGCAGCCAGGTCAGTGGAGACCTTTGCAGGCTTTGAGGTGCCGCCTGTGCAGGGCCCGAGCAGCTTCTGGGACAAACAATGACATTCCTTAAGGTTTTTTTGAACTTCCAGTGGTTTGTGTCGTTTCCTCTGGGTTTTGCAACAGCAGAGAACCAGCTGAGGAAGGGAAAGTGTGGGAACACGAGCAACAATGGTTGTCTGAACTCTTCCAAAAGGCCTGAGGGAAAATCCTATTCTTGAAAGAAATAGGAATCTCTGTGGGTCTGTGGGAGTTTCGGTGTGTGTGGGGCAGATGGGTCAGTGCAGTGTGAAGGGGTGCTGTGCTGCTCTGGGGTTGGTCACTGGCCAGGACTCCTTTGATACTTCCTACACCATCTTCCAAGCACAGCACAGGGCTGGGTGGTGTGTCCTGCACTCCTGCTCGGCCGTGTGGGTCAGAGGGATGGTGGGTCTGTGTCCTGCACAGGTGCTGTGACCCACAGAGGTGCTGTGTCCTTCCTGGGTGCTGTGTCCTTCCTGGGTGCTGTGTCCTTCCTGGATGCTGTGTCCTTCCTGGGTGCTGTGTCCTGTGCGTGTTCTCTGCCCCACCAGACTTTCTGCAGCCCTCCCACAGTCACCTTGCCTTTGAGATGGAGATTTGCAGCCCTGACACCGGTTTCTCCAGGCTCCCCCAGAGCAGGAAACCCTCAGCTGTGTCTGTTTTCCTGCAGCCACAGCCTTATCTCAGGTGGCTTGTGATCCTGAGATGAGGCTCTCCCAGACCTGCAGTGCTGGTGGGGTGGAGGTGTGTGGGCTGCCCTGAGATTGGGCTGTCACTGCTGGGACTCTGGGAACCCACAGCTTGTTTTTCCTCTCCTGGGAGCTCACCTGAGCCTCCCACTATACCCAGGGTGCTGGGGTGGCAGGAATTCTGCCCTCTGCGCTCCCTTCCTGTGGCTCCTCCAGGCACCAGAAGTTCCGGAGAAGGTATTTTTGTAGCCTACATTGTCGACGTGCTCCTTTAAAATTTGGCTATCCCTTTCCTGCCATATGTCCCTGGCAACTCCCTGGAGCTGAAGCAACCCCCCTGACAGCCAGCACAGAAGCTGTCAATCACGGCCACATCCCTCCAGTCACTTGACAGGCCCCAGGGACCACCTGCTCCAGGGAATGACTCCTTTCCCTCACCCCCCTCCCCACCCCGTCTGCCTTTTCCACCTCAAAGCTGTCCCCCATCAAACACCTGCTATTTCCTGGATCCATAACTCCTGCCTCTTTTCCATGCCCTTTCTTCCATCACCTGGAAAGAAAACCCACCTCCAGGGGACTACCTGTCAGTGGCAATGGTGGCCATAAAGGGAAGCAGCTCAAGCAACGTGTGGTTCTCATTGCTCTTCTTGGCATGGCTGGTGCGAGCGTTGAGTTTCAAGCCCCGTCGTTTCTCGTGCCTCTTCACTCCTTCCAAAGTCACTCACAGCTCATATCTGAAATTAGATTCGGAGTTTTGAGGCATCCTGTGTGTTTGTGAGCTCCCAGAGCTTGCACAAGGATCTGACTGTTCTTCAGAGTCTTGGGTTACTCCAAAGGACTGGGGAACTTCAGATGTAAAAAGAGCGTGAAAATGGTAAATGTTGCTGCGGGTTGCTGTTATGACTATTGATATTTTAATTACTGCTGAATTTATTGTTTATGTTTGGCTTGTATTTCAGTGCCTGAGTCATTGGTTTCGCTCGGATCAAAGAATAGCTGCCTCTGTCTCTGAAGAGAGAAGGGCTTTGTTTCAGGGCTGGCTTCAGAGAGGAAGTTTCACTTGGGTGGCAAGAGCTGGTCCAACAACTCTATTTTTAGGCTGGTAAAGAAAGTAAACAGAAACCAAAAACTGCCAGATATCAAGCAGATTTGTCACTAAAACAAACTCTTGCTGAAAATGTAATGTGAAACCCCCTGTAAATTATAGTTCTGCTGTGTCTGAGCTTGTTCTGGAGCCACGGTGAAAGTGGGGAGTGGGACATGCAGGGGAGAAAGAGGACTGTCCATTTCTGGGGGACTTTCTCAAAGATCAGCTCAGACATCCAGAAAACAACTGAAGCAGGAAACAGCAGCTTTTTGGGCTAGTACCAAAAGATTGGTGCTGAAATCCATCTTGGGCCTGGTCCATACAACACCACCTTGCCTAATCTGACCCAAAGGAACAACTGCAGCTTTTTCTCCACGTGTGTCAGTCCCTCACTCTGATTATCAGAACAGAATTTGGATTGCAAGTGTTGTGCAGGGCAGACGTGGGAGAAATATCTGCAGCCTCCTCAAAAACCTTGAAAAGATTGAAAACACCTTTACTGAGACATCTTTATTTAGCAGCATCTTTATTTACAGCTGTCTTCATCAGCAGAATATCAAAGATATCAGAGAGGGCTCCTTGTGTATTTGCCTTTTCAGATTCCCAACAATCTTCATTCTTTTTATTCTGCCTCTTCATTAATTTGTCTTTTCCACTTCCATTCAAACATGATCTTCTGGTTCCTTTTTCGGGCCTTGATTTCTGCTGCAGCTCTTGGTGTTTTGCCTTTTTTTGTTTTGTTTTGTTTTGTGGGTGACTAAAGTCTTTTCTGGGAAGAAGTGATATTATTGAAGGTATTTCAACTTGACTTTAAAGCCTGATTTGGAAGCACTATTTTGATTTACTGTCAAATGGGAAGATGTCTGATGCAATTTTGGAGGTCTTAAATCTTCAGTTTCTAATTATGATTTTTTTTTTTGAGTTTTTTTTTTTTTTTTTTTTGTGCTGTAATATATATTCCTTGGCATTGTTTAAAGTTGTTTTCCTGATCAGAGGTCAGATGAAAATGAAATGCTGTTATCAAAAGCAGCCACAGCATAACCGAGTACAAATGTGCACGTTCAGGAGGAACATTAACTTGATTAATTCTTGAAAACAAAAAAAAAATAGAGAAGAAAGTGTAACATTGATTAGGTGGGTTTAAGGAGAAAATTAAAGACTTTAATTATAACTAGAGTTAGATTAGAATTAAAGGGCACGAGCATTAGTGGTTACTTAGGAAAAAAAGGCACCTTTTTTCTTCTTCCTAGTGGTATTTTTGATCACTTTGTAATAAAACAATAAAACCTCTCTGGCACATTTTGTTCCAGTTTTTAAAGGTCACCACATTTACACTTTAAGTAAGTCAAGATGCAGGGAATGACGTAGTCTGGCCAGATATTTTGCCCAGTATAAAAGGCATTAAAAAAAAACCCCTCCTTTTTTTGTCTCTGATTTTAATAATGATTTTTTTTTTGTCTCATATTTTAATAATTGCTTTTTTTTTTGGTGATGATGAGAGGTTGGAAAGCCTCAACAGCCTGAAAAGATGTTTTCTTCCGCTCGGTTCTGCTCTTCCATGTGATGCTTCTGCTTCTGTCTCCTCTGGTGTGGTGAACCAGTGGTGCCATACCCTGCACTTCCATGGGAAGCTCTGGAATGATCCTGCCTTATCTCCTTAGCCTGGGGCTGGGCAGCCACCAGGCTCCTTGGGACAGGGCTTGGGATCTGCTGGAGCCCCCCTGGGCCTGGCACGATTAGACACGGTTTGTCAGGAGGTCTCTGTGCCGGGAATCACCCCCTGAGAGTTGGGAAAAGGCAGCTCTGCCTGACTCAGGATGCCAAATTTCAAATTTTGATAGTGAGGACGACGCTGAGGAGGCTCAGGGGGGACCTCCTGGCTCTCTGCAGCTCCCTCAGGAGAGGTTGGAGCTCTGGGCTCTGGGCTCTGCTCCCGGGGAACAGGACGAGAGGAAACAGGGTTCTACCAGGGGAACTTTGGCTTGGAAATTAGGGAATGTTTCTTCCCAGAAAAGGTTGTCCAGCCCTAGCAGTGGTCCCCCCATCCCTGGAGGGATTTAAAATCTCTGTGGATGTGGCACTTGGGGACATGAGTCAGTGGTGGCCTTGACAGCAGTTGTTTATTGGTGGGACTCGATGATCTTAGAGGTGTTTCCCAGCCTAAATAACTCTATGATTCCATCTTAAAATGTATAAAATATATAAAAATAGCCCCATTGTAGCTCACCTGAGCTGCCTTTTTGCCTCCAGTGTGACCCTTGCCCCCGTGAAGTTTGTGCTTTGCCATCAACTTTGGTAGAGCCACAGTTTTGCCCTGGTTTCCCTCTTTTTTATCTCTCCTGACCTACTTTTCCCGCTGCAGACCCAGAGTGGAGTTTGGATTCAGTTCTGACTCAAGCAGCCAGAATGATGGGGGGGAAAAAAAAAAAAAAAATTAGCTGTAAAATCTGGCTGCCAAATCTTTGTTGTTTAGTAATGCGTGACTTGGAAATGTTCCAGACCCGGAGTAAGTTTGCACGGCTCATATTTAAAAAAAAAACAAAAACAAAAACCAAACAACCACCCAACAACACCAACCCTCTGCCTCTTTCCTCCTGCTCTGGTTTCATTTCATCTGGAAATTACCAAGATGCCATAAATACGAGAACCTCCAGCCCCAAATTTCCGAGGCACCGCTCAGAGCAGAGCCGCTCCTAAAGGGAAACTCGATATTCCAGCAGCAGAAACCGGTTCGGGTTTATATTTAGGGACTCGCATACTTAGCGAGTGATTAGAGTCTTTTCCATTTTCTGGCACGGGTGAAATGGTATGTTAAGACAGGATATAATCCTTTCACACTCCGCAGGCAATGTCACAGTGTGATGTTGGCACCGTGTTAGGCTTCCCTAACCCCACAACATGTTGCACATTCGCTCTTGGCAGTGTTTTAGAGGCTACGGGCACTAACCCGGGGTAATCTTATTACCTATAACCAACTGGATCTGCGTGGAGAGGGGAGCTCGCTGCAGAGAGAGAGAGAGAGAGAGACGCAGCTACAGTCATTTGAGATTCAATTAAAAACTCTTGCTTCAGTCGTTCCTGGGAGTCTGGAGCAGATTTCTTCAGCCTCCTCTTGGAACCGGCGCTTTCATTGAGGATTTTCTGAAATAGCAGACATGAACTGCTGGTGTTCCTTCGGCAGCACCCGAATTTGCAACGTGTTTTCGAGACAAATGTGAGCCGTGTCCTTATTCTGATTTCCACCAGCTTGGTCAAAAAGGGTTTGATTTTGGAGATACGAGATGTTTCTGCCAGTTTATTTCGGTTCCTTCTCACACGGCTCATCCAGGAAAAATCCAGGCATTTCCACTCAAAGCTTGGAGGCAGAGACAGGAATCAAACCTTCGAATTGTGAAGGTTGGAAAAGACTCCAAGATCATCAAGTCCAACCTTTGACCAAAAGGTCTTTGCCTCAGGAAAAAAAATCCCTGGAAAACCAGACAATCGTAATAACAATTTTAACAACGATTTTAACAACAGCCAGTGAAGCAAAACAGATAATTATTTTACAGAAGAGATGTTTATTGCCTTGCACCATTCCATTCAAATATATTTATTTTTTAAGAGAGAAAAATAGCAGAGAATCGGGGTGTAAACATGGTGGCTGTAAAAATACTGGGGCGTAAAAACTTGTGCACATTGATGCTGTTATTAATACTGTACAGCTACTGTGCAGGACTGAGATATATATAAATAAGAATATATTTATATAAAAATATATTTATATATATAAAATATATGTAAAATACATATGAAAGCAGACGTATATGAGGGTTACAAAGGTATACAAAGGCAATAAGGAGCGTGGAACTGCTGAGCACTGAAGCCTTGCACGTTCCCAGTGAAAGGAATGAGGAGAGAGAGTCCTTTTACACCCTTAACTCTGTGGATTAATTGTTTATCCTAAATCTCCCCTGGCACCAGCTCGGTGTCTATGTGGCTGGTACGTGTTTTGTAACAAGTTCTGTGGGAGGCAATGTCAAACATCTTATCACCAGCGTTTCAGAGCTCTTAGGTGCAGTCATCACTTCTAACAATTTTGTCAAAGTCATCCTCAAACTATTTTTTTGCTGTCTGAAACTATTCCAGTCCATATTTTTATTTTTTTTTTTAACTGTTATTTTTAATGAATAAGTAAATGAAAGGAACTGGTCAAACTTTGTGAGTCACCAGGATTTTTTAGATGCTTGCCAGTGCGTTTTGCAACGTTTCTGCCGGTCTAATTAACCACAGAAAACCAAAGTGTAACTGTTTGAACAATAGGGATGAATCTTAGTGACATATTTGTTAAAGAATGGGGGGAAAAAAAGACAAAAGGCATTTTTGGGCTTTGGGCTTTCCTGTTGAGGTCAATCCCAGCAGTGAAAGCTGTAAATCACCTCCCAGCTTTTTGTGTGCTCCTTCACCACATCCATGAGGCCAACATGCTGCTCACATCAATAAATAACCATAGCTCAGACTAATTAAAATGGATAATTACATTTGAAATTATTTATTTGTGTATGAAAACCCATTCTTTAGGATAATTGCGAGGTTTAAAGGTTTGTTGTTGGGTTTGTTTGTTTTTTTTTTTTTGCCCCCAGTACAGTGTGGGTCCTGCAGGTTTTATGGTTTTAATACTCTGATAGGAAAGTTTAATGTGGGAAAGTAACATAAATATGGTGTTTCCCCAGTGAGATGCTTGAAGGGAGATTGCAGGTTTTATACAGCCCTTTGATAGACATTTAGAGGAAAAACAAACATTTTTCCAACCTAAAGGATTCTGTGATTCTGCTTATAGGTGGTGCATCCATATGATCAAAAATGAGCTTAAAAATTAACAGCACAGAAACTCAAAAGAGGAATTGGCGAAATTGGGTTTTGCATCATCCTTATAAATAACTTCCTGTTCCTCCTCTGAGTTGTGAAATCCCATTCCCTGGGCACCCAGGTATCAATTATTTCCACTGACAGATCTTTTTGTAGCCTTTCTAACCCTGGACCCGAATAAGCTGCTGTTTAGGTGTGTGTGTATTATTATTATTATTATTATTATTATTATTATTATCAACATGGAAAATCACAAGTGCAGAACCCGGATTTTTAATGTTTGGGGACTGAATTTCTGGGGTTTGGGGCCCAAAGAAGCTCAAGGTGAGTAGGAACTCTTTGCCCTACAAGTCTGTCAGTCCTGTTTTGATATTCAGCCATTTGGTTCCACCTTCTTCGCTCAACGTGCAGGTTTTTCTAGGCCAGATATATCCTTTGAGGTTAAAGCAGACTCTGGAAGGTCCAGACAGCAACAGGGCAGTTTCATGAAATATATATATGGCCAGCAGTGGTATAATTGCAGTGTCAACAACAGGCAGAATAATCTACACCTTCATAAAATATGAAGCAGCAACTTCAGGACAGTTCGTTCCAGTAACAAACCGTGAACGTTTTCCCTTTCCACTTCCAAGTTTGCTTTGGTTTAAGTTTCCGTGTTTTGGGTGTGCTAAATGTCAGGAAACCTGTGTTTCCAGAGTTGCAGCAGGGCCTGGCTGGGGCTCCCAGCTTTGATGAGCAAACACCTCCAGGCTTGTTTGGAAAAGCCTCGGTGGTGACCACGAGCACCTCAGCGGGGCTGGCATTTGTCCGTGTGGGATGAGAGCCAGCCTTGATGGGACCAGGATTTATGGAGCACCCTGGCAGGGAGGGATTGGTTTAGTTCATCAGAAAAACGAGAGCAGCCCGGCAGGGAGGGGGAGAGCCCCCAAACAGGGCTGGAAAGCTCAGCTTTAGAACATATTCCCCCTTGGAGAGCTCGGGTTGGAATGAAGGGCTCCCTGGGCTCTCTCCCTTCTTTGCCAGATGTGGTTTTCCTGCCTTTTAGAGCACTAATTGTGTCCCAACTGGTGTGTTTTATGGCTGTGCCTGTACCTGCAGCTAAACAATTAAGGATTCAGTTGTGCCTCTGGAGGGAGGGAAGGGACAGGGAGGAGGGAGCAGAGCGGTGGCTCCAGGGAAATGGCAGGACCTGCTCGGCCTTCATGGGGCCTCACGAGCGCTAATACCTGCAAAACACATGTTGTAAACACCCTTCCCAGACTGCCAGCACATGTTTCCCTGCTCAAAAGGCCCCTTTTAATACTGCTGGCATTGCTAATCTAAATCTGTTATGGGGGGAAGGATTATTGCCCTACTCCAGCCCGTGTGAGTGTGTGTGTGTGTGTGGGGGTGAAATTCCCAGCTAACATCCAGGGCTTGGTGTTTATGTTCATCTGGGAAAACAGCTCATTTTCCAGTTTGGGTTTTGCAGTTAACAGATGACTGATAGTTCAGGGAGCCTGCTGTGCATGTGGTAAAGGTGTGGATGCAGGTTTTTACACCAGGAGCCCAGGAATGGGAGTTGAAGGACTTGCCCTGTTCCTGCAGGACTTTTTGGGGGGTCTGCCCTGTGTGTTTTATTCCCACTGGTTCTCCCAGTGGTAAGTTCATCCCACTGACTGGTTTTGGTTTAAGCTGCTAAATGCAGATGTGTGGCCAGTGTTCATCATCTGCTGCTCTCCTGTTTTGCCATGGATGGAGACCTGGGCCAGGTGTCTCCAGAGCAGCAACACATCAATCCAAAGAACTCTAATTCATTGCAGAGGTGAAAGAACAGAGACAGGGGCTTATGAAGTATTCCCCAAGTCACCAGGAGTGCCCAAAGAGGCCTGGGGATATAATGATGCATTACAGAAAAGCTTCCTTTTGTGTCAAGAGAAATAATAATGAGGATTGTTCTGCAAACACGCAGGTTTGGTCTGTGTGAACCTCTGGAGTGCTCTGTCACAGGCAAAGTGTGAAAGTACAATTTACTTTTATTTTATTTATTTAAAAAAAAAAAAAAAAAAAAGGCCTAAAGCATGAATCTGTATGGAGGGGTTAAGAACTGTGAGTGTTTTTAATTAAAATCTATCAGCAGAGGGGAAGGTTTCACAATGTGATGTTTTGTGTAGGATCGCAGGACTCGGAATTACTCACACAGGCTTCAGGTCTGTTGAACAGACAGTTCCACACCCCAAATCCCAGAGCTCACTAAAACCTGGCTTAGTGTTGGAAACAGCAGCAAAGTTAGCAGAGGGGTGAAGATAATGATTTATATGGGAGGTGAAAAATTACCCCTGGAAGAAAACCCACCAATTGCTGCTCCCTCGTGCTGTCTCACAGCCCCACGGGGAGAGGTTTGAATCCATTTTTATAAAATGAGAGAGCACAAAGCTGCTGTGCTCTGCTCTGCATTATTGAAGAGGAGACATTGGGTCATTACTAATGCAGTGAAGCACCCGGACCTTTGCTCTTTGGTTAAACATGCAGATCTTGAGAGGAGATTACAGGAGGATAAAGTACAATATCTTTCAGACTTAACTGAGCTCAGGTTGAAAGACTGCATTTAAAAAAAAAACAAAAAACAAAAAAAACAACCAACCAACCAGCCCTGAAAATTTGGAAGCCACTTATTGCACTTGCCAGATTTAAGTGGTAGCATTAGGTTTGTTAACTTAACCTTTGGTGAAGGAAGGTCCTTCTCTCTGCTCCTGGAGTTTCTTGTAGGACTCTCATCCAAACCCTTCCCAGTTCTTGGAAGCAGGGTCAGGAGTGGCTCCTCCAGCTTCTGAGAGCACAATTCCAGGCAGTGCTTGCTGACAGGGACGTATTTGCCATAGCTGCCTCTGGACTCAGCCAGAAGAAATGTGAAATATCTGCAGAAAGCGGGGCCAGCCAGCAGGGAACGGAGCAGTCCCTGGCTCTGCTGCACAAACAGATCTCAATGTTTGGGCTCTGCCTTTTCCTGCATCCTGAACCTGCTCAGGCACCTCATGACTGAGGAGGAAAAGCCCCCTAAGATCAAGCCTAACCCCAGCACTGCCAAGGCCACCTCTAACCCACAAGTGTCACATCCCCACGGCTTTAAATCCCCCCGGGGGACTGAGGGGGGTTGTGTTGTCAGGGGGGGTAAAAGAAGTTTTGCTTTCCCGGCTGCCACTCCCAGGGCCTTCAATTGGCATGAGAAAGCCTGGTGATGGGGGGTATTTTGCTGAAAGCTCCAGGATTTGCCTGAGAAAGGTTTGTAATTAGTGCCACCATGTCCCACTCCTTCAGCAGGTGGCACCGGGGCCATCGGCTCGGAGCAGCTCCAAGTTCTGAGCTGTTGCCAGACAACTGGGAAAAGAGTGTGCTCAGCCAGATGGATAAAAAAACCCTCTGGTAGTGACAGGCAGAGCGTGGCACAGGGCAGGAATGTCATGCATGATCAGGTATTTCAAGGTTGGCTTTTTTTTTTTTAATTATTTTTTTATTTTCCCTTCAAGTCTTTGGGGAAGGTGGGTTCAGCAGCTCGAGAAAAGAGATGCCAGAGTTTCTGACAAGTTAATTAAGCTTTCACTTCTGAGTATTATATGTACAGTGAAGAGAAGAAACTTAATTGTCTTTGCAGTGCCTGACAAAACCCAAGAAAAATGCCTGCATATTTTCTCAGTTTTGCCTCTATTTTTGATACTTATTCAGTGTGAGCATTATACTTTCATGGGTTTAATTAAAAGCCAAGTTTTGGAAGCTTCTCAAACGGTAGTTTTGGTACATAGATGTGTGCATTTAAAGAAATATTTATGTGAAACCTAAAGCCTAAAAGGAAGGAGAGAGGCTTTAAAATGGATCAGCTGCCTGGGTTTTTATCTTTTGTCCAAACTACCTCCCACCTCCTGGTGTTTAAGACAACTCATGGAGAGGTGAGAACGCTGCTTAGGCCACTTCCAGGGATTTATGATCTCATGCAAACATGACAAGCAGTTCTTCCCTTGCTGAGAGCAGTGTTTCACTTCAAACCTCTCTCAGTATTTCTATTTTAATTACCCCCGTGCAGCACAGAAGCAAACTGTGGGTTTATAAACAGATGAATAATCAGTTACTGATAGCACAAGAGGAAATGGCCTTGGGTCGGACCAGGGGAGGGTTAGATCGGATATTAAGGAAAATTTATTCCTGGAAAGGGAGGTCAAACACTGGAACAGGATGCCCAGGGCACTGGTGGAATCCCCATCCCTGCAAATGTTCCAAAAACATGTAGATTTGGGGACATGATGGGGAGGGGGACACTGGGGACATGATCTTGGAGGTCTTTTCCAACCTTGGTGATTCCATGATCTTTGGCTCTGTATTTTTATTTTTTTTTTAACCTTCAGCCATTTTGTCCTTTGCTGTGAGAGTTGTTAAAATGCAGTTAAAATATAAAACTGAGAGCGGCACAGAGAAGATGAATAACACATGATTATTCATTATTTCATGGTAGCTCAATAATGCAAGGGTTGAAATTACAAGGATGGCAAAAAAAGAGAAATAAAAGGACTTTTTATTCATAGAATCATGGAATATCCTGAGTAGGAAGGGATGGAACCACGGAGTCCAACTCCTGGATATCTGTGCAACAAGAGTTTAAAGGGTTGGATAAAACTGGAATTTATTTGTGGCTACCAATTCAGTTATTTAATTGATCATCTCTTCTTAGTGCTTAGTGCTTGTCACAGGCCATTTTCCATGCATGTGATTTCAAAGGGAAGCTGAGAAAAAGTGTAAATATATAAATATATAAATATATGAAAATATAAATACATAAATATATACCTGCTGCTTTGGTGTTGGCTGAAGAAAGGGAAAAGGAAGAATCAAGCCTTGTTCCAAATTGCTACTGAGATTTTCCTTGGACAGTTTTTTTCCTGGAAACTCGTGTCAGAGCTGGTGCATTAAACAGCACTTCAATCTCTGACTCAAAACTTACTGGAAATCCAGTTATCAGCCTTAGCTGAGAGATAGAGATCTGGGGCACGAGGAGAAGTTTGGCTGAGCACTGACACAGAGGCTTATTTAAAGGAGTGAGTGGTGTGTGTGTGTGTGTCAGCAGAGATGCTCCAGGCAGGAGGAAGAGCTGACTGCTTATTTATTTAATTACTCAGCTCTGCCAAGGCCTAGAAATCAGATTTTTAAAGTGGAAACTGAATCCTAGAATGATTTTTTTAATTTTTTTTTATATATATATATTTTTTCTCTCTCTTTTTTTTTTTTTTTTTTTTTTTTTTTTTTTTTTTTTTTAATTTGAATTTTTTTTAGTTTTCCATTGCCAGGCTAAAACATCCCCCCCACGCAGGCTGCCTGGGCAGCACCCACAGCCTCCTGCTTTTCTGCCTTGCAATCTTCTGTTTCAAGCACCACCTAATGGCACCGGTGCACAGTGCAGAGCATCCCACATCCCTGCATCCCTGCATCCCACATCCCTGCATCCCACATCCCTGCATCCCACTTCCCTACATCCCTGCATCCCACATCCCTGCATCCCTGCATCCCACATCCCTGCATCCCCCATCCCTGCATCCCTGCATCCCTGCATCCCACATCCCTGCATCCCTGCATCCCACATCCCTGCATCCCTGCATCCCTGCATCCCACATCCCTGCATCCCTGCATCCCACATCCCTGCATCCCACATCCCTGCATCCCTGCATCCCACATCCCTGCATCCCTGCATCCCACATCCCTGTATCCCACATCCCTGCATCCCTGCATCCCACATCCCTGCATCCCTGCATCCCACATCCCTGCATCCCTGCATCCCTGCATCCCACATCCCTGCATCCCTGCATCCCTGCATCCCTGCATCCCACATCCCACATCCCTGCATCCCACATCCCTGCATCCCTGCATCCCACATCCCTGCATCCCTGCATCCCACATCCCTGCATCCCTGCATCCCTGCATCCCACATCCCTGCATCCCACATCCCTGCATCCCACATCCCACATCCCACATCCCTGCATCCCACATCCCTGCATCCCTGCATCCCACATCCCTGTATCCCACATCCCTGCATCCCACATCCCTGCATCCCTGCATCCCTGCATCCCACATCCCACATCCCACATCCCACATCCCACATCCCTGCATCCCTGCATCCCACATCCCTGCATCCCACATCCCTGCATCCCTGTATCCCACATCCCACATCCCTGCATCCCACATCCCACATCCCTGCATCCCACATCCCTGCATCCCACATCCCACATCCCTGCATCCCTGGCCCGCCCTCTCCAAGCGGGAAAAGCTGCCCAGTTCAGAGCTCAAATCCCAGCCCCAAACTCTGAGAGCTGGAGGGAGCTGATTTTGGCTTTTAAAGCCCAACCCATCCTGAAAATGCCCAGGATTTTATGATTTCACCACGGAATTATCCTACAAAGTCAGCAGGCAGCGTGCTGGGCTCAAATGATTTCCCTGATAGAAACAGGGAATATTTAACTCTCTAAAACTTCTTATTTCACTCCCTGCTCTCCCATTTTTTAGGGAGAGGGAGCCCGGAGCAGGAGCTGCCACTTGTCTGAGCTTTTTGCCTCATTAAAGCACTATCAGATGAGCTCCTCCCCTGCCACAGGCACAGCTCCAGATCACTTGATAAGGCAAACATGCACAGCACAGGCTTGTATCAATAATTAATTTCTTTTAATCCCGAGTTTCTGGGGAGCCTGGGAATCTGGCTTTCCCAATAGCCCATCAGAGCAGCTGTCTGGGAGCCAAGGTTTCGAGTAAAACAAGTAGGCAAATGACCCAACAGGAACAAGCCCTATCAGATTGATCCCTTCCCCAAATCATTTGGATTTCAGCACGTCAGCACTTCTGAACAAAGCAGGATTTAATCACAAGCTCCTGGAACAGCTTCAGTTTTGACCTCAGTCATAATTCCTCATGCTTAGAAAATGCCATTTCTTCGCTCTCCCATCCTTTCCTCTCCTCTCCTGTTGCTTTTTTCTTGCTTCATTTAAATTATTTCGGGGCTCAGGGGTTGTGGTCTCTAAATATCTGAGGCTGGCCAGGACATCTGTGCTCTGATCTCCGGGGTTTTGGTGGTGCCTGAGAACTCGAACGTTGTAGGGAAGATGTCCCAAAGCTGTTCTGTGACACAGAGGGATTAACCTGGAACATCTCCAGAGAATCCCAGGCCAGGAGCTGCAGGGGTTGGTTCCTCTCTGTGCCTCCTCTTGGCTTTGGTCTAAGGGCACCCAATTTCTAAAGATGGCAATCAGAAATTAGAGACTGACGGGGCTGCAGGGATTTGTCCCTGAATCCAGCGTGTTTCCAGTTGGGTTTCATCAGGAAGGGGATTTTACCCTCAAATTAACCTTTGTTCTATACAGCCCTGCTGTTGTGCAACTTTTATGACTGTGAATCAGAGATGCTGGACCATGAACTTGAAATTATAAGTATTTAAAAAAAAAAAAAGGCAATTAATTCCACATGACAGTGAGTTTCCTGCAAAGACAGGGTGTGGGGGACAGTTTGGACATCCCCTCATTCTTGCCATTCCCAACATGAATTATAGGCCATCTGTGAAGCAGAAGAAAGTGGGGATTTTAAAAGGAAATTCTAATATGCTTTGATTTTTTTTATAATCCAGTGACACAATCACATTAAATGCACACAGGGTGAGAGCAGCTCCTGTCCTGGTGTCATAGAATCCCAGAATGATTTGGGTGGGAAGTTGTAGAAGTTGTTTCTGGAATACCACAAATCCAACAAACCCTCTGGTCCATAACCTGCTCCTCAGCTTCTCAAATAAGAAGTTTTATCCAGAGATAGGACGGGATTAAATGATAGAATTATTTTCTATAATGTGCAGCTGTGACTGGTTTTTGAAATGGAGGCTGGTCCAGTTCCAGTTTGGAGCAGGAATGTGTTAACTGGGACATGAGATGAGTTGGATCCCAGCAGGTACCAGACCCCAGTGCCTCCCAAATCCTCTGGATGTGCTCAGATGCATTTTGGGAGGTACCTGGAGGACTCTCAGACCCAACAGGATGATGTTTGATGAGATTTATGCTCTTCCAGCAGAACTGCCTGGTCAGGGGGTTGTTCTGGATCACAGCTTGGATTAAGTCAATGATTCCATGCCAAAATCAGGTGTTGTACTTTGATGATCCTTGTGGGTCCCTTCCAAACTCAGGATATTCTCTGATACTTTGCATAAAGTAACATTTTCATTTTTAAAATGTTCTAAGCCCATTAAAAAAAAAAAAAAAAAGATTTCCAAACCCAAAGCCCTGAGTTTGCAGTCCCAGCTTTCCAGAAGAAAGGTACATTTTCCACACTATTATTTTCCTCCTATACTTCTAAAAAAAAATACCATTACCTTATAATTACAGGTGAGGTTTAAAATATAAGCAGAGGAAATTATTATTACAGTGCAGGAGTTGTGATCCAGGAGGTCAGAGCCACCTGAGCAGGGACATTTCTCGAAGACTTCAATGCTCTCTATTTATTCTCTCTGGAAGTAACTTATTTTTTAAGAGGTTAAGCCCTCATTAAGAGGAGATGGAATGAAAGGTGGAAGGGACTTTATCCATAAAACTAATTTGGAGCTGAGTGCCACGGCAGCCAAGCCCAGCTTTGCTCACACAGCACAAGGTAAGGACACATTTGAGGGTTGCAGCTGAGAACAGCTCTGACAGATCTGTGCACCGCCATCACATTGGCTAATGTGAGTTTTAAAACAGTCAAAAAACCAAAAAAAAAAATCAATCCCACTTGAAAATATTTCCTTGGGAAAGCTGAGAATCTGTCTCAGCGTTGCCTGGGAAGGGATCTGGGCACCCAAGGCTGAGGAGGGGGGTGCTGGTGGCCACTGTGCCCCCCACGAGACACCTGGGCCAGGGTTGGGTCATCTGTCCTGGGCATCTCCAGCACGGGAAGTTTTCTAAGGATTCCAAATGAGAACAGTGACAATGAGCATTCATGACCCCAGTCTGGAGATCAGGCAGAAGTCACCCTGAGCTGTGTCTTGCCTGATACCTCAGAGAGTGTCCAGGGGTGGGAACGGAGCTGGGAAGGGGCTGTAGCAGCAGGAGGGGCTGAGGGAGCTGGGGGGGCTCAGCCTGGAGAAAAGGAGGCTCAGGGGGGACCTTCTGGCTCTGCAATCCCTGATAGATCCAGGTGGGAACTGGGCTCTGCTCCCAGGGAACAGGGACAGGAGGAGAGGGAATGGCCTCAAGCTGTGCCAGGGGAAGGTCAGGTTGGATACTGGGAAAATTTCTCCCTGGAAGGGGTTGTCCAGCCCTGGCACAGCTGCCCAGGGCAATGGTGGAGTCCCCATCCCTGGAGGGATTTAGAAGCCCTGTGGATGTGGCACTTGGGGACAGGGGGCAGCGGTGGCCTTGGTGGAAGGGTTGGACTCGATGCCCTCAGAGGGCTTTTCCAACCTTAACAGTTCCATGGATCTGTGATTCCATCTCCAGATAGAGGTCATGGTATTTCTGAGGTTTAAGGTGTTATTTGGTCCCACCTGGCCTTGCACAGGCCAAGGAGCTGCTTTTCCCTGTCCTACCCTGTCTCACTGAGGGTGCCCACCCTGGATCCCGCTCTCCTGTGGGAGATGATGATAAGGTGTGTCTGGCAAAGCATTCCCTTGGAGGGCTTTTGGATTTTGGAACATGCTCACTCCAAGTCTGAATTTGATAATGTCTTGCTGTGCTGCAAGACATCTGTTTGAGGGGGTTTTTGGACAGGACTGTGAGATTTCTTCCCACAGTGATGAGTGAATGGAAAGAAGCTTCCATAGGTGTTTCTCTGGCTGAGTTCCTGCTGGAACAATTATTTCAGTTGCTTCTGGGATTTCATTACCTTGTGTAATTAGTGAAGGTGTCAGGAAAATTTGAGCCTGGGATAAGCATGATTTTATCACTTTAGATCTTAATAAGCCAATATTCTGAGGTTGAAGGTTTGGAAGGGGGTTCGACACATGGGTCCCAGCGGGAGGAATAACCAGCAGGAGCTTTGGGGAGGCAGCCCCTGTTTGTGCTGCTGCTCTGAGGCAAAAGCAAAATAGTTCTGATGAGAGCTGAGCTCTCTCTGTACTTTATAATCATCACACATTCAGAATTCACACACTGACAGCTAAAACAGCTCAGCCAAATTGGGACAGCTGGTTATGTGTCCAACCCCTGTGACCCTTCCTCCTGTCTCTAGTTCACTTCCTAAAATACAGGTTTACGTAACAGGTCACACCTTGGGGTTTGTTGTGTTTATTTTTTTTTCCCCCCAACAATTCCTAAATCTTAAAAACTTATTGGGGAGGTTTCTAAACTTCCAAAATATCTGCAGATAAATGATGCAGATGGAGGGGTGAGGAGATGCATCTGAACTCGCTCGTTTCTGGGGTACCAGGGGGAGCTTCAGCACGGGCAGCCTGAGGGAATCGCTGGGGTTGTTGTTGCAGAGCTGGGCCTCGAGAGTTAATCGAGCCTTGAAAACATCATTTCTTCCCTGCTCAAAAGAAAGGCAACAAAACTCTCATCTTCTGCTTTTCTGTTTTGCTTTTCTTCAGGGGAATTAATTTTGCCAGCTCAGTGCAACACCTCCCCTGGAATGCCGGGGAGAGGGGGAACACTGCAGCACGTTTCTCATCTTGAAAACAAAATAATTGCTTTAAAAATAGCCTCAGATTCCTTCGGTTTGTGACGTGCTCTCTTTAGACTTGATAATCATCCTTTCTTGTACTCCAGATACCTTCCCTCCCCACACCCACTCTCTCCTATCCCCCTGAAACTCGGGAGGAATGGGAGAAGATCGATCTGCCAGCTTTATATCCACCACCAGCTGAGGAGATGGAGGCAGCCAGCCTTCAGAAAGGTGTTTGGGGAAGAGGTTTTTAACATTTTTTGTGAGGTTTTCGAATTTTTTCAGAAGCATTTTGCTCTCTGCAGCCACTTTTGGATGGTCCCTTCTCCGGTGACCACAGAACTTTGCAAGTCCTGGAGCAAACGGTGGGGAAGGAGCACTTGGATAGGATCAACCACGTGCGCTTTTCATTTGACTGCTTTAAAAATGAGCACTTCCATTTGAAAACAAACAAACAAACAAAAAACCCCAGCCAAAAATCAAATATTCTTTCTGGGTGCAGGAGCTGTGGGGAGCTGGGAACCCAAGGAACAGGAGCCACTCGGACGGATGCGATCCGATAATAAAAACGGATGGCTTTGGCTTTGGCCAAGCTGACAGCTCAGAGCTAATTTGGCTTTCTGACACATACCTCAGGAATGACACACGGGAAAAGCAGGTGGAAACACATCCATCCAGCTGCCACAGCCGAGGGGAAGTTGGAAGGAGCCTGCACCCAGCAGGTTTCTACACGCTGGGTGGAAAGCGGTTGCTCGTTCGCCCCGTTGAAGAGCCCGCATTTCCTTAATGCTCTTTTAATGAAAAAAAAACAAACAACAACTCAGGTTTTCTCATCCCTCCTGTTTTTAGGCTGCCTTCCAAACATTTCTTACTTATCTGAGAGCTCCCTGTAAACGCTGAGCAATTCAGAAATACCTGAGGCCCACTTGGAGAATCCTGTTCTGGGCAAAGTAAAGGCTTTTGTTCCCCCTCCCCTCCTCCCTCCTCCGTGAATGACTTTGACCAAGGGAGTTCATTCTTGACGTTCTGTTCTTTGTTGTGGCTCTGCCAAGTCGGGAGTAAACAAAACACTTGATGCCCATTTCTGTGTGGGATTTGATGGGGGTGACGTCCAGAGTCAAAGCTTCTTTGGTGATGGGGGAATAACAAAACAAGCCTGAAAAGTGGCCGGTGTTTGTCGCTGAGATCCCGTGGAACAGCTCGTTGTGCAACCAGAAAAAAAGATTAAAAAAAAAAAAAAAAAGGAGATGGATAAATAATGTTTCTGTGAATTTTTGCTGTCTTGGGAAATAGGCTTGGAATGAACTGTTCTCTGGTTCTCCCCATCATCTCTTGCTGAGCAAACCTTTATCCTGTGTATTTTCCACCCCTCTTTCAAGGAAAAGTTTTCCCATCCCAGTCAAGAGCATCACAGTCCAAAAGAAGGGTGAGGAAGATGCTGTGATTTTTTTTTTTTTTGCATTAATTAATTATCAACTTTTCTGATTTTTATGCAGTTTCTGGCTTGTCCTTCCCTCTGGCCCAGAGAGCAGGGTGGGGGGGAAGCACCTCCTGTTTTTTTCCCCATGGATTTCTCGTGGCACAGGCTCCATAGAGACAATTCCCTGTCCTCTCTTGGAATTCCCCCCTGATCCTGCTCCCTGTGTGGATGTGCTGGGGTTGTTCACAAAAATGCTCTCCACAGAAATTTCCTTTCTCCCTCAAAAACCAGAGACATCAAAAGGAAGTTATTTTGGGAATCCAGGGAATTTTCCTTCCTCTCCATTTCTCTCCATCAGCCACAACCTGAAGGCTTCCCATGAAAAGTTTTGGTGGTGGATGATTCCAACTGTTAAAAATGTAGAAGCTCACAGAATTCAAGGTTTTTTTTCAGGGGGGTTGTGTCTGTTCTTCAAAGTTGTAAAGAATGTTTTATTCTTCATGCAAGGAGTCAGATTTTTTTTGCAGGAAAAAAAAATCCATATTTTTTATTTGTAATGGAAGCTGCTGGGTTGTAAATAAGAAGTGTGGCCCCAAGGTCTGGGGATTAAAGGGAGCTTTAGTTCCTCTTTTTTAAAGGGGAAACATTTCTCCCATGAAAAGTCTGTTCAGGGAGAGCATTTAATGTCACAATCAACCTTTGCTAAAATGCCAATAAAAAAAAATGTAGTGTAATATAACATAACACAATATAATATATAATATATAATATATTATAAAGATATAACAAATGTATTATATAAAATATATTGTATAAATATATATTATAAAATATAAAAATATAATATATAAAAATATATTTTAATCTATTTTCCCAACCTAATAAATCCAAGTCAGGCATCTACATCACTACAGGCTGGAGATTTTTTGCACAGTAATTCCTGAGCCTGGATATCTAAAGGAAAAATAATACTGACTGTGGGACAGAGCCTTGTCTGCAAGCTCAGATTTTTTTGGAGCAGCAGCAGGAAAACCACCATAAGGAATAAAGCCGAGTTTTCTTTCACCCTGTTTGGAAATTACACACACACATATATAATTTGTGTGGTTTGTTTGGGGTTTTTACCCAAATTCCTGTAGTTTATTTTGTTAAGTGCTCAAGTTCACAGGCAGGAAGGGCTCTGTGTGCTGTGGTGGAACTGTGTGTGCAGAAATTTTGGCAAAATGACTTGAAATTCGGCTTTTTAAAGCAAGTTTGATGCAGCCCTGTGTTATGTCACCTTCCTTGCTCTTCAGGAATTTTGTTGCTGTATCAGTGTTGCTTCGAGGCACAAAGAACCAGTTTGTCCCCTGATTTTGTGCCTCATTTAAACCTGGTCACAGATCTCAGCCAGATATTTCAGTGATGGGGGCAAAGGGCTCAAAGGGGAGAAAAATTATGAAGAATAATCTAAAATTTATTTGAATTTTATATTTAACTCTGGGGTCCAGCATCAAGGAGGCCACAGAGATGCTCCAAGGGCTGGAGCCCCTCTGCTCTGGAGCCAGGCTGGGAGAGCTGGGAGGGTTCACCTGGAGAAGAGAAGGATCCAGGAGAGCTGGAGAGGGACTGGGGACAAGGAATGGAGGGACAGGACACAGGGAATGGCTTCCCACTGCCAGAGGGCAGGGAGAGATGGGAGATTGGGAAGGAATTCCTCCCTGTGAGGGTGGTGAAGGGCTGGAATGAATTTTGGCTTCTCTGGGAGTGTCCAAGGCCAGGCTGGAGCAATCTGGTCCAGTGGAAGGTGGGGCTGGATGAGCTTTTCCCACCCAAACCATTCTGGGATTCTTTTTCTGAGATTTTTTTTTTTGACAAGCCTCCCATGTCATCTGGCTTTGGGTGGAATCAGGCCAGGCTGGCACTTGGTGAACATCAGCACAGGCCATGCAGAGGCCTTCTGCCCTCGGGAAGGAATCCTTCCCTCTCTCTGAAAATGCACAGAATATAAGTATTGAGGCACAGTCATTTTAACTATAAAATTCAAGCTCTTCTGAACTGAGGAAAAAAAACTGGGACACATCTATGGAATAATGCACTGAAATACTCCGAAATACTGTGGAGAAAGGGCAAGTTTGTGCAGAACAAACACTGTGCCGTGTGAGCAGAGCTGAGGGAACAGAGCTGAGGGTCAGAGGAGTAAAGAGGGGACTTTTAGGAGAACAACCCCTGTGAGATCTCAGGGAAGGAGCCTTGGAATGACAACAACAACAAATCAGGAGGAGAGTTCAACGTCAGCCTGGCAGAGCCTCCAGTGTCATCTGTAAAATGAAATCCCATGCCAGAGCCTGCTGCCAATCCCGGCGTTTTTCTGCGTTCACAAGTTCCGAGTGCGCAGCTGTGAGGCCACTGAATTTCATGGCTGTACATTTGCAGCTTGGGAATTTGTCAGGAGGCGTTTCCATCCCCACGATATTTGTGGAGAGCTGGGCAGGACGGATTGGCTTCGTGTTAGGTGTGTCTGCAAATGCTGGTCAGCAAATCTCTGCTGGACCAGAGGAAAAGTAGCTGAACCACACTGTTTTCTTACTGGCTTGAACTTATATACCTTGATTTTTCAGAGCTCTTAATCACTGTGAAAAATAGTCACATGTATCTATTTATATATACATATAAATATAAATATGAATATGAATATGAATATAAATATAAATATAAATGTAAATATAAATATAAATATAAATATAAATATAAATATAAATCTATCTATTTTTCTGTATACATCCATCCCTGGAAATGCCCAAGGCCAGGTTGGACAGGGCTTGGAACAACCTGCTCTAGTGGAAGGTGATCCTGCCCATGGCATAGGATGGGACTGGATGAACTTTAGGGTCCTTTCTGGGATTCTGTGATAATTCCAAACTGAAACAGAGGAATTTTGTCCACTCACACCATTATTTTTTTTAATTGTTCTTTATTTTTTTGTGTCTAGCTCTAAACAACTCTTATTTCCCACCGTGCAATAACTGAATGCCAAAATCTTGGGCTATTCCACCACTGATTTTTCGAATTATTATTTAAACAAGTTGAAAATACAACAGCAGTGAGTTTTTCATGAACATTAATAGATTTTTTTTTTTTTTACATTTCTAGGCCTTTGAAAAGCAAGGAAGAATTTTTTTTTATTTTTTTTTATTTTTTTTGTAAATGAAGAAAGCAAAAAAATATCTGTTTAAAGTTGTTTGCTGAAGATGAGGTAGGAAATTTCCTTTTAACCAGTGGTCTATAAACTCACCTCTCTTTAACTATTTGAGGAATTGTGGGCAAAACTGTGCCTTAAAGGCACAGCTCTGAAGTAAAGTGATATCTGTGTGGAAAGAGGGGAGATCTAAGAACAAAAAAAGTCTTTTTTTTGTTTTGTTTTGTTTGGAGTTCACTTTGTAATATCTGGGCAGCACATTTTGCAGTGGGAACGCTGCCAAAAGCCTGGCTGTGTAGTAAATAAACATTTCAGGGAAAAGCTGGCTGAAGGAAGATGGCCAAGGAGGATGCTGATTGTCTAGTTATTCCTTTCTTTGATCACTTTAATCCTGACCCTGTTTATGGCAGCCATATGGATGTGGTTGGGGAATGGCAGGTTCATCCAACAGAAGCCCTGGAAGTGTCCAAGGCCAGGTTGGATGGGGCTTGGAGCAACCTGGGCTAGTGGAAGGTGTGGAATGGGGGTGGAATGGGATGAGTTTAAAAATCTCTTCCCACCCAGACCATTCTATCAAAATATAATTAAACAAGACCCTGCTCTGGCTGCAGGAGCCAACTCCTCCTGCTCCAAAATGTGGCCTGAAGAAGCCCCCATCCCACATGGATAGCAGCACATCCCACGGTGTTGCTCTCTCCTTCCGACATCCAGCCTTCCCCCACCCTGGGCCAAGTGGGATCAGCCTCAGGAGTGGAGCTGTCACACAAAAAGGGGAAATAAGTGACTTTTTAGGTTAATGAGGTCCCAAACCCTGTCCTGGGAGAGGTCAGACACCAACATGAATGGTGACCTGGGGACGTCTGGGATTCCAATTCTTTGGATGGGGACAAGGGGATGATTCCACCACCTTCCCTGGCTCGTGGTCTGGGCTGAATTAAGATCAGTAAATTGTCTCACTGATTGATACCCTGGGATTATTTATCCCCTGCTGATGTGGGAAACAGCAGAGCTCCTTTTGCCACACAAAGTCCAGGTGCACCTTCTTCTTTTTTATTCCAGACAGGTGAATCTGATCTCAGTTTCCTCACCAGCTTAGGGGAAGACAAAGCTGAAATCCTTTCGCTGGCCATCAGTAAACAAATAAACCCGGGAGTTCAAGTATGTGTGGCATCTTGTTTTCCCTGAGCAAGGAGTGTAAACAAACAAAGCAGTCCTTTTTATTTTTTTTTTTTTTTTTCCCCCACTGCTCCTGCAAAAGCCTGCCAGCTGATAATGGAGTAGTAATATTAACACATGCCCGCTCCAAAATGTGCTACACTTGTGGGTCTTGGAGATGAGCTCCTCTGAAGTGCTTTTTCTTCGGCTGCCTGACAAGGTTTTTGGCTCCACTTCAGTCTGGGAAGGAGACAGCTGCTCAACTTCTGACACAAATGAAGAAAATTGATGAGATGCCATCTCCCAAATTCCCTTTTCCTTGGCAGGCACTGCCAGGCTGAGCGTTAGGAGTCATTCAAAGGGTTTTGGTGGTTTTTTTTTTTTTAAACATTTGTTGGGGCAGGGTTTGGGATTTGCTGTTTCTAATAATGCTCAGGGCTTGCAAAGAAGCTGAATCTTTGGGAACAAAAAGAAGGATTGCAGTATTAATGCTTCCACTTCCACAGCTCGTTTGCTGTTGTGCACTGAATTATCATCCCCGGGTTTGCATCATGTCTGAGCAATTTATTGAATGCTCTTTGCCGTGGAAATGCAGGAGGCAGAAACTCCAGGGAAGGTCCCTGTAAGGAGGGGTCTTTTGGGTGTGTTTTTGTGGGTCTGGGCCCTCCTGGGAGAATCCTTTGAGGAGAGCAGGGATGTGTCTGTCACCCAGAGGAACGGTGTCAGGAGCTCACAGGATTTGTCTGCCCACTGTGCTGTGCCCTTGAACCTTGTTCCTCTCTGGGACTGGGGGATCCTGGGGATGCTCTCAGGATTTTGGAGAGCACTCATTAAAGAGAATATGCATTTATTTTTTCAGCTGGGTACAAAGGAAACTCCTTTTATCTTCCTTCACTGGCACATTTTCCTGCTCCTCGAGGTGACACAAACTGTATTTTCCACGTTGTTCCTCTTGAACCATTTCCTGACTCGGAATTTCGTCTGCAAAACCCTCAGCTGTGCAAAGTGTACTCTCAGTCACAGTCTAAAAACTATTAAATTTATTGTGTTTCTACCCCATTGCATTAGACATAGCCCCCTGTGCCAGCCTAGTTTTAGACTTTGTGTGATTTCCTGATTATCATGATTGTGGCAAAGGCCTTGAGTTTGATACAAGGTTTGCTGTTCCTTTTTAAACCTCCCTGGAAAAGCAGCCTTGTAAAGCTCTGAATTATGCACATGACATATGCTGCCTGTCTTGCAGAGGGAACTGAAGAACCCGACAGCAATTTGCATTTTTGGAGCTGGAGAACAGAGAGGCTGTGAAGTTCAGTCAGGAGTTTTTGGGACTCAGAGGTCAAACCAAGAGGAGCAGTTCAGGGTGAGTCCAGAGATGGGAATTAGATGGAGCACAAGGGATGGCCTGAATTTAAATATAATCTACTTGGTGTTACTATCAGTTGACAAAAACACCTTTTACCACAGACTGGTAAAAGCTGTGTCTCATTTGACAAACTTAGAGGAATGGGCAGCAGGATCTCGTAGTTGTACTTGTAAGGAAATGCCAGCAAAGGTGGAGTTATTAACTTTCCCTCTCTGCACAGCTCAGGTCTGTTGTCTTTGTTGCAGGTGGAATTAATAATTAGCATTAATTTTCATTACTCTCAGCTGTTGTTACTGACCAGCACCTAAAGGCTTGTGTGAGATGGGTGAGTCCTCTGTAGGAGCTGTTGTGCATCTGGAAGTAGAAAACCCACGGGGAAAAATGCTTTGGTTTTTTAAAGTAAAAAAGCTTTACCCAAATATCAGGGAATAACTGAATGGTTTGGGTTGGAAGGGACCTTAAAGCCCATCCCATTCCACCCCCTGCCATGGACAGGGACACCTTCCACCAGCCCAGGTTGCTCCAAGCCCCGTCCAACCTGACCTTGGACACTTCCAGGGATCCAGGGGCAGCCACAGCTCCTCTGCCCAAGCTGTGCCAGGGCCTGCCCACCCTCCCAGCCAGGAATTTCCTCCTAATATCAAATTATATATTGAAGCCTGGCTGCTAATAATCAAGTACTCTGTGAAGGCAGCAAAATATCTGATGAGCCACTCTGAGAGAAGAAGATGAAGTAACAAATTAAAGTGAGGTTTGTTTTTCTAATAAAATAAATTAATTTACAAGAATCAAATGCTGACACCTCCAAACCCTCTTTTGACTTCCGTTCCCCATCGTGAGCTATGAACAGGCACAATCAAAAATGCAACTTCCCTGAGAAATTTTTGGATGGACACTCTTCAGCCAGGCCATGGAATGGCCCTTTGGAGGTGGCTGCTCCCATGCCAGGAATGCCGGGATTGGCCCTCCCGGAGGCAGCGACGGCTCTGCCTCAACTCCTCGGCTTCAGCTTTGCCTCTGTTCCTCCTGAAATGGGATATTCCTGGGTTGTATTAACTGCAAACCAGTTTGGATGTTTTCACCTCAAACAAATCCTTTTTTTTCTTTTCTTTTTGTTTTTTTGCTGTCACAGCCTGGTTTTTGTCCAGCTGAGCTTTCCCGGGGCAGAGGGTTTGGATCTCGTGCAGGTGGGGAGCGCAGGCCTCGAGCAGCACAATTTACCTTTTTTTTAAAAAATATTCCCCAGCTCCTTTGTCTCTTGGCAACTGCAAAAATAACTCCATCAAGAATAAACCTGCAAACAAGGGCGAAAAACTGTGTGAAGACATGAAATATCCTCGTTTAAATAGTGCTGTAAAGCTCCTTCCTCCCCCTTCCAAGGCTGGAGTGATGTGCTCGGATTCTTAAACACGGATCCTGACTTGCATAAATTCAGAGATTTCATCTGCAAATTGCTGGGATAGTGATACCTGGATATTTTATGGCACATCCTTAAGTCAATAGGCAAAAGGGTTCTGAATAAAAGCCTTAAAATTACCTCATGAATTATTAACTCCTCCCTATATTACCTTTGAATTATAAAAGCACGGAAAAATAGGAAGGAGAATTGAAAAGCATCAATCTCAGGTTCTTTAAAAATGTAATACTAATCATTTGAGCAGTGTACAAATCTTTTATTAAAGATAAAGGGGAAGCCATACTTTTTTATTAACTTGAGGATATGTTCAATCCACATGATTAAAAATCTCATTACTAACTCCAGTCAGGGAAGTGATTTATTGCTGAAACAAAATAGAAGGTGTTTTGCTGCCCAGAGCTGCATTTATGGTGAGGAAAACTCAGTTTTGTATCTAACTTCTCTGTGTCAGGGATTTCTAAGGGAGGTTTGGAATTCTCTGGGAATGCTGGGGTCTCGCTGCAGCCTGCAGCTGAAATACTGCTGCCTTAAGAGGGAAAGCCTGAATTAAAATTACAGGTACCAAGAGAGACATTTCTCCTCTAGTAAATTCAGCTGGAGCAAATGATTTTGGCTGATTAGGTAAGAGGATGTGCAAAAAAAAAAATTCGGGATTTTATACATAGGTACTATTCAAGTGCAGCTAATTCTGTAAAGCATGTGTAGATATTTTAGGGATTCCTCCTGTATCACCCATACTAATATTTCTTGATCACTACAGGAGGGATGTGCTGCACAAAAGGAGCCCTGGAAGTCTCATTTGACGATGATAAAAAATGATCCAGGCAGTGACATTTTTTTTCCCCAGAAATAGGGAGTAATGTCTACAGAATAGATGTATAATATTTTTGTCCCTTCTATACCTTAAAGCAAGTCAAATGTTTTGTGTCAGGCACCTCTAGGCCTTGCACTCCAAGAGGGTAAATGCCTTAAACACTGAATTATGCTTATTATGACTATTTATACTCCATCCTGCAGTGTAAAAAGGGGATAATACTCAATTTATTTACGTCACAGCAGCTGTGGAAAAAAAACTGGGTTATACATATAAAGATAAGACATTAAATGGTGCCACCAATTCCTGCAAGCCAGCAGAAATAGCTCCTCTCTTCCTGATAACCAGGCCTGGATGGCTCCCAGGGCTGAGTGCGAGTTTTGCACATCCCACAGGAAGTTTGGACTCTCTCCTGCAGCGTGGGTGGAAAATGCCTGGCATTATCCTGACAGGTGCCATAGGTATTGAAACCTAAACCTTCTCCCTGATCCCGGGGAACAGATTGCCAGGCCTGGGCTGGGCTCCAGAGCGGTGTTTTGGGGAGGAATTGCATGTCTTGAGGTAGAGAGAAACATTTCTGGAAATAGGTTGCTGCAGGAAAACTGGCAGCTTTTCAGATGTTCAGTATGTTGGAAGGAGGGAAGGTGGGGGTGGAGGGAGGCACAGGGAGCAGTTAAAGGGGCATCGTGGATCGTAGGGATGTGGAGAGAACAAACACCACGGCCATTTATGGAGGGATTTGTGTGACAGGTTGGGAATCTGTGATAAATGGATTTGTTGGGCAACTTTACTCCTGTCCCTTGTTCTGTCTCCCTCTGGATTCAGGGCTTGGTGCAGCTTCACCCATGGTTGCTCCAAGCCCCATCCAACCTGGCCTTGGACACTTCCAGGGATCCAGGGGCAGCCACAGCTTCTCTGGAGTATTTAAAGAAGCAATCTTCAGCTTCCAGGAAGACCTGGCAAGTCCAGAGAGATATCAGCAGGCCTGGCACTCTTGATGTGTGTCACAGACTTTGGGTAGTTTGCAGTAAATTTGCTGTGTGAGTTTGCAGGGCAAGCCTTAAATATGCCCTGTAAATGGATCCTCACCTGGAGAAGTTTCAGGATATCAGGGAATAAAGGTGGGGTTCATCCTCTGTTTGTGTTTGGCCTGTGCTAATTAAACCACGTGACTTAACTAGGAACAGTAAAACAGGAAAAATGCCACCAAAACCATCTTTTTAAAACCTCCCTTAAATCAATCTCCAAAGTGGCTTTTGTTGTCACAGTTTTGGCAGTTGAGGGAGGCTCCTCAAGAAAACAAGAACTTGTTTTCTCTGGGAAATATGCTTTTCTTTCTTTGTTTCTCCTCTATTTGCACATAAGTGTTGTTGTGTTTCCCTTTCCATCTGGAAGGTACAATCTTCATGTGGAATCCTCGTGTCGTAGCTGCTTGAAATCACATCAAAGAGGGTGATAATGAACACATTAAACATCTGATGATGATTAACCAGGTACTTTTAAGACTTTGCTTCATCACATGGAAGAATTTGGGCATGTAAATCCATTCCATGCCAATGTCTGCCCTGCCTGAGTCCTTTCGGGATCTCTCCAACTTTCTAATTGCCTGAATTTCATCTGCCATAACCCCGATTTTTCTCCTCAAAATTTCTGCCAGACCCTGATTTTTTCTCCTCACAAATCCCTCGGTGAGTTTAGATTTGTGATTTGGCTTCAGTTTAACCTTCTTTTGTTGTAACTGTGATGCAATTTATTGTAAAGTTTATTGGCAAATCTGATTTTGAAAATCCTAGGGAAACACAACAGCTTGAAAAAGAGAAAAGAAAATAGAAAAGTCACAGACCTAAACAGGCACCTAAATAATCTATCTAACTATAATATGTATATTGTATTATATATATATATATATATATATAATAGGGATAACCTGCTCCCTTTGGAGCTGATGTGAGTTTTGTTTTTCAGGAATGTGTTGGCGACTCCTAAATATTTGCCCCAAATTACTGCAACCTGCATTTCATCTGCCTTGACCCTGATTTTTCTCTTCAAAATTTCTGCCAGAGCCTGATTTCTCTCTTCACAAACCTTTGGTGAGTTTCTATTTTGTGCTTTGGCTTGAGTTTAACTTTATTGTGTTGTTAACTGGAATGTAATTTGTTGTAAAGGTTATGGGCAAATCTGATTTTGGAAAGACAACAGCTTGAAAAGGACAAAAGAAAATAGAAAAACCCACAGAGCTAAACAGGCACCCAAATAATCTGTCTGACAACTATCAAAGTGATAAGTTTGGATTAGGATCTAATTTACAGCTTATATATATATATTGTAACTTTGCTGCATTTCTCTCACCAAGTCGATGTCAATGATTTGACACTGCTTTCAAAAAGCACAATCACAGTAAATTCTGCAGCAGTCTCACAGTAGTCCTTTGTTAGAGCTGGCACCAAGTCTGACACTGCTTGCTTCAGAGCTGAGTATTTCCCTTCTCTTCCTCAAAACATCACTCAGTAAGATGCTCAGAAGACAAAAAGTGCACCTATCACAGCAGTATTTATAAGTGGATTTATTTAGGTTATTGTGCCTGCGTGTATTTTCCTGCACATATGAGAAGTTTTTGAGGTCAGTGCTGGAACACGTGGCAGACCTGAAGAGGTGTATCTCTGATAGGTGTGTGATAGCTCAACAAACACCACAAAGACCCTGAAAAAGGAGCTGTGAAGAAGAGCTTGGTGTTGAAAGGGAATTAAAATGTGTATTTTTGTGACCGTTTGCGTCGTGTGTGTGAGCAGATCCCTCCCGATCTGACCCCCTTTGTGGGGATGATGAGGAGCTTTCTTTGTTCAGGCTTTTACCTGCTGGCTTCTCAAATATCTCTGTGGCTTCTCAGGCTGGTGTTTTGTGTCTTGGTCTGGTCCCTGGGGCTATGGATGGTTCTTGTTTTACCTTCATCCCGTGCCAGCTCAGTGCTTTTCTGAAAAAAAAAAAAGGTTAGAGAAAAACAAAGGATGAAACATAACCCCCCAAATTTAGATGATTTAAATAAGGTCCTATATTATATTGTGTCTTTTTGCTGTGGTCATCACCCCAAACATGCCTTTTGGGGCACAGCCCCAAGGGAAATGCTCACATCTGCTTGTATAAATTCTCCTGGCCAGCACATTTTTCCTCTCTGGTTTAATATTGGGGTCAGAAGAGGGATGAGAGCTGTGTTTTGTTTCCTGCACACTGGTGGGTATCTGGCAGGAGGGGGTGAAAAACTCCTGGAGGGATCCTCAGGACATTCCTCACAGCCCTGTGGGATCTGCCATGGGACTGAACTGACGCAGAAGGGAAAAAAACACATCACAAACACAGGATCCCTCGGGAAGCAACATTTTGGGGTGTTTTTTTAGGCATTTGACTCATCTCTTGCATCGTATTGATGACCAGGTCTCATCCTGTTGGGTTACAGCTGAGTTACCACCCGTGGTCAGGCCTCTCCTGATAGAGAATTCCAACTTTTGGGAACCCCACAAACTGCCAGACAACAGATATTTTGGGAATTTCCCATCAGGTAATGGATTATCTGATCTTTTTGGATTTACTACCCTGAAATGGTACCATATTTTTGGCAGATGGTGTCAGCTTCACCACAGACCCAAGATACTTGCAAGAAAATATCTGCTTAAAAATACAAATTTTTGGGACCAACCAGTAAAAATAAATAATAATAATAATCACTGCCAAGACCATATGAAGTAACAAAACTGCTTTATTTGCTCCTGGCTTTGGTGCAGGGAATACACCCCATGCCTGGCTGAGCCAAGAGAGCTGTTGGAATTATGGATTTATCCGAAGTTTTCAGCTCTTTGGGATTGGTGCCTGCCTTTAACTGGCTCTGAAGGACATTTCCTGGGATGCTTCAGAAGCAGAGGAATGAGGTGATTCCTCCAGATTCCCTCAGTGACATTGCTGTGGTGTAAAGGTGCTAAAGCAGCAGGGTTAATGAAGTAATTGTAATTAATATTACATGGGGGTTTAGAGCCCTCAGGCAGAGTCTCAGTATCATGGCCTAACACTTGATTTAAGAGAACATCTTGTATGTATTATTTACACCAGATATTAGACCTGCTGTGCCAGCTCCACTCCCTGCAGCCCAGGGGATTTATTAGCACCAGAAATGCGATTTATTTGGAAGAAACACCATGGAATGCTTGATGCTACAGATTCAGTTTTCAGCTAAACAGATCTTAATGTCTGATAAATGATAGATGAAGGCCCAGTTCAGCCTCCTGGATAGATCAGGGCAAACCTCTGCTGGAGGTTTCTTTTGGGATATCATCCCCAATTTCATGATACACTGGGCTTCTGGAATCTCACTGCGGAGATCTTCTGGACTTTGGGATATTTCCACTCTTTTTGTGCTTACTTAAATATATTTAGGTATCTTTTCACGTTCAAGTAGCTTCAAAAGCTTTAACTATTTCTGTTCCTTGATTAAGAAACAAAACAGCTATGGCTGTGAAGTGTCGTGGGCACAGTGACCCTTGTGTAGGTCTCAGGGTCAAATGGGGGTTGTTCAGTCCAGCTGAAAAAACCTTTAATGTTCTGAAGATTCCCAAAAGTCTTTCTGTGGGAGGAGATACTGCTTTTAATCTAGTTTTAAACATATCCTTTTTTTATTATTATTTAGATGACTGTGAAAATATATGATTTTCCTGTCGATATTTGGGTTTATTCCTACTGATACTGTTGAAGATTTGGGTGTCCAGGGAGGTTTGGAGTCCCCAGCCCTAGAGGTGTCCCAGGAAGGCCTGGCCATGGCACTCAGTGCTCTGGGCTGGGGACAAGGTGGGGATGGGGCACAGGGGGGGACTCTGTGACCCTGGAGGGCTTTTCCAACCCAAATACTTTTGGTTCTGTGACGCCCAAATGGATCAAGAGGTGTAACAACTGATGGAAATATGGGAAAACCGGAATGTGGCAATGCTGGATCCTGCTCCAGAAGGTGCCCCCGTTTGCCACAAGCGCTGCACAAGCACTTGGAAGTCCTGGATCTGGGGTTTGTATGATAATTTTCCCGTGGATTAAGATTTCCAGCTGTAAATGCAAAATATAAGGGGTCGATTCTCCTGAAAGCTGCTGGCACTTTGGGCTTGCCCATTGACAGACATCCTCAGTTTTCCCTGGGGAGAAGAGGGGAACGAAGCCTCATTGCAATATTTTGCTGGCATGGCTGTGCCTGCTCCAGCAGTTAAAAAATTCATGGCTCTGGGTGATATCACTGTGCAAAACCTCCTGTCTGCTGCCCCTCGTGTTCCCCAAAGCTGCTGTTCCTAAGCCAGCAGAAAAAAACTCCCTCCATAAGCACCTGCTGCTCCCGCTCTGGGGGCTCTGCACGTGGAGCTGTCGGAGCTCACAGAGACCTCCTTCTGCAGGTGAGGCAGCATTTACATGGTAAATGTATTTATCTGTAAATGCTGCAGGTGAACTTGGTGGAAAGCAGAGTTTTGCTGATGCTGCTGCTCTTTGCTGCTGAGGGCAGGAATTTCTTGATCCGTGAATACACCTGGGTTGTTGTGAATTCAGAGTGGCTTAATTTCACCAGGGACAGTGCAACTTGTGCATCATCTCTGTTCTCTGCTGTGGTCCCCCACAGAAAAGTAGGCCTTTAAGTTGGGGGGTGAATATGCTGTAGGATTGAATATGTAATTTGTACCATCATGAAGTCTTGGAGAAGATTTTGTGTCAGTGCAATCCAGGTCAAAGCAGTTCTCTTTCTCTTCCTGCTTAGCCCTTTAATTTATTATTGTTAGGCTCTTAAAATTCATTCCTTTTCAGCTCATGGGGGACTCCAGCCCACTGAGCTCCAGCTTAACCAGCTGATTTATGGTTTGCTTCCCATCCACCCCAGTTTAATTAGGCTGTTACTATTTCCTGCCCCTCATTACACCAGCCCTGAGCACCGACACAGGGCTGGAAACAAATTATTAGCAAAGCACAGAGGAATACAAGCTGCTAATTTGTTTTGGTCTCTGCTGCAAAATTGGAATTGTACATATTGCTTTTCAAAGTATATTATGTGGCCTGGCAGAGGGCTTGGTTATCCAAGTGTTGCTTTTCAGAGGAGAAAGCTTTTGCTGTGTTATTAATTATACAAACCTGTATAGATATTAATTATATTATTAATTATGTTATCCCTTCCTCTTAGGACAGAGAGAGGGGTTCAGGTAGATGCAGACCAGGAGGGCTCTTACTTGTATTCCATGACCCAAACTCGCTTGATTTATTCACCCTCATTACAAATGCAGATTCAATTCATTAACTGGGGTTTTTGAGATACCTTCTGTGGGAGGAAGGTTTATCCTGAATTAACAGCACCACCTTCCTCCCTCAACTTTCTATTTCTATACCATGAGGCTCTGTGCTGTTTATTATTATTTTGCAAGGTTTGGGCTCGCTTGAATTTGGGGGGAAAAAAACCTGCAGACACCAACGTCCATCCTGGCCTTGAACGGTTGCAGGGATGGGACATCCACCACCCCTCTGTGCTCCCTGGTTTGCTGGGTATGAGATAAAACTGATTTCTGGGGTTGAATAGGACTGGAGTTTGTATGAAGCAAAAACCAGCTTTGGAAGAGTGTTTCTGTAGTCTGAAAAAATCAAACCTGTGCTTGGAAGGCGGGCTGGGGAAATCCCAGGCCTTGAAATAAAGACCCAAAGTTTGTGACTGAACCGGACCGTGACCTGTTTGGGGTAAATTTTGACATCCTGATTTCTGTGCTCTGCCAATGAGTCAGACAGGGAGAACAGGCTCTCAGATCCAGTGTGAGATTCTCCAGCTTGAGATAAGGAGTGAAAACAGCGTAAGAATTTACAGGAAGGGAGTGGATGGTGTTTAAACATTGCTCCATCCTTCCTAGAGAGACTGAAGCAGTGTTGGAAAAGACAGCAGAGATTAAAGCAGGTCATCTCTTGTGAAGGATTTCACAACATCCCAGTTCCTGTGACACTGTGAGATGGAGAAAGTCAGCTGCTGGCACAGTGATGGGGAGAGAGCGTTTTGAAATGACTTGTTAGTGCAGCAAACACGAGTGAGGACGTTCTTGGAGAGCCCCGGAGCTCTGCGCTCGTGCTGTTCACAAAAAAACCTCCATTTCTCCCAAAATGTGACTCAGCCAAAGTGTGTTTCGAGCTCTGGGTCTGGATCTCCCCCTGGCCTGTGTGGGATGGGTGGCAGCCAGTCCCACAGGCTGCAGGATTTCAGCTCTGAAATGCTGTTTCTTCCTTTTTTTTTTTTTTTTTATTTTTCCATCCGTGGTCATTCTGGCTGAGCTGGTTGTGGGTGGGTTGTGGCCTCAGAGGGAACAGTGTGCAGAGAAGGAACAGAATAATTCCCTGCAGGGAACAAACTCTTCCTATGCTGTGACAAGTCAAATAATAACAACAGCATTAATGACAGACCAAATTTATCTGTGCAGACCTGCCCACCTGTGTGAGCTGTGTTTAAGGAACAACGAGTAAGAAGCTCTCAGTCCCCTTTTGTAGGGAAATTTCTCATCTTAGAGAGCTTAAGGGGAGTCCTGAATTAATTAATAATTGATAATAATTAATTATTTACTGGGAGGGTGGGGAGGCCCTGGCACAGGTTGCCCAGAGAAGCTGTGGCTGCCCCAGCCCTGGAAATGTCCAAGGTCAGGTTGGATGGAGCTTGGAGCAACCTGGGCTAGTGGAAGGTGTCCCTGCCCATGGCAGGAGGGTGGAATGAGAGGATCTGTGAGGTCTCATCCAACCCAAATCATTCTGTGATTCTATTCCATAAATCTCATTACAGCTCATCATTTATGAACAGAGGACTCAAGGGAATACCTGTGAAAACTCCTTTGCCTTGGAGAGGCTTCAGGAACCTCCTTTATTTCATGAAGAGCTTTAGCAACCAGAAGTTTTTCCAGAACCAATCACAAACCAATGGTTTCTTGGTTTTTGAAACAGCATTACCTTCTAGAAACTTTGTGAACAAGTTCAGAAGTCGCCGTGTTCTAGATCTGCAGCCGTGGCAAACAACAGCATTAGGGAAAAAATTAGCAGAAGAGACCAATTTCTCATTTTAAATTATACCCAGCTTTCCTAAGGAAGCAAATTAAATTGCACTTAACCAAAGAATACAGATAACAGTATTAAGCACAATAGAACATTTTAATTACCAAGAAAAACAAATGCCCGTGTCTGTGGCTGTAATTAAAGGAGTGCTGGATTTGCTGTGCATTAGTGTGACTTGTATGTCTGAGATACAGTAATTGGCACAATCCATCAGCGCTCTCAGACCCGGCACTGGGGGCACTGGGAGGCTGTGTGGGATGGCAGGAATGTTTTGGGGGTGTTTGACAGGGGGTGTGACCACCGATGGAGCGGAGCTGTCGTTTGTCTTCGTCTCAGCCCATCCCTCTTGTGCTCCAGGCAACTGCAGCGGTTTCCTTGGGCTTCCTGGGAGCTCCAGGGGTTTGCTGGTGCCTTCAGAGGTGTCCTGCTGGTGATGCTCCATCTCCAGTCTGACATCCTCTGCTGTGGGATCAGGGTGGGGGTGGATCAGGAGATGTCACCGTGGTGGCAGACAAAGCAATTCAGTCTCCGCTGAAACTCTCTGTCCTCCCATCAGAGGAGGGGGATTGGGAAGGAGGAGATAAAGCAGAGGAAATGGAGGAGGTAAAGGAGAGAAAATGATTTCAGGAGGGGTTTAGGCTGGGTATTAGGAAACATTTCTTCACTGAAAGGGTTATCAAGCACTTGAACAGATTTCCCAGGGCAGTGGTGGAATGAAAAGCCCCGTGGATGTGGCTCTTGGGGACATGGTTTAGTGGTGGCCTTGGCAGTGCTGGGGAACAGTTGGACTTGATGATCTTAGAGGCCTTTTCCAAGCTTGCTGATTCTGTGATTCTGTAAAACAGGGACCACAGGGTGCAGAAGGTGACTGAGAGGGAAATCTGCAGGGATGAATGGGAAGAGCCTAAGAATGAAGAGGCCAGATGCATTTCCCAGGTCTGGTCCTTGCACTGTTTTCTCCTCTAGTTCAGGATGCCCAGTGACAGCAATACAGTCTCCAGATGTGGGAAGGGCTGGGAAAAGAGAAGGAACAATCTGCTCTCCGTGCCCCATGTGACAGAACACGAGGAAAGACATCAAACAATCAGAGCAGGGAAGAGTTGGTTAAAAGTGAGGGAATGGTTTTTAATATTAAGGTCGTTAATTACTGGAATTAATTCCCTGTGGAGACTGTGAAAAGGTCTTCTGTGGAAGCCTCAGGACGGGATGTGAGAATCCCAGAATCCCAAAATGGTTTGGGTTGGAAGGTCAGAGTGTGAGGGGTAGAGTGTGATCTGGGGCTGGAACACACTTTGCTTCCAGAGTTTATTCCAGTCTGGGGTTAATTCCTAAAAACACTCATTTTACAGGAGGGCTCTGTGTTTACTGTCTGAGGAGTTTAGGGCTGTAGCAGCACGTGGTGGAGCACAGTGGGGCCTGACCTGCAGAGCAAGAAGGTGCTGAGGCCCTTCTGCCTCAATTTGGTGGCTTTTTATTTGGACTCGTTGTGGTTTGGGGCCTTGGGAGAGCACCCTTTGCCAGGAACCAGGGATCTTCTGGGGATGCCTCTCAGTTTTGCTTCATAGAATCCCAGAATAGTTTGGGTTGGAAGGGACATTAAAGATCATCCCATTCCACCCCCTGCCATGGGCAGGGACACCTTCCACCAGCCAAGTTGCTCCAACCTGGCCTTGGACACTCCCAGGGATCCAGGGGCAGCCACAGCTTCTCTGCCCAACCTGTGCCAGGGCCTGCCCACCCTCCCAGCCAGCAATTCCTTCCCAATCTCCCATCTGTCCCTGCCCTCTGGCAGTGGGAAGCCATTCCCTGTGTCCTGTCCCTCCATCCCTTGTCCCCAGTCCCTCTCCAGCTCTCCTGGAGCCCCTTTAGGCCCTGCCAGGGGCTCTCAGGTCTCCCTGGATCCTTCTCTTCTCCAGGTGAACCCCCCCAGCCCTCCCAGCCTCTCCTAGGAGCAGAACCAGAAATCCATCCCCACAAGGTGCAGCAAAGCTCAGAAAGCAGGGAAAACTTTGCAACCAGACCCACAGTGTGGCTGCACCCTCAAAAATGCTGGGAAAAATTAAACCCCCTTATCAGATGCATAAGCCCTAAGCATAAAAGTGTTATTTCCACCGAGAATCTTTTCCTAGGATATTTTTTTGGGGGGAAATATTTTCCTGCTATTTTATATCCCTGCTAATAAGAAAACCAGCAAGACCATGGCTAGACTCACACACACCACCCCGTAGACTTAAATATAGATTTTCACGTTGTCTCTCTTATTCTTTGGTTAAATTATGTACCTTGACCTCTCTGTGTGGCCCTCACAAACCACAGGATAAACTTGATGTGCCTCCTGTGCAAATCCTTTCTGTTAGTTCAGCAAGTCTCTGATAATCAGTCTCCATAATTTGGTTTGCTCCATCCACTGATTGCCCCAAATATGATTTTGCAACTCGAAGCTCCCCCAGCCATAACTACAAAAATGACAGGCACTACTTGGTGTAATCTCCATATTTGAAGCATGAAAGGAGGCTAAATTCCTGTTTGAATAAACAACATAATAAGGTTATTGAGAATAAGACCATTACTATATAAAATTATGTCTAAGTGGCAGATATAATTAACATTGGATTGTAATTACACTAATTACAAGTCACATTAAGATACTCCAGTAATGACAAAGTGAGCACCCTATAATTGAATGGAATAAGCAGGGAAACATGCTGCTCACACTAATTACCTAAATGAGCTAATATGTCTTCAGAGTGACAGTCATGCTCAGTGTTATTACACAGGCAAGACAATTTTGTAAGTTAAAAAAAAATCTAATTTCCTTCCTTCCTTCTCTTCAGGACCCATTTCAAATCAGCAGCAGCTTCAGAATTTCTCTCTCGAGCCAAAAATAGAGAGATCCCACAGTTCAGACCTTTCCTAATTTTGGCCGACAAAGTCCTGTTTTCAGGGTTACACTGAGATTTTTGACATATTCCTGCTGCTTTAAAAGTCAGATTTGTTCTGTGTTCGTTGGTGGGGTCCTTTGACAAAGCCAATTTGCTGTGATGATTTTTTTTTTTTCACTCGTCTAAAATCGCAATAAACAAAATAATGTAACTTAAGCTCAGCTTGCTCTAAAAACATACTTATTTTGTTGGCTCCAGAGTAACAAATATGGCTTATAACAGTCTGGCTCCAGTTGTGCCCTTGAGAGTGGTAAAATTTGAATTATTCATGGCAATTAGTGGAAGCATTGCAGTGGAACTCAAATTTCAGCTCGAGCTTCTAAGAATAAAAACTAATATAAGAATAGGAATTTTCCGTGTTGTGGAAAAAATGCACATTACTTTTCTTCTTTTTTTTTTTTCTCCTTTAAACACCTCCAGCTGTCTGGGACTGTGAGCTGGGAGGAAAAACAACATAACAGACAATTTAACAATCTCAAATAGTTCGCTAAGAATTAACAAATCCGAGCCAGTTGCGCTTCAGCAGATCGCTTGAACTTCCAGCTTCCCCGAAGGATTTATGATAATAATTTCCCCTTCATGTGTTGGTTTGCTTTTCAGGGACCCAGAGCACCGATGTTTCCCTTATTTTGTTGGGGTTTTTTTTTTTGGTGATAGCCAAAAATCCGAAGCATATGGTTTGTGAGTGATATTTCTGCCTGTTGTTGTTTATTTTTATCCCCGGGGCGTGGGAGGTTCACTCGGTGCCAGCACTTTGATGAACTCCTTTCCTGTCACCAGGAACTCCAAGGAGGCTTTGGGAAGCAGTTGATAGGGTAGCTGAGTGGGATGTTGCCCTCAAATGCGAAGAGACGTCAAAGCTGATCATGGAAAAAGGGGTGTCTTGGAGGCAGGTTCTTCCCAACTGGGAGCAGAGAGGAGGGAAAAGGGGATGGAGCCTTGGAAACTTAGGTCAGATGGGGGGGAAAAAAGCGATGAGGAAATTAGGAGGTTGGTTAAAAAAAAAAAAAAAAGTGAAGTCGTGCTGGTTTTTGAGAAGTTAAAAGGAGATTTGCTGTGTTCCTGCTCTTGGGAGGTGGTTCTGTAGGAGAGTTGGAGGAGGCCCAGGGGAGGGAAGAGGGAAGAGGAGGGAGGAAATCTGGAAGGGAAAGGGGTGTCAGAGAGAGATGGGAAAGCAGCACCAGAGCTTGGAAAAAAGGGAGGGAAAAGGAGATAAAGTGAGAAAAAAAAATGGAGTCAAAAGGAGGAAAAAAGGAAAAAAAGGGGGGATAAAGGACTAAAAAGGAGGGAAAAAAGGAGAAAGGACAATGGCAGAAGATTTATCAGACATTTTTCAGATGGCAGAGGCCAACTACATGTTTATTCTATGAGGGGGAAGAAGAAGAGATAAAATGCTAAGGGACTGTGCAAGGAAGAAAGAAGGGAAAAGGGATCACGGGGAGGATTAGGAATGGGGCTCGAATGGGACAGCCAGGGAGGGAATAGGAGTTTTGGGGGAGAACAAGTGAAAATATCACTTTCTCTCAGCTTTGGAGAGACTTTGCAGAATTAGTTCAACTCCAGACAGCTGTTCTTGATAGTGAAGATTTGCTTTGGCTCACAAAGAGCCACCATTTCCACGGACTCTCAAACCATCCTTTGTGATTCTTACAGGTTTTAAAAGGAAATAAAGGACTCAGTCCTGCTTAAAAACTTTCATCTGTAGTCCACCTAGGTCCTGTGCTGCCTTTTTCTCATCCCACTGATCCATTTAGAGACTTGGTGAATTGTATAAACATGTAAATCTTTCCTGATGTGATGTCGACATCACAGTAACAATCCACTTTACCTATGGTAACATATGGGAAAAAAGAAAATAAATTCATAAAATAAGATTAATAAAATGAGATTAATAAAATAAGATTAATAAAATAAGATTATTTCTTAATAAAAATAAATTAATATCTGAATTAATTTACAGATGTATCAATCTGTAGGCATGAGGTAGAGATGTGTTTACAACTGTCTAGCAAAATGGTGCTGCTCATACTAACAAATAAATGGAAAACTGTTGCTAAAATCTCTAAGTACATTTGAAAAAAAAGACCTCCAGTAAGCAATTTTTTTTTCTTTGATTGAAAGCATTCCCCATAAAAAGTTACCTGAGAACTGAAACCCCGGAGAAAATTGCGATTTGAAATCGCAAAACCATCAAATGAATAATTTTAACAGATTCTCAGCTCTTCTTAAACAGATGACTGTGTGTTTGCAACTGAATGTTTGATAAATGAAAAGAGACAAAATGTTCTACTTTTCAGCACATTTCTCCCCACAGCTGGTGCACAGACTGAGACTGAGTCTCTGGGAGCTTTAGCCGTGATTTTTTCAACTTGGGGTTTGCTATATTTAGCTCCACATATATTTAGAGTTGATGGAAGTAAATGCTTTAACTTGGGAAAACGGGGCTGGACTTTGGTCCAGCTGAAAATTATCAGGGGGGGCCTCCTTAATTCCATGATGGTGAGAATTAACAGCTCCAGGGAGGCCAGATAAACCCTGGGAGAGGTTTTTTATTTCCCCAAAGATGCTCCTTCCTTCCCTGAAACCCAACACAGGATCCCACACCAGGTACCTCCTGTAGGCCCAGTGCTTTATTTTATTTATAACAGAAGGTATGTGATGTTTATTACATTTATTAGTTATTAATTATACATTACAGTATGTTTGAGGAGTATCCTGCACATCTGGGAAAAATAAGGAGGCCTGGGGATTTGCTTGAGCCTTTTTAATAATAGTTAATGTGTGAGAAAGTATTTAATTTGGCAGCAACTTTCAGTCTATGTTTTTTCAGTGTGCTTTTAGTATATATTTTTTTTATAACAAGTGTGATAATAAAAGGTTATTTCATATTCCCATTCCTGCTCAGTGGGTGTGACTCTGCTCACACACCTGCTGGAACATTCCATGAGTCAGCACAGTAATTAGGAACACGCTTAATTTCATGTACAGGCTTTATATGTTCCCTGTTAAACACAACTTTTATGGCAATAATTGTTTGGTTCATTCTGCTGATGACTTGCTCTGTGGCTGGACAGAAGTTTTTTCAACGTCCTGCTGGGATTTCCATCTGTGAAATGGGGCAGTGTTTAAGCATTAAAAAAATGAGTTAGTGTTCAAAACATGTATTAATGTTAAAATATGAGTCAGTGTTCAAAAAATCAGGGTTCAAAAGACGAGTTAGTGTTCAAAAAACGAGTTAATATTCAGAAAACGAGTAGATCTGGGACTCTGTGATATGGTTTGCTTGGCGTGGAGGTGTCCTATCAAAGGTTGGACATGATGATCTTGTCTTTTCAAACTTAATGATTTTATTTCTAGCTCCTGGTTGTGTTCTAATATTGATGTTGGTGACTCTTCTCAGTTTGCTGAGTGCTTTTTGCAAGTTGTAGCTTATGAAAATGTCATAAAGCTGTTGAGTAAAAGCGTTATTTGAATGATTATAAAATAAACAGCTCAAGGCTCTCGCCGTGCTAATGGAAATACCAAAGTTAATTTAGTTGTTATTTAGAATGGCAATTTATTCAGATGGGCAAAAACACAGTTCTCAGCCACTCCAGATAAATAACAATCAGGGAAAAAAAAAAAAAAAAAAAAAAGGAGTCATTTATTCCAATTTGATTAAATCAGCACAAGCTGCACTGCACAGGGGAAACTGCAGGCTCTGGAGCACTTGCACTGCAGCAAAGGTTTGAACTGCTCCCTGGGTTCTATCAGCACTTGCTGCAGGGACAGCACTTCTTGTCTTTCTGCTCCCAGGGAACAAGTGACAGGACAGGAGGGAACAGGCTCAGGTTACACCAGGGATGTTCAGGTGGGATATCAGGGAAGATGTCTTCACTGGCACAGGCTGTGCAGGAAAGTGGTGGAGCCGTCATCCTTGGAAGTGTTCAAGAAACCAGGAGGTGTGGCACTTGGGGATGTGGTTTTGTTGGGTCAGTGGCTGCACCTGATGATCTTGGAGATATTTTCCAACCTTGATGAGCGTGTGAAACTCCTCAGTGAGGGCACGAAGGGATCTGAGCCCCGGCAAAGTCTTGCCATGGTGAAAGTAGGAATTAAGGTGGCCAAGACTTGCCTGTGAATGTATTTGGCAATATAGGTATCAACCCTCTCAGTTTGCTCTGAAATGAAATATCCCCCTTTTTTCTCATGATGTAAATATTTATGCCTTGTAAGGAGTATGATCTCCAGTGGGGCACCAACCTTTCCTGGTCAGCGAGGAAAAGGTGGGATATCTGAGAGGGAGAGACCGGGGGGATCGTGTCTGCTTGGGAGAGCAGGAGGGCTTTGGTGAGGCAAAACCTCCTCCAAAGCCAACCCAAATCGTTCCTCTGAGAAGCCCAGCTTTTGTTCAGGCTTTTGTGAGGGCAGGTGGTGACTCTCTAAAGCTCTTTGAGGTGACAAATCCGTGCGGGAGGGTTGGGTGTCTGGACAGGCCGCTCTGCACTGAGACGTGTCAGTCCCTCTTGGGAACTTCTGAGCCTGGAATTCTGTGTTTCTCAGCCAAATCCGAGTTTAATATTGCCTTGCTGATGGATTTGTGGTCCACTGAGAATTCCCTTGGAATTCCAGCTTCCCACCAGCCAGTGGGATTGTCCGTTCTCGCTCCCCATCACTGGCACCACCTTTGGATGTCCTGGAAAGGGGGAGAGAGAAAACATGGCTTTGGTAACAGCCCACTGAGGAGCAAAAGGAGCTGATGTGTCTCAATCCTCTCAGAGCTGGTTTATTTGGAATAAATCAGGTTTTAGGGGAAGCAAAGAGGATCCATCATGGCTTAGGGAAGGGACTCGATCGACAGCTCTTACAGCCCCCTTGTCTCAAAATCTGAAAACATTCAAAGTTTTTCATTAGAGGAAAATTCTGATCAGGAAACAGCCTAGACCAGGAATCCATATGAAGAGCAATTACTGTCCAGTTGGTTGATCTATTGAGTACCAGCCCAATTTAGTAAATTTAAATTTCACATTTTATAAAAAATAAATGGCTGTGTGATTAAAGCACCAGGTCTGATAACTGAGGCTTACAGGAAACTGTGACCAAATTAATTCCCTTAATATTTACCCAGCTTGTTCAGGTCTCCCATGAGGAGTTTGAAGCATCTTGGTAAACTTATATATAGAAAACAGGCAGGAATTCTACTTATAGATCCCTTCCCAACCTGGAAGTACAATTAATCCCTTCTCCCCCATCCCATACAATACTTGGTCTGATTAGTGCCACTTGTTTATTCCTGCAGTTCATTTATATGGTGTTTTATTTTAATATAAATCGATTAGGCACAGAAATATTCCCAGTGTGGTTCGTCTTTTATAACTATTTAATGTACAAATGCTACAATATTATAAAACCTGCTAAAATGACTTCACTTTTGCACCAGATCTGTGTGTGATGAATCAATAGAGGTGTTCATTTGGAATGAAAGTCTGTGCCTTGCCAAATGAAAAATTTAGGGAAAGTCTCCCTGAGCTAAAAGCATCGAGCCTGTTGCCAAACAGCAATTGCTTCTTTTAATAAAAACAATTCCTTTGCAGAAAACAGGAGGAAATTTGAAAGGAATTTGAGTTTTTAAAAAAAAAAAAAATTGAAAGACTATAATCTTGCTTATTAGAAACTGTTATTGAAACTGTAGAAATTGCTGACTGAAAACAAATGAGCTGTAAATGAGCATGGAAAGAAAAGGGTGTTTTATGCTCTTTTTGCTGTGAGAAATAAATGTAACTTATCAACCACCAGAGTAGAGGTGATGGTGAGGGGTTTACTCATCTTTGGTTTTTTGGTAAGAATTACGTGTTTCAAGCCTTAAACCCAACTTTTTCATATTTTCTTCCTTTTTTTTTTTTTTTTTCTTGTGAAAAAAAGATGGGTTTAAGGATTGAAATATGGGAAGTCCTAGAGAGGGATTCCTGAGGAAGGAAGGCTGTGCAGGTCCCTGTTGGGAACGTGCCCCACGTTCAGCCCATCAACTGTTATGCTTTGCCATCAGCAAAATAAATAATTCCCCTGGAGGACTCCAGGACTTTACGAGGTGCCAGGTTGTTAAACCTGACAGGGCAGAGATTTTATTGCAGCTTTTCTTCATCTTCCTGAATCTGGGTTTGATTGAGGACTTGTTTTCTGGAAAATTATGAGTAGAATAAGTATTTGAGACACAAGGTGTTTTTCAGTGGCCCAAGACAGAGGCACACCTCAAGACTTCAATAATTTCATATTTTCCACTTCTACTCTGCTGAAATTCCACAGAAGCCTGAAATTTTAGCAGCTGCTTCTCGCCTTTTCTTTTTTCCTTCCACTTTCCACCCGGAGTAGAAGGATGGAATTTAACAACACAAAGCTTTGGAACAAGCTCTGGCTGCTGGTCTGTGTTCCAGTCTAGTTTCAAACAATGAGCTTAAAACCATAACTGAGCCATTTCAGTTATTTTAAACTTTATTTAGAGTCCCAGAAGGGCGATGTGATGTAATTGCTTGTTAGCTAAGGAGTTTCTGAAGTAAATTCCTGCCTATTCCTCTGACACAGTGAATCCCTATTTCAGTACTCCAATTTTCCATGTTGACCATGAAGGAAATGCAGATAGTTGAGGGTTGCTGGTTCTATAGCACAAATCAATATTCAGATGTTTCTGGATAGCTTCTCCTCAATCCCTAAAATTCTTGTTTGCTTGCAACTTAAAACCACAGTTTCTCTGATTTATGCCATCTCTGAGGATCATGTCAGAGGAATTTGGATTCCTTGCTAAATCCAGAAGCTGGATTTGTGTTGCTAAACTGGGAATAACAAACATTTTTATCAAATGAGGCTCTGTTGGGATCGGATTCCGGGATCCTGGTGGAGCTACAAGAGTGAGCCTCAAAACCAAAGTACTTTTGGGATAGAGACTGTTTATGATGGCTCTATCAAAGATATCCAGCATTAGTCTAATGAAATGGGACTATAAATTATGTCAGTGTGGAGTGAAACACTCACTCAGTAGTTCTGCTGCAAGGAAATGGGACTGGCAGCATCTTCCTCGCTGCCAGGTGATAAAGGTCCTTAATTACAGCCCCAGCTGGAATGAGGAGTCTTTGGGAATTGGAAGGAGTTCACATGAGCACTTACATTACCAGGCAACATAAATACTTTATTTATTCATAGGGCAGCTCCCATCTTCCTCCTGCAGGTTCTTGATGGACACTCGTGCCGTCTCAACCCGCCCCGAATTCCAAACTGTTCTTTTGTGCAGGAACTTTTATGGCAAAAGCGCTGTAATTTAATTTAGCCCAATGCCTTTAAAACAATGATGTTTGTTTGTTTGTTTTTTTAATGAATATTTTATATGTTGTGTTTAATTAAAATAAAAGTCTGCTACTGATCTAGGAGAGGCAAAACAGACTCGAGCTCGTATTTATGAAGTGTAACAATATTGGCAAGGAACAACTTATCTTGTTTATGAGACAGGGCTCCCATTACTGCTACAGATTGCAGACGTTTTATTGCTGAGCTTTACATGCTTTACAATTCAACAAATGTAGAAAAACTGTCAGCATGGAAATAAGCCTGCAAATGGAGGGTTGGAGGGTTTGGGTTTTTTAAGGGGAGTATTTACAGATCAAAATGTGTTTCTGGTAGCTCTGAGGGATGGGAGTTTTCTTGGGTTTAAGTCCTTGCGAATTCAGGGAACGCTCCTGGAGTCATGGGATGGTTTGGGTTGGAAAAGCCCTCAGAGATCACTGAGTCCAACCATTCCCCAGCACTGCCAAGGCCACCACTGCTCTGTGTCCCCAGGTGTCACATCCACAGGGCTTTTAAATCTCTCCTCCCTCCTGTCAGGGATTGCAGAGCCAGAAGGTCCCCCCTGAGCCTCCTTTTCTCCAGGCTGAGCCCCCTTTTCTCCAGGCTGAGCCCCCCCAGCTCCCTCAGCTGCTCCTCACAGGATTTATGCTCTTCCAAATACAGTAGGGAAACAGGTGAATTTTTTTGCTGGTTATAAATGATAAGGCTTGATTTGATCCTCTAGAAAGGGGGTTAATTGGTTTGAGAAAGAGGTAATTGGTTTGAAAAAATTAAAATACTTGAAAAATATTACCCATGAATACTGAGATTGTGAACTTTGATCAGTGGAGCTGCTTTAGCTTCAGCCATCCTTCTGCTGTGAGGAGTATCCAGCTGGGAGCTGAGCTCCTGCTGCCCTGCTCCGTGGCTTTCACAATCATGGAATCACAGAATGGGTTGGGTTGGAAGGGACCTTAAAGCTCATCCAGTCCCACTCCCTGCCATGGGCAGGGACACCTTCCATCAGCCCAGGTTGCTCCAAGCCCCCTCCAACCTGGCCTTGGACACTTCCAGGGATCCAGGGGCAGCCACAGCTTCTCTGCCCAACCTGTGCCAGGGCCTGCCCACCCTCCCAGGGAAGAATATCTCCCTAATCTCCAGCTGAACCCTGTTCTGTGTCAGTTTGAAGCCATTCCCCCTTGTTCTGTCACTACAAACCTTTGTAAAAAGTCCCTCTCCAGCTCTCCTGAAGGGCAGTGTCAAGTGCTGAAATACTTTGCTCTATTTAATGAAAATACCCCCAGATCAAACCACAGCTCAAAACTTTTAGATTTTTCACATCCAGCCCTGGAGCTGCACCTTTTCTCAGGACAGTCATTAGTTTGGAGGATCTGCACTCCCATAATATTAATAACAGCACCGTGAGCTGAGCATTGCTGTGAGAAGATGTAATTAATTAAAGCAGGGTCCTGGTGATGGCAGCAGATCTTTCCCATTTTTCATGTGAGAAAAGGTGAGCTGAGCAGTGAGGTGGATGTGCCCTGCTGGTGCCACGTGGAATGGGAAGAGTGGTTGGGGAAATTCGTGTCATTCTCCTCCCAGAAATGCAAACTCTTGGTGTGATGAATCTGATCACCTCACTTGGCTGCAGGGGTAGGTTTTCACAGGAAAATTGTTGTGTTCCTTCACATCCACGTTGGACACGCACAAAACCCAGGAATATAACTGAATAAATTCAACTCCAAAGTGGTGCAAAAAGCCCTGAACACTCTAGAGTGCAGGACTCATTTTTGAGACCTCATGTCTCATCTCCTCCATTTCATCCTGAGCCTGTTCCCCGCTGCCAAATTCCTTCCAAGGTTTTTCAGACGCCTCAAAATCCAGAGATTCATTATTCTCTTACTCATTTTTTCACATAACAATATTTTGACCAGTTTAATCATCTGCATGGAGAGTGTGGAAGTCTTGGCAGCTACTTGGCATACTAAGATAGATTCCCAAAAAGACCAGATATGCTTCTGAAATGTTGGAGAAGAAGAGAGGATATGCAATTCGCTTATTAATCATGTAGGAGAAGAGACAGAGTAATGTCTCTGCTCCTAGCTTGCTTCTCTCCCTCTCCTCAAATTCTTTCTTTCCTGAATAGCTGAGTAACTGAGGATATAAATCCCTGCATTGTTGCTTCACGTGCAATTGGCTCCAAGCTGTCTTTAGGAAAGCAAAACGAGTCCCTTAAATGTTAGGCTTAAATGTTATTCTGGTTTTGTGGCTCCAAATAAAGTTATGGCAGTGCCGGGTTTAAATTTGTAGGATTTTAAGTCTGAACAGTGGAAGTTTTGAGGACACAAGTGGTCAACAGCTTTTTAGCCAGATTCTTTTCTCGTCCCTTTTTCCTTGAAAGAACAGTGAGCTGTGCACCCAGGCACGTTCTGTGACCTTTGTCTTCACCGGTCATCGTGACGTGGATGCTCTTTTAACGCTTCCTGTCTTAAATTTACAGTATTTTTTTTCCTGAGATGAACAGGACTCCTTTAGAGAGTTGGATTCTTGGTGGTAAATCCATGAGAAAGCCAGGCTGTGTTAGGCAAAGTCAAATGCCTTTTCCGTGTGGGATGGGGGGCGGTGTGAAATAACACAGCGTGCACCGAGCTCGCTATTATGTGTTCTCTGATGTCTACACAGACAGACAAGTAGCAGTGCAGAAAGTGATTATTCCAACATATTTCCAATCCATATGTTTATTCCTTCTTCCTTGCAAGATGGCAGCTTGCATGGAATGAAAAAAAATGTGCAGTAGGCTCAGAGCCTTTGCTGTGCAAAAGCAGGAAGGTTCTGGAAAAAGGAGTGATTGGAGATATTGGCCTGGATTGGAGCTGAGTTCACTCTGCTCTGCTTGTTCTGGGATGTCTTCGCTTTTGGGTGTTGCAGATTAGAAACAAGTGAGTTTTGTGGGTGTAGAAGGCATTTAGTGAATCACAGTCATGGAATGGGTTGGGTTGGGAGGGACCTTAAAAAAACCCCATCCCCTTAAAAAAAACATCCCATTCCACCCCTGCCATGGGCAGGGACACCTTCTCCAATCCCAGGTTGCTCCAAGCCCCGTCCAACCTGGCCTTGGACACTTCCAGGCTTATCTCAGTTCTGATACTGAGCCATAACTCTCTTAATTCTCTTTTATGACACTATTAACGCTTCAGATTAATGCTGGATGCTGCTGAAAAGTTTGTGTGCCACAGAGGTTTACCTGGAGATGATATTTTTTGCTCTCCATTCCTTTGGGTGTGGTGCTTGTTACTCTTCTTGTGGGAATTTTCCCCCCAGAGCCAACTCTTCTGGATTTAACAAACTTTAACAAAGATAGAGGGGAGAATTTCAAAGCTCATGTTCTCTGCAAGGTTTTATGAAAGAAACAATTTGGTGTCCAGTTAATTTGTTAGAAGCTGCTCCTGTTTGTTTTTGAATATCTCACCTGAAATCCATCTTTTGATTGCAGTCCTGGAATTGTCCCACAAGAAAATATTCCTCCAAACTCCAATAATTAACCCAATTTTTTTTTGGATGAAAATTTATCATCTATAATTAATTTCTCTCCCATTTAATGGGGATTTTTTCCCTCTTTTGTTTTTTTTTTTTAACAAAACTCAACTTCTGCTTTCAGATGTTTCTGGAATTTTTGGAGATTCATAATTTGTGCAACAGGAAACAATCACAGAAGTGTTACTGTGTGGTCTGATTTTCTGGCTCTCACCTCCAGCACCTTTGGACCTTTATTTATTCCCAGATCCAGGAGGACAACACGGTGTCCAGCTACGTCTCAGGCCTGAAGTCCATTAAGTTCGTCAGTGGAAGCTTTTTCTTCTAATGCAGCTCTAATCACAGCTTTAGATGGCTCAGAATTAAAAGGGAAGATGGGGAGCTGTCCTTCCCTTCCCTCATTTCCACCACTTCCAGTGCCTTCACAGAATTTCCCCCCCAAGCTTTATCCCATGGCTTTCATCCCTCTCTCTCCAGGTCGGGGCTGCTCCCCCTCCCACCTCATCTCTCTCCCCCGCTGATCCCACTCTGGAGAACAAACTCTGCAGCCACAAAACCCATTTCCACTGTCTGTCCTCTGGCTGTGCCTCCTGTCAGGGTGGTTTTTAGTGGCATTAAAGGCGTTGGGGAGCCCTATTTGAATGCCGAGTGCCGCCATCCATCTGAAGACGCCTCGCTTTTATGTCGGCTCTGCGAGTGCAGGAGCAAAAAAAAGGCTTTTACGTAGAGAAAGATTGAGAAGAAAGGTCTCAAAGCTGTTCTGCTTCACTGGCACAGAGAGTCACTCCAACTAGTTCAGCTCAGACTTCTGGCAGCTCGTTAAGCTCCGTGTTGCTGCCATGGCTTTTATTACGCTACGTGCGTAATAATTCACCAAAATATTCTTTTAAGTCACAGATGCCAAGTGACAATTCAGTTTGAAGTCATGATTCCATCTTTGTGGACATTTTAATGTACCAGGATAGCAGAGAAATGGTTTATTTTGTCTTATTTTTTTTTCACATTTTCCTCACATTAATGGTTACCTATCCAAATATTTGGCCATAAAACCACATTGGAGTGTTGCAAGTGAAAGATATTTATTGAGGGGAAAAAACCCCAAACCTTGAAGTGTTATTTCAAATGTTTGGAAAAAAAAATCAAAATTTGGCTCTTCTACTCTGCCCAGAGTGGTGCATTCTCAGGGTAAGATTTACATCTTTACTTGGTAGGGGTGGGTGTCATCTCTGCCCGTGGAACGAGACGATCTTAAAGGTCCCTTGGACCCAAACCGGCCTGGGATTCTGTGATTTCAAATGAAGATGATAATAAAAATAAACAACCCCTCCCACTTTATTCTGTCAGAGGCACTCACAAGCGTGCTGAAGCCGCTGTAACACGCTGTCATGCTCTCTAATGGCCATAATTCATCACGGAAAGCCATCAGCTTGAAAATAAAATATTGCTCCCCAGCGTGGAGATTGATGGTCGTGGCCTGTTTATGGATTGAGCTGGAAAAATGAAAAAAAAAAAAAAAAAAAAAGAGGGGGAAAAAAAAAGATTAATTTTTTTGAAAGCTGATAGCACCATGATAACTGATTTGAAATCTGCCATTTCCCTCTTTTTTTTTTTTTTTTTTTTTTTTTTTTTACAGTTCTGTATAATGTGGCTGCAACATAGGAAGATACAGAAAATATGGTGTTATTGTGCAAAAGCCAACTTCACGTTATTTTTCTTTCCATATGTTTTTCAGTGCATTAAATATTTAAAGCAGTGTCATCACTCTTCAAAAGTGAATATACCTGTCAACCCATCCCATTAATCCTTTGCCTCTCAGTCTTTCTCATATTTTGAAGAGCCCTGAGTTCTGTAACAGTAAAATCTTTCTGAAATAGGAGGGAAGCTGGTTGAACAAAACATGGAAAAGGACAAAGTGCCCTTTTTCCCTAAATAAATTGGATGTCATCTGATTTTCTCATTCCTGCTTATTTAGTTTGAATGGTGAGGAGCAGATTCCTGGTTCCTGAAGTTCATGGTCTCTCTGCTGAGGGGAGAACAAGCTGATGAAAAAATGAAGACCTTAGACTGGAGGACAGGTCAGTGAATCACAGAATCCTGGGATCACTGGGGTTGGAAAAGCCCTCCCAGCCCACGGATCCCCCTTTGCCCATCCCCACCTTGTCCCCAGCCCAGAGCTCTGAGTGCCATGGCCAGGCCTGCCTTGGACACCCCCAGGGCTGGGCACTCCAAACCTCCCTGGGCAGCCCCTGCCAGTGCCTGACCACCCTTTCCAGGAGAAATTCCTGCTGATGTCCAACCTGTCCTGCCCTGGCACAGCTTGAGGCTGTTTCCCTGTGGGACAGATCAGTGAAACCCCAAATCAGACAAAAATTAAAGTTGAGGGTGATGGTAACATCGGAGTTACAAAACTGGATGAGAAATCCATGAATGAATTTGTGGGTCTCTCCTTTTCCCTACTTGGGAATGCTCACGGTGGCAACTGAGAAGATTTTCCATGAATCTGAGTCCCAGTTATTGTGGATCCAATCCTGTGGGATTATGTACACCTCCCTGGGTTCCAATTTCAGCAGTTTGATTTGGTTCCCGGTTGGGTAGCCATGGTTACATCCACTCCAAAGCCATCTCCACTTTTGGAAAAAATATATGACCTTAATGTCTTTTTGTGAAAGTAAGAAAGCACAGAGACATTTCCAAGTGTCTGTATTTGCTAAATTCCAAATTGCCTTTCTAAAAATACAGTTATGAACTCCTTGGGAATTAGAAGGAAGATGTTTATTGCAGAAAGCACATTTTAAGGCAATTTTATGCTGAAGTGAGGCCTAAAATTCTAGACTTTTGTTCTTCTCGTTGAGAAACGGGGAAAGAAAAGCCCGTGATGGTCCTTAGGTTGCAGTGATCAGAATAAAGAATATTTTCTGATCTTCCTTCCACTTGGGCTTTGACTGATTTTAATAGAACTCAGCATCTTCAGCTGAGGATTCAAGGACCAACCTCTGCTCCATTAATCCCATTGTAATCCAGCGAGCAGATAATTTGTTTAAGACTGTTCTTGCTCCACTGGCAGATTCAGATCAGGTTTAGAGGCTTTTAATCTTTTAATTCTTGCTTGCCTCCAAATTTGGAAGTTATTAATTAGCCCCAGACTATGGAAAAAAAAATAAAAATCAGTGTTGGTGGTTTTCTGGAGAAGAGGAGGCTCCTCAGGGGGACCTCACTGATCTCCACAAGTCCCTGAGAGGAGGGAGGGTGGTCTTTTCTGTCGTGTCTCAAATGAAAGGATGAGAAGAAATGGCTTTAAGTTGCACCAGGAGAGGTTCAGATTAAATATTAGGGGAAAAAAAAAAAAAAATCACTGAAAGGGCTGTCAGGTGTTGGAATAAGTTGAGGATTCACCTTCCCTGTTCAAGAGGCATCTGGATGTGTCCCTTGGGGCCGTGGTGGAAACACACACACGGCCACCCACCTCCACAAACACACAGATATTCCTCTGGTGAGCTCCAAAAACGTGCCAGTTAAAAATAAATAAATCCAACATGTCCAGCCACGGATTTTGTTTCAAGCAGCAACTGTAGCTCCCAGGATGATTCTGTTCCGTTTTAATTCTCATTTTCGCACTACAAAGAGGAGCCTTTGTTTGTGCTCTCAGGAAGAGCACCTGTGGAATCTTTAAACGTTCTCGGGCATGTTTGAAAAGCTCGTCCTCGTGGTAAAGATTTAATCTATCAAAGTGGTATAAATAATGTAGACATAGCCTTAGGTGTCACTTCTTCCCCTTGCAGGTCGGAAAAGAACAGAAGCAGCTCTGCTGCATTTTAAAATACGGCTCAGGATCCTGGGCTACCCTTCAATTAGGGGTGTCTTATTTATTACTGATTATTTAGAAGGTCTAAAACCACACTTACAAACCACCAGGCTCCTGACCAAGACAAAACCACAAATAGCAAAATAGTGTCTTATTAAAAAAAATTTAAAAAAATAAAAAAAAATCCCAGGGGTACATCTAAAGGCTTTGCTTTTGAAGTAATTAAGAAAATTACTCGGCAGAGGTTAATTGATTTATGTTTGACAGGTGACACCCTGCTTGATGAATGTCTCTTGAAAGCTAAACCTCCGAGACAAAGCCACCTTGTTGTAAGACTTAAGTAAGAGCACCTACGGCGTGCAACAAGAAAAGAGCCCTTGCAGGATTCCAAAATATTCATGTTTTGCCAAAAGTCTGTTTCCACAACAGAATGCAGGGAAGCAGCTGCACTTTTTGTAATGTACCTGCACCAGAGCGAGCTCACAGATCCCATGAGGGGCTCTGGGTGCTGGAGAGGCCATTAATTAAAAGAAAAAAAACCAAGCAACAACCAAACCAAACAACACTCCAAAACTTTCCTTCCCATTTTTATTAAATATCTGCATTTCCTACTGTGTCTTGAAAGTTGCCTGTTGGCCTGGACGTTGAGTTCAGACGGATTTGGGAGGTATAAATTTAATTATTTCATGTGCCATTGTATTTATCACCCCGCCTCAATTCGCATTTCTGCTGCAGAAAGAACGACTGGGAGAGGTGATAATTTATGGTTCGAGTGAAAGCACAACCAAAGGAGCGCTTTGCAGGTTGTGATGTACAACTGATGAGGTGCTTCCTGTGTAGGTTCCTCCACGGGATGCTCTGATAAAATGTGGCATTTCTTTCCCTAAAATACCAACGTGTGAAAAGCTCGTTTTATAGCACGAAGACCAGAGTTGAAGAAGTCACATTTATCTGTTGCTGCCTCAGACATCCCGAGCTGCAGAAATATCGTGGTTCGTGTCTTTGCCGTGTGCGGATTCGGAGCCCCCGTGGGGGGAAACGCCTTTAAAAAGTGGGTTTGGGGAGGTGGTTGGGAATCAGAGTCGGTTTGTGGGAATGTGGAGGGGTTTGGGGTCCTGTCCTTGGGCTGTGTGACGGTGGAAAGGAGCCCTCAGAGGCGGGTGGGATGGAGGGGGGGCTGTGCTGGGGGGGATGTTGGGACATGCACGGAGGACCCCGCGCTCCTTCCCGACGTGTGTTCCCAGACAAACCCGGAGCAGTGCAAGTGTAACGCTGACACTTCCCCACAGATCTGAAGGAACTGCAAGCCCAGACTTACCAGACACCTGCTCTTTCTTTAATTTAGCTTTTCAAGAGAGCTAAGGCTGGGAAGGGTGTTGCTGTCATGTCTCGTTCCCATCACCTTCCAGGCTGCTGCACTCGGGTTGGAGAGGAGGGTCTGCTCCAGAGTCTCCAGGAGGAATTTCTGTGTCTCCCCCTGTGAAAAAGCCCACCTGAAGGCTGGCCCTCATTCCTGAAGGTTCAAAAGGTTCAAATAACTGGGGATGATTTATAAAATATGCAGCTGAAACTTTTATCCTTGTAAATCTGGGTGATATTGGACACAAGCGACTTTGGTGTCTGACCCTTGCGGTGTTAGACGTGCACATTTCACAGTGTCTGAGTTTCCACAGGCTCTCAAAACCTCCAGGATGGAGGTTTGGTGGTTCAGGGAGCCCTAAGGAATAGGGAACAGGGACAGGAGCTGATACCCAGCACAGTGTTGCCGTCACGCCTTCAGCAGGTGCTTCTTTGTCCATTCCAGAGTCTCAAATGAATTCTTTGAAAGCTTTCAGTGGTGTAGAAAGATGAATAAGGGAGAAGGGAAAGAGAGCAGAAAAAAATAGCGTGTTTTCTGCTCACAGGACTGCGTTTGAGAAAGAAAACAACTGTTCAGCTGCTTATTGGGCACGCCCGTCGCTGAGGGACAGGGCACAGCTGGAGAAGGGGGGAAAACGTTGCGTGCCTGATGTGCAATCCTGGGATCACTAAGGCTGGAAAAGACCTTGAGATCTTTGAGTCCAACCGTTTCCCCAGCACTGCCAAGGCCACCACTGCCCCACGTCCCCAAGTGCCACATCCACAGGGCTCTCGAATCCCTCCAGGGGTGGGGACTCCACCACTGCCCTGGGCAGCTCCTTTCAATGCTTGATCACCTTTTCAGTGAAGAAATATTCCCTCACATCCAACATAAACCTCCCTTGGGGTAACTTAGGGCTGTTTCCTCTTGTCCTGTTGCTTGTTTTCTAGGAGAAGAGACCAACAGCCACCTGACTCCAATCTTTCCTGAGGGACTTGAAGGGAGTGAAAAAGTCCCCCCGAGCCTCCTTTTGTCCACCCTAAACACCCTCAGCTGCTCCTCATCCGACTTGTGCTCCAATTACCTTCTGCCTTGGGCTGCATCACATCCCTAAATGGCCCTGGGAGGGCCTTGGATGGTTTGTTAGGAAAGCAAAGTGAGGGTGAGGAGGCAAATTCTTCTGGGGAGCCCCAGAAGTGTGGTGGGGAACAACCTCCAGGCTTGGTTCTTTGAGCTGCTGAAGTCACACCTGAGCATGGAATGTCACCATTTCTGTCTTCTGGCCCTGCACAGAAACACTGGTCTGCAAAATGTAAGTGGCTTCAATTTGTTACTGGTCTTGCTGCAGTTACTGGAGTTGTTCTTGACTCTGCTCTGGGTGATTGTAAGTCAGTAAGATGTTGTTCTTTGAGCTGGGGGAACATCCAAAAGGAGGGAAGGGACTAAAAAGGTGTGGAACAGTCAGGAAGATCTGTAAGAATTAGTGGAAAAGGTTGGGTTATTTTGGAGTGTTGAAGGCACAGCAGCACCTAAATAGAAATCTGCTGATTAAAGTAAACAAGGGAACAATATCTGAGGCTCAACCTGATGCAATAAAATCAGTTTAAATATAAAAGTCCAGGTTTTGAAGTCACATCCATCTGCAGTGGCATTCCTGGGGTGAACTTCACCCCTTTAAAGGAGAAGGATGGAAAAGTTTTTTGTTATGGATCTCATGGATTTACCTCATCACATAACCACTGTGTCTCATCTCTGCCCGTGAAAATTAGTTTTAACTTGTCCCCTGCTTTTTGCTGGTGGAAATGAGGTTGAAAAGGTCAGGGGTTCCTGTCTCACCACACCACTCTCCTACCATGGAAGCCCATTCTTACCTCCAGACTTTGTATTTTGCCTCCTGGCTTTGTGGAGATGAAAAACTTCTATAACCCTGTCAAGTAATCCCTCTTAATTCCTGTGAAGTTTTCCAATTCCTGTCAACTTTCCCAACTCTCCTTTGGTTTCATATGCCAAGGACTGAATTTTTTTTTTTTAGAGGGAGGTTTTAAAAACTTGGAGAAAAAAAAAAAAAAAAGAAAAAGTCAGCTATATTCAATTTCAGGTACAAAAATTAATTAGCCCAAGAATTTTAATTTTAGCACTGGCAAGTCATACTAAATTAGCTTTCCTGTGGGAAAAAAAAAAGTTCAATTAAAACAAAAGACCTGTGTGCAAGAGATTCTGCAAACGACTTCAAGTTGGGTTTTTCAGACCGGTGACAAATTAACAGGGATATTAAGATTTTATTCAGGTCTGCATTTTAAGAAACTATAACTATACCAGTGAGCCAAAGATAAATAGAGTCAGTTCTGCATGACTTCTGATATAAAAACTAATAGGATGGAAAATTACTTTGAAGTAGGAGAAGTGCCTAGATATTAGATAATTAACACTGCTTAGCTGAAGTTCTGTAACAGTTGAGTGACAACAAGGTTTTTCACTGTCTATAACCTGAGAGCAAAGTCTCTTTTGTTACTTGGCTTGACAGGAGCGATTTAAAAAATGGATTCTTTTGTGGATTCCATGAATCCTCTTATTCCTCCCAGAACATCCAGGTGCCCACCTCAGCCTGGTTTGATCCAACTGACCAGGCTCATCTCGTTTAGCCCGGAGCACTTATGGGGAACATCAGCTCAGAGTGGTTTTATCTTGATTTTTCTGTGCAGGCAGATGAATAATTCCTGAGGTTCCCGTAGCCTAATTTAGTCCTTACGCTCGAAGAACTCACCAAAAATTTAAATTAGCTCGTTTAGTCTGGGATAAGTTGCCTTTCCACGTGGGCACGTCCTCAGGTGGAGGCAGGCAGTGAGTTTTCCAGGTTGTTTGAAGACGAGGTTTTGAAAAGCATCTGGGAGTTTCTTGTGGAAGGTCAGAGGGAATTTTATATATATATATTGATGAAATCATAGATTTCCTTAGTTATTTGTTGGAGGTTTTTGTTTTTATTTATTCTTTAGGTGCTGGGTGTCAGGATGACATCAGGAGTTCATTTGGACAACAGGTTGCTCTTTGGAGCTCTTGAATAAATGTTTGTCCCAATTTATTTTTGGCTTAATTTGGAATAATTTTCATTTTGAGGGCTCAGATACCTGATTGTAGTTTAACCAGTTACTGCACTTGACCTTCTCTTTGGCCAAGAACCTCTGCAGGGACTTCCTTGGTTAATTAATGATTCCAGGAAAACCAGTTCTGGATGTTATGGCACTTTGGGAAGAGAGATGGAGTTATAATTGCTGGGTGTGGGAGATCCTGTCTTTGCTCTATCCCATAATCACACAGATGGATAATGGGCAAACATCTTCACTTGGGCTGGAAGAACCCAAGAATTCTTCATCTCTGGGGAGATAAAGGCAATGGAAGAGGACAGGGAATGAGCCATCCAGACAGGGGGTGCCAAAAGGAAATGTGGAACGTGGGAAAAAGAATGAAAAGCATTTTCAGAGTGATTTTTTTCTGGATCAATCTCTGTGTGTTTCTCTCCCTAACAGCTACCAGATTCAAGAAATTGGAGAAATTAGTGATTTCAATGACTTTACCAAGTCCTTTGGTTCAGAGCAAGGCACAGGTTTTTGGGGAGACCTCCTTTAGCCCTGCCTGGTTTTAGCACGGCTGAGCCCAAATTAACATTCCATTTGGGCTGCTTTGCAGACACAATCTATCTGCAACATGATATTTATCCCTCCAGCTGGCAGCTGTGGTGTCAAGTGCTGCAGATAGATGAGGCCATTACTACCATACAAATATTTTCTTTTTTTTTTTTTCCATGTTTGCTCTCTGAAGGGATCACGCTCGACAAGGTTTGCAGCAAAATTGCCCAGGGGGAGAGTCAAAATCCCCCCCTTCTCACATAAAGACTTTTGGACTCTCTACAGGCCAAAGGTATGGAGAGTAAGTGGTTGCTTTCTGAGGTTAAAAAAGCAAGTTCTGCTTGCAAGTCGCTGGCCAAAAATATGATTTAATAAGTACTTAACACCCTGGTTTGGAAAAATCAAATTAGTATAGATTTGCTGTTAAGAATGCTCCCCAGCAAGAACAAATCTCTCATGAAAAAACTCCTCTGGAAAAAAAAAGGAGAAAAATCTCTTTTGTCTGACAAACTCTTGAATTAAGTAACACTTGGATGTTGAAAGATCACAACAGAGCTGGAACAAAAGAGAGGAGTCTACTGACTGAGAAAGCAAATCATTCAAATGTGCCTGGCAAAGGGTGCTGAGGGTTTGCTGTCTTGAGGGTTTTTAACCATCACTCAGGCTCCTGTCACTGTCTGGTTGAAACAAAAGTCTTCAGACGTGCAGGCACAGAGAACAGCTCCTGGCTGTGTCTCCTCCTCATGGAGCAGGGAATCAGTGCCAAGGGAATCTGGTCATGGATTTGTGTGTTAAAGGTGTTGTTCAGGTGTTTGGGAATGAAGATGTAGATGAGCAGCTTTCCAGAGTCTAAAGGAGCTCCTGGAGAGGGACTTGGGACATGGGATGGAGGGACAGGATGCAGGGAATGGTTTTCCCGCTGCCAGAGGGCAGGGTTGGATGGGATATTGGGGAGGAATTCTTGGCTAGGAGGGTGGTGGGGCTCTGAGGTTGCCCAGGGAAGATGTAGCTGCCCCTGGATCCCTGGAAGTGTCCCAGGCCAGGTTGGACGGGGCTTGGAGCGACCTGGACTAGTGGGAGGTGTCCCTGCCCATGGCAGGGGTGAGATGAGACACAAACACAAACCATTCCATGGTTCTCTGAGGAGATGGATGTAGGAGAGGCCTGGAGAGCATTAGGGATAATTTATGGATATCTTCTCCCCTGCCTCAGATGGGTTGTTTAGATGGAACCAGGGATGTGCAGATCCATGGGCAACCCTGGCTCCGGTGCCCTTAGGATAATGGAATTTAAACCACTGAAATTTCCATTAAATTCCACTGAATGGAATTTAAACCATGGGAAGTGGGGAGGGGGTGATCCCTCCAGGGACTTGATCTGGCTTTGAAGCTGGCTCTGCTTGGAGCAGATGTTTGGACCAGACACTTCCAGAGGTCTTTTTAGATGAGGTTATTCCATGAATGTCTTGATTCCTCGGTTCTGCACCAAAAGGGGGAATTACTGGAGGTTTATTTTATGAGCTCAGAATCTTTGTGCTGAGTGGATTTGCTTCAGTATCCAGTGATTTGTAGAGCTGGTTTTCTAACCCTTCCCTTGTGTTGTTTTCTGGCTGTGACTTTTTGGGAATTGCTGCATTTGGGTTTCAGTGCTTTGTCACGAAGGAGAGGCAAAACATGAAGCAAAATATGTCTGCCTTGACTTTTAGTCTTGATAGTCCCACCTAAAGTATCAATCCTCTGTTACTGATTTTAGCCTGTTTCTTTTGAACAACCAAAATACAAAGTAAGCGAAAATTCATCTTCATGCTGATTGGAAATGTAGTTATTGTGAACTTTATAAAATACCTGGCTATAATTTTAGAGCATTAAGATAATTTACTAACCGTATCTAATAGTACTGAAACAGAACTATCTCTAAAATTTCTCAGTATTTTATCTTTGGGTCCTTTTTTTCTCTTTCAATCCAGACTCAGGTTAATGTTCTTGCTCATTTTCTCCTGCATTTGTGTCCCATTGCAGTGGTTGGGCTGTAAATATGACAATTATTTGGTTATAAGAACTAGATCAGTTTGTTAAACAAGCAAGCAAGCAAAAACCCATTAGTGATGTTTGCTTTTTTAAAACTGTGTTTTTCTGAGTCCTGTTGGTCCTGCTTTCATTTTTTTTTTTTTGAAGAAAAGTGCATTATTTTTACTTTTATCATAAAAATCAATGGTGTGCTTGGGAAGAAAATTCCTACATCCAGTTTAGTGGTTTGGGATTTAGATAATTTCCTTAGAGGTGGAATTCTTATGAACTATCAGGTAAATTTACATTTAATTAATTGTCCTGTCCTACCAACTTTCAAAATCGCTGGGAATTCGAGTTCTGTGGATTCAGATGGAACTTTTGTAGCTCCTGTTCAAGTTTACCTTAACTTCTGATGAAGAAAACACTCAGCTTTCATCTGCACTCCCTCTAGTGTTTAAGGTGCTCCATGGCTGAAAAGAGACAACAAATACAGATTTGTCTTCACCCAACCCAGGGAAAGAATGAATTTGATCTTTTTATGTCTTCCTGCTTTAGTTCCTTTTGGGTTTGCTCTGGAGGGAACTCGAGCCTGTTTGAGCTGGTAGCAAATGGGACCAGTTGTGTTTGAAAAATTAGGGTTAAGCTGAGCTTTAAATGTAAAACAGCCTCAAAATTTGCCCAAAATGGGAAAGAACAACAAGAAAAAAGCTTTTGCCGTCGGTGGGTGCCTCGTGCTTAATTCAGGTTAATTTAGACACCACTAATTTTATCTAATCTTATATTCAAATGTCTATTTGTTGCAGTTCTTTGCAGCCACATTTAAACTGGGGCTGGAAAGAAAGACCTGGATGAAAGCAACTCGGATTTTTTCAGTTACATAAAACTCTGAAAGGCTTTTACAAATTGCTTCTGTGTGGGAGGCAGCTTGCTGCAAAGCTGTCACTTGAAACTTTATCAATCAGAAGACAGTGCTGGTTTTAATTATGCAGATTTTTCAAAGTAAAATAACTTTTTCTTCTTTCTTTTTTTTTTTTCTTCTCCCCTTTGCCTGAAAATGTAGAACAGAGTCAGGTGAGATCTGGAACAATCTGAAAGATATTTTTTTTTTTTTTTGTTGAAGAGTTTGCTGGGCTTAATTGAAATAGCTTCAAAAAGCTTGTGAAGAAGTATAGTGCAGTTGAAGCTTTTTTAACTTTCTTCTTCATAAAAGAGAAAAAGATCTTTCTCTCCTTGTTTATTTGAGAAAATTGTCACTAACTTCTAATTATCTCTCTATCCAGCAAAGCTAGGAGTGTATCCCTGTTGGAAAGATCATCCTGGTGTATCCCTGTTGAAAAGATCTCCACTCCCTGCATTTTTTTTGGCCTAATTTAGGTGCCTCAAGCCCCCAAACAGTGTGATTTAATAGAATTCTCTGGCCATCAGCACAGAGCAGGGGCAGTGAGCGCTGTGCCCTTTGCAGAGTGGATGTTGAACCCTCTCCCCGTGCAGTTTGTTCTCCCCAGACAGGTAAAATCACTGCAGACACCCCGATGTTTGCTGTGCAAACCTCAACCCCTCTCTGGCCTGACTGTTGCAGGAGACATGACCTCATGGCATCTCATGTGTCTGCAGAGAGAAGAAACTCTGAGTCCAATTTTATGCTGCTTTAGCAGGAGAGAGGCTGGGAAAGGAATGTGAATTAATCATGACCACTCCATTCTGCTAATGTGTTTTGTGAGGGGCGGGGGGAGAGAGAGAGAGAGTGAAAGGCAGAGTGTTTCCTTTTGCTCTCTTGCTTTTTGGGTTGTTTGACTTGATTAGGAGTGGAATTATACTGTTTGTTCTCACCCTCAAAGATGCAGCACTAACATGTCATGTGTTGTGACGGATATGTTCCCTAAACCCTCTTCTCCAGTGTTTACTGTGCAACACAGTTGGCACCACTACCTGTTGAAATTGGATAAAATCATGATTTCTTACCAGAAAAAGGCACTTCTGAGATGTGACAAAAACAATGAGCGGTTTTCCCTCTGATCTCTGCTGTTCCCCCCCCCCCTTTTCCCCCCCCCCCCCCCCCCCCCAATTTTGCCATCATCTCTCTTCATTTCCTCTCCTCTAGCAGTGCTGTCCTTTCCCTGAGCCTCACGAATGTAGGTTGTCTGAGAAATCCTCACAGTGTGGGGGTGACTCTGAGCTTCTCCTCATCCCTTTTCCATGGAATATCTGGTAATAAAAAGTGATGGATTGCTTCTATCCTCCCGGGGTCCTTTCAGCAGCTTGGGTGACCTCAGCCAGGGTCACAGGGCCTCACCCTCTGCCTCTTTACAGCTTTCCCTTTAATATCAGTGTGCACTTGCACTGCTTTCTCCTTGGGCTTTTCCTTCCTCAGCCTTCCCCCAGTTGCTTTGTCTTCTCCTCCAGCTCTGCTTTAAATCACGTTGTGTTTTTGGATTCGGCACCTACCAGGCTGTGACCCTTCCAGTGAACCTGCAGGACGGGCCATTCTGTGGGGTTGGGTCTCTCAGGGTCACAAGTGCTGCCTCTGCTGCCTGGGACTGGGGCACATCAAAGCCAGCTTTCCTGGTTTTTTGGCGTTCAGGCTGGGAGCCAGAAAAAGAAATGTGGTCGTAACTTGGGGAATTTATGGCTCCCAAACCTTGAGCTCTTTTAGGTCAGTCAAACAAAAGTGCCAACTGCTCTCTTATTCTTCCAGCTCCTGAGCTCCTCATGCAAAGGCATTCCCAGAGATCCCAATCTCTGTCTCTGCCCTTTCCCTCGTGCTGGAAGACCTTTGAGTGCAAAGACACTTCCAGAGGAGCTCGTTTGAGGGCTGGTTTCTGTTCTCAGGTCGGCAGCAGAGGCCCTTCACTCCATCTGTGTAATCAAAGGGAGAGGGAAGCTCCTCAGCACAGCCCTTGCCACCCCGAGGCAAAGGAGAACTGCTTGGTGATGCCCTGGAGCAGCACATGGAGCTTGTGACCTCCTGATGATCCAATCTGTGGATTAACAAGCAGCCCTCGGTGTCTTTGGAGCATTCAGGCTGTTCAGGAACCGCAGCCAGAGACTTCTCTGCACAACAGACCCATCAGAGTTGGAAAGGCCCTCCAAGATCAGAGACCAACCATTCCCCCAGCACTGCCGAGGCCATCCCTGTCCCCAAGTGCCACATCCACATGTTTTTTGAACACTTCCAGGGATGGTGACTCCCCCGTTGCCCTGGGCAGCCCCTTCTAGTTCTTGATCATCCCCTCAGTGAAGAAATTTTCCAAAACCTCCCCTGGCACAACTTCAGACAGTTTTCTCTTGTCTTCTCCCTTCTTACCCCAGAGAAGAGACAGACCCCCACCTTCCTTGCTGCTATTCCAGCTCCAACAAGATATGAGGGAGAGATTCCCCTCTGAGCCTCTTCTTGAATTCTGAACCCAAGGAATCACAGGTGTTCTTACAACACTTCATAAATCCACACAGAAGCCAAATTCCACTCTCTTGTTTACTTGCCTGTGAATTATGCCTGGAAATTACCTAAATTTATTTGCAACTAGTTGAGCATCTTGTGATTCAGAGGTGTCTTCCCAGTAGCACTGCAGTAGATGGTTACTCACTTCTAGCAAAGCCTCCAAATTTTATTTTCAAGCTGCAGACTGTGAAGTGGGATTGACAGTTGCTGAGATTTTTGTGGCATTTGTAGTTGTAAAAGCAAATGTACCGTTTGAAGGAGCACAGGATTGCAGGTTCCACATCCTGACATTTCTGTGCTACCCCCAGTGAAGAAAAGAAGAGGGGAATTCAGCACCGAAAGGTTTGGAACGAAGGGATGGGCTCTAGAAGTTGGGAAAAAATCTGCTCTTAAAATTCTCTCCCCTCACTTAGGAAAATGGGGTGATTTAAAATGCCATTCTGAGATTGACATGAAAATTTGAAGGCTGTATCAGCGACTGTTATGTAAATGGTTCTTGAAAAGTCTCTGGATCATTTACTCAGAGGTGTATTTAAAGGAGGAAATGACTTATTCATACATTGTTTCATGAACTCATACTGTGATTTTTTTTTATTTTTTTTTTCCTTTCCAAACCACTTGAAAGGAAGCTCAGAGGATTATGAGAGTGTAGAATCCCACGTGATAAACAAGGGCAGGGAGTGGGTACGGAGGTGACAGGAAAACAAAACCCGGGAATAAATACTGAGCAAACAACTGAGGCAACAAAACAAGCTGAATGAAACTGCTGAGCAAAGTCTTTACTGGAGATCTCTTTGCTGTGAGAATGTCAGAGATTCTTTCAGGAATCTGACTGGAAAATAAATCAGTGCTTCCAGGGAGGGTGTTGTGAGAACATCTACCTGTCTTAGGAATTGGTCTGGGATCAACTCTTGCTTAGGAAGCGTTCTGGTCTCTTTTTTTATAGGGTATTGTGTGCTTTTTAATCCTGGAGAAATTATTTTTTAACCCTGAGAAGGTGAGGGGCTTTTGGTCAAGGTGATGACCACGTGAAACCTGGCAACAGAATTCCAGATCCTTTCCAATAATATTATTGCTGACCCCAGTTTCCACAATTACATCTTTGTGATTTGATTTATTCTTCCTAAAAAATCTTCTTTCGACATCTCTCTTTTCTGATTTAAATAATCTCTACCCAGTTCTTCACTTTATCAGGATTGTTCTGTTTATCCACACAACGCCACAAGATTATTGTAGCACAGAAGAGCTTCACGTGTTATGTATCTTTGGTTAGCATAGTTTTAAATTTTATTTTTTTTTTAATACTTAATTGTCATCACGTTGAGCACTGCCTTAAAAAAAGTCTGTGGGAAACATCAAACCATCTCTTTCAAACATATCTCGATGGAGAAATGATCACAAAGGAAGCTCTGTTTGCTGAATTCCCCAATCTGTGGATCAGGTTCACGTTGGAAGCTGTGTCCATAACAGAGAGGCACCATGGAATATCTTCAATTGGATGTTTCTGCTCCTGTGAAATTGTAATTGAAGTATTAAACTCACCATGGGCTTCCCTTTAAGCTCAGATTAATTTCTAAGTTTACAGATCTGAGCACCGTCTCTAATGTTACATGGTGGGCTTAAGTTTTGAGTGCACTTTTATCCTTTCTGCTCAAACTTATGGTTTTTACTGCTTATTAATCATTGTGGGGCAGCTTGAGCAGATGGAAAATAAGTCTGGAAAAGGCTAAATGTTGCCTGCAATGAAAATATATCTTTGTATCTGATGGATGTCCAGAGGGAATAGTTTTTCATCAACACGGAGAGTATTTTAAAAGCTGTTGTCTTCTGTCCTCTCACAGGCCAACTTTGGTTAAAAAAAATGGGGTTGTTGGGCTCAGTATAATCAATAACTTGCCTGATTTTCCTTTGAGAACCACAGGCTCCTTCAGGTTGAGGTTTAACTTGGTATCTCTGGAATCTGTGCAAACCCTTCCAGAATTAGAGACTCGTTAAGGTTGGAAAAGGCTTCCAAGATCATCAAGTCCAATCTTTGGCTGAGCACCACCAGGACTAAACCATATCCCAAACTGCCACATCCACTTGTCTTTTGGGCTCTTCCAGGGGTGGTGATTCCAGCACTTCCCTGGGTGGTTTGTGCCAAAGCCTGACCGCTCTTCCAGTGATGAAATTTTTCCTGCTATCCAATTTAAACCCCTCCTGGCTCAGCTTGAGAGGGGACTTGGTCTGGGATGATGAAGAGTTTCTAGTCAGGATGGCTTTGGATTTGTGCAGTTTTTGGAATGAGCCAAAACTTCCCTGACCCTCGTGGAGGGGCTGCCACTCCTTCACTTCAAAAAATACTAAATTTCAGAGATTCCTTATGTCCTGCCATTGTGATATTCTCATTTTTATCAGAGTTTTATCTGACACTAAAAATTTCCCAAAGTGCCAGGGTGGCTCTGAAGTGCTGATACCTCGTGGATCCAAATGAAATTGCTGCTTTCTCCAGCTGCTGTAGTTTGGCTTGAGAATAACACTGACAAATTTAATGCAGAGCTTCTACTCCTGCATTTTTATTTGATCTTGGGATGCCTATGCCCATTTTGGAGGTAGAGCTGAAGAAACCTTCCTGGTTTTGCGGTTCACCTTCATTAGTGGCTTTTAATGAATAAACCAGAGTCAAAACTCTTGCCACAGCCACGTGAGGACAATTATGGGTCAGATCTCCTTGGCTTGGTGTCTGTGTTCAGCTGTCTCTGGACTTGAAGGCAAAGGTGAAGATTCAGGGTCATAAAAGTGGAAAGGCAATAGTTTGTTCCTCGTGTTTATCTCTGCCAGCTGAGCAGAAAATACACCTTTGACCTGTAGGCTCCTCCATGCAGTGCCATGATTTGCTGTGCCACGTTGGGATGAGAACTTGTGTTTCATAAAATAGAGCACAAAAGCTGAATTCTGAGCTGTGGAAGGCCCTGTTTTCTCAGTACCCCCTTCCTGGGGCCCATTTAGAAATGTCCTTGCAGGAATCCTGGTTTTTTTGCCTCCCCAGTGTGCCTGGGGAAAGGGGGGTTTGAAAAGACCGTGCTGAACCTCCAGAGTCGGTTTTAAACAAAGGTTTAGTCAATGCAGACACTGGGATTGGATTTTATGGCATTCCATGCACGAGCCAAACAAGAGGAATCTTGTGCTTGAAGAATCAGTTTGTGGCAGCAGGAAGAACTTAGTCATGTAACCCTGGGATGGCAGGAGGCAGAAAAGCAAGGAAGAAAAAGGTACACGGGAAAATAAAGCCTAAATCGAGGCGTTGTGGTTAAATAATCCTTGTTTTTCGGCAGAGGAGGAAAAAAATGTGTAACTCAAACAGTGAAGAGAGCACACTTATAAACTTGAAAAATAAATCAAGAGAAAAACATGTGTTTAGGCCAAGTGTCCCTCTTGAAATATATAAACATGATATTTCTTATTCCAGTTAAGAAATAAGAACTTCAAGGCAGTAAAAACAAGGATTTTTTTTTTTTTTTTCTTGGCTCCACAAGGTAATAACTCACACAGTCCATCTCCATGTGATCCACACATGTTAAAGGCAGATAAATCAAGGGGTGGATAAGAGTTATTAATTGCCCACACAAAAGAGCTGGGGCCTGACATCATGTGGGTGGAAGGGATGATCAAACCAGAGTGGAGTTTGCGGAGAGAACAGCGTGAGGAAAAACACTTTTTTTTATCATGAGTCTTCCCAGATGGGTTTTCCCATGCCCTCCTCCCCTGTTTGGCTTTGTGGGAGAAGCTTTAAAGTGGTGAAAGCAGAACTAAACTTACCCCCCCTATTTTGTCTCTCTGAGTCCCTTTAAGCCTTGCTGAGGGACCATCTTGCCTTGATGGGAACGTGGATCAAAGCCTGGCTTATTCAGTGCCCCCAAAACACCTGATTATCTTTGGTTCCTCTTTAATTTGCTGTCTGTGTGTGAATGTCTGGTTAGGATTGAGACTTGGCAGTGCAGCAGATGCTGGCTTGGACTCTGTGTTACTTGTATATTGTAAGAAAAATGTTCTGTATATTGAAAGGGAAAGCAATAGATAGGCCTTGAGGTTTCAAATCCCCCCAAATTGGGCTTTGACTCAAATTTTTTCTTACTTCATTGGACTGAACCAGTTGCTTATTTTCATGTGCTGTTCAGAAAGTGAAAATATGTGAGTGAATTCACATGTAAACATCCCTAATTGTGACGGACAGTACAATAAATAACCCAAAGTGTATTTTTCAGTGCCATTGCTCTGAAATGCTGAACACTTTGGAGGCAAAAACAAGCCAGATCCCTCATTCTGTGATTTTCTTATTTTTTTAGTTTTGTTTTTTTTTTATATTCAGTGGCCCCAAATCCCCAGTGCTGTGAGGAGCCTTTTGTGCACACAATCACGTCTTTTTAGGTATTTAGATATTCAAAGTACCTTCTGTGCAGAAGCATCAGAGATCAGGGCCTAATGGGACAAGAAGCAGAAGAAAGAGCTCATTGTCAGGAGGTAATAACTCCTTGTCATTCTCCGTGGGAGGCTGGTGGAGGTGAAAAAAAAATTGGGAGAGATTGTTGCTAAGCACTTGCCATATCATCTCTTGGTTCACCAGCACCCAGGGTAGCCTGGATTTAAGATCTCCTGTCCAGGAAGTTGGAAATAACTGTCCTGCAGCCTTTTACTGGGGAGTGAAGGTGAATTTACTTAGTTTTCTGAGAGAAATACTTATAGCTAAGTATATATAAGAGTATTTAATGTAAGTATTAAAAATACAGCATTATCTGACCCCTGTGAGGGGAATATCTTGGGACCCTTCTGGAATATCTTCATGTTACTATTATTAGGATCTCATAGTTGTTGCTTTTGATTCTATTGATATTTAGAAACACATATTTAGAGATGGATCCTGAACTCACATTTTTCTGTAAATTATCCTTATGGGGATGTGAGAGGGGACAACTTGGGGGGTGGCAGGGTGGGGATTCCTCGTTAATTAATGACTGGTTGCTCATTTGGAGATTTCCTTCACCTCCATTATGGAAACTTGTTTCCCAGCTGGAAACCTTATCAGAATCCCTTCTTGCAGATGAAAGTCACTGATTGCCCTGCAAAGCCAGAGAGAGGAGGCTCTTTGACATTTGTTACTTGGCTGATCTGTTTGAGAAATCTTACATAAACTGCAGGAGGGGAGCTGCCAATTCCTGCACGTTGGAGGAGAATTGATTCCTTATTTGGAGAGGTTTGCTCCTACTCGGGGCCACAACAGTGGTTTCCAAACTCCTCTGGTATTTGATGACTGTGGCATAACTTTGGAGACCTTTTGTGAGCTTTCTGTTCCTCCTCTCAGCTGCTCTGAGATAACTGGGTGGCAGTTGGGGACAGAGTCCTTTGAGCTTGGCTGCCTTTGGAGGGTTTGTTGTGCTGGAGGAAGAATGGGCTGTTCTGATTCTATGCCCAAAAACTCCCATGGGAAGCCCCAAAAACTGAACCATCCCTTTCCTCGTTTTTACCTGAAGTTTTTTTGTTGTTGTTGTGATGAGGAGTAGAAAACAGCAGGATAAGGATTTGTCTGAGAGACATCAAGGGTGGCTGCTCAGCTTTGGGAAGGGTCCTCACCTTCATGTCCATGGGCAACAGCAGCAGGGGCTGATCCTTTCCTTTGGCTGTGGTTGTGTCTGCACAGTGAGAGGGATCCTGGTCCTTGGGACAAGGGGCACTGTCCAGGGAAGGGAACAGAGCTGGGAAGGGGCTGGAGCACCAGGAGGGGCTGAGGGAGCTGGGGGGGCTCAGCCTGGAGAAAAGGAGGCTCAGGGGGGACCTTCTGGCTCTGCAATCCCTGACAGGAGGGGGGAGCCCGGTGGGGTCCCAAGGAACAAGGGACAGGAGGAGAGGGAACAACCTCAGCTCAGGCTGTGCCAGGGGAGGGGCAGGTTGGATATTGGGAAAATTTCTTCTTAGAAAGGGCTGTCCAGCCCTGGCACAGCTGCCCAGGGCAGGGGGAGAGTCCCCATCCCTGGAAGGATTTCAAAGCCCTGTGGTGGCCTTGGCAGTGCTGGGGAATGGTTGGACTAGATGGTCTTAAAGGTCTTTTCCATATGATTCCCTGATTCAGTGGCCATCAGGGTCACTTCTGCAGCAGTGATGCAAACCCAGATTTGGGGGGTGGATTTGTTCCCCCTTCCATGGTAACTTCTGTCAGTGGATCTAGTGCAGAAACACCTGTAATTAATCACTTTTGTGGGCTAAGGTGGTGCTGCCAAAGCTATATTTTGAGGGCTTCAGAGATACACTGGAAAGATTTCAGAGTCTCCTTCCTTTCCCTCTGACCTTTACATAAATTCAATTCACCCTCTGCCCATTGCTTTCCTCAGTTTACCTATCTTTTTTTTTTTTTTACCTCCTTTTATTTGATGAACTGTTTGTTTAGAAGTGCGGATTACTGTTTCTCTGGAACTTATTTGCTAACTACCATCTCCAGAGCTGGTTTTACATGTTTAATTTTATTATGTTCATGAGGCAACGTTGGCAGGAACAGCACTATAAAAAGCCTTCATTTCGTGGAGTGGTACAAACATGTTTTCAGCTGAATTGATGACACTGAATATAAAACACTTCTCATTTACTCTTCCCCTTAAGGTTTGTTTAATGAACTAAAGTTTTTCTTATTACTTGGAGGTGCAGTTCTTTCTACCCATCCAGAAAGGATACAAAACATAATGTGAGTTTATAGCTGCCATCTCTTGAAAATAACCTATTTAAGGAACCTTTTTCTATCCATCTTAGTGCGTTGTGGGAATTCCTCCACTTTTTTCTTAGTATTTCTATTTGAGCCCTTTGTTGTGAACAAATGAAGAAAAAAATGACTACAAATGAGCAAATCTCTGGATTAAGAAGCCAGTTGGGAAGGCATCAAAATCTGGATGGAGATGGATCTTTATACTTGGGGAACTTGAGATAATTTTTGGGATTGAGAGCATGGTTTTTGGGTTATCTTCAGGTGGTTATCTACACTGCTGAGGAACAAACAGCCCTGATTTATTGGATTTACATAAAATATTGCTCCCTGGCAGTGGGATAATATTAATTAAAAGGCTCATCACTGCTTATGTGGATACTTTGCAGGAGGCACTTCCTCAGGCTGTGATGAAAACAAAAACACTTGTGTTTCTGATGCCATTCCCTATGTAGGAGGCTGGAAATGGTCCTGTCTCACAGTTCTCCATCCAGGACTCATCCCAGTGCTTAAGGAATTTCCTGGGAAGATGGTACAGGTATTCCAGGACACGTGGGGAAGCTGGGAAGGAGAAGGTGGATAAAGCAGAGCCTGAAGTGAGATACTCTGTGCTGCTTTCCCCCGTACAGCATTGACACTCAATTAGTGCTTCATCAAGGGCTTGATCGCTCCAGCTGACCTCTAATTTAATATAAACATTGAAAATAGTTAGGACAAGGTGTGGCATAAAGGGCTGTGTCTTGTTTGCAGTGTTGTAACTCTCAGTCCTCTGCTGCAGCTCCTTTTTCCACCTCTGGCACTCGTGTGTCGACAGCGGCTTCACCCCAGGCTGGGCCCAAATCAATCCTTTATCAAACTTCCCACACACCTGAAGGGCAAATCCAAATGACCAGCATCAGTGCCACTGCACAGCAGTAATGGCCATCGCATCCAGAAGATGCCACATGCCTGACTGAATATCTGAGAGACACAGGAGGCTTTGAGCAGAACGAGTTTTTGAGCCAATGCCTTATCAAAGGCTGTCAGAATAATCTTTTTTTTTTTTTTTTTTTTTTCCCCTGATTTCAGTCAATTGCTGTCTGACAATTGAAAAGCAAAACTATTCAGAGAGCGTTCACCCACGCTGGTGCCTGATCCTCAGTGCTCTGCAGCCATATCCTTGGAATGAAAAGGAAAAGGACCCATATGAAGCACCAAATGGAGGTTGTTAAACATGAAGCATATGTGTTATTTAGCTTTGGAACATGGTGAGGCTGTGAAGCCCTTCTTGGGAAGGGAGGCAAATAAATTGCCTGCACATCAAAATAATTTGGAACAAATGGGTTCGTGGAAAGATGGTTGAAACAAGGGGCATGATGCAGATGACAGAGCCCTGAAATTCAGCTGACAACTGGAGCCTCTTCGTGCTGCAATAATGGAGTTCAGGCAGTTGTAGGAATGTGATTAAACACAGAGCGTGATAATGATTGGAAAAGGATTTTAATTTGGTTTTGATGGACTTTGCAGTCTCCTGAGTGTGGCTTGGAAACACAGTTCCAGTTCTCACCAACGTTATGGAATCCTAACTCGGAATCCCTGAGTAATAATTGTGAATCCCAGATGAATCGTTTCAAACCTGAACTCAGAATTCAGTTAGAGCGTCGTGGTTTAGATTTACCTGCCTGTAGGATTCTCAAAACTGGCATTAGAACTCGGAATGCAACGTGAATTTTTTTTTTTAATTGGATGAGAGGGGGGCAAAGAAGATGCCAAAGGCTACCCACAAAGCAAACACCATGCAGCACATATCAAATGGGATCTGAACATCAGCGATTACATTTTTAGTAGGATGAGTGTTCTGACTGAAAGGCAGCAATCTGTCACTTGGCCTTTCTGTGACATTCAGTGTATTGAAATTACCAGGGAAAGATTGCTTTTTGACATGCTAAATTAACTAAGTTGGAAAGTTGGGCTTTATCATCTCTGCTAATTGTTAACAGGGAGAGGGGAGAGTTGTTTGTCTTTTGTATGCAAGGCAGGAGACTGAGACATCAATTAATAAAAAATTTAAGAAATTATTTTCTACATAAAGGTCATCTTTGGAAGGAGTTGAATTGGTTGATTAAGAGGAACAACTTTTAATCTGAGCTGTGACAACACAGGGATTGTGCTGGATTCTGGATGCTCCATCCCTGGAGGTGTCCCAGGCCAGGTTGGACAGGGCTTGGAGCAACCTGGGCTCGTGGAAGGTGTCCCTGCCCTGGCAGGGGGTTGGAATGAAATGTTCTTTAAGGTCCCTTCCAGCAGTTCTAGAATTCTGTGATTCTACAGTTGAGTCATTCCTGGGGTTGCTCATGTTCTTTCCTTGCTGTGGCTCCAGGTGCAAACCAAATATTTACTTTCTTTTCAGCATAAATGCATTAATTTTGGATCAGGAACTGTTTTTGTCAGTGGTAGTTTGTTCTGTTCTTGAGGTGAACGAAGACAAGGCCAAATAATTGCTCGTGTAGAAGTCAATCTTCCATAAAGAGATTGAAGACCTGGCAACTGCATTAGTAGGTGGAGAGGAAACAATTTAAAACAACATTTTAGGCATCTAGGAATTCATTTTCTTGCCTGTGAATTGTGATGTTTCACTCCTGGGTTTTTGGTTTTTTTTTTAACTCTTGTCGTTGTGTCTTCAGAGATGTAAAAAGCCAACCTGACCTAAAGATAAATGATGCTGCTTCAAATACTGTGCAAAACCTGCTGCAATCCCAGCCCTTGTGGTTTACTAAAAGTTGAACAGTAAATTGCTTTTTCTAAATGTTTCCTTTAGAATGGGCTGCATTCTTTTCCCCTGTCTACTTATTTTACTAAATGCAAGCTTTTAATTACAAATGTTTTAACAATTAATTTTCAGTTATTTTTTTATTAATGTAATTTCTTTTTCTGATAAGTGATAAATCCACATAAATTGTGCTGGTGATTGTACTGGGACCCTCTGTAAAGTTGAGACCTTTCAGATCTGAAATTCTGTTTACCCCAGCAGTCATTATCTATGGATGTCCACAAACCCATTTATTTTTAGCTCCCAGACAACATGAGCTTTGGATAAATGTGTAAATGAAATTCCTGGTCATGAAAGATGGATTCCACTGGTATTTATTAATTATCTGAGAGGTCTCCAACCTTGATTTCCTGTTCTTAGGTGTTAGATGTGAATTCCTGGGCCTTGTGCTAAGCAAATACTTGGAGAAATACTTGCCTAGTCTGCCTGGGAGAGAATTGGAATCACAGAATCATAAAATCATGGAATGGTTGGATGAGACATGAAAGATCCTCTCATTCCAAACCCCTGCCCTGGCCAGGGACACCTTCCAATATTCCAGGTTGCTCCAAACCCCGTCCAACCTGGCCTTGAACAGTGCCTGCACCAGTGACCTGCTCATGAGAGACAGATTCCACTGGTATTTACCAATTAGCTGGGATGTGGTGGAATTCAGAAAGAACGAAATTAAGAAAAGATCTCTGTCTGTGAAATGTCAGACCTACTTTTATTCCTCTTGAAGCACAAAGTGCTACCAAAGCGTGTGAGACAGATGAGTAGATGACCCCAAGCATTTGTGCTGATTTTGGGATGAGTTTAGTACTCATGATTTGAGGGTTAAGAGGTGACACTGAAAGCTGAGCTTGCAAATGGGTGTTCCTGGGCCACACCCAGGGGGTTTTTGGGTTGTCTCCAGCCCCAGGTGAGCGGCGTGGGCAGAGCCGCGAGCGCAGCCGAGCGCGCGGAATCGCGAGGAGGAAACTCTGTGGGCAGCCTGACTTTATTGCCAGGCAAATTCAGATGAATGGAAGCACCGAGTGCATCACTTCTGACAGGATGTAAGTGCATGAATTAGAGAAGGCTGCGCTCATTCAGCCTGCTCAGGTAGCGATGGCAGTTTGTCACTGGTTCGTGGAATTTTGATTTGTGATGCGTTGCCTGCGAAGGTGAGGCCACTCGCGTGGCCCAGCCTCCCACCGGTAGTCCCATCCTGGGAGCTGAATTAATGGGATGAGATGAAGATCAAAGGAGAGGAAAATATAGCATGTGATTTATGTGCATGGGTACGTACCTAGAGGCATATATAGAAGTCTGCTCGGATCCGATTTGCATCCGAGAAAATAACTCCCACTCGGGATGAAATCACAGAAATTCAGGGTGATGGTGTGAGCAGCATCTCTTCCCAAAGAATGTGGCCAGGGAGGGGCAGTGCTGTGACAGCTTCCTGCAGAGCTCACCTGGGGGCTGAGTCTAACAAGAGCTGGGGAGATTGATTTGGGGAGGACGATGCGTTTCATGGCTAATTCAGAAAAATACGTGAGGAAAAAACCATGAGGATGTTTCTTGGTCAAGTCTTTACATTTTCTGTGCACAGGGCACTGGCAGCCCGATCCAACCTCTCTAATTTAATGTGTGTGAGGACGAAAGGTGCAAGGCTGATTTCAGGAGAGCTTTGTTTTCCATTACTCCGTGCTCAGGCAGTGCTGCCTTCACAAGGTGTTTGATTCCCATAAACACCTGAACATCTGCAGACCCACAGCGTTGCTCCTCTGAAGGCATCCTTGACTTGCCTGGGCTCTGCCAGATGGACAGAGGTCCCATTGCCAAACCTGCTCCTTGTGTGGATGATGGGGAAGGCCAGAAGTTATTGCTGCCCCTGGATTTCTGGAAGTGTCCAAGGCGAGGTTGGACAGGGCTTGGAGCAACCTGGGCTCGTGGAAGGTGTCCCTACCCATGGCAGGGGGTGGAAGGAAATGAGCTTTAAGGTCCCTTCCAACTCAAACCATTCTGGAATGCTATGGTTATTACGCATCCAAAAGTACATTAAATAAATAAAATATTATTTATTAATTAGAAAAAAAAAAAAAGGTATGATCATGGACAGCACAATGAAGAGGGAAGCAGTCGTGTCACTTTATCACAAGGATTAAAACTCTTTTAATTATAGACCGAGGTAGTTCCTACAGGTGAAGAGAGAAAATGAGACCCCTTAGAAGGGTGCAGTGCACTGTCAAATCTTCTCCCATCTCGTGGTAATTAGTAGGTAGAAGATGTGGTGCTTCACATCCTGGCACCCTCCTGTTCCAGGATACGCGTTTGTACACACATGTTTCAAGAGGGGAGCAGAGGGTTTGGGTGTAGGTGGAAATTGTGCCTCAAAAGTTTGTCTTTTAAGCTTATGGATCCAAGAAGTGAGAGGCTGAGGACAGGTATATAATAACGTACCCCAATATTTTGGCTTGCTGTGTGAAGGCACTTTCTTTAAGGTAATTTTTATGCTTAAAAGTCTGTAAAACTTGTGAAGTGATTTGAGCTGCTGTGAAGGAATGTAAGAGGAGAAATGTCCTTGTATTTTAGTATTTCAGGAAGACTCCTGATAATTCATGGTGATTTTCTCTTTCAAACTGCTTCCTCTGCATAACTTGTTTTCATGCCTTTGAGGGGAACCAGGATGGATGATGGTTCTGTACCTAAAGGGGATCCAAGAGACTGGAGAGGGGCTTGGACAAGGGATGGAGGGATGGATAGGACAAGGGGGAACGGCTTCCCACTGCCAGAGGGCAGGGTTAGATGGGATGTGGGGAAGGAATTCTTCCCTAGCAGGGTGGGGAGGCCCTGGCACAGGTTGCCCAGAGAAACTGTGGCTGCTTCTGGATCTCTGGAAGTGTCCAAGGCCAGGTTGGATGGGGCTTAGAGCAACCTGGGCTCGTGGAAGGTGTCCCTGTCCATGAAGGGGAGGAGTTGGAAAAAGATGATCTTTAATGTTCCTTCCAACCCAAATCATTCTGGGATTCTGTGGCAGTGCCCTCCAATACAGGAATTCTTCCAGTTCTTGGATCTTGACTTCCCAGGCTTTGGGCTCTGACCTTGGGGAGGAGGGGGATGCTCTCATGCTGGGAATCTGCTGTGTCTCTGCACCCCATTGTGTCCCTCAGGACTGTGAGGCTTGAGTGCTGCTGCTAACACTTCATTTCCATGACTTTGGCCAAAATCTTAAACCATCTGCATGTTGGCCTTGGTAGGTGGCTACCCAGAAGTTGATTGTGGGGTCTTCTCCAGTGGAAATTAGAAGATCCAGCTCCCTTTGCTGGACTTGGTAGGACTGAGGCTGTAATTCCACCTTCTCCACAGGAACCCAGTCAGCTCCAGTGCACGTGACAGCAGCAGTGAGGGGAGGATTACGATGCCAAAACAAGCTCAGTTTGACTCATTTAAACTTGTGATTGAAGTGTTTTAATTGTTTCTATAACTATGCACGAAAATTTTGCACGGTTTGGAGTGAAAAACCCCCTTGGCTGCTTCAGCACCTGCTTGGTAAGGAATTATGTTGGGATAGGGAGACTTTTGGGCTTGTGGTTAAAGCCCTTTTGACTGAAAGCTTAAAAATACCCACTGGGGGACAGCAACACAATTTATGGGGCAAAATGGGAATGTTTTATGTCTCTCACCTCATATTTCCCGGGTCAGACTTGTCCTACTCTTGCCTGTGAATTTGACTGATATTATTATCAAATTATCTTCCTTTTGGGGCAGAAATAATGCACTTCACTGTTATAAATATAAACTGTCTCTGTGTTAACTCATGAATGAGACAAGTACAAAAAAATGTATTTTTTCTTTTCTCCCCAGCTTTCCCGAGAGCTTGGCTGGGATGATTTGGGGTTTGTGGTGCTGGCCCTGGACCAGGGGCTGTGATTCTTGGCGATTTGTGCTCACTTTGGCTTCAGCGCCCCCAAACCTGTGGATTTTTGAGGACAGGGCTCCCTCGCGTGGTGGCTCCGCACAAGCCTCATCTCTTCCAAGATAAAACCTGATTTCTTTTTTCCTTGTTTTTCCCCCAAGAATAGCAGGTTTTTTTAGGGCCGTGCAGGGACCTTTTCCACTGAGAGAGGCTCAAAAAAACGGGAAAAAACATCTCTGAGCTCTTCTGTTCCTCTGTGGGCTCAGGGCAGTGGTGTCACCCACTGGTGGTGACACTCGAGGAAGAGGTGCCACCTGCCCTAAAATCCTTATCAAAGCACAGAGAACAACGTGGACATCCATGGTTTGGGGTTGGAACCGGGTGATCTCCGAGATCCCTTCCAACCCAAACCATTCTGGGATTTTAACCCCCAGAATCACAGTTGTTGTAGTGTTATACAGAGTTCTAGAGAACTTAAATAGTGTTTAAATAATTGATTTTTTTTTTCTCAGTATTAATTCTTCCTGAGGTTCCAAATAAGATTTTAAGTTGTAGAAAGTAGAAGGCACGTTATTAGCAGGGTGTTGTAGGAAAATCAGTATTCTTAGTGAAAATTAGTGTCCTCAGAATAGCACAAAGTTCTGCAATCAGCTACTGTTGCTTTGTGAATATTAATTAAATTACATCAGTATTTAGTGTATATCTAATGTATATCTAGTATATCTAGTGTATATATATGTGGTGTGTATACATATAAACTGTATATGAACTGCTAATACATTAAATATATATATAAATATATATAAATACATATGTATTCATATATATATACATATATAAATTCATAAATATTCTATAAAATACATTAAATCTATCTGTAAATATATATAATATGGATATTTAATATATTAACAGTTCAGAATGAAAACTTTGGCTTGTGCACCTTCATGGTATGAAATTTGGATTTACTTAGTGGCCAGTGCTGCTCTTTCATGGGAGAATTCCGGTTGCTCTTAGAAAATATGATTTTTCCTTAAAATTCACCCAGTGAACTCAACTCTTCTGCATTCAGTGGGCATTGTCCTCGTCTATAAAACCTGAATTTTCTTGGAGGTTGCCCTGGGTGAGACACAAAGAGTCTCCTCATCTCACTGTTTCAGTGTGATAAGGGGAGTGTGTTTCTTTTTCATATTTCATAGTTAGAGTTTGTATCTATTTTTTTTTATTTGTAGGTCTTTCCTGCTTTGAGGAGATTTCTATTTCCACTCTCCTAGTTCCACAAATATTTAAAGTTTACATTGACCATAAAAAAAGACTGAAGTGGGAGCGTTCCATTAGGATTTGTTTGATTATATTCATATATAATATCAGAGATACTTCACTTACAGATTCAAAGTCTCTTTCTCTCTCTCTGTAAACCCCTGCCCTGGCTGGATATCCCAAGGTTTTTTATAGCCCTTTCAGTGAAGAAATCTTCCCTAAATATCCAACCCAAACCTCCCCTGGTGCAACTTAAAATCACTTTCTCTCCTTTGTCTCCTCCTTCTCCCTCTGCTTTGTCTCCTCCTTTCCAAACCCTTTCCTCTGTCTGTGGGCACAGACACTTTCAGCAGAGATTAGAATGACTTTTTCCATCTCGTTTCCCACTGAAAATTATTCCAAGAGAAAGACGCTGAGGTCGGGACTCGTTTTGTCATCTTTCCACTTGACATGGGAGAGTAGAGAGGACGCAGAGATGAGCCCCAGCACCCTCCAAGTGTCCCCACAGAGCATCTGTGCCACGTGCCTGAGGCCAGGGATCACCCCAGGACAGATGCCTTGTGTGGCACAGCCGTATGTGTTTCTGCTCTTATCAAAAATAAAATCAAATACGTTAAAAAAAAAAGCAAAAAAAAGCCACCAAAACTTCTTGCAGTTTAGACAGCTGGTCTGGCAGTTGGTGATGTGAAGGCCTATTAAAATATTTATGCTATTTGTTATTTTACTTCATTTGTTTTATGCTTTTTTTTCTTTTCTTTTTTTTTTTTTTTAAAGAAGGATTTGGAAATGGGCTGATCAAATAAACTTGTGTGAGGTCGCCCGGGTCGGGAGTGACAAGTATTGGCAGAAATCTGGGAGCACTGGCAGCACAGGGGACCAATATTCTGTCTTTCACTCTCCTCTGATCTGGTGGTTCTGTTTTCTGAGCGAGAGGAGGTGCTAATAAATACACTGCAAATATTTTCACACTTCTCTCGGGTGGAATTTTGATTCGGTGGCTGGTGCACAAAGGCCTGGCTTCGGGAAAGCTTCTGAGTCACTGACAAGGCTCCCTTTGACTCAGCCCCAGCAGTGGAAATCAGTGTTCAAAGTGACACCCCCACCCCAAGGCTGTTATTTTAGATCCTCAGCAAACTCTCTGTGGAGGTTTTAATGAGGGATCCAACTTGTAAAACTTCTCTCAGCTGTTCAAACCATGACACTCCAAAGTTTGGACAAGTTTCAAGTATCATTTAATTGTTTTCCAACAGAGAGCAGCTCTCTTGGAAAGGCAGAGTGGGTATTTTGATTAGGGAAAAGTAAAAACAATGTAATTAAGTTCAGCATTCTCAGGGAGTGATGATCACAGAGTCATTCAGGTTGGAAAAACCTTTTGAGATCTTGGAGTCCAACCATTCCCCCCCACACTGCCAAAACCATCACTGACCCCTGTCCCCAACTGCCACATCCAGGTGGCTTTTAAATCCCTCCAGGGACGGTGATTCCACCAATGCCAGGGCTTGGCCACCTTTTCCATGATGAAATTTTTCCCAATAAAAGGTTCCTAAACCTCCCCTGGCACGACTTGAACCTATTTCCTCTATTCCCAGGTATCAAACTAAACATTCCCACTTGAGAACTTACTGAAGGGAGAGTTCAAAAGCCCAGAGGAAGGGAATCCATGGCCCCTCAAGGTCACAGCTGAAGAAATTGGGTTTTTCCCCTTTGGGAAATTTGGGTTTTCCCAACCACTGGGTTGCTCAGGGAGCACACATTGGATGTGTGCACATCCTCGTGCTGCGCAGGTGAGGGGGGCACTGCCCACACAGCTGGGAAAAGGGAAAAATTCCCAATGTCATGGCAGTTGGAAAAGTGTTTTCACAACAATAAACCCCAAAGGGAACTGATCCCCAAGTTTTGAAACAAAGGGGAGAGGAAAATGGTGAGGATGAAAGAGAGAGAGGGAGGGAAAAAGGCAGGATGATGAATCCCAAAATTGCTTCTTTCCCAGTGCCCTACTTGAAGGACAAACTTCCTTGAACATTTCTGTGAATTGATGAGATAATCATTGTTTTTAATAAATCTGCAACTCAGCTGGATACTTTCTAAGCCCCAGTACTGGTTTCACTGGGTTATATTCAACTCTTGACATCTGAGAGTGCTGTGAAAGCTTCAGAGCAGAGACCAAGAGGTCAAATTGTAATCTCTGCTCAGAGATGGTGATGGAGCATGAAAAAAGGGGGCCAGACGTGTGGAGATGAAATTAGTAAAGCTTGGTTTGTATTAACCACAGATAACATGGTGTGAAATTATTTAATTAGGGAAAATTCCCCAGATATTCTGGGAACCAAAAAAGGAGCAGATTGGAAGAGAAGCAATGTCGAGGTGGTCAAGGAGATGAGGGAGGGAGCCTCCCTGGCTTCATGTTGTTATTAAAAGAGTGAGAAAAGGGGTAAATTGTGTGCTCTGGTGAGCTGGAGTCATGTTAGAGCTGTTGTGTGGGCTTGGTGAGGAACTGGCACCTACAGGTGGGTGTAAGGGCACCTGCAGATGGTCCAGTGCTGGACCTGGGTGGGCATCAGCCCTTCCTGACATCTCCCCTCCACAGTATCTCACGTTATTTCTCCATTATTCATATGCTTTAAGGTCATTATTCCCCATTTTATCATTTTTGATGTGTTGCTCCTTCTGGAGATGCTGCTGATCAGAGGCTGATCTTTGTTAGGGCTTCTCCACCGTGGCAAGTTGTTGTTGAACTTTTATTTTAAGACTGAGGGTCTCTAACCTGTTCTCCCACCAGGCTGTTTGCCAGGCTCACACGAATTTCCCCTCAGAATGTGTGTAGAAAGAACCCTTTTTGGGTGGTCAGTGGGATTTTCTCTACCAGCCCCCCTGGATGGGTTGGTTCCACTATATTTGACACTAAAATTTGGTTCAAGTTTCGGGGTAACTCTTCCCTCTCCCTTTTTCCTTCATCCCAGCCTTCCATTTTAAAATCAACAGAGGGTTTGGGTTGGGAGGGGTTTCCTCACAGTGTGAAGGGACTGAAAATAATCTGGAGAGAAGGGAAGTGTAAATCTTGACTTGTAAGTGATTGCAGTGGAGCTGCCTCTCCTGGTTCTTCAGCACTTTTACTCCTGTGAAGTTTGGAAAAGCAATTTGCAGCCTGAAGGACCTCGCAGCATTTTTAATGGTTCTCTTGAATCTTATATTCTTTCTTTCCTAATTACTTGGTATCGTTTAAACCCACAGAAACCAAAGGGGGAGTAGATGCAAAGCCATTGGCTGGCTTGTAAATTTTGTTATCCTAATAGACAACATTTGTATTTCTGCTTTTATTGTTATTTCCCTTTAGGAATGTGTTTTTCTTGAAAATAATAAGACCATTCCTATCTTTTCCTTTTATGCATAAAGGGCAGAGGAATTGGAAAGGCTGAGGTAGGTGGTTAGGGAAAGAAAAATTGCACTTTTTCTTGTCCCTCAATAGAAAACCTTCTTAGCAGCTCGGGGGGCTCCAGATAATTTCAATTATGGCGATTAAACTGATATTTTTGAGGAGAACAGTGGCCTGAAACTGGGTTGATTTCGCTAAAAAAGCAAACAGAAAATCTGACAATGCATGGCCTTGACAATGCCTTGCCTGTGCGTTATGTGTGTCAGCAGTTCCTCCTCAAATCTGCCAATATAAAAGCTCAAAAAACTCTCTCCTGCTCTGCATAATTCACTTTAGGGCCTAAAAATAAAGCCAGGCTCTTTTACAACGCTGTGCACACGCCGGAGCGAAGCGAACACGTGTTCAATCTGTTCGGGGCTGTCTGATTAAAATAATCGTGGTGTGAAGGGAGAAAGGGGCAGGAGGGGCACAGACAAGCGTTTTGGAGAGCAGAGAGGTGTTGAAATGCCCTTGAAAATTAAAGCTGTGAGAGGCTGTGCGTACACAGAGCGTGTTAAAATTATTAGGGTTCACGTGGGTGCAAAGATGTTGACAGCTTGAACTTGAAATTTCTTTAGAGGGCGGCCTTAAATAAATTCGGATTAAATCGGCAACAGGAGGTGAAACCGTGTTGGATGAAATTGTCTGGCAAATTGGTTTTCAGTCTGGGATCTTGTTTTCCAAACAGATAGGGCAGCAACGAGCAAAAATGAACTGCAAAGTTATTTTACTGTTCAGGGAGACAAGAGGCTCTTTATAGTTCCGCTCTACAGCTTAATTTTTAGGACCTGCATAAATAGAATTCAATCCACCAACTGATTCGGAGAGGACCATCCATCAATATTTAATTTGGTAAGAAAGAAAAGGCTTGGAAATAATAAATGTAGTTCATGAATCAGATGCACTGTTGGGTTCCGTTATTAAATGGAGATGTATAATATCGGTGGCCTCGTGTTTGTTATTTTAATAATTCTAATTAACTTCTGGTAATTGTAGTGGATCTGCTGCCAACCATCCCAGCCATGATCATTACTCAGGGTTATTATTTCCCATAGACACTCAGCCAGTGAATAGAGGAAGTTTTATGGCAAACTAAACTTAAGTAGCACAAGAAGGTTTTCTCGCTGAAGAAAAATGCCCCTTGGTGAACTTCATCATGATCTGTCCGTGGTTAAGAGCTGCAGAGAGATCCAGGCAATCTTTATGATAATGCAGTAATTTACAGACCCCTATAAACAGTATTTCACCCTTTCTCCCTGATTGTTGTTGATTAGTGGGATTTGCATGGAGCAGCACAAGCTTTTCCCCTTACAATTACCCCCCCTCCTCTCGTCTCCCTCTTTTTACGGTCCCACACTCCATTTTTTTATCCTGTGGTGGTAATGGTGATAAACTGAGACGCTCCAGCCTGAGCTGCTGCAAACACAGAAACACAGAATTAATTCATTTACGGATGCAAGGACAAATTCCTCACTCATGCTGAGAGGCACTTCAATACCCACCACAAATCCATCGGAGGACGGAGCTGCTGCTGCAGAATAATCCAAGGAATGAGCTGGTGGTCTTTGTCTTCCCTCTTGAGGTTCCTCCCACGTTGGAGATGGCACTTGGGAGCAGTTTTCCATGTCTGGATTAGGTCTTGCTGCAGCTGCAAAAGCACTGCCCCATTTCAGCTTGGGAAAAGCTCCTGTCACTGGTGATGAGCTGCTGAGAAACAGTTTTTTTTAAAAGCAGCTCACAAAAAAACCCAACAAAATATTATGATATCCAGAGCTCTATTTCCCATGAATTGAAGATGTTGCTATCTCTAAAAGTTGGAAAGGTTTATTCTTCTGCCACAGCATGGGAAGGAACACGTGCAAACTCAGACGTTTATGTAATCTGACTTTATTTCATTGAAAACAAAACAAAACACAAAACTCTTGAGTCATTTTTAACTTGCAAAAGAAATTTGAAGGGTAAATTTTCAATGGTGCTCAGGGTAAATGAGTAGAGAGAGGCAAACACAGCACAAACCCCCCCTAGACCTGTTCTTTTCCCTGAACTTACCACATTCCTTAGAGGAAGGTACCCTCCAAAATGTTTCTCCCATTTTTTTTTTTTAGCTTAACAAGTGAAGGTGGGACTTGAGGAATAATGTGTAAAAGGGAGAGAAGAGCAGCTGAGGTATCTGGGAGCAATCAAACCATTGATAAGGACTTGAGGGCAATTAGGATGTTGCAAACACCCTCTGGTAAGACCTGAACCCTGGCGCTGGGAAAAGCAGCTCTTCCAGCACTTTAATGTGCGAGTAGATTTAAAGGAGCTGCATTCAATCTGGAAATCCACAATTCTGGAAGTGAATTGCATCAATCCCAAAAGAGTGTTTGGGGTGTAATTGAAGACTCTAAAAGCAAAAGGGAACTCGGGATGGATTTAGGGAATTCCAGCTGCCGAGGGAAATGCGTGTGTGACACCCTGTGAGTACAAAGTCGGGCTGTCATCTGATGGAGTTATTAGCACCGAGGGATAATTCCCATTAAAACAACTAACTGCTAATTCCTTATGCTGAATGCACTTGCTTCAAAGCACGTTGTGTTGCTGAGAGAGTTACTGAACTCCTTCTGAGCTGCCAGACAATGCTCATCTTCAATTTGCCCGACAGAACATCCACGCAGTTATTTTGGGGCATCTTCAAAGTGTTTCACTGCTTTGCTGTAGATGGCTGAGATAACGTGCTCTGGCTTGATAGTTGCTTTGCCTCCCGGATGACAACGGCACGAAAGGAAGCCCCCTCTTCCCAGGGATCTTTCCCCTTTCTTCCTGCACATCCCACCAGCAAATGCAGGCCCTGAGATCACGGATAACCTAGAGATTCCTCAAAAGAAATTAATCCTAAAGGTTTTGTCTCGTTTGCTGTGTGCTGCCCACTGCTATTTGGGCTCTTAATTTGTTTTTGCTAAGGATGAATTTGAATTTCCTGCTATCAGTGAGTGTCTGACTTTCAGAAGGCTCCAAGCATGACTGGCATAATGAAGAGTCTTTCTTGCACTGGAATTGTGAGTTTGTGTATTAGGAGCTCCCCTCTCTCTGATAACTGAGATCAGATGGCAGATCTCCCTGTTTCTTCACTCCAAGTTGTTGTTGATCTTTCCCATCAAAGGGAATAACAATAACGTTTATGAGGGTACAGAGAAAGTAGAAATAATCGCTGGAAAATTTAGTACATAACAAATCTCAGCAATTTTCCCCTTTTGACTCTTTAAAAGATCCAGGACTTTAAAGATCTGTTGCTAAAGAAACATTTGTGATCTGTTAGGGGGTTCTTTTGGTTGCTGGAAGTGGATGTGGGGGGATCTCGAGCATTTTCTTCATCTTGAAATACAAATCTGTCTTCTTGTTGTTTAGAAAGTGTTTGTATCACATTGACGATGGTATTCTGTGTTTTAGTTGGTGGGGACAACACAAAATAAAACACTGTATGTTCAAGTGCTACAGGGGTAGATGGGAGAGTTATTCCAAGTGGATGTGCAGGGAAAATTTGTTTTGGTGGTTTCTGTGCAATGAAATCCCTCTGTTCTCTGCCATCAGTGTGAGTAACACATTTATCTCTGGGGTCTGTTCTTGGTCCTTGTGTCTAAACCAGTTGCTTCCCATTTAACCACTGGTGGGGCAGGGTTTGCTGACACGTGGGAAGCATTCATGGAATTTTTCAGGTTGGAGAAGCCCTTTAAGATCACCAAGTCCAACCATTCCCCTGACACTGCCAAGCCCACCCTAAACCACGTCCCCAAGTGCCACATCCACCCAACAAACCCATCTCCAGCCAAGGAGCTTCTCACATTTCCAGCAGTTCACCCTCAACGGTTCATTTTTATTTTTTTTTAATTTATTTTTTTTTATCTACATCTCAATTACATAGTAAGATGTTCTTTTTAAAAACTTGTTTGTTATTAAGATATAAATCTCCTTATTTTAGTCATGTAGTGCTTGCCAGAGTAATGCAATACAAGGAGATTACAAGCTGATGGTTAGATGTTAATAACAGTAACACAAAACATTAAGGCAAGTGACATTTACATAAGTATCTTGATCTTAATACATGTAATTTACATATGAAAATTTAATCACCATAGAGATAAACAGCTGCAATGTTTAATTAAACTCTCCACACAAAATCAGCCTGCAAGAAGTAGTTTGTCACTGCTAATTTATCACAATTCTCCTAAGTATTCTTTAAAATAAAAATGCAAAATAAATGACTCTTATTGATAATTTCACTTCTGGTTGCTTTATCGTACCCTCAACAGGCTTTGACGCCACAATTACAATCCGAAGATTCCAGGCTCGTTTTCTCACCATTTAGGAGACAAAACATAAATACGGGGAGGACAAATGTATTTGTTTACAGGCTTGAGGGTCAGCAGCGCGGCAGCACTGGAGGACAATTTAGGCAAATTTAATGCGGTGATAAGTTGTGTGTAATGAAGGGCTGAGAGTCCCTCTCGGTGGGGCTGTTGGAGGAGGAAACAATTAGAAGTGAAAATTAATGCCGGCATTACCCCGGCGTTGGAAGGGGCTCCTCGCTCCGGCATCGCTCACGAAACCCACGTAGTTTTTTGGAAATCTGGGATGCGCTGACATTCAGGAGTTATTGAAGCCTCGCTCGTGCTCTTGGGGATGGGTTTGAAAGGAAAATAAAGCGCTGGGGAGCTGGAAGGAAGGAAAAATAATAAAAAAAAAAAGGGTCTCTTTGGAGGGGATTCTTCGAGAAAATTAAAATTGGAGGGTTGGGTGAATCCTCTTTGCAGCACTAATGGGGGAAAAAGGGTTTGGTGTGTAGGTGAAAAAAAGGAAAAAAAAAAAAAGGAGGATTTGGTAATTTCAGGGGAGGTGGAAAACAGCAAAAAAAAAGAGAGGTTTTTTGGTAATTTCAGGGTGGGTGAATAGCAGGAAAAAACAGGAGGTTTTTGGTAACTTTAGGGTAGGGGGATGTCAGGCAAAAAAAGGAGGTTTTAGTGACTTCAGGGTAGGAGGAAAACAGAAAAAAAGAAGCTTTTTTGGTAATTTCAGGGTAGGTGGGTAACAGCAAAAAAAGAAGGTTTTGGGTGACTTCAGAGTAGGTGGAAAAACGTAAAAAAAGGAGGACTTTTTGGCAGTTTAAGGGTAGGTGGATAACAGGAAAAAAAGGAGTGTTTTGGTAATTTCAGGGTTAGTGAGTAACAGCAAAAAAGAGGAGGTTTTGGGTAACTTCAGAGTAACAGTAAAAAAAGGAGGTTTTTGGTAACTTCAGGGTAGGTGAATAAGAGAAAAAACCCGATCTTTTTGGTAATTTCAGGGTAGGTGGAAAACAGCAAAAAAAGGGAGGTTTTTGGTGACTTCAGTGTTGGTGGATAACAGAAAAAAAAAAAAGGAGCTTTTTGGTAATTTCAGTGTAGGTGAATAACAGGAAAAAAGGTGGGTTTTGATAGGTGGATAAGAGGAAAAAAAGGAGATTTTTGGTAACATTGCAAATGACTCTTGGAAAATACTTGTTTTGCACTGGGTTTGGATATTGTTCCATTTATTGCCTACATCTCTTTTTTTGTGTAAGTTTTGGTTAAGGATGTGATCATTTAAGGTTATTTAGGTGATTTGCCTAAAGATGATACTCAGGTCACAGAGAAAAAATGGAATTATTTGGCCCTGGCTTCAAAAATCCTTATTCTCCATTATATATCAATTAAATTAAAGTAAAAATGGGGCTAAATTCAACTCTGTATTTATAATGAACCTTGCAGGAGAGCTAGATGGGAGATAAAACCCCTGATAAGTAGAACTTGTAATGATAAATCAATAACACCCTGGAAAAACCCAATCAATTTTAAAGCAATCCAGCTTTTTTTGTGTTTTATTCCGAATTTGAATTTTTGCAACAAGATTGAAATGAAAAAAGAAGGAGTGGATTAATTAGCAAATGTCAGAACCATACCTGGGAAAAGAGGCAAAAAAGTTTCCCACAAATGTGTTCAGCTTCACAAAAATCATGGAGGGAATAACCTTTAACTTCAAGAGAAAACATCCCCAATACCAGGAAAACTCCATTTCCTCTTTGATTTTTTGGGGTGGTTTTAATGTGTTGGTGGCAGGTGATTCGAAGGGGCAATTTCCTGGCTATATTTTTATTAATTGCTTTGTGTTATTGATACACATGGTCCTGATTTGAGCTAGAACAGAGCGTATCAAACACAGTTCCCCAGCCATTAAAATATTTCTTCGGCATTAAAACCTTTCTTCAACAAGGCAGAAGTGGAAAGAAAATTCCAGGGATTTCCATTTTGGAAATACAACATCTCTTGCTGGAGGTGCAGAATCTGTCAGTGCTAAGAGGAGAGTTGCCAATTAAAAAAAGAGGAGTTTTGAATGTATATATTTACATTTCTATATTTGGAAATATAGAATTACAGATGGGGAAAAAAAGTGCAAAGCTTTTTAAAAAAATAACATTTTAGAATATTGTTGGTTTGCAGTCAGTATAAGGGAATTTATTTCATGTTTTTCACCTGAGTGTGGGTTTTTGTAAAGTTACTTAATTCAGTGAATTGGACCTGTCAGTGGTTTGTTACCATTAAGCAATTGCTGTGTAAAATTAATTAACTGCTGAGTGACTTTTTTATCTCACAAGCATCCAAAATTTAGAAAAATTAATAGAAATATACTCTGTGTAAGATCTATTCCAATATCTTATTCCAGTGGAATAAAATGGGCACTTCCAAACAGAATTCAACAGTAATAATCCCTGTACCCCCAAAATTATTTGTTTCCATAATTTTTTACACACTTTTTTCCTGAAAAACACAATGATCTATTTTCTAGATGTGTTTTTCTTTCAAAATCCTTTATCAGTGCAGGGCAGAAATGCCCATTTTTCCATTTTGAAGGGCTGCACTGTGAGGTTCTCCTGCACTTTAACCACCCTTAAGCACTCCTGGAGTTATATTTTGGATACCCTTTTGGATACAAGTCGTCCTTACGCATTCAAACTCACCTGGAAAATCCTTATTTGGATTGTTGATGGTGATGTGTTAGTTATACCTGTATAATTCCAATATTTTTCCATATGGGGACATGGAATTTCTCCTGCTGGGTGATCAGTAGATGTACAGAGAAACAGAGGCATCAGCTCACTTGTGGTCATTAAGGATTTAGGACATTCAGCATCCTGAAAAATCAGGTCTCGTGGCTCAAATCCATCTGTCCATGAGATAATGAAGACCAAGGAATACATATTTTATATTATTTTTTGAGTTTATTGCCTCATGACACAGAGCTGGTCCTAAGGAGAGTGTAAGAAGGGACTATGGGAGGTTTGTCCTTGGCACTGTGAGAATGTCCTTTGACTTTCCAAATGGGTCATGGAATCCTGGATTCAATCAGCTAGTTTGGAAAAGGCCTTTAATATCATGGAGTCCAACCCTAAACCTCAGAGCTGGGCTGTGTCAAACTGATGCCTGTGCTGCAGAAAGAAACACAGGTAGGATGGCTTTTTCCAAGGATAACAGATATCTCCATGCAAAGTGGTGCAGGGTTTTAAGACTTGGGGTTTTTTTCGGCCTTGCCTTCCTCTTCTTTGTAAACGAGTGCCTTCTATTAGTATTAACGAGTGTTAATTAATCTGTCAGTATTAATGAGCAGTGTGACACTCCCCATCCACGCTGTGTGCTGGAAATACATCTGCAGCTCCAGCAGCCCAGGCTGTGATCCCATAAAATCACATTCAGAGCAGGATCTGGGCTGGGCTGACAGGGAAAAAGCTGCCACTGCTGCTCCTGAGCAGAGCCAGGGATTTTCAGCAGAGCCTTGGACTTCCCTTCTCTCTTCACCTTGATTTGGGAGACCTTTGGAATTACAGGGACTAGGCTTTGTTGATCTATTATCCCTGTAGATCCCATGCTGTTCCCTTAAAATTCAGGTGTCTAATCCCACAGTGCCCTGTCCAGGCATCCTTTCCATGCCCTGGAGAGCCCAGGCTGATGGGGGTGACTCCCCCCAAATCTGCCCTGCCTTTTTGGTATCACACACCCTGTTCAAGAGACATTTACATCCGGCTTAAGAGGGGGCTTTGTGTTGGCTGTAGATGAATTAAGTGCAGTGTTGATTAGATTTACAAAATCTTTTGGGATAAAAGTATTAGGTAAATACAAAATGATTAAAATCCAGCATCCAGCTCTTGTGTTTCCTCTTCTGGCTGAGAAACCAGTGACTTTCGTGAAACTGTGGACTAGGAGTCAGCAAGAAGATGATTTTCTTATGTTTTTTTTTTTTTTAAGCAACAAAGTATGAGGCAAAGTCTGAAAGGGTTGGACTATCAAAGATTGTCTCCTTTAACTGTGATCTCCTACATAAATCAGTGTAAACATAAATTTAAACCCTAATTATAACGCAGAACCGTTTTATTTATTTGCCAAACACTCCCACCGTCCCGGCGTAAGTGTAGATTTTTTCTCCTGTGAGAAGTGATCTGTCCCTTGGGAGATCCTTTCTCCCTGTCCCCTGATGAAGTCAGTGAGCTGCTGATTAGCTGCTGACACGTGAAATTATGGGGGGTCAGCGGGGTTAATGAAAGGCTTCTCTCTCCAGCCATGCCCGTGCACTGTCTCCCTGTGTCCTCCTTGGCTTGGGGTGCTCTGGTGACCCCCAGTGACAAAGTCAGGAGAGACAAAATATACACACCACTGCAGCACTGCAAGGCTAATCAGTGGTTCTCTGTTGATACCTGATTATTTAATGAATTAATGATGGATTATTTGCAGCCCGGGGTTTCTCCAAACGGGGGCTGGTCCGGGGAAGGGGCTGCTCGAGTGTTTCTGCTCTGCTGTCATTGGTTAGCTCAGTCACTGGATGTATTTTGGCAGGTGTGATTTGCACAGGAAATTCTGTTTTGGGTCCAAGGCAGGGTTTGTCATTGCCAGGAAGAAGTGGTGGAGTCACCAGGAGGGTGGATTGGCTTGTGCAGATCCGGTGGGATTGTCTGTTCCCTCAGTGGTGGTGGCTGAAGGTCACCTTGGAGAGACATCACTGCCAGCCTGCTGCAGGTGTTGGATCCTATAACTCCTCTCTGCTCTTCCCAAATACACCCCAACAGTAATATCAGGCACAGAACTACTGATTTTACAGTTCCCATCCCCACCTTTGTGTCCATACATAGGATTTTTAAGGAATCCTGCTGCCCTTCTCACTGAATATCCTGAGTTGAAAGGGACCCACAAGGGTCATCGAGTCCAACTCCTGGCCCTGCACAACATCCCAAAATCTCGCCCTGTGCCCCCAGAGGATTCTGTTGGGTCAAACTGTGCTTTGTCCAACCTTTTTTTGGTCCCTGGCCTGTGCCTCTCATTGCAGTTGCTGTTGGGCAGCCTGGGAGCTGAGGGTATTTGCACCTATTAATTTAAATCATCCTCCTTTAAGGATTCAGCTCAGAAAAGCTTTTCCAAGTTAGCATGAGAGTGACCTCAACACATGTCCTGCTTTCTGCAGGGTGGGGGAAGATTATTTCCATAATAATTACTGGTACAAAGTTTTTCCTTCCCAGACGGACACTCCTTCCTCTTTGGGGTTTCCTTTTTATCACACTCCATCATTTTTGAGGAAAAACACCACCCCAGAAAAAAAAAAAAAAAAAAGATTCAGAAATATTTTTGATGGAAGGTTTGTTTTTAATATAAATTTATTTTATAATGCTAGTTGTGGATTTCACTGGAAGTGTCCAAGGCCAGGTTGGACAGGGCTTGGAGCAACCTGGGCTGGTGGAAGGTGTCCCTGCCCATGGCAGTGAATCCTGAGATAAAACTTTGGAGCTGAGGGTCCCTTTTATCCCTTCTGCAAAAAGCAAGGCAAAGGCTGCAGCAGCAACAGGGGTATTGACCAAAAAAGGGAATTTTTGTTTTACAGGCAAAGGTGTGGGAATAATTCACCCAGGCTGCCTAAAAACCGTGTTGTGCAATTCTGATATTAAACGTGTGGGTGACAAAGGAGGGTGGTGTGGGTGTCACAATTCCTGGGTGTGATCCAGAGGCAGGGGCAGGCATTTGCTGGGACCAAAGCAGTTTCACCAATGGAAAGGCTCCTATTTATCTTTGCTTTTGATTTGGCCTTTTGTATTTGGTTTAAAACTCTTGTTCAGCAGCTCCAAAAGCATTCGGCTGTGTTTGTGGGTGTGAGTAAAATGGGCCAGATCCACAGTCCTGCTGAGCTCCTGATAAAGGCACTTCTCTTGGCTCAGAGGGGGGATGTGGAGTCCCTCTGTCATTCCTAAATCCATTGGAAAGACAGACTTTGGCTTAGCTGGAGGGTCAGGGGCAGGGACACATAACCTGGGTTAATCTTTTCATAGGAAGGATAATTAATAGAGCCATAAAAGCAGATATTGTTTCCTTTTCCCTCCTTCCCTTTCCCCCCTTCCCTTTTTTCCCCCTTCCCTTTTTTTCCCCCTTCCCTTTTTCCCCCTTCCCTTTTCTCCCCCTTCCCTTTTCCCCCCTTTCCTTTTTTCCCCCTTCCTTTTTTCCCCCTTCCCTCCCTTTTTTCCCCCTTCCCTCCCTTTTTTCCCCCTTCCCTTTTTCCCCCTTCCCTTTTTTCCCCCTTCCCTTTTTCCCCCCTTTCCTTTTTCCCCCCTTTCCTTTTTCCCCCCTTCCTTTTTCCCCCCCTTCCCTCCCTTTTTTCCCCCTTCCCTCCCTTTTTTCCCCCTTCCCTCTCTTTTTTCCCCCCTTCCCTCCCTTTTTTCCCCCCCTTCCCTCCCTTCTTTTCTATTTATTTTGGTTTGGGTTTTTTTGGTTTTTTTTCAAGGTAAATATACTTTTCATGGAATTTTTTTTTCATGGGAAGTGTAGAATTAGAGGCTTTTAAAATTACCCAACTTTTTTAACAACAACTCTTCCTCCGTCTCCTGCTTTGCCTTTGGTGGGACAGAGGATCTGCTCAGTTTTCCCACATATAAAGTGTTTTTCCCCAGTGCTGTTTCAGTCACACTTATGGCCCTCAAATAACCCTCACAAACAGCAAATCCAGGTTCCAAAAATCCTGGGTTTATCCCCTTTGGTGCTTGACTGGAGCAATGTGAGGTGGCCCTTCCTTAACACTGTGGTTTTTCACATCACGCTGAATTAAGCACATGAGGTGAAGCTTCTAGGGAAGAGATAATTGTTCTTTTATTATTATAATAGATCAAAATAAAATCAGCTGGTTATTCTGAAAGGGGGAGGTTTTTTAGCTGGAGAAGTTACAGTAATTCTTTTACAGTCTTATGAAAAGGCATAAGAAAAAAAAAGCAAAAAGCATCTCATTTTCTAGGCTGTTTGTTTAGTGTATTTTGCATCCTCTTTGAATTGATAAATGTTTATGTTCAAATCTGGGATTCACTTGGGAGCAGCAGCCCCAGCCATGATCCAGTAAAGTATTGCTTGATCTTAAAAGAGCTGATTTTTCTGGGTGCAAAAGTGTGTAAATGTTTTCCTGCCTGTTTTTGCACAAATATACAAATTCCAGATGCAAAAATAAAAAAATTAATGGCATTTGGGCACCTGAAGTGTCAGTTCTGTATGAAAATACCGCAATTAGGATGTTAAGAGAGTTACAAGCATTGGCTTGTAATACCTGTGGTATCTGGGATGCAGCTGGAATAATTGTATATAAATGTGATTCCCTGCACACTTAAATAGAATTACTTATGGTTTGTTTTAGGAAAAATTTGTGAAATGTGATATTATCAGGAAACTTCTGCCTTCTCCCACATGTAAATGGATTTAAGCTGGAAGAGAGGATGTTCAGATGGGATGTTGGGAAGGAATTGCTGGCTGGGAGGGTGGGAGGCCCTGGCACAGGTTGGGCAGAGAAGCTGTGGCTGCTCCATGCCTGGAATTTCAAGGTTACATTGGATGGGGCTTGGAAGAATCTGGGCTGGTGGAAGATGTCCTGTCCATGGCAGGGAGTTGGAATATGGCTTTAAGGTCCTTTCCAACCCAAACCACTGGAATTCCATGATGTTAGAAACCTTCCCCACTCTCTGTCACACGTTTGAAGGGCAGGACAAATCAGCCCCTCCTGCTTCACTTCCCACTTGCCATTCCCAGAATGATGGTTTTGACTTTAAAAAAAAATAAAAAAAATAATAAAAAAATAATTAATAAAAGAAATAAATTTCCACAGATTTTGTGCCCCAATTAGCAGTGCTAATTGGGGCACACAGGGAAATTGCACTCTACCCTGTGGAGATTGTCAGCCACTCAACCAGATCACTGAGTCACCACGAGCCTGGCTCTGACCCTGAGTTACTATTTATTTAATCAGGTGCAAAATCAGAGGAGGTCCCTCCAGGAAGGACACAGTCCTGCTACTGGGTATCAGTGAGACAACCTGCCTGGGGTTTTGTCCTCCCTTTTAATTTTATTTTATTTTTTTTTTATATATATTTTCTTTTTTTAAAGGCCAGAGTTTTAAATAAACCCCCCGAATAGTTGGGAAGGAGATTGCTGGAAATTCAGAGTTTTAAACTAAAAGAGGGTCAGTTTAGATTGAATATAAGGAAGAAGTTTTTTACAGCAAGGGTGGGGGAGGCCCTGGCACAGCTTTTCCAGCGGGTTGGTGGATTCCTCACCCCTGGAAGTGTTCAAGGCCAGGTTGGACCGGGCTTGGAGCAACCTGGTCTGGTAGAAGGTGTTCCTGCACATGGCAGGGCTGGATGACCTTTAAAAGTCCCTTCCACCCCAAATGATTCTATGACTCTGTGATTGCACAATCCTGTGGTGTGTGTGCTAGGGAAGATAAGGGTTTGTTGGGTGCTGTCAGGTCCTTCACAGAGATATTTTGATTAAAAAAAATACCATTTTATCATGATCCTGGACTGGGGAAGGTGGGGAAAGCCACCAGTGCATGGGGACACTTTGGCTCACTGCTTAAAAATCATGGAATCACAGAATGGTTGGGGGTGGGAAGAGACCTTAAATACCATCCTTAAATTTTGCTCAGAGGAGATGACAACTTTGGAACCAGAAGCGTTTTTAGGAAAGTTGTCACTGGTCTCAGCCTTACCCAGGGAGCTTGGAGGAGAAAAAAAAGCTCCTCATTTAAACCCACCGGGAAGAAAATCTCAAGTTAATTTGGTTTTGCAAGTTTTGGTGCATTTTTTGACCTGCCAGGTGTCACAAAAAGCAATGGCTGGTGTTTTGAGAGGGGAGTGCAGGTGGTGCTGCTCGTCCCTTCCCTGAGGGAAAAGATCTGAGAAATCCCTGGACCTGCAGGGATAAAATATTGTTCCATATTTTGTGGTGTCATGGAATCCCCAGGAGTCAATTCAGGGCCATTCTGCTGCATGTGGAGAAAAAACCCAAACCTTCTATGCCTGCCAAACAAATACTATTTGTTTTAAAATATGATCAAGTCAGTCAAGCTTTTCCCTCCTCACTAAATCCAGCCTGGAAAACTCACTCCTCTTTCCCACCTCCAGGCAGTGGGCAGCAGTGGCCGGTTGAAAAGCATTTTTGGGGGTGCCAAAATCCATTTTGATGTGATAGGTGGAATATCTGTCGTTCAAAGATGTGTTTTAGCTACGGAAATTTTTGCTGCTTGAAGTGACCAGTCATTTTGAGAAGGGCAATACAGAATCCTGAAATGGTTTGGGTTGGAAAAACCCTCTGAGATCATCGAGTCCAACCATCCCCCAGCGATTCACACCTTAAATTGTCTCTGCTGCGTGATTTGAATGCTCTTTTCCTGCAAATGCCTTGGATGAAGATCCTTGGGCAGAATTCCACACCCAACATTCCCCACTCTGGGTGGGGAAGCTCTGCCCGTCCTTCCTGGAGCCAAAAAATGCTCCCAATGCTCTCCAGGGACACGCCCTGGGGTCTGATAAAGGCACTTTGCTGCTACTTAAACAGCTGATAATATATCTGTAAACTTCCAAAAAACTCAGCCTGAGTTTCAGAGGAGAAATCATTTGTGCTCCAGGCTCTGTTTGTGAGAATCACTTGTTCATCACTGTTACTGTTTTAAGGCCTGCACTAATATTGTGACCCCAAATCTCTCTATAATAAAAACTTCGAGCTCAATTATACCCTGCATGCTGTATCCCTTAATATATATATATGTAATTTTCTTTTTATTTTTTCCATTTTCTATTTTATTTTCTTTTTATTTTAAAGTTTATTTTTTATTTTATTTCTTTTATTTATATGCATATATATATATATGAACAATTTTAGGCATTATCTCCTGGGACATTGTTTTCTCCATTTTTAGTGAAGCAGTAGTGTTTTATTACAGGCTGCTACACACATAAATGCACACTGTGTGATAAATAACAACATATTTACCATAGGATGGATAAATTCCATATATATTACAGGTTAAATATACTTTTTTAATCCCTATTCTTTGATATCAGTGTGTCTTGCTGTAAATAATTAGATCCACTAGATGGTGGTAAAGACCATCGACTTTACCCTCCTGCATCAAGAAAATTAAATAAAGAAGAGAAAAAAGTTAGGAGTGCATTAAAAAAAAAAAACCAAATTCAACCCAAAACCCCTGCTTAAAAAAAAAAAACATTTACCCCTCTGTGGTGTCTCTTGAAGCTGCAAGCATGAGGGAGCAGTGATGCTTTGGGGCAGAATTATTATCTGATGAGCTGCTCTCGAAATTAAACACTTTTGTCAGGATAAATATCGAGCCAGATGATTATGAATCATTGTGGCAAGTTTTAATACAGATCAGAACCCAAATTAATCCTCCCCTAGCTCGTGGATCGTGGCTCTCCTTTGCCTCAGATACAAATGAATAGTAAACAATATTTTGGCAATTTTTAGGTTAATCATGTAGAACTGATTGCTCGAGAAGAATGCTATTATCATTTAGCCAATTTATCCCCTGCCCTGTGACAAATGAGAATTAATGTTGCTGTTTTTAAGATATCAAATGGGTCATGATTTTAAGAAAAATGATTACCCCTGAAGATAACTGATAATGATGGCTAAAGGCAAGGAGATCCAAGCAAGTGTTAGCAACATTCATAATTCCTGAAATAAATTCAGTGGAAAAGCAAACAGAGCTTAGTCTGTCGAGTGACTAAACTGACAGCACTTGAGATAATATTTTTTTGGGTCTTTTGTTGTTGTTTTTACATCCCATGTTAATGATTTGGTAGTCATTTCTCATTAAAAAGGGCACAATTGATGGTGCCCCCAGATTTAGCCACCAAAGGCAGATTTCTGGGGTTGAATATTGTGTGTTTTTGGGGGAAGTTGTAGCAGTTTATATTCCAGAATCGGTTATTCTTGTTGGGAAAGAGGTGTTGAGTCTGTCTCTTCTGCTTCAGTGAGATGAATCAGTATCACTTTATTGTTGTACTACTATTATTAATAATATATTATTGATATATTATTATATTATTGATCAGTATTGATAAAGAAACGTTTTGTGGTGAGCAGCAGAGGGGATGGAATGAAAATTGCTGCAGGCATTTGCAACAAGTGGGGAGGGAGGAATAAAACCAAACCAGGCAGGGGGTGGAGGCTTTTAGGGAAGAGAAAAAGTTCTTCATTCTAGAAAGACGTGTTTTACATCATGGGGTTGTCTTGAAATCCATGCAAAGATTTGTTGAAAAGATGTGAAACAGAAATGAGTTTATTTCCAATGGAATCCTGTTCCCTTGTGGAGAGATTTGGTGTGCCTTGGTGTCAGCTGGAACCACCAAATATCTTGGAATAGCTGCCTGTATCTCTCTTGAAAAGGAATCGTTGCTCTACTTCCCAAATAAAACAATTTTAAGAGGTCTTGACCTTTTCCTGATCCAGAAAAAAACCCACCCGTTCAGCCCTTCCTCTGTAGCTCGGCCCTTTTGGGAGCGATTAATGAGAGCCCTGGAATCAGGGTTGAGCTTCCTAATGGAGGCTGTGCTTGAAGGGATTTAAAAACAGCATCCCCATGCCTGTTCAAAATCCCTTTTCTCCTTTTTAAAAATTACATTGCATGCTGCGGTTTCATCATTTAGGATATCCCTGTTATCAGAACAAAACTTCAGTGGTTGTATCTCTGTTCTCAGAACAAAACTTCATTGATTTTTCCCAACTTTTTGGACTGTAGGCATTTAAAAGAGATTTTTTTTTTTGTTGGGAATTTTGTGGTCCTTATGGCTCTTTTAGGATGGAAGGTGAGCACTCAACTCCTGACTTCCCTTTGTCCCAAGACAGGGGGTGTTTTTGACTTTGCTTCTCCGCTGCTCCATCAGGCGCAGCCTGGAATGACTTAAACTTTCCTGAAAATCAAATTCTTTGACACGTGGCCTGAGGGTTGAACCCAGAGGGGTTTTATGGTTTGGGGGAGCTGTCTGGATACCAGTGGGCTGCCTGATTCTGAGCCCAGGGGCGGTTTCCCCTCCAGCTCCAAGCAGTGAGTGGAGCTCACCGTGGCTCTCTTTGGCCAACATCACTTGTGTCTGTCAGCAGCAAGGGTTTGTTTTGTGTGAAAGGATTTGTAGGGGTTGGGCAGAGAAGCTGTGGCTGCCTCTGGATCTCTGGAAGTGTCCAAGGTCAGGTTGGATGGGGCTTGGAGCAACCTGGGCTAGTGGAAGGTGTCAGGGTTGGAACTGGGAGGTCTTTAAGGTTCTTCCAACCCAAACCATTCTGTGATTCCCTGAAATGAATCATTTGAGGGGAGGATTCATGAACCCATATCACTTTGCTTGTGCGTGGGAACAGCTGATAGACCCCTTGATACAGAGGAGGCCATAAATGATCCATTTTTATGGGATCAGCAATAATTTATACCCATCTCCAGGCACGTGGCTTCAGGGAATGCCTCCACCCCCACTCCTGGTGAGCAGTTTCGGGCTTGGGTTTGAGATAAAGATCTGCAGCAGCAGGTGGCTTTTATAGATTTGATGGTCCTTCTGAGCCAGGTCAGGTCCAGATGCAGAAAAGTAAGTTTTGAGTTCTCAGTTTTTATAGGAATGCTTGAAAATCAGCTCCTTGAAGGTGCTTGGCTGCTGCCTCATCCAATGGGATGTCCTTTGCCAACACTCAGCCCTATCAGTTGTTTAATGGGAATGGAAAAGAGAAATCTTGGTGAATGAGGAAATTGTTGGTCATAATTAGTTGTCAGGAAAATTTGGATATTGTTTTGTTTGTTCCTGAATGGCCCCAGGGAATAAACCACAACCACAGAGGGATATTTCAAACCTCTTGCAAACAAAAGTGATGTCAAATTTCACTGTCAAATTCTTGCTTTGGAAAATAAACCCTGCAATGTGTTTCTGTGGGTGCAGGGTGTCCCTGGGAGGGGACACCCAAATATATGAAATATATGAAGATAAAGGTGAGGGAAAGCTGCTTTGGGCAATGCAAACGTTGTCTGAGGCTGCTGGGCAATAAAATACTTCAAAGACCTCTCATTAAAATTGTCCAAAATTAGGACAAATATTTTATTTTTTTTATATATATAAACTCCCTCAGAACAGATTCAACTTTTTTTTTTTAAATAGTTGTTGTTATCAGTGTATATTTTTGGAATTGTTGCAATGCCAGATTTTTCCAGATCATTTTTTAAAATCCAGAAACAGTTTCTTGAAGTATTTTCTTTTCTTATACTTCATCCATGTTGCAAAACATTGGGACTCCTAGAAAACAGTGTCTGCTCTTCCCATCCTTACAGTGCCTTGAAGAATAACTGAGGATTTCCTCTTTCAAGAGATGTTTACAAGTTCCAATTAAAGCACTAAAAAATTGATGACAATTTCTAGATCATGTCTTACCCCTGAGTTTCTACTGAAAGTGACTCCCAAACCCACAGATTTTCAAAGAGAGTTTTTAAAAATGCGCCCTGAGATTTCTTTACTGAGCCAGTCTGTCTTTGCAGACTTAATCTGCTCTTAAATTGGGCTAAAGTGGGAGCCTTGCTTGTAGCACTTAACCAGCAAGTACAGGTTTTAGTTAGCACTGAACCAGTTAAAAGAAAAACAAAGCATTTTTTTTTAACCATCTCTAACTCCACTCAGGCCTAAATTATTATTTTTTTTTCCTTCAGAAACGGGCATTTTAATGTGTCACTTTTCAGTTCCAGCTCAATAAACAACCATTTATTTACAATTTTAAAGCAATCTCCAGCCTAGTCAGGTAAGAATTATTTCAAAAGAATAAAAACATTTTCATTTCCCATCACTGCCAGAAATGAAAAGAACATGAGTTATGAGTCTTGCTGTGTTGTCTTAAGTTGATTACTATGGAATGATTAAAAAACTAGCTGTGCTGTCATAGCAGAAGAGTACATTATAAGTGTAATAACAGCTTAGGGATACAATCCATCAATGCCTTACTTGGGAGAAGAAGAAGAAGGAAAAAAAAAAAAAAGTTGATCTATTTCTTTGGTCATCATTTTCAGCATATTAGATGACAAATAATTGTACATTCATCAATAACAATAGATTAAAGCTGAAGTGATTTATTGCCATTACGGTGGGGGATGATGGAGCACTGGGTCACCCAGGCAGTGGTGGGGGCTGGATTTAATTTCCACGGGTCTCTTGGCAGGAATAATAGACAGAGGGGGAAACCACCTGAAAACAAGGTGGATCAAAGTTGGTGCCAAGTGATTTGTGGGTTTGTTCTTCAGGAGGTGGCCCTGGTTGGACTTGATGATCTCAAAGGTCTTTTCCTGTAATGGTTCCGTGGTTCCAGAGCAGGCGGCCCCTCACATCCCCCCTCAGCCCAGCAATTTCCCTCCCAGGAAAATGCTCAGTGCCACTTCTGGGGGCAGATAATAAGGAGAAAAACACCTTGGAACTCTCTCTTTTTTTTTTTTTTTTTTTTTTTTTTTTTTTTGTGAAAATTCTTCTCTGAAGCATTTTGATTTACTCTTAAAATAACAGAGGAGGAAAAACCAGCCCCATTCATCCGCTACCACAGCACAGCAATTTTCACACCATTTCAGGGGTGAGCTGCTCAAAACCAGACAAGATTATTTGGAGAGGAACAACACCAACTTTTAAACTCAAACTTAGTTTTTTTGTGAAGTTTTTCTCCAGACAAACTTTGTGTACAAGCACATTCTCCCCATGTGCAGAGGATTAGCAGAGTAGATCTGGTTAAAGGGTTTCTGATTCAACATTTCCTGATCTGGAGTTTGCCATTCCATCACCACCATCCCTCTAGGAATGGTTGGGATCTGCTGACTGTGTGACAGTCCCTATTTCCTGCTACTGTTTTCCTGGAGCAACTGGCCCAAAATTGGGATAACATCTCCTTTACCTCTCACCCAAGAACTTCCACCATCCATTGCTCCAAGAAAATCTGCAGGGCATAATTCCTTCGTGGATATCCCTCAGCTGCAGTTTTTACCATAATTCCTTTGTGGATATCCCTCCAAAGCTGCAGATTTTACCAGGAAATAGTGAGATTTCAGTGGAGCAAAATTTTTGGAGCTCTTAGGCATTGGCACAATCTTCATGAAACAGGAACTCTGCCTAAAAGAAAGTGGTTTTGAAATCAGCTTAAGCTTAAAATGATTTTATTATTGTTTAAATTTTGGGAGGAGGCAGCTTTGGTTGTTAAGGTCAGCATTAAAGATGTTTAGGAATTTTCTCTGCATTTATGATCTGGAAGCCACCATCAAACCTGATGGTGAGAGAAGGGATCAGCAAGAGTCAAGATCTCTCACTCTCTCATAAACCAATAACAAAAAACACTCTGATTTGATAACATTTATAATTATGGAATTCCAAAATAATCACTGAGGTACTATTTTAACCTCTTAATGAAATGAGAGAGAAGATAGAGAGACCATCTCCTGGTCTGATACTAAAATGTTCTCACAGCTGGGATGAAGTCAGGAGTCCTCTCTGTGTTCTGTGCTGCCTAAAACTTGGGGCAGGTATTAAAAACTGGTCAAATTAGAGTGCATTATAATTTACTTAATTAGAATGTCCCTAAAATATTCCAGGATATTTTATTATTATAATTTTTCAGGATATTTGTAAGCTCATCTTAATATTGTTGATATTTTTATGCATAGAATATGTGAATTCAGCACTGGGTGGCTCCAAAATAATAATAATTATAATAATAATGACAATAACAATAACAACTTAGTTTCCTTAACTTTGGGAGATTCATCTAACTGTAAAATAATGTTTCTTGGTGTGATTGTAATTTGTAAAGGAGCTACAATTCTGTACTTATACAATAATGGGATAGGAAGAGTAACCACTTCATTTTAAAGTAGGAATTGAATCCACGTGATTTTTCCAGCTAAAACTCAATGGACCTGACTTTCCACTCTGTCTCTCTGGGAGGCACAGGCAGAACCTGCCCACATTAAAAGTTAGAACCATTTCTATGGGAACTTTAAACTCCAGGAGCCTCTGGATTCCCACTTCCTGGAAAAGCCACACCTGCCAAGGAGTTGCCAAAAGCAAGTGACACGAATGGCAAACCAGTTTTAATTCTCTGTCCAGTCAAATCTTAGTATTTCACACTCAATTCTCCTTCCTCAGTAATCTAAATAATTTCCCACCTTGCTCATGATGAATGTCTTGCCAGTTCCTACTCAGTCCTTCCACTTTACACAACCTAATTAAAGAAAACATTCCATGATTGCCTATTTTTCCTCATGCATGACAACCTATTATTTTTTTTTCTACCACCTGATTAGGGCTTTATTATCCTTGGATTTAGATTGATTTGCTGGGCACTTTAATAAAACACTACTTAGTTTGATTTAAAGGGCTACAGGTTTCAGTCACTCACAGAATTACTCTTTGTAAGGAACTCCCATTCCGAGTGCTGTGTGGTGTCCATGGAAAGGGATCAGCCTAAAAGCACTGAGGATCAAGGTGGTGTTTCCAGTTCTCTGTGTGTGTGTGTTGTTAATATTCCTGGTGTGAGCAGTCAGGAGAGGACATTTTGCAATATAATTTGTCAGGGGTGATAAATCTGTTTCATCATTTCTGTCAAGAACGGATCCCGTGTATTAAAACTACCATAAATATTTTCTCAAGATAAACCCAAACTTTCATATGATTAAATAATAATACGTTTATGATGACAAATTGCATTTGCTATGGGTTGTCTGAAATGCAAGACAAAATTAGGTAGTTAAAGTTCAAATGGATGGAGATCAGTTTTGATTTAAAATCAAAGGAATTTTATTAAGTAAATGAGATTCTCATCGTTATTTTGTTATATCTACCAGGCTCTTCTTTCAGAAATATTACTTATGAGCTTAGATAATGATTAAAAACAAAACAAGTGAGCTTATATTAGAGCAAAATGTAGTGTAGATAAAAAGTCCAGCAGTTAAATCCATGCTTATTCCTGTCACCTTGCTGATGGCTTCCAGCGTTAGGAAAATGAGGAGTGATCCACAGGCTGCTGTGGTGCTTTGCTGCATCCCTTCCAAAGGCTCAGTGCAATCAAAGATGGTCTCAGATTAATACTGGCCTGTCGAGGTTTGGTTTTGTAAAACATGGTTCTTCCAGCTTTTTCTGCTGTGTGTTTTTTTTGCAGGAAGTTTTCCTTGAATGGAATGGCAATTTCCCAGTCAAAAGTGTGTGCAAGGGGACTGGCACTGAATATTCACGTTTTAGGGCTTGATTCAAGTTGTAGGAGATGGGCACTGTGTGACACTTTGGCTCATGAGCCTGGTCCACTGTATGATCCCACCTGGAGCGCTGCATCCCACTCTGGCACCCCCTGGATAAGGACATGGAGCTGTTGGAGTGAATCCACAGGGGCCATGGAGATGCTCCCAGGGCTGGATCCCTCTGCTCTGGAGCCAGGCTGGGAGAGCTGGGGGGGTTCCCCTGGAGAAGAGAAGGATCCAGGGACACCTGAGAGCCCCTGGCAGGGCCTAAAGGGGCTCCAGGAGAGCTGGAGAGGGACTGGGGACAAGGGATGGAGGGACAGGACACAGGGAATGGCTTCCCACTGCCAGAGGGCAGGGAGAGATGGGATATTGGGAAGGAATTGCTGGCTGGGAGGGTGGGCAGGCCCTGGCACAGGTTGGGCAGAGAAGCTGTGGCTGCCCCTGGATCCCTGGGAGTGTCCAAGGCTGGGTTGGAACAACCTGGGCTAGTAGAAGGTGTCCCTGCCCATGGCAGGGGGTGGAATGGGATGATCTTTAATGTCCCTTCCAACCCAAACCACTCTGGGACTCTGTGATGTATTTAAACTTAGACCTGGCTTTATGTCTTTAATGCTTGACATGTGAGGTTTATCTATTCTGAAATAATCTCTTCCTGGCAAATTTGTTACCCTGTGGATGTATCTGTGGAATGCTGATGGCCAGCCTGGGTTGCAGAGCTAATTTATACCCACCTGGGGTGTTCTAAACCAGCAGTGCTGACCCACCTACCGATGGACAACAACAACAACTCCTTAAGACACGGAAAATCTTGGATCCACTGTAGCATTTAGGAAGTTGCTCAAAGGGAATCACGTGAAAAAAAGCTCATTTTGTACCTACATGCTGTGAAATTGCTTCATCCTCTCGGTGTGGGATTGCTCCAGCAGTGGAACAGCCTCCCTTCCTTACTGGGAAATGGGACAAAAGATGCCTTAGTCTCTCTTTTTCATCAGCTTTTATGATCCATAAAATCTTGGAGGAGCCAGGTACGTGTGGAGGTACCTCATACACCTGATCATCCCAGTAAATGAAATATAATTACTCCCACACTTAAATTTAATCACTTTTTGCAGCTGCAGAATAGAAGGAGCTTCCTTGAAGGGGAAATAATTTTTTTTTTCCCGTGGCCAACTAATTTCCCTGTATTTTAAGTACCTTTAGAAGAGGAAGAGAAGAGGTTTGTGTTTGCATGAGAGACAATTACAATGAAAATAAACAAAAGGATCATATAAAAGCCAACTTGGAGTGCTGAAGAGACTTAATAGCTATAAACTGGTAGCTATTAGCTTCTAATTACTCTCAAATAATTACTGAATAGAATAGTCAATGTTATTAGCTTGCTTTAATATTCAGCATAAAAGATTGCTCCCAACAATAATTTACTGTTTCTTCAGCTTTAATATATATACACATGTAAAACTGGGCTGCTTTGTAAACACCCTTAATGAATGAAACAAATAAATAAATAGCAAATGGAAATAAATATCCTTAACAAATGAAATTATTGGGAGGGTCCTGTGGGCCCGTGGATGGTCTTTAAGGTCCCTTCCAACCCAAACCATTTTGGGATTCCATGATTACCAGAAGGAGATTATTAGTGTGTCCTGAATTAGTGGACTAATTTATATTTCATTTTCATCTTCCGTGAGTTTTGACATATCTCTGGCATCTACAGCTGACTTGAGACCCCTTTACTTTCCTGAAAGAAAAGAGTTTGAGCTTTCATGTGTCAAGAATAAAAGCCTGCTATAGTTTATGAGATAATATTAAAAAAAATTTCAAATGTCTCCAAAGGAGGGCTTTATTTATAAGAAATATATATTTTTCCATCAAAATGTCCAGTTTTAATATTTTCTTTGGTTATTTTTGCTTCAGAACTCTGGAATAGCCAATCCTGTGGTGCCACAGCCCCCAAGTAATGGAGTTTTAAATACCAACATTTATTTTTTTTTTAATGCTGCATCTTCACTCACCCTCTTAAGGTCTTTTAATTCACTACATTTTGTGGATCAAGCTTTTAAATTTCCATTCCTGCACATTCTTTCAGCCCACTTCTGGCAATCTTTAAATTTCACCTTAAACGCTCAGATTTCCATTAGAACAACATTTCCAACCAATTCTGTGTTTTGAGCTGCCTCTAAAAGGTAAATTTCTAATACATTGCTGAATTTTCCCAGTGTGTAACTTGGTTATATTCTTGTATTCCTCAACCTTTAGAGAAATAACATCTTTTCTCTCTGTTTTCTGTTTCCACTCTGGACTAAAAGCACTGAGTCTGTTTTGATGGATCTGTTGTGCCACTGTGGAGTGGTGTGGACGAAGGAGGATGGAGCTTTATTGTGTTATTGGAATGGACAGGGCCAATCCAGAAATGATTTCCTCCTCCTTCTCCAAGCCCTTCACCTCGGTGTGAAGTGCAAGGATCTGCCTCCAGCTCGTGGCTTTCATGTTAGTTGTGAATTTGCATCTTTTTCCTTTGCTGAGGGTGTTTTGCTCTAGATTAAAAGATGTTTTATATAAAAAATTATAATGCATATAAAAATTTTATATATAAAAATTAAACCTTGAGAGGTTGGCACCTTATTTGTGTAGGGGAAGAGGGGCCCATCGGGCGTTTTCCCATGGCAAGCTCAGGTGTGTGTGTGTCTCTCTCCCATCTCCTTTCTACACCTCCAATCCCCAAATTCTGATTATATCCATGCAGGAGGATGTCCATTTACTGGACTGGATTTATTATGGGTGCCCATAATAAATCCAGGAGCTGAGAGGGAGGGAAAAAGAGGAGAGAGAAAAAAGGGGAGCTGGACCACTTCTAAAAGTCTCCCTGTACGTGTTTCGCACGCGCTGTTCTTGTTTTCTCTGATTTTGTCTGAGGGTGATAACAGCCAACTTTTTGCTTTTCTATCTGTTATAACGAAGCTTTCCTGACGTGGACAATTAGCAGCTTTTTGTTCTTTGGGAATCAGGCAAGGAGGGATTTGGGAATGCGAGGTGCGTGGCCCGGCACAGCTGCAGCGCCCGCCGGCTCCGTGCCAAGGGCTCCGCGGCTCATCCGTGGAGAGAATCCGCGAGGATTTATTGGATTCGCTTCTCTTTCCGTCATTTTTCCACCCCCCCACCCCGTAATTTTGCTCAGAAAAGCGGAGGAGACAGGCAGAGTGAGAGGGCAATCACGGGATCTTCGGTTCTGTCGCACCCCAAGGCGCAGTTATTCCTTTTAACACCCTGAGATTTATCACAGGGTACAGTTGTTTTACAACTATTGTCTGTCTTTGAAAGAGCTCCAAACTCCCCCCCCCCGTTGCTTTTTTTGAAAGGTTCTTGTGGCAGACAGATTTTGGCCTCTAAAGTTGTTTTAAAAAGCGGGCAGATTGAAAATCTACATTTAAATTTCATGTAACGTTGTAAATTCATAACCTGATGGTTCCTCCCTTCAGCGCTGGATAAATACCCTGTTTCAGGGCTCTGCCATTTTTGAGCTTCATCCTTGGAGATAATCACCCCAAAACATAATAACAACATCATACAAGTACAAGAAAATATGTTTGAAATGTCCTTTTTTTTAATTTTTTTTTTTATTGTAACGTGAGATAGAGCTTCCAAAATCCCAAACCGAATTGCTTTTCAGCAGATAAGCATCAAAAAAATACATTTCCTGCTTTCGGGGAAGGTGCAATAAGGTGCTATATCAGTGTAATAGGTGCCAGTGATATGCTCTAGTAGTATTTTGATGAATTACATGATTATAGCTAAAATGAACACTTTCATCACGCCTGAATTAATAATGGTGGTATGATTTGGCAAGTACTCCTGCGGTGTTCTTTAACTCATCACTTCAGAAGACAGAGTTGCAGAGCCCATCCTTTGTCTCGGGGAAACACAGGGATCCTTCAGTGCTTAAAAACAGGAGGAGGAGGAGGAATGTGACAGCTTTTAGAGGGAAAAGGAAACTGATGCTCCCTTACCTTCCCGAGCTCATCCTGACTTAATCACTTGATTTTTCACCGCCTTGTTGTGGTGTCTGAGGCACCTGTGACTGAGGCAAAAGGGAAAAGATCAGTGGGTTGTGTTTTTTTTCTGTGTGTGTGAATTTTATTGCAAATGTTTGTGGTGAATTTTATCGCAGATGTTTGTGGTGAATTTTATTGCAGATGTTTGTGGTGAATTGTGTTGCTGATGTTTGTTGCAGCAAGGGGTTGGTCTCTTCCCTCAGGAAAGGAGTGACGGGGAAAAGAGGAACTGGCCCCTCAAGGGGGCTTTAGTTTGGACATCAGGAGGAATTTCTTCACTCAAAGAGTTGTCAGGTGTTGGAATGGGCTTCCCAGGGAAGTGGTGGAGTCACCATCCTTGGAAGTGATGGAGAAAAAACATGGATGGAGAAAAACCTGCCCTGCTGATGCCCTGATATGATTTGTCTGGCAATAAATGAAGGCTCTCAGTCTTTACTGGCACCCAGTCCCTTTAATGAACGTTCATTACACTTGGAATAGTAAGAATAAAACATTAATTTTCCTTGGAATAGTAAGAATAATAACCAACCTGCTGGATATAAAAAAATAGAAGCTTTTGCAGGCTGGTGTGAAAAACGGAGCTGAACAGCACAACAAAAACATCTGGAGCAGATGTTTCTGTAATTATGACCCACTTGATGATTATTCTGTGTTCACTGGCCTTTGCTGGTGCCCTCAAAGCTGGGTGATGTTACAGGCTCGTGCTGGTGCACTGAGCTGGAAGAGAGGACAGACTGTCTGGGGCAAGATCCGTCCTCTCTGTTTTCCTAAGTGATTTCTGTCTGTTGGATTTTTGCTTGTGGTTAATTATTATCCTCTGTGTTTGTATCAAATAGTAATTTCGTGCCATGAAATATCTCAGCTCTGCTGATGCAGAAAGTCCAGGGAACATAAGCACAGTGTTTTCTGAACCCAAAATTTAAAAAAAAAAAAAAAAAAAAATGCTATTTGGTGCAAATGAGATTATAGGGCCACCTTGTGGGGTTTAGTGTAGATATGATCTGTGATATTATGATCTGGGAAGGAATAATGGCTTTGTATCTTTCTGTTCAGAGAACCTTATAGCTGAATGTAAAAATGTGTTAAAGGCTTGAGACATCATAGAATCGTGGAATGGTTTGGCTTGGAAGGGACCTTAAAATCATCTTGGTCCACACCTTCCACCAGCCCAGGTTCCTCCAAGCCCCGTCCAGCCTGGCCTTGGACACTTCCAGGGATCCAGGAGCATCCACAGCTTCTCTGGGCAACCTGTACCAGGGCCTCATCACCCTCACAGGGAAGAATTTCTTCCCAATATCAGAGTAGCTTGACAGGCTTTTTTTTTTTTTTTTTTTTTTTTTTTTAGTTTTTGGTGCAGAATATATTAATTTTTGGCACTCTAAGAGTGTAAAACCTGTTAATGGCTCGTGTGTAGAAGCACAGCCCCAGTTTAGCTCTGTTAGAAGGAAACAAATTGTAATTCTTAATCGAATTCTCCTATGGAACTACCAGCAATATAAATTACAGTGTCACTCGAATGAGAGGGGGGAAAGCCCTTTTTTTACAAGCCTCAGGATGATAATTTATAAATAAAGTAAAACCAAGAAGCCTTAACGAAAAATCCCCACGGAATCTGACATTAATAGCCTTTACTTTTAATCTGATACAATAAATCTTTGTAGCCACAACAGAACCAACAGGAACCAGGCCAAGCTGGAGTAGATATGGGGGAGCTGAAGAGAAAACATTCCCTTCCCTTAATTAAAAGTATTTGGTGATTTTCTGGTATTCCAAAGTCATTGCTGCCAATCAGTTTGCCCCAGAGGAGGGATTTCTTTGGTTGGGTTCTTTGCCTGAGAGCAGTGTAAAAGCCAGAACTTCCAAATCCACGCGTTCCTTGGAATTTTCAGTGTGCATTTGGAGATCTGGTGCTCAGACCCCACCACTGTAACTGCACAGGAATCGCAGATTTCCAGCTGCCCTGTGAACTGCAGCTGCTCTAAAGGGAATCTGAAAGTTCAGTGTGAATTGTTTTTATGATGTTATGAATTTTTGAGAGGTTTCATAGAATTTTAAGAAGTTTTTATTAATTATTCTTTACATGGGAGCAAGGAAACTGTCAGAAATTTGTCCAAATAGAGTATTTGTCCAAATACTCCTGTGGTGACCAAGAGGAGAGTGCAGGATGTGGTGCCTTGTGACACTTGTAGCAAATAATAAAGGAATTTTATCTACTACTTATGTCACACTGATAATGAGAAATAGGCATTTTTATGGTCTCTGAGTATTGCCAACCCCCTGCATTCTGAAATCTTTATAAATTAAAAAAAATAATGGATAAATCTTTAAATCAGCACATATTTTCTTCTTTATTTGTCTACTTTGAGGATATTACTAAGGGTATTTTGAGATTGGGACTGATTTTCTCCAGGGTGATCAGGGCCTGGATTTGAGAGTTATTTTCTCAGAGACACCAGCATTTTGGCATTATTTGGCATAATTTTAGCATTAAGTCTTAACTTTACAAAGGAGAAATGTTACCTTTTTTTGGGTATTTTCCACATTGTAAATAATACAGATCTCCAGCGTTGGAGGTGGTGCCACTGGGTTTGAAACATTTTTACCAGGGGAGTTCTGCCAAGGCTTTTTTTTTTTTTTTTTTTGTGGACAATTTTTAATAACAGTAACAGCAAAATGCCACAGCCTCAAATCTGTTCCTAAACCAGAGCAAGCCGAGAAAGCCACAAAATCAGCGGCTGCCTTGACTCGTGCTTCGTGGGATGTGAAAACATCTGACCAAAATCGCATTAACTGAGGAATAAGTGTAAAAAAAAAAAAAAAAAAAAAAAAAAGAGGAATTTTCCCCCCTTTTCCAGCGCTGCCAGGAGCGAGCATCGCTCCATTGTCATGCGCTGGGCTGTAATTAATTGCCCATCGTGGAGCTCGAGATTTAACATCGCAGCCCTTAAACCGAGGGGGCTGAGCCTCGTGTGGAGCCACTTGGGCATGAACCATCGGCCTGCAGAGCGGTACTGAACACTCATTTTTAGGTCAGGCAGATGCAGCTCATCCCGAATATTCCTCTGGACGAATTGCCCATCGTTGCCTTGCTGGGAATCTGTTGGATGTTTCCCTCGTGCTGCATCTGATGGTGGTTTCGTTTTGTTTTGTTTTGTTTTGTTTTGAAATTCTAAATATGAAGCTCGCTTATGAAGCCTCCATAAAATGGTGTATAACAACCAAGTACAGTAAATTAAACATGATGCTCATTACATAAATACAATTATATTTATCAGCCTTTTATAACCGCACAAAGCATTTACCAGTAAGAGTTATTTTGGAGTAGATAATTCCCAATTAACTTTTACTACTTGATTTTTGCTAATTTAGTTAGAGTTAATTTTTCAAATAAAATAAAATAAAGGGGAAAAAAAAAGCTGTATCAAATGGCATCTCTAACTATTACACTGGAGATGAGATATAATTAAAATGTTATGTATATGGAATTGCAGCTGATGGGAACCTCAGCTTAAACTCTTATTTTGGTCTTTATTTGATTGTTGCCTGCGCTGCACAGATAACATGATTGAATTGCAGGATGGCTCCGTGCCCACAGGAGCTTGGAGAAGGGAGGGAATGGAAGAGCTTGGAAGGAAAATTACCTGGGAAAATTAAGCAGGTCAAGGTATGAACTTAAACATGCTGAGGAATCCTATGGAAGTCCTTGTCTGACTGTTGGCAGAGGAATTGGGGACTTCCACCTGTCCAGGTGAGAGTGGCAGTGATGTGTGGGTGCCTCTCTGGGCTGTGCACTCAGAGTGACTCAGGCCAGGGTTGGTCACCAACCTGGTTATAAAACTTTGTCCCTCCAGTGCCCGGTTTGTCCCAAACTGAGCATCCCACAGAGCTTGGGACCGTTTGCTGCACACCAGGGAATGTCCTCGTGTCTCAGCCCAGCTGGTGGGCAGTGAAGACTCGCTCTCAAATTGCCACCAACACCCAAACTTCAGCGAGCTGGATCACTCCAGGGAGGAGTCCTTGCCACTGATTTCAGTTTTTCAGGCTCTTATCAGCTCCTTATTTTCCCAAGGATAGTGGTGAGTTTCTCCTGGGATGAGAAACACCCAGGGAATCCACTGACGTGGTAGTTTTGTTGTATTTTTTTTTAAGAAATCCTTCAAAGTAAAAAGAAGGACAGGTCTGGGAAGCCTTCCTACCTACTTTTTGCTGGGTTTAGTTTTGTCTTGAAACGTAAGACTTCAAACCTGCAGCTGAAAGTGTTGGATTTATCCACTGGGATCCTAGTGGAGATGTGCTGTGTCTTTATTTCCCTGTCCCTAAACCAGGAATAGTCTGGTCTGGGCAGGGTTAAACACTCTGGTGTGGCTTCCCAAATTTCAGTTCAGGACTTGGCTCTTGCTCCAGGGGGTCTCCACACCCTGGGATATTGGGGAGATGCACCAGTGATTTTTTTTTCCCAGGGGGAGATGTGATAGAAACACATGTGGTTATTAAACTGAACCTCTCTCCATTTTATCCATCACTAATAATTAAAATACAAATACAGTGTTGCTAATTGTGTTTAGGACAATGTGATGTTAAAAGAAATGTGAACTCCAAGTGTTCCACGGGGCTGGGAGATGGGAATTAATGAATTCCAGCAGGGAAGGGGGGCTTGGATGAGGGTAAATATCTTCCTAAGGGCGAGGACAGTCACAGCCCCACTGTTCATTACTTTGGATGTGTCACATTTGCTACTATGACAAGATGTATTAGGGAGGAGGAATTTTACAGATGGAGAGAAATATCCATGTGAAGTTGTTTATTTGATTTTTTTCAATTTTTTTTTTTTCCTTTTCTGTGCTACCCCGTCCAACCTTGGGATAATGGAATTATTTTATGCCTTTTGCACTATCATCAGGCTTTGGATGGCTGCACAAAGGCCACTGGCAACAGAATAAGATGGCTGTAAAAAAATGCAAAAAATTGGGATAGGAGAAAAAAAAAAAAAGGGAAAAAAAAAAGGTACAACCAATAACTTGCCCTTAAATTTAAAAGGAACTAAATGAGGAACTTCTGGACAATTTATCTTGCTGTTTACAGATAACAAGTCACTTTGTTTTTATGTGCTCAGTCTAGTATTCCATAATTTATTTGAAAGAAGATGAGAAATAATGTAGATAAATGATGAAGTGTCAGGGTCTGACGCTCTTAAATGAAGCTATTATGGTCAAAGAGAAAACGTAAAACCTGCGGCTCATTATGAGAGCGTTCTACTTGTCAGTTAAGTGAAAAGGCCTGGAATGATTTCCAGTTTATTTGTCATTGCAGTTATTAAAGCTGTCTTTTTGGTGCCATGAAAATGAATTGAAGACTTTATTCGAAGTAAATTTGTACTAAAGCTTTCAGATGTATCTTATGTGAGTTCAGTGAGGCAAGAAAACAGCTTAAAAGCTGAAATATTACAAGGAGGCAACTGCTGAAGTCCTGAAAGGCACAGGAAAATAAAGTCTGAGGAAGTTGCACAGATAAATGAAGTATTTCATCTCTTGGGAAATAAAGCTTAGTTTGACTATATTGTACACTTAGACAAAGAAATCAGCCCTTGTTAGTGGCAGCAAAATATTGTCTTTCACGGGCTTGTGCCCGGTGCTTACTTTTACACCAAGCTATTAATTTTGGGACAAGTTTATCAGAGAAAGGGGGGATTCTCTGTTGCAGTCTGCACAACCTCTGAGTCAAAAGGGAGATGAAGCATCCATGGCAAGATCAGGCTTTTTATGGGCACCATTTATGTCTGGACTCCATGATTTCGGAGGTGTTTTCCATGATTCTGTGACTGATGTGGTTCAAAACGGTGCAAGGGAGATAAGGGGGTTGGTGAGACCCACCCAAGAGGGTCCCTCTCCCTGACAGAGTGACCAAAGCACTGCATGGAATGGGAGATATTGTGGATATTTTTATTCCTCTTGGAACAGCCTTAAAACACTTCATGGAGCTTGGAGGTCAGAGTGAAACGCTCAGCTGAAATCACATCAGCCCTGCTCCTGAGGTGGTCACTGACACTTGTTTTCTTGCCATCCCCTCTCAAGATCATCCCTCCTGAACTGCAAATCTCGGATTTATGTAGAGGTGATTGATATTTTTATTTTATTCGGGTCATCTGTTGCTCTGGGTTCCTTCTCCAGTCCTCCTGTTCCTCACCACCACTTCATGTTTGCCAAGACAGATCAGTGCAGTTCCACCGGCTTTGGACTGTCCAAAAGGAAATGAAGAGCCTCTTTTTCTTGTAAATTGAAAGCTGGAGGAGCACTAAACTTGAATGCTTAACTCCAAGCTCCAGCAGTCTTAGAGCAGTATAGCTGACACTTTATTGCAGATATTACAAATGTTATGACATGTCTTCAGGGTCAAGTTAAAAACAAAAAGGGCTTCACGTTCTCATCAGAAGTAATCTGTCAGGTTTGTCATCAGATATTGTAGCAGCCCTCAGTAGCAGTGTCACAGTCAAGGGTTTATCAGGGCTTGGTACTATATGTGTGCATACTCTGATTTCCAGGGGTTTATATCTGCAATAAAAATTCCCTCTGGGCTCAAACTTGGCATTCACAGCCCAAAGGGATTTTTTTAATTAAGAAAAAAAAAAAAAAAAAAAAAAAAAAAAAAAAAAGAGTACACAAACCCCAAATCTATTCTGCATTTTGAAAACACTTTAAATCTTTTAGACTGGCAGACTTCAAATATTCAAGCAGCCAACTCTCTTTACATGAGAGACTGTTAAAAAGGACAACCCTGGATGGGGAGAGGTGGCCGAGCAGACAAGTGCTTTGTGCTCATCACAGGGTAAGTGTTGAGCATTTGATGAGATGTGTAATTAGCCACACATTCCTAAAGCTTTTGGTGTCTCTTCCCGTTGAAACTGTGCATGGGGGAATTAGGATGTCTGATGCACAGATATAAATCACTTCTTCCTCACCACCCTCTGACAGGGGCCTGCAAAAAAAAGGGGCTGATGGGGCGTGAGCTGCTGGGATCCAGGCAGCCCCTTGGATGCATCTCTTCCCTGGAGAAGCAGAGGACTTCATTTTCCACAGTTTTTCCACCTGTTTCCATGATGGCAGCAACCAAAATCTGCAAAGCAAGGCAGGAATATTTAGATGGGTAAGATTATTAACGCTGAACACTCGTTTACTGATAAGGGGTGTTGTGGGGTTTCTCTTGGAATGATGAGTGAGGAAATCAGGAGCAACACATGGGATACAGAGATGTCTGTGCTGAAAAGTGGTGAAAGACCATCACTAAAAACTCCATAATTGCTCAGAGGGTGGGGAGGCCCTGGCAGAGGTTGCCAAGAGAAGCTGTGGCTGCCCCTGGATCCCTGGAAGTGTCCAAGGCCAGGTTGGAGCAACCTGGTCTACTGGAATAGAGGCAGGGAGTTGGAATTGGATGATCTTTGAGCTCCCTTCCAACACAAACCATTCTGGGGTTCTATAATTGTGAGAAAGGGATCAGTAGTTTGTCCTGAATTAACAGCCTAATTTATATTGCATCATCATCTTTGGAGAGTTTTTATACATCTCTTCCTCTACAACTGACTTGAGACCCCATTTTTTTTTCCTGAAGGAAAAAGGTTTCACAGCAGGGAAACTGGAATGAGATGAGCTCCAAGGTCCCTTCCAACCCCAACCCTTCTGTGGTTCTGTGATTTAAATCTTCACTTGGGTACCAAGCCCAGACTTTGAGTTTGTGCAAGTGCTTGGTGGGACAGTGTGTGATATACTGCAGGTGGTCTTATTTACAACCTGTGGCTCAGGGACAGGGGTAACAACAAAGGAACTTGCACATGCTCCTTGGAGGCCAATCTCTTCAGTCAGGGGGAAAACACAGCTAAAACCTTCCACTGGAAGAGTGTAAATGGGCTTTTCAAAGATACTTCCTATTTTCCACGTCTGAGTTCTCCATCTTTGAATTCTCCATATCTGAATTTAGGTTGGATTAACACCATCCCTTTGCCCCCAGGAGCTGCTTCTGAGAGTCATCAGGAGACTGCTAGGAAATGAGATGGGAGCCAAGGATATTCTAATTTGGGGGTGGTTTTTTGCATTTATTTTATTTTATTTTTTTTATATTTTATTTTATATTTTATTTTATTTATGTTTTGTGACCCATTAGCCAGCAACCTCTTCCACTGAATGAGTTCACCCACTGGTACAGGATCCCAGAGTGTCATTTGTGGGCACTGGATGTGCTGTAATTAGTGCCATTCTGTGATTTTTTTACCAAAATTCCAGTTTCAACATCAAGCACAACAAGACTGATCCTGACAAGTTTGATGCCCTGCACTGGATCAGGAGGCTGATGAGATGGAAAAGGAAAAGACTGTCTCAGGGGAAGCAGATGGTCTCAGTAAAGGGCCATAAATGCAAATCTAAGTACCCTTTTCATGACTTCTGGTCTATTATTACAGTCCAAATGAAGTTAATGTAATTAATATTTGAGCTCCTTATCTTCAAGTCGCTCTGAGTGGGAACTTCAGTGTCAAAAATGGCCAGGAATGTGTTTTATGATGTGGCTGCAAGGAACTGATTTTGTGTTGTTTTCTTCGTGCTCCTGTTTTCTCCTCCTGCATTATCTGTGTGTTGTGGCTCGTGAGTTTACTCAGTTTTCCCTTTAATCACTTTTAATCTTTGAGTAGTTTACTCCATGTGGCAGTTGTACATTCAGTGAGCAGTTCTGTCTCTGTGGAGGGGTAAACACTTGTGTCTTCAGAGTGCAAAAATGGAAAAAATACTAATTTATCTTAATTAATTAATTACACACTAATTAAAATATATTGATTTCTGAGGCTGATTGGTTGTTACCCACCTGGATGAACACTTTGGACTGTAAACCCAACACCACTGGTAAGGAGGAATATTCACATACTGTATAATTCACTGCAGTTATTAAATTGTAATATATTATTATTATCATTATTATTATTGTGATATGGATAAGCTCTAAAAGATGCCCAAAAGTTGTGTCTTCCAGGCTTTTCTGCTGGATGGGGCACTGAAAATCTGTGTTTGGGGAGCAAGGAAGGATCTCTCAGCATCAACCCTTGGTGTGATCCGGGTTTGATCCGGTGCCCGGGGATGGGAAGGTTTGACTTTGTGAGAGCTGTGAGACTCTGAACAGTCTGACTGCACAAAATTAACAACCCCCAGGGTCAAGGAGAGTGTTTTATTGTGCTCCATGATGTCACCAGAGATGGGACAACAAGCTGTTCTATTTTTTTTTTTTTAGCCCACGCAGATGAATAAAAGCAGAATGAGAGCAGAGTTCTTGCAGAGGAGGAAAATCATCCAATAGTTCAGAGTAAAGGAATAATAATGCAGGGAGAAGCACAGAATATCCTGAGTTGGAAGGGACCCACAAGGAATGGGCATCCAACTCCTGGCCCTGCACAGGACAGCCCCAAAATCCCATCATATGCCTGGGTATCCCGGGAAAATGCTATGCTAAAAAACTGGGATAAAATTACATTGCTGATCATCTGACTTTGCTGCCATTATTCTACAAATTTCACTAGGAAATGTTGAAATTGTTGTTATTCTGACAAAATTGTAGCTGGATGGGTTGAGTCCAGCTGTGATTGTCCTCTGAAAAACACAGGATTTTATGGTCACCCTCCATAGGAAAAGCAAAATTCTGGAAGTCTAAGAAATTGTGGCATAATTTTGAGGGTTTTTCCTACCAAACTACCCAAGAGCAATACATTCTGGATGGAACCTTGCAATCTGCTCTGATTAAATTCTGTTATTTACTGTTGGCTTGTTTTGTAGGGCTTGGAACACCGTGGTGTAGCTTTTTGGGAAGTGTGAGGATGCCATTCCTTCCCAGGATAATCTTCACTGCCTCTCCACTCTCTGGTCTTTCTTAGACATCCCTTCTGGTTCAACCTTCTCACCAATTACACTTCAAGTGTGCACAGGTATCATTAAAAACAGAAGTAGAAGGTGCTATTTAAGAATTTCTTACATCTGAAAGCTTGAAAAATTCCTTTTCCACAACTTTTCTTAGCACAGAAAAATTAACCAGTAAAATTGGCAGCAAAAAGTCTTGTTGTATCTGCATCCCTCCGACGTATTTTAGAATGGAATATGCAATAATTTTTCACAAGTTGGGAAAGCTCTAAGACAAAATTTGAATAATCTTTCAAAAGTTTGGAGAGCTCTGAGACAAAATTTGAATAATTTTTCCAAAGTTTGGAGAGCTTTGAGACAAAATTTGAATCATTTTTCCAGAGTCTGGGGAGCTCCGAGACAAAATTTAAGGTTAATTTGGCAGGTGAAGTTTCAAGGTAGAACACATCTGAAGTTTCTTTTTTTTTTCATGACATCATTTCCAGGAGAAGAGGATTTGCATCATGTTAATGTGCAGATAACCTTGGGAAGTAGGTGGATGGACTCATTAGTGACTTCACGGAGAAATCCATTCTTATTTCCGAGCAGTGCTCCAGCGGCGCCGGCTGCCCTAAAATATGCAAAATTAATGGGGTGAACACCAGCAAAACCAGGTCCAGAGACATCCAACGGTAAGGAGCTAAGGATAAAAATCTGTGACATCTGACTGTTCCTTTTCCCTGCCTGATTTATCTCTAATTCCGGCTGCTTAACTCAACTTAACTTAAACACAGCCACCCCAGCCGGGGTGTTTGTTCAAGCCCTGAGCTGACAAGTACAGAGCACTGGCCATTATTTCTGCTGGGGAGTCAGAGGTTTGGGCCATTCATTTCCACAGCCCCACCATTCCTTGAATTCCCAAAGCTTCCTCAAGGACAGCTCTCACGTCTTAGCCCCGTGCAGTGACAGATGGGATGCAACGTGTCATGTGATGGATAACGCCGGAGCCACAGCACTTAATCCTTCTAATACTAATAGCAGCATTATCATAGAGATTTATGGGAATGTCAGTTCCGAGTTCCCAGTTCCATTCACGGGTTTTTTTAAAACTTCAGCTGCGAAAAACACGCATCCATCCCATTAATTCTAATTATCATGGTTCATCTTCTCAGCAGTTTTGTACTCCGGAACCTTTCAGTGCAAATTAACGTACCAAAAAAGTGTATTAATTAATATTTGTAGCTTTTAATTTCTGCAAGAGTGTTGTCTGGAAGCAGCTGGCAGTCCAGGGCCGCTGCTATTGAATCTTTGCCAAACAAGTGCAGATGTAATTTTGTTATCTCTTGCTTAGTCATTTACGCAAATTAATTTGAACAATTAGCCTTTTACTGGTCCGTCATGAATCATGCAAAAGGGATCTGCCAAAAAAAAAAAAAAAAAAATTGCCAGTTGACAGGAAAGAATTGTTTAACACTGTGAATCCTTGGGAAAGGTGTGACTGTGCTTGGGATAAAGGACAACTTCAGGAAAAATTGAAGTGATTTTATTTGTTGCTTGTTTGGGGTTTTTTTGCTACTTTTTACAGTTGATTATTGTTGGAGGAAAGAATTCTAAGAGAAGAGGAAGCTGTAGAAATTTGGGAACTTTTGTTTTGGGTGGATACCAAAAAAAGGGATGTTCTTTGCTTGAATGTTGTCTTGACTTCACTCCTTGCAGAGCTGTGACGAGGTTCTGCATGAGAGGAGGTCTGGGGTGAGGTCAAACAATCCACAGGAACACATTTCCAAAGGAAAAACACTCAAATATCAAATTTTTTTGGACATTAATGTAAAGAAATTCCGTTACCTTACCCAAATCTCTCTCCTCCTTGTAAAAGAGGATTCCACATAAAAGCTAAAACTTAACTAAGTTAACTAACTAAGAGTTAACTAATTGAACTGACATGGAACATCTCAACTTGTATGAAAACTGGATTTAAATGACAGCAAACTCAGATGTTTCCTTGCTCTTTTCTTAAATATCAAACTTATTTTTCATCAGATAATCAAACTTAGCAGCAGACGGTGCCACCCAGAGACTTTGAGTGATGCTGTCCATGACAATCTGTCTCATTTGCTGTTATTGTAGAGTTTATACCCCCTTATTTTTTGTTTCCTCGACAATTTTACATACATCCTTTCAACATCAATTGAATTGCATAAATCTGAGCTTTGTGATGGATATTCCTGATTCACAGCCAAGTTAATTGTTAACTCTCCCTTTGAAATCACTGTGGAGAGAGAGTACTTGAAGTTTTGGAAGGTGACTGGAAGTGCTGTTGAATTAAAAAGAACCTGATTGTTGGCTGCATTCAGAACCAAGTGATTGGGTTGATATACTAATAATATATTGATATATATGATTATATATAAAAATAGTGATAATACTGATCCATTTAAGTAAAACATAACAATTCTGTTAAGTAAAACATCTGATTCTGACTCACATCCATTTCTCCCCCTCACCCATCTCGGCACGAGGTCGGTCGTGGAGAACACGTGAAGATTTTGGGCTTCTCGGGGCACTAACAGGACCATCCGTCCTGTTCTGCCTGAAGTGTTGACTGTAGCTGTGGAAATAACTCCAGAATTGAATATTTCTTTAGTGGAAATCCCACTGAAGCTCACCCAAGCTCTGCCTCTTTGTTACTGAGCCGGGCGGTGCCGTGCAAATCCCATCGCTCCGGCAGGGATGGAAGGTGTGGGTCCCTCTCCCTCTTAATTGTTTTTCACAAGCTGCCATTTCCCAGCCTCTATTGTTATTTCCATTTGTCCATTTGATTGCAGAGAGAAGAGACCAGATGTTGTGTGACAAATCCGAGCTATTTGCAATCTGTTGGAATTCTTGGAAATTGTACCGGGGATCATTTTGGGAGAACTGATCCTGCAATCGCTCGTGCACGTGCATCACTCCCAGCACGAGATGTCCTAATGAAGACTGGATCTATTCATGTGCCCAAATTAAGCACACACATCATGTGGGGAAATGTTTTTTGGGGGGGGATATGCCTGGATTTGGAACTCGCCCCTCAGAGTCACCGTTGCATCCATTTCCGTTTCATCGATGCATTTCCATTTAATCAAACCAGAGATTATTATTGCACCATAGAACTTGAAATCAGGTTTTTTTTTATTTATTTATTTATTATAATAGGATATGTGGGGCTCAAAATGTGACTGAGGTTTATCCTGCAGCAGAGTGATCCCATTTTGTTTACTAAGTCGTAATTCACAACAAATAGCCCTTACTAAATCGTGATTCCCAACAAATAGTCCCTTCTATTGAGTTTATCAAACCCAGCCCTGTTATCCATCTGTTTTTAGGATCTCTGGCTAATCAGGGAAGTGGTCTCTCACTGCCACACTGAGAAGGACGGAGTTAGTTCCCTTGTAATTGAAAGTATCAGTAGTAAACTTGGCTGGAGCTTGATTAATGGTATATTAAAATCAGAGTCTTCATGGTGAGTGCTAGATGAGGAGTTTTGGGCAAATTACTTGGTTACTGGGAAACCTTTAAATTTTAATCATGGAGGCACTTCAGCATCATTAGGAACTGAAAAAGACAATGGGAACTGGGGGGAAGTTGTGTGAATTGATGTGCTTTTCAATCTCCTCTTCTGTGGGGCTGTTGAGTGATGCAGGGGCTGCAATCGAGGGTCCTCTTGCTCCCCACGCCTTTGATTGCTGTTGTTATAATTTAATATTACCCAGTTCTTTGTGATCATGGAAATCAGACGAGTTACTTGCAGAAGATGGAAGGTTTTAGCATAAGAAAATGGTTTAAGAGGCTGGTTTGTCTCTGCTGTTTGGCTGCAGAGAAGAATGGGGGGCTGGGGGGGGGCAACTGTAACTTGTATTTAGACCTACTTGAAATAGAGAAACAGGCTCTTTTACACATGTTTATTGTTTAATGTGATAACAATATGAATCTCAAACTCACATTTACACATCACATAGTCTGAATTATCTGTAGCCAGTGAATGCCTGTTCATATTTGCACCCACCTTGTTTAGGGTTTTAAAGTTTAACCCAGCCTTTGTTAATTTTACTGGGCTAAATAAATGCCTTCTTCTTCCATTGCCAAGCAATGAGTTCAAGCTCTCAGGAAAAAAAAGGAAACCAATTATTCACCTGCAAATTCCTGAACTTAAAGTTTTGTGTTACCAAATGTTATCCTGCTCCTGTCATTGAAGTCCCCAGGTCATTTAATTCACCTGCCATCCCATATTCCTTTGGGTTGGCAATGCCTTCCAAATTCCTGTCAGGAAAAGAAGTGTTACTGGTGTAGGAGCATTCCCTGTCAAATTAATGATCAAAATTGTTAAATAAGATCGATTCTGATACCTGAGCAATGTAGGATTAAAAGGGATTTCTCCAAAGCCACTTTGGAGTGCTGTGAAAAGGAGATGCTCTAAATCCCGGTGTGTTTTCCAGAGAAACATCCATTTTTCCTTCTAAGGAAAAAGTGACTGGGAAACATGTGCTAGGAAATTTTAGGTTTGGAAGAGAAGGTTATTCCTAGCAAAGACAGACCTGCAGCAACAGAAGATTTACAGAAAATAAGATTATTTTTGCAATATCTATATCAGCAACTATAGGAGAAGCTCCTTGGGCTGGACTTTCTGCTCGTGCCAAAGGCAGGAACATTCCTATAGGATTCAGGAATCAGAAATCCAAGGTGCTGGCCTTGAGAAGGCAGAGCAACAATCTGAAAGGAAGCCTTTCCCTAGGACTGATTTTTTTTCCCCCTCCCTTTTAATAGGTAAGGTGTACTTAGGAATTGGGAATAACAGAACAAGCCCAAGGGGGTGGTATGGATTTAGTGGAAGGGGAAGAAGTTTTTGTGGAAACATATAATTTGTTAAATTTTCTCATTCAGATGTTATATATATGTAATAATTGTGTGTACAAATACAGCCAAGCTGCAACCAGTTCATGTGTTCTGAGCAGATAAAATACTAAAAGAATTTGACCTCTTGATTCTCTCTCTCTCTCTCCCTCTGATCGACCAATTTTCCTTTGTTTACAGTGCAACCCTCTAATTTCAGCTGGTATCAGGTCATTCCATACATCCATTGCTACGAAATACCTGGAGTATTTCAGAATAATTCACAAATATTCACATATTTCAGAACTATTTTGGATGTAGGGCATTTTAATAGCAGAACAGTGCAATATTCCACAGCTTTGTGTGTACATATGGCCACATATAAATAAGATGATGTTCCCGGGGGTGTGGAAGGTCCTGTGACTTCAGACACCTCACTTTTACGTTTGCAGAGCCAAATTTGGAGCTTGAAGCTGCAGAAAAAATTGGAGGCTTCTAAAAATGGGATGCTTCTCTAATGCAGTTTAGATTTGCCTTATCCAGATGAGGAGCCTGTGTGTGATAGGCTCAGGTAATTAATTATTTTTGGACTGGTAATAAAGCTCTGACTGGTGGGAAGGGCTGGAAACAAGGGGCCAGTCCATGGAATTGCACTGATCCATTTCTCAACAGCACATTTTTTTTTTTTTTAAATTATGGCAATTTATAGCTCTTTTTTTCTTTGCTTTTATTTTCCTTCTCCCTTCCCTTTTCCCTTCCCTTTTCCTTCTCTTCCCTTTCTCTTTCACTTCCTCTTCCCCTTCTCCTTTCCCTTTCCCCTTCCCCTTCTCTTTCTCTCCTTTTTATCTCCTTTTTTCCTTACCATTATTATTAATAATATTATTATCATAATTTATTTCAATCATTAAACTGTTCTTGTCTCACCCCACAGGTTTTACCTTTTTCCAAGTCTCCTCCTCATCCCACAGGAAGGTAAGGATTGTGATCCCGAATTACTGGCCGGGGTTAAAACCACAAGGATCTCCCCCTCAACTCCTTTGTCTCTCTCTGTCACCACATCACAGGGAGAGGAGAGAAATCAGGAGAAGAGTTTGATTAAAGATCAAATTAATGAACAAAAGCACAATCCTTCATGTGGGAAAGGAACATTTTAGGGAACGGTGAAGTGAAAGATAAGAACACTAGAAAAGTTTGGATTGGGGAATGAGAATTATTTGGGGGCCTGTGTGCTTAATCAACAGCAAAATGTAAGGACCCCTCAGGCTGAAAGGGCAGTGAATGACGTGTGGTTTTTACACTGGACCTTTTCAATCAGCGTTTTCTGAACATTTCTCATTATGGTAATGATGATGGGATTAATTATCGCCACGAGAACAAGCGATAATGGCACTTTGAACTGTATTTGTCACCACATGACACGGAGTATTCCTTGTTTTTACGTTCTCCAGGATTTGTGCTGGAGAAAAAAATGGACCAGCTGGGCAGGAGATGACAAAGGAGGACAAACACCACCTGGGCAGTGTCTTTACCTGCTTGCATCAAGAAATCACCAGGAAAATAATTGAAATTACTCCTTGGGATTAACAGTCAGCTGCAGCAAATAGTACAAAAATGATGTGTAAGTGAAAATATGGGACTGCCTTCTGAGAAATAATTTTCTCCCATAAGTCAGCTTTGCAAAGGCCACTTGCAGAACTATTAACAAATGAAGAAAGTTTGTTTTAGCCCGTGTTGGAGAGGGAAAATAAACCAGAGGGGTGGGAAAACTGAGTGCACTTCTCAGCACTGGGAGTAAATCCATGAATCCCATCCCTGCTGCAGAAGAAGTGTGGGGTGGCTCACATAGCAAAAGGCAGGTTCAACATGGAAAATATTGGGATTTTTTACTTATGAGCTGGGTCCAATGAATATTTTAGAGAAGCATTTAAACAGCAAGTGAAAAAAACATAGAAATATATGGACCAAGGTTTCTCAGGAATTAGAAATTCGTTCTGTGCTCCTGCCTTAGCATGGGATGTCCAGCTTTACAACCAAACTGTTCCTAAGTCACAGTCATAACATGGATAATTCTAAAAAAAAGGTAATTTTGTAACTTTTGATTCTCTTGCATATAACTGATGAATTTGCTGACCAAAAAAAAAAAAAACTTTTTTTTTTTTGGCATAAAGTTTTATTGTGCCTTTACTGCTCACGTGACTTTTCCAGAAGTCACAGTTTTGGTCTGAAGACCCCAATGTTTGTTACAATTTTTTTTCCTGTAAATGGTTGCCCACATGGAAGAAACTCTCTGGAACTTCTCTCCTTGTAATTAAATTTATTCAAGGGACATATGAGCAGCTTCTGGTGCTATTTTAGTATCTCTTACTATACCAACTAATTAATGTATAACTGACATCCCCATACTCAGCTTTCATAATGTTATCTGATTAATAAGCAATAACTACCTCGGTAAATCAAAATTAAATGCCTGCTTATGGCAATGTGAGTTTAGAACCCTCCTGCCTGGAGACTTCCCATTGATTGACTCATTAAATATTTCATTGACATATGAAAATCAGGGGGAAAAAAAAAAACCCTTGTGAGCAGCTTTGCCTTTTGTTTGAGAGGTAAAGTTTTACACCAGTGGTTCTTTGAAGAAGTAAGAGCTCCACAGAGTTTCCTGGATGGCTGAAATCCAGCTGTAGGTGGGATGAGATGGAGAGGGAAAGAGGGAGCCCAGAGGGATAATAGTTGGCCCTGCTGGAACTCCCCAAAAATCCTGCTGGTGGTTTTGTGAAAGGTGCTGGAAGCTTGAAGCAAGGGGGAAGAAATCAAATACCTCCAAGAGGCTGGGAGAAGAGAGAGGCAGCCTCCTTCTGCAAGATGCCTCTGGAGGAAAAACTCATGCACTCAGCTCCCAAGGAGATGCAGGAGGTCTTGCTTTCCTCAGGCAATTCCCAGGATGATGGGACCACCCTCAGCTTTAGGTCACAGATGGAATTTCAAAAGGTGAAGCAGCTTTCAAACCATTTTTTTAGGGTGAAGCTTTCCATTCCAGCTACACCAGGCTATTTTGGCTGCCTTCCTGATGCCTAATAAGAAATGCAATCGTTATTTAACAAATATGTAGTTTTCCAGTGCAATGAAACCGGTCCTTAGGGAGATATACATATTCATATTGTATTATTTTTTTTTCAGAACTCCATTTCTCCCAAACTTCCAGATGCACAGCCAGCTTCACCACTTCAGAATGAAATTTATTCACTACTCCAGTATTTCTCATATGTCACCATTCCCTTTTTTTTTTTTTTTTGCCATCTTACATTCGTTGCCCTCCAACAAATGTTGCTCAGAGTGTTGATTACATGAAGATTCCTTGGACAACGAAGACCGAGAATGCAACATGGAATTGTAGGTGGGTAAGTGAAGGAATGTGCAGGATTGGGAAGGCAGATGATCAGTATAATGTCTTACCTCAGAAATATAAATGGTTTTATGCATTAAAGGAGAAGTAATTGCAGTGATAGAGCGATAGTTTGTTACCTTGCAAATGTTACACATTAGAAAAACCCTTCTATTTTTATTTTTTATTTCTCTGGTTTCTAGTATTTCTTTGTCTTGGCACTTCTTTACAGTCTGCTTTCTGTCTTTACTCTTTTTACCTGGGCTTGAAGTCTATTCATTCTGACACAGAATAAACCCAGTGAAATAGAACATGCAAATTGTTCATGGTAAACTTTTGTGTAATAAAATGTGTTGGCTCTGGGTTTACTTCTACATTCAGGAGTTTTTGGCTGTAAAAAAAAAAAAAAAACAAAACCAAACCAGCTATTCTAAGGACAAGAATTTACCACAAGGATTATTTTTTTTCCCCTTACTGTGAAAATCTATATTTTTGTCACTGCGTTAACCTGAAAAAGATAAAGATACATCTCCGTTTTCCTTTAGACTTTCTTTCCCCATCCATCCCTTTTTAACTCATTCCTACAACAGTCTGTTTTAAGCAACGGCCCTGACAGCAAAACCTATGAGGGTTTTCAAATTCAATAAGCAGGGCTGGAAAGGAGACATCCCTCATCTCAACTTGAGCTGAGTAACTGCAGATCCTTAACATTACCCTCTACTCTGGAGGTCTCCGGAGCCATCAATCTGCTGGAAATCTGCTGACAGCTCCGAGTGGTTCCTCAGTGTCTGAAATGTGCTGCGCTGCTCCAAGTGGTGTGAGATCACTGGGAAGGAGGTGACTTATGAGGCAGAGGTGGAGGTTTCTGTTCCTGCAGCAGCAGATGTGTGTGTTGGGCAGTGCCGGGAGCACTGGCCCCAGTGTGAGACCTGGGATCTTGGGGGGGAAGTGGCAGGAGTTTGATCCATCTCCCCAGGGTTAGGAGATTCTGGATGGGAGGGTGAAGTCCAAGTGCGCTGGTGGCCAGCGGGAAAATGGAAATAATTTGTAAGGCCTTGTAGAATATAACCTGGATTCAAAGCTGTGAATCCTCTATTTCTCTTATGCCCCCAGGAACAACTTCCAACATTCTGAAGTGGGAATCACAGGATCATCAAGGTTGGAAAAGTCCTTTAAGATCATCCAGTCCAACCTGTGACTGTTCCTCACACAGCCCAGAGCAGGGAATGGCACGGGAACAAATTATTTGACAGTCTCACCAAACACAAACTCAGTGTTTAAGGTGCCATTTAAATTTTGGAGATGGGGTTAAATTTTACACACTGCACTGCTCCCTGTGCATGAAGTCAAGTGGTTCACAGAATCATGGAATCATAGTTTGGAAAAGCCCTCTTGGATTGTTGAGTCCCCCCTGTGCCCATCCCCACCTTGTCCCCAGCCCAGAGCTCTGAGTGCCACAGCCAGGCCTGCCTTGGACACCTCCAGGGATGGGCACTCCAAACCTCCCTGGGCAGCTCCTTCTAAGGCCTGACCACCTTTTCCTTGAAAAATTCCTTTCTGAAATAGTTTGAAACAATTTCTCTGTGTCTGTATCTGAATCTTTCATTGGCCAGAACTGAGCTGTGTCTTCAGCATCACCATTTCTCTGTCCCATCTGCCTCCCCCTTGCTGCTGAGCAGGATTTTACAGCAATATCACAATAATAGATGTCTTGCAACATTATTACAACCATTTTAACGATGTCACAATAACTCCCTCATATCACATCACTGTTTTTAGCTGGGCCAGAGGAGGTCGGGTCCAGGTGCTCTCAGCAGAGAGATGATATGAATATTTTGTGATTGCTGATGTGTCCCATTTAGTCCTGCACCTGATTGATGTTTCCCTGGCAAAGAATTGAAAGGTATTCATCCATTTTTCACATTAAAGACTAAAGCCAGGAGTCTAAGACTATATAAATCAGTTAGATACACAAACAGCACCAAAATGAGGTGGGAATTGGGTCTTTAAAGCCCTTCAACTACATTTAAGACCTCTGCCAGAAGAATTCCACCACAAGCCAATAATTTGTGCCAAATAGGAATAATAAATAGTAATAATTCTTAGGTTCAATACATGGACATTTTATCCTTTCCTTTTATTTTTTTGTTTTGTTTTTGTTTGTTTTGTTTTTGTTTGTTTGTTTGTTTTTAATCTTTATGTCTTTCCCTGGTCTTTGTCATGAAATGCACTTTGATTTCAAGTTACCCTGTCCCCCTGCCCCTCTCCAGCAAACCCACCGTTGCATTTTGGGCCAAATCCCGACCGCCTGAGGTCTCAAATCACTCCAATTTCCTCAGCTTAAGCCAAGTCTGATTTTCCATCCCCTGTGTAAGGTCACATGGATGCTGAGTGGTTCTGAGATGTTAATACCATTCTCCAGATCACTGGAGCTTCTCCACCAGGAGCTACGACGTGCGAGTGACACACCTGGCACTGCAGGAACAACTGGTTCTGACCCCAAATCTGCAGTTGCTTTGCTGAGATACCTTTGGGCAAAGCCACTCAACCACCTCACAGACAACTTGCAGCACAAACTGTTTGCTGCATAACCCTCTCTGATGCTCTATTTTTCCTTCCTCGAGAGAAGATTAAAGAAGGGAATTACGTTGGAGCTGGTGGAGGCATGATCCATGCCCCCTTGATTATATGGAAACATTAAAATATCATCAGCATGTTAATTTTATCAAGTGAACTGTATGAGATTTATTCCTATCTCTTATCTATTGCATTAGTCTGGAAATACAATTTATTCTGGTGGTGGGAATGTCAGACAGAGAGACCAAAAACATCTGGACATCTTAATAGGAGACAAATTTTCTAGGATGTAGATTGCCCCTTTAAAATTAATTCTGCTAATAAGGAGGCAGAAATTTCATAGCCTATTGATCTTTCAAAACAGAGCCCTGACTCTTTTTTTTGGGGTAAACCAGGTAGATACAAAGAAGGTTCCTTTGAGGATTTGCTGTTCACTTGTCTTCAGTTACATATTTGAGTATCAAATGCAATGGGTTATTTCAGCATCCTAATACAAAACACACGACATCAGATAAAACCCAGCCGTCACAAACTACAGGATTAATAAAAATCAATGAAAATCCCCCTAGAAAAACAACGTATCTTAAACATTCCCCTGCTCTGAATTGGTGGATTTTCTTTCTAAACATGGAAAATCAATATTAATTAAAACCAACCATTAAAAAAAAAAAAAAAAAAGACACCCAAAACCTCCCTTGCTCATTGAAAGATAATTTTCATTTTAAAAATAGATTGTATTAAATGATTATCACAGAACCTTTTCAGCCCGTGGAGGAGCGTGAGTAACTTTTGTCCTCTGATTCCAGGATATTTGGGGTCCTTTTCCTTGGAAGCACATGGAAGCAAAGTCATACCTGCTGCTCTGCCCGCCCGGCACGCTCCGATTCCCATTTTACTGGGAGCACAGAGGGGGAAAAAGCAGAGCAGTGATCTCTTGATTCAAAACATCCCTTTCAGGCTGCTCCGGGATGGCTGCGTTTCCGTGTGGTTTTTCCCTGGAAGTTCCAGCCTAGCCCGTAGCAATAACTTGATAATTGTTCTGGGAAGAGACTCAGCACAGGATCTTATGCACAAGTAAACAGGCATCTATAAGATTAAGAATTATATGGCAGGGCTTTGACACAACCATCAGTTATGCCAGATGCAAATAATTTATTCTTTGTCAGTTCAAATACACAGCCTTGTTTGGATGGCTGAAATTTATACTGGCACCAGAACGCAGCCTGGTATTATTTAAGTGTTGAGACCACAGATGTGCATCTCAGATGACCCAAAAAGAGGAAGAAAAACGTCGGTTATATTTTTCTGACAGCAACTCATCATTGTTGTGTTGTAATAGGTGATTTAATAACTTATCCTTTTTGTGGGATAATATGTGGTGAGGCCCTGGCACAGGTTGGGCAGAGAAGCTGTGGCTGCCCCTGGATCCCTGGAATTGTCCAAGGCCAGGTTGGACAGGGCTTGGAGCAACCTGGGCTAGTGGAAAGTGCTGGGGTTGGAATGGAGGAGCTTTAAAGTCTTTTCCAACCCAAACCATTCTGGGTTTCCATTTGATTCTGTGTATCCTCCTTGACCTGGAACCATAGAACTGTTTAGGTTGGAAAGGATTCTCTCAGCCACTCTCCTAAACAGTTTGGGTTTTCCAAAGCAAAGCAAAGCTTTGCAAAACAGGAGATGCAGAGTTGTCCAGTGAAGATCTGTCCACCAGTGAGGCACCTCGAGTGCTGTGTCCAGTTCTGTGTCATTCACTGAAAGGATTGAGGGGCTGGAGCGTGTGCAGGGAAGGGAACAGAGCTGGGAAGGGGCTGGAGCAGCAGGAGGGGCTGAGGGAGCTGGGGGGGCTCAGCCTGGAGAAAAGGAGGCTCAGGGGGGACCATCTGGCTCTGCAATCCCTGATGGATCCAGGTGGGAATTGGGCTCTGCTCCCAGGGAACAGGGACAGGAGGAGAGGGAACGGCCTCAGGCTGTGCCAGGGGAGGGGCAGGTGGGACATCAGCAGGAATTTCTCCCTGGAAAGGGTGGTCAGGCACTGGCAGGGGCTGCCCAGGGAGGTTTGGAGTGCCCAGCCCTGGAGGTGTCCCAGGAAGGCCTGGCCGTGGCACTCAGTGCTCTGGGCTGGGGACAAGATGGGATTGGGATTGGGCACAGGGGGGATCCATAGGCTGGGAGGGCTTTTCCAGCCTAAATGATTCTGGAATTCTGTGAACCACTTGACTTCATGCCCAGGGAGCAGTGCAGTGTGTAAAGTTAACCCCATCTTCAAGATTAAACGGCATCGAGTTTATGTTTGGTGAGACAGTCGAACAATTTATTCCCATGCCATCACCTGAGAGAATCCTGCTCATCTTACAGGAGTTCAGCTCCCGTGGATTTCCTGGAATCAAGAGAATCAGCGGAATTTGAGAGGCACATCCTAAGCCGAGTTCACGCCGGCCCACATTTCTACCAACAAAACCGGCAGTGACAGTGATATATGGCTTTTTTTATGAGACCTGATGACTGATGGATATGTGATCTTATAAATGCTTAGACAAACTAATGCACATAATTATATTTTCCATTTGAAGTCTATTGCTCGGCATTCTAATACAATATCATTAGTCGAAATGGCCACAATGATACAGCTTGGGCAGTTTGTCACAGTAATTACGGGGTGATTATTTTTGACTGGAATAAAGATTTCAGTTTTAGTATGGTAGAAAGCATAATCACAAATTAGAAACAGTCTCAGAATAAAGAAATATCGGGGAGAGGGGCTTTAAATATGGATTATGGTGCAATTCTGAAACAATTCCTTTAAAGAAGTTCACTCATTTGGGCTGAAAGTGGGGGCTCCTTTTAGGTTTATAAGGAGTTCCTTCCCAAAAGGATGGCAATTACCTAATTAACAGTTCCTGTGTGGAAGGTTTTCATAAAAGGGAAATCTGGGCTTGGTAGGGAAGGCTCATCTTATAATTTCCATAACTGCTAAAGCAGGCTTTCCTTTTTCCATCGACAGAAAAATAGATCATTTGTCTTCACCATTTTCAGGGTGGTTGATTAAAGTAGACACTGTCCTCACATCTGTATTGAAAACTGTATTAATCAATTGATTAATCACGAGGCATTAATCAAAATCTTCCTTAAGTGTTTTAGTTTTGGAGAGGCTCGGAGGATTTTCTATCAGATTCCTTTTAAGGTGTCCATTATAAAGATTAAATTTGGGTGGTAAATATTGAGGGGGTTGAAGCACACGTGGCTTCCCCCTTGAAGGTCACAGCCACTGCTCATTAGTGTTACTTTTAATGGGATAAGAAGCAAAAGTTTTTAATATGTGGCCACATCAATTAATCAGATCCACATTTGATTTCCTTGCCAGTAAAGCAGTCCACATTTTCAGCACGTGCAGGGAAATTTCCAGCGGTCTAAAACCTTGGATACTTCAGGCTGTGCTTAAAAATAGTCCATGAATTTAAGACAATTAAATTGGACACGAAGATACAATGAAATGATGCCCCAACTATAACTGCTGGTTTTTGGATATTCTGCTTTACAAATATTCATTTAGAGATATTCTGGACAGTTTTTATTAAGGTTTGATTTAAATAATCCCATTTTTCCCCCCTTACAGTGAATGAATGTAAAACTTCAGAGCGCTGTCACAAAGTTTTTTAGCATAAAAGAAGCTATTTTTGAGTATTTAGCTAATTCAAGTGAACCATAAAGGACCTTTACAAGGAAGCTGATCATCTGAGAATTTAACTCTGTTTGTTTTTGCTGGTTCCTGTTTGTTTTTCCAGCCTGAAACATTAAACACCGGTACTCCAGTGAATGGATTTTTTGAAGCATCAATTACAGTACAAAAGAAAACCACTGATTACACATCTCTTCATGTGCAGAAAAATGTGTCTTCATCTCGAAATCCCTCTGTAAGTGATTCTTTAAGAGAGATTTACTGAATCCTCGTTGTGGCTGCTCTTATGACAGGCTGGAAATACCTATTTTCCCACTGAATGCTTTTTCCATAGGGGGAAAAAAAATCATAGGGGAAACACCAAACCCAAGCATACACTGTTTGTATTTATTTGGATTTTAAAGCACAGCAAAAAATGTGCATCTGGCATTCCCATCACCTCTGGCAAAAGTTTAAAGGAACGGGAAATCAAAGCACAGCAAATTAATTCCTGCAGTCGCTTCCCTTTGCTTGGAGAAGCTGCCCTAAAAAAATTCCAATGGTTTTCTAGGTAGTGTTCCATCCATAGATTACTGATTTTATAGTGCTCCTAACTGTTCATTTTTAGGTGATGGGGTCAAGTTGGACAAAGCACAGACAGAGTTTTATTAAATCAAGGGATCTTTAATTATTTGATCAGCGGGAGCCCCCGAGGTTGGGCAGCATCAGGACTCTCTTTGTGACTCTAAAGGGGGGCCCTGCCTGGCCTTGAATTTTGATCTGTGGAGATGGTGGGGAGAGAATGATCCCAGTACATCCCTGGGAATCCCATCCTAAGCCAGGGATGGGACACCAGCAGAGAAATGGGAGCAGGAACTCCCGAGGGAAGGCAGAGCATTTCCAGCATCACTTCTAACCAGATTTAAAGCCAATCACCGCTGATTTACTTTATAACTCTTTACTTTATGACTCTGATATTACTTTATAACTCTTGGAAGCTGCTTTGGTGTGTGTTTGCTGCTCTCTCCATCCAGAAGTGGAGTTGTCCTGCCCTGAGAGCCAGTAAAATACACGTGAAATTTTCCGTGCCTTTCAAATCGACACCGGGGCTTTCATCCTGTAATTATGGGAACAGGAAACATGTGTCTCCCAGTCCTGAAAGAATCAACAACACAAATTGGGGAACAAACTCCAACCTGTGCTGTTCTTCCACAGCTGAGCTCTGTTCTCCTTTGGCTCTGGCTGGTGGAGGTTGGTTGAATCCAGCAGGGAAGGAAATGCAATCTGCACAATAATTCCCATTAATTCCTCGTGGCACAAATATATCCTGATAGCAGTTCTGGGGTGGGATAGTTTGGGGCTGATCATCTTTACAACTCAGCAGAAGGTGCTGTGGCAGTGTTGGAAAAAGGGTGATGGGGGTTAGGAGTTACAGCTGCAGGATTTATGTCTAATGCACCTTCGTAATTCATGGAATTATGTTCCACAGTTCATCAGTTTAGGTCTTGGAGAACTACTGGGATACCCAGGACTGGGATACTGGGATATGTGGTGGCCTTATCAGTGGTTTATTATCAAATAACACTGACTGTAGATGGATTTTTTTGCTGTTTTGATTTTTAATGGATTTTTTTTTTTAAATGGAAATGTGGTCCAGAGAAAGAAGCCGTTGAAATATGTGAATTATTATAATATATAATCAAATGTGTCATATATTAAATACACAGTTTAAATACATTTTATATTACTCTATTCTATTTTTATGTAATCATAGAATGGTTCAGGTTGGAAGGGACCTTAAAGTTCATCTCATTCCATACTGTGGGCAGGGACACCTTCCTCTAAATCAAATTTTTCCTACCTGGCCTTGGACACTTCCAGGGATGGGGAATGTAATATTTATTATGTAATACTATAACTCTACATAAAAATTATTATATTATATTATTGTAATAAACATTACAATATAATATTTTCATAGGAAGATAAAAAATATATAAATATATAATAAAATTAAAATAATTTGTACTTGTCAGGAGCACCTGCACTCTGTTCTGCATTTTAAATTATGAAGAATAAAATAGGAATAGAAGAGTTTCAGATCAGTCTGAGGAAAAGTGTGGGAAATTTTTGTTCTTTAAAACCAATCTGGTTTGCTTAGGAAAAAATAAGGGAGTGAATGTGGGCTTATAGGGAAAAACGGACCTGGGCACTCAACTGCTGTTTGGAAGAATTTGGAAAAGGAATTTTCTCTTCAAAAGCCAGTGGGAGTTTAATGAAGTCACAGAGGTTATATGTGATATCTGTATGTTGGCAGGAAGGTAACAAATGGATGTTCTTCAGCTCCTGATTTAGGTGACTCCTTATTTGAGTCACCTCTCGATGAGAAGGCAATAAAGGAGTACTGATAGACTTACTGACATTTTATGGGATAGCTTGTTTGGCTGGAATATTAAAATCCATTGGTATTGCCTGTTTCATTCAAAGAAATGGGAGAAAAAGGAAGAAATAGAGGCAGGTGTGGATGAAATGGGATAATTTACCACGAGACAAAATCTGTTTAGACTGAATAATTTCATATTTCCAGGTGACTTCTATTCAAGAGCCTTTAGAAGCAGGTGAGGAGCTCGATGAGCTGATGGGGTTATTTTTTAGGATATGCTGGAGATGGTTGGTTCAAAGGTTTTCCAGCAAAGCCAAAGAACAGGGAAATGTGTCTTGCAAGCAAAGAAGGCTCTGCCCTGGCTCAGTGACACGGGGACCTCCAGCCCTGCTGGGTCCCTGTGAGCCCTCACCAGAACCTAATGTGACCCCTGAATTATAAAAGGGTTTTTTGGCTTGGCAGACAGTAATGTTTGCGAGTTGAGGTCAGGGCACCTCAGTTTTCCTGCAGAAAGCACGGCTGAAGCGTGGATCTGATCCTAGGGGAAGGGTAGACTGCCCTGTCCTTCACAGCCTCAACAAGAGCTTAGTTTGCCTTTTTAAAAATATGTATGTTTAGTTCAGTTTGTAGAGAACACCCTGAGGCTGCTGCTTCCAGAGAGCTGATTGTCCTTTCACAGATAGACACAAATCCTTTGACATGGAATTTTGTTCTCCAAACAGGAGGAAAATGTAGCTGGAACAGGTTTAAATCATCATAGAATCATGGAATGGTTTGGGTTGGAAGGGACTTTAAAGCTCTTGTTCCACCCCCTGCCATGGGCAGTGACACCTTCCACTAGCCCAGGTTGCTCCAAGCCACATCCAACCTGGCCTTGGACACTTCCAGGGATCCAGGGGCAGCCACAGCTTCTCTGGGCAACCTGTGCCAGGGCCTGCCCACCCTCCCAGCCTGGAATTCCCTCCTAATATCCCATCTCTCCCTGCCAGTAATCAACAGCTTGCTCCAGACTGGTGCTTAATTTGGTGACTGGAGCAACGGGGCACAGAAAGTTTAGCCCACTCAGCCCTCACTTTTATCTAAATATATATTTTAAGTTAGAACTTTTGCATGTGTTTTCTGGTAGGTTGTGACATCTCTTCTAATTAACCATTGTCTGCTGCACTAAAACTCAAACTAAAAAAGTATCTCCAACCTTTGTTCTGCACAGAAAATGCTTTGTCCTGGAGTGTGTTGTGAGGTGAGAGCAAAGGAAAGAAATGCAGAAACAGGGCAGAGAACAACCCCACCAAAATTATAAGAAGCCCTCAAATATTCCTGCAAATTATCTGTTTTATAGGGCTGTATTCATGATTATTCATATTTATAGGGTAACTCATAGAAGAGGAGGAACCTTCCTGCCCCTGTGGTGCCTCTTTCCTCCAACATCTGGATGAGCACAAGGATTCCTCTGTAAGTACTGTAATTATTACTAGTAGTTTACATTATTATCATGATTATTACTATAAAAATTATTATGTTGTTGTTGTTATTTTATTCTTAATATTTTAGGGTATTTATATGGGGTTATTCCAAAGTTTTATCTTGCTCAGCACCTTCTCTGGCCAAAGGAAGCCAAAGGAAGATTCTAAGAAAAGGCCAAGTGTATATAATACAGTTCTGAGCCCATTTTTAAAAGCCAGAGGGGATAAAAGAGACTTTTTTTTTTTACAATTTAAGGTTAAAAATATATATTTCCAGGTGTCCTCTTTCATCATGGAGTATCTTTCAAATACCAAATTATTGAGCCTTAGAAATGAAGACTGCACATGACAAATAAAAAAGTGGATGCAACTTAAAAAATGGGGTTGGAAGTGTCAGGGAAATGATGGAGCTGCTCCGTGGGCTCTCCCTGCTCCCTGATCCTGCTCTTTCTGGGCATGTGAGCCTCGATTGTTGCAACCCCACAATGCCTGCAGAGTGATGTGGGATTTTATGTTATTGCAGAAAGCCTACATTTGACCTTTCTTTGTAATTGTGACACCAGTTGAATTCTGCTTTAGTTCATGGCAATTTACTCCATCCTTGGAGAGTTCACCAGTTAATTATTGCCAAGTGAATTTTTAATTTGCTCCGATGATTGCATTGGTGAACACGGTCATTAGTGGGGGAATTTATTTTGGAAATTGGCACTAGAGGGTGCTAAGTAATTGTATCATTTGTGGATCTGGGAAGGGGAAAAAAAAAAAAAAAAGAACATTCATTAAAAACTTGCTTTTTTTTCTGAACCTGCTGATTTTACAAATATGGCAGCTATGCCTCAGCAAATTATAAGCCATAATGAATTAGTTAATTTTCCTTCATGAAAACTGCAATGCTCAGATTATTAAGTTACTGTATTTCTGTTTAGTGAATCCAGCTCCCAGCCAGTAAATCAGGATTTCGAGGACTCTTTTGGGAGGGGGGAATTTTTGTAACTATTATCCTTGTTTATCATTATTTTGGCCTTAACAGAATTAAAATGTTCACAGATACCCTGCTGAAGTAGAAGTTTGTTCCCAAATGCATTCCAGGATGGATGGTGTTGTCGGATGCTGCGGCTCTGTAAGAGGAGACAGAGGTACTGCAGAGCCTGGAGCCTTCCTGGGCTGTTCCAAGCTGGGTCTGGACACAAATTGCTGTATTTTCCAGCCCAGTGTCCACTTAAATCAGTGGAATCCCGTTTTAGTTTAGTGGCAGCTGACTTAGAACCTTTGTCTTTAGTGTTTATCCTTATTTTAGTGGAGCTGCTGGAGAGGGGAGGCCATGGAGATGGAACCCCTCTGCTCTGGAGCCAGGCTGGGAGACCTGGGGGGTTCCCCTGGAGGAGAGAAGGATCCAGGGACACCTGAGAGCCCCTTGCAGGGCCTAAAGGGGCTGCAGGAGAGCTGGAGAGGGACTGGGGACAAGGCATGGAGGGACAGGACACAGGGAATGGCTTCCCACTGCCAGAGGGCAGGGATAGATGGGAGATTGGGAAGGAATTGCTGGCTGGGAGGGTGGGCAGGCCCTGGCACAGGTTGGGCAGAGAAGCTGTGGCTGCCCCTGGATCCCTGGAAGTGTCCAAGGCCAGGTTGGACGTGGCTTGGAGCAACCTGGGCTGGTGGAAGGTGTCCCTTCCTATGGAAAGGATTGGGATAAAGTGAATTTTTAGGTCCTTTCCAACCCAAACCAATCTGGGATTTGATGATTCTGTGTTCCCCATAACTCCCAGACTGGCCTCATGCTGGATCCCATCCTGAATGTGCAATCCCATATCCCATCACCTGCCAGGTGTGTAGGTTTGGCTTTGCTTCAGAAGATCCCATAATTATCCCTAAATGTCCCCCCCCATCATCCTTTATCCACCCACAACCACCTGGAAGCTGTGCTGGTTTCACCTGCTGAGCTCACCTGCTCCTGCCACAGAGGCATCAGTGCTGCTGCTTTTAAGGGGCTCACTTTTCCCAGAGTGCTTTCCCTGCATTAAGGTGTGGGATTGATCTGCTCCTGGGGCTGGATATAAGGATACATCTTCCTTTGTGGACTGACAGAGGTAGGAAAAATCAGGGGCATAAATAAGGATAATATTGGGGTTTTTTTCTTATTATTTTTATACTTACTTTTTTTTTTTTTTTTTTATGGAATTTTAAAGGTGTTCCATCTCTGTAGTGTTGGATGATTGTGGGTGTTTGCCATTCCTTTTGTCACTTAGGAAATTTGGTTTTTTGTTGCATACTATGAACAACTTTGCCAAATTCTTTGCTTCTGTGTGTTAGGGTCTCTTCCACTGCTCACAACATTGTCCTGCTGTGGGAATCTGAAGCTGCCTAAATGAAAACTCCCCACCCTGTGCAATTCCCTTTCCCAGCACAACCTCCTGTAAATTCCTGTGAAAAGTAAACACCACATTTCATGCTTTTTGACATCAGTTCGATAGCTTAAATTAATATAAGTAATAATATTGCCAATCCAGGGCAATTTTTTTCCTCCTTTTGTGTCACATGTGTGTATAGAACAATTGGAAAAATGATTTGAACTTCTTCTGGGGTGGGTTTGTTCCTCCAGTGACTTTCTGTATGCTTGGCTGGAACATCTTCCCTCACACCTCTGGGGTGGGAACTCTAGGTTAGATTTAGTAGTTTGATTTTATTGTACAATAACTGGGGCTCAGAGCTAATACAAAACCTTTATATTCCTAATAAAGTGGTTTGTGTCAGTAAATATCCAGCTATCTCTGTCGGATTGCTGGCTTTTTAAACCAGTGGACAAGTTGTGAATTTAGAGTGGCGTAAAATCTGTTTTGGGAGGGGCAGCTCGAGGCACTGTTTCCAAAGGAGTTTATTTCTTAATTCCATTGATTTTTGCTTTATCCTGTACCAAAAAATCTGTGCTATGAAGGTCAGAGATTGTGGAAAACAGGAACAGAGGGGAGAATATTTTCCTTCCCAGTTTCTTTTCAGTATTAAAGTGTTTGGGAAAATTTTATAGCTCTGTGTCCACTTTGTGCATTTCTTTCCAAATTTCATTTAGAAATGAGGGAATCTTGGAGCATCTTTTTCTTTACCTACTTTTTCTTTGAGAGTGTCTACTGATAGACATTAAACCCCATCCCTGGAAGTGTCCAAGGCCAGGTTGGATGGGGCTTGGAGCAACCTGGGCTAGTGGGAGGTGTCCCTGCTCATGGAACAAAATGAACTTTAAGGTCCCTTCAACCCAAACCCTTCTATGCTTCCATGATGTGCAAATATAAGCATTGCTAGAAAATCCGTATTTATTCCTAATTTCATTAACCAAGAGCACAGGGAAGGGTTGTGGAAGCTTTTACACCCTTTACTTTCAGAGTGGTATCTCAGTATTTCCCTTCAAATCCTTCCTTAAAACAAATCCTTTTCCTACCTTTTTGAAGTGTTTAGGGAAGCTTAGTAAAAGTTAAGTTTGTTGCTGATTTCTCAGAGTGTTTTGCTCCCTCCCACCCAGCTGTGCTCGTCCCTTGCTTGGATTTTGAACTATTTTATGCTTTATTTTATGGGTTATGTTGTATTTCTGTGGCACCCAACGTATTGGAGCCCCAGTCCTTGTGCAAAGCCAGACAAATTATCACCCAGGAAGTTATCAGATGTATTCCAGATAACTAAATATCTCTAATAATTATTACTGTAAATATTTAAATGCTTAAGGTGGATTCAGTGAGGCAATTTTGTGTTTGGTAGTTGAACGGTTTCCTTTTGGAAAAACAGGTAAAGAAGCAATAAAAAGATGAAATGACACTAAAATACCTTGGAGAGTGATTGTATCTTAAGGTACAATAGGAATGTTGGGATAGTTAATAGGTCAGGAGATGAAATTCAAGGCAAGTGTAAAGGGAAACACGGAGGTGAAACAACTTTTGAACGAGCTGGCTGCAGAAAAACACTGAAATGGCAAGAAAAGCAGATTATTAGGAGAAAAACTTTGTGACTGGAGCTGGGGCATCTCCTGCTGGCTCCTCCTGGTGCTCTTCCCCGTGGCTCTGTCAGATGGAATTTTATGAGCAACAAAAACATGTAAAGATGAAGATATTGCAGGATGACACAGGAGTGTGATACTATTTTAGATCAGCCTTCTGCTTCTCACGGCAGTGACTCGATTCAGAAGTATCTGAACTGTTATTTCAACCTGTCTGTGGGCACTGGCAACCTTTTATTCTGTCCTGTACTCCCTGCTTATATTTTAAAGGGTATTTATGTATATATATTCCCATATATAAATATTTATATATATGTAAATATACAGTAGGGTATTTTTCTTTCCCCCTTCTTTTCCCCCTCACAGTAACCTGAGGTTCTGTGGCACAAGATGGCAGCAGAAGGAAAATCTGCTCCCATCAGAACCCTCTGACCTGTCTAAACTGCACAAATGTGAGGGCTCTGCTTGAGTTTTTTGAATGATTTGAGCAGATGAGATAAGATTTAATAAAACTCCCCTCTAAGACAATCCATCACTTGAGCAGCTAAAGAAATCCCCTCCCTCTTCAACTATTCATTCAAATATTCAATTCAGAATATTTTTTTAGTTTTTTTTGTTTGTTTGTTTGTTTGTTTTTAGTATTACATTGGTTGTTCTACCACAGTGGATGTCAGAAAAATTCCAGTGAGGTTTATTTTATCCCTTCATCTCCCAGGGTATTTCTTTGGTTTGGCTTTATGCTCTTCATACTTTGGAAGACAATTTCATGATAACTCTGGTGTTTGTTATTCCGTGCTTTGGAAAAATGATGCTCGGGGAGGTCTTTTTGGGGGTGTTAATGTGGCAGAAATACCCTCTTTAAGTCAAATTACTCTTGTGGCAATTATTTTGCATCAGCTTTGCTTTCTGGGGCCAACAAATCCCAGGGATGGCAGGGGATATCTTTGGAAAACTCAGTTTCCCTGAGTTTTGGGAGGCTTACCCAAACCTCTTGTTTCACTTAATTTCTTTCTGCTGTTATCAAAAAATACAATGATTTTTTTTGCACCTTTTCATGCCTCCGATATCCACCTACCTTTTTAGGCTGAACTTTGTTCCTCATAAAATTTATTCTACAAATAAAATCCCAAGAAACCAACCAAAAAACAACCCACCCTCCCCCCAGCAAAGGTGAGCCATTTTCCCACTTATTTATACAACACCCAAGTAGTTCTAGTTCCATCTCCATCTCCCTTCTGCTTTTATTTCTCATATTTCCCTTAACCCAAAAGCTGCAGCTTTTTCTCTTGAGGAAATAAGTTTTGGAAGTCATTGTTGGCCTCTCCTGGTTATACTCCAAGTCTTCTGATGGTTGGTATCTCTTAACTTTAGAGCTATCAAATGAAAGTTACATTTTCATTAATGAAATGGAAATATCTTTTCATTATGACGAATGGAAAAGAGAAACCTCCCAACCAAAGTCTGGAAATGGGACTGGAGTGTGTTCTAGAGGCTTAGAATGAAGAAAAAGGATCTAATTTAGGGATATTAAGATTTTGTTGTCCTTAATTTATATCTCCTGTCTCTCTGTGCATGTTTATTTTTTGGGGGGGGTAAAGCGAAAAAAAAACCAATAAAAACAAACTCTGAAACCAAAATTTAATGGGAACCTCCCTGTAAATTTAAACTCTGAAAGTGGTCTAATAGAAGATGAGCTTTAAGGTCTCTTCAAACCCAGACTCTTCTGTGATTTTTTAGTTATATATATATATATATGTATAATTTTATTTTTTTTCTACTTTATCATAGCCCCCTCCACATTTTACATTGGTATTTTTGGGGGTTTGCTTTTAGTTTTGGGCTTGGCCTTTTTTGCTGTTGTTTTCTCCCCACACTGAAGGCCTGAACTGGTGCCTACCTTTGGATTCGGTTGGGTATCAGCAGCACAGCCCCTGAAGGAGCTGTAAGGGAGATGAGAATGCACCTGGATTAGACATGAGACAATTTCTGTGCCAGTTAGCATCTATCACAGAATCAACCAGGTTGAAAAAGTCCTCTGAGATCATCGAGTCCAACCCAATCCCGCCTTGCCACCCAGCCCATGGCACTGATGCCACATCCAGTCTGTCCTTAAACACCTCCAGGGATGGGAACTCCACTCCCTCTCTGGGCAGCCAATTCCAGTGTCTGATCACTCTCTCTGTGAAGAATTTCTTCCTGATGTCCAACCTAAACCTCCCATGGTGCAGTTTAAGGATGTGCCCTCTTGTCCTACTGCTGGTTCCTGGGAGAAGAGATCGACCCCCACCTGGCTCCCCCCTCCTGTCAGGGAGTTGTAGAGAGTGCTGAGGTCTCCCCTGAGCCTCCTCTTCTCCAGGCTCAACAACCCCAGCTCCCTCAGCCTCTCCCCATGGGAATTGAGCTCCAGTCCCTTCCCCAGCCTGGTTGTTCTTCTCTGGACCTGCTCCAGCCCCTCCATGTCCTTCCTGAGCTGAGGGGCCAGAGCTGGACACAGCACTGCAGGGGTGGCTTCACCAGCGCTGAGTGCAGGGCAAGAATCCCTTCTCTGCTCCTGCTGCCACTGATCCTGAGCCAGGCCAGGATCCCTGTCCTTCTTGGCCCCCTGGGCACTCTCTGGCTCATGTTCAGCTGCTGTCAGTCCAAACTCCCAGCTCCCTTCCTGCCTGGTCCTGTCCAACCACTCTGTCCCAGCCTGCAGCACTACATGGATTGTGGCCAAAGTTCAGGACCCAAAACTTGGCCTGGTTGAACCTCATCCTGTGGGATTTGGCCCATTTATCCAGCCTGTCCAGGTCCCTCTGCAGAGCCCTCCTACCCTCCAGCAGATCCACACTCCCACCCAGCTTGGTGTCATCTGCAGATTTGCTAATGGTGGACTCAAACCCCTCATCTCAATCATCCATAAAGATGTTAAACAGGACTGGGCTCAGCCCTGATCCCTGGGGACACCACTGGTGACCAGATCCCAGCTGGATGCAGCTCCGTTCCCCACCACTCTCTGGGCCTGACCCAGCACAGAGTGCCCTGCCCAAGGAGGATGGAAGGAATTAATTGATTTCCAAGCTGATCTACATTTCCCATGGGGAAACACTTTGATTTTTTTGCAAGGTTTGGTACGGCTAAAGGTGGGCAGCACCTGAATTTCAGAAAGATCTGTTTTCACATGAGTGACTTTCCAGCTCACTCAACTCACTTAGAGGTTCCCACTTTTAGCAAAACTACTCCAGACATGATTTTTTGTCTATTTGTTCCCTTTAAGACCCCTTTATCAAAAAACCCTCTTTCTTCAGCATGATGTGAAACACAGGCACTGATTTATTATGATGGAATTATCAAATTTTTTTATGATGGATTTTTAAATTTTAACTTCTTTTAGATTCCTTCTTTTTCTTTCCTACTAAATGTTAGTATTTACTTTGGTAGTGAGCACCCACAGTTTCTTATTTTAAGTCAGACAGTTATCCAAAGTTTAAAGTTTTATTCAAAACCACACCTATTCTGGACAGGGTGGATGGGACATGGAATAAAAGACTTGGGGAAGTTCTTAAGAACAACAGTTTTAATACCCTCAAAATATTAGGAGAGGACCTGAAAGGAGGAGGACCTCAAAATAGGAGGAAATACCTTCTTTTGACACATTTTTAATTTATTAGACCATTATTATTCTCAGTTCATTTGTTTCCCAAATTCTACCTCGATCACAAATCCTCTGAATATAAACAAGGGGAAGGGATACAACTTAAATACTTTCTTAATCAAGCATTTTTTTATAGTGCTCAGTATATTATTGAATGCTCTGGTAGATCTTTTAGCTGATATGAAGAATTTCTGTCTTCCTGCAAATAAAAAGTGCTGCCAGCACTGAATTCCAGCTGAGTTAATGTTAGGGAAAAGCCCATCCCTATGGATTGCTTTATTCCTTTCTGCTTTCTGAGGGGGTTGTGCCTCTCTGTGCCTTGTTTGGTTTTCAGGGTGGATGAAACACTCTGCAAAATGCGAATTTTCAGTTGGGGTTGGCCACACATTCTCTTTGTAATGAAGGTCTTACCCCACCTCAGTGAAGAAATTAGGAATATTAACATGCCATACTGAATTTTGGGCTTTGGCCTTTTGTCCAGGGAGCTAAACCCCAGCACATTTGGCATCTGCATCCTCGGCATTTTCACAATCATTTGGGTTTTTCTGCTCTTCAGCTTAAAGTTGCGGTTGATGATGTTCAACCAAGGTGCTCCAACCACCTCCAAAGCCTGGATCTGGGGGTGGAATGAGCTAGAAGGGCAGTTGTTGCACAGACTAAGCGGGAATGGGGGACAGGGACAACTTTACAGGTCTCCAGGAGGCAATTGCTGTTGGTTTTTTTGGGGGGCTCTCTGTTAGAGGAGTTAATTAACAAAGGCAGAAATCCCTCCTTCTGTTCTGCTGGATGCAGGCCTAGGAAAATCCTGCTTGGTCTGTGGAGACCAAACTCCCCCATGTGAGTTTGTGTAAATAATGACTTCAGAGCTCACCCCTTCAGTCACACAGCTGTGTTGGTCCAGATGTTTTTATTGTTGTTCTAGTGTCTCCAGTGTAAATGGGCACCACAGAATTCCTTGGGTTGGAAGGGACCTTATAAACCATCTAATTCTAACCCTCCATGGAGCTGGAACCCCAATCAAGGCTGTAGCCAGGAATTTCCTCCTGTGTGGGTTCTCTTCACCTCCTGGTCTCCAAGTGAATATGTTGAGATGCTCTCTCAGTACAATATTCTGTTGGAAAGGCACCATCAACAGGAGAACTGCTTTTTTGGGAAATGGTGGAATAACCATCTCAGCATGCAATCCAAACACCTCAAAGTTAATTTATCTTCCAGGTTCAGACAGTAATGCATCATTAAAGATGCTCATGTTCTTATTAGTGTTTCTTGTCTTAGCAGGTAATTACTGCTGAGATCAACTCCAGATTTCATGTTAAAATTTGAAATTTGAGCATGGATATATTTTCAATCTCCAACTGGAGGGTGAAAGTCCTTTCCTTACAGTGGCTGAGGGAAGCTCTGCATGACACATACCCTTTCACTGTGTTTTGGTGAAAAGCAGAGTGGGATTTTTGTCTTTTTTTTTTTTTTTCCAAATTAAAAGAAAGAAAAGGGGAATAAAAGGGGGAAAAGGGGAAAAAAAGGGGTAGAAGGGGAAAAAAGGGAGGAGAAAAGGGAAGAGGGGGAAAAGATGAAAAATGGATGGGAAAAGGGAGGGAAAGGGGGGAAAAGGGAGAAAAGGAGAAAAAGGGAGAAAATAGGGGGAAAAGGTGGAAAATACTGGGAAAGGAGAAAAAGGGGGAAAAGGTGGAAAATGGGGGGAAAAGAGAAAAAGAGGGAGGAAAGGGGAAAAAAGAGGAGAAAAGGAAAAAGGAAGGGGGGAAGGAAAAAGAAGGGGAAAAGAGGAGAGGAAATAGGGGAAAAATGAAAAATTGACAAAAAAAAGAAAAAAGAGGGGGAAGGTAAAAAAGGAGGCAGGAAAGGGGGGAAAAAAGGAGGCAGAAAAGGGGAAAAAAGGAGGCAGGAAAGGGGGAAAAAAAGGAAAAAGGAGCAAAAATGCGGGGAAATGGAAAAAAGGGAGAAAGGGGGGAAAATGGAGAAAAAGGGGGGAAAAAAGAAAAAAATAAAGAAAAAAAAAGAGCTCTTTTAGACTCTTTCCAGTTGATGCTCCATGTTGTGACACGGCATGTAAAACTGCATCTGTCATGTTGAAACAAGAACATAAGAGAGACACTTTGACATGAGGAGGAATCACAACACGACGGAACAGCGGGAACACGGGAAAGGCACCGCGGTTCTGTCATGGGTAACCTCAGCCCCGAGACAGGGATTCAGCTGAGCTCCCAGCTCCACTGAATCCCTGCTCCTTCCCTCATGAGTTTCCCTTCTAAAGCTGGGCCCAACCCGGCCTTTTTCCACTGGCAAAACCTCCTGGTGGCTTCCAAACGCTGGAGCGGAACCTGCAGGATCAGTCCTGCGTGGTGGCTTTTTTTGGGGTTTTTTTATCCCCCCCCCTCCCCCGCCTGTGAAGCGTAAAATAGACTCAGATTAAGCGAGCAGACTTGTTATCTGACAGTTTATAAAATATTGGAGTGTCTCTTTGGCAGTAGCGCTCGGGATGTTGGCAAATGCCCGCGCTCACGTCGCTCTGCGGTTCCGGAACCTCGGAACGAGCGTTTCCCGCCGTTAACGGCAGCGAGCTGGAGTTTGGAGGAGCCACTTAGGCTGGTTGAACTCTGACACGCCTGGGAACTGTGTCTCTGTGCAGAAGAATTTTGTCAAGTATTGGCGCTCCCGCTAATAGCACATCCATCTTTCTGCACGCCATAAATCTTAAGAAAATTTCTATTACTCTGCAATTTGTCTGGCTTATGCTATTTATTAGCCATTTTATTCTGCTGCTTTAAGAAGTAATGTGATGTTCATTTTATTGCTGGTTCAATAAATTGTTAATTATAATGCAGTGATTGCTGCTGACGTGATTTAAAAGCCACATTAGCACTATAGCATTAAGTTTCAACTATTTTACCCTTCAATTCCCTGTTTATACAACAGTAAAAGGAAAATAGCCTTAGACTAATTTAAAAAATGAAGGTACTTGTATCTATTGATCACATGATGTACTAGAAACTTTTGTTGGTTTGCTTATTTTTTTTTTTTTAAAAGGTTACATTCAGGTCTAAAAAAGAAAAGGCATCAACTGAGCACAGTCTCACTGTTCAGCAAAAAGTGTTCTTAAAGCAAGATTAACCCCAAAGTTAAATTAACAGAATTACTTAGTTAAATTAGGACAATTGGCCTAATAGATTAAAGGAACAAAATACCCAGATAAATCATAATCATTTTATAGTTATGTGTGGCTTTGGGTGCCCATTTTGTGTAATAATGGAGCAGAAAGGAGGCTGAGATTGGAAAGAATCCCTATTTTCTCCAAGGATGTTGTAAATGGGATTGGGAGGAATCTCCATTTTGCTGATTTCAAGTAAAATCTTAATTGCTGCAAGTCTAATGATACATCCTTGGCTGAGCAAGGACAGAGATCTGACTCTGAACCAAAATCCCCACACACAAATACTGTGCAGGATGGACAAAACCATGGAAAGGCTGAACCTGGAGCGAAAGATGACATTTGTTGTCTCTTGGAAGCATAGACAGAGAGATTTTGGGTGAAAATATCAACTTTTCATAGTTAAATAATGTGGATTTATTTATTTTTTTCTTTAGTTGAGCAAACTGCACTCACAGAAATAGAGGATGGAAAAATAGAACAATGAAAACCAGTATTTGCATATATATATGTCTATAATATCCATAAAAAATATGCATAAAAGGAATAATGGATCTAAGTTTTCTTACAAACTACCACCAAAGCTGATGTCCAGCTCCCAAAGGCTGGAAGCTGGAGCTCATTAATTAAAGCAAAGCCATTTAAATACATAAAAGCTCATCCCTCTTCCAGCCTTTATGGTGGGATACAGTCCTGGACAAAGAAAGAAACAGCAACAAGTCTTTTATTACTAATTAGAGGTTTATTGAAATAAATTTAGCACCTAAACATTTTAGAGAGTTCTAGAAGAGAGAAATGTTGTCTTTAAAAATCTGCCTAGAAGAGACTTTCCTGCTCCTTGACTAAGTCAGAAATAATTATTAACTTGATGACACCTGTTTTCAGAGGTTTTTCCTTTAGAACTGACAGCGGTTTTGTTGTAAGCAAAGAGCTTTAATTATTTTCTTAATGGACAGATCTTTTCCCTAAAGAATAGTTTCTGCCAGGATAGTATATTTAAAAAAAAAACAAAACAACTCAAACCAAACCCCATGGAAAAAGAAAAAATCCAAACCCAAACCAGCAGCCCACACCCCACTTGAATTTTGATAAATTCTAACTTATTTTGATAAATAAAACTTATTTTGATGAATCCTAACTAATTTTATTTAGTCATCCCTCATTTGGTTTGTGTTTAAGACACTGGTTGAACTGCTTGCATAACAGGATGGGTTTTGGTGCTGGTCTTGGTAAAAATTAGGGATATAAGGAAAAGTTTGGCAGCCAGCTAGTTCCAAGATTTCAGGCTTTGGGAGCAAAGATCTGAGCTAAAGGGACTGATAAAGCTTACTGAGCTGTCATAATGTACTTAAAATCCTATACTTGACTTAGTACTACATGACATTCCAATAAAAAAAATTAGGGCATAAAAAAAATTACTGTGGCCCACATTAAGCAGATGTAAAACTGGTAAACTGATTGCAAAAAGTAGTTGGGATGTTTTCAGCAACATCTCCCAGAGATCCAGCCATGGCCTGATGCTTTTCCATGAGATGGTTGATGATCTGGAAAAAAACCCCAACTTTTAAAGCTTGCAGGTCAGAGGAGAAATAGGGGAGTGATAAATAAGGAGAAGGAACAGTCATTTCTAGAATAATCTGGGTTATTTTGGAGGAAAGAGACTGGATTTTAGATAAAGCTTCAAAGGTGACTTTGTGCTGCAGCAGGAGACACTGAGGAACCAGTGGGGAAGGGGATAGTGCTAAAAAAGCAAGATAAAACCGAATCTGCAGCTTTCTTAAGGAGCAAAAATTTACCCACCTTGGTTTTCCAAGAGGTGCCAAGAGGCTCTGGCTGGGGCAGCAGCGCGGCCACTGCTTGGGATTTATGGACTGGGGATGCTCAGGGACTTTGTGCTGATGCCAAGGTGGTCTCCTCATCTGGCTGAGCATCCTGGGCACCCTGGGGTGGGTTTTTGAGCTCCAAGCTGATTTTTGGTAAAGCCTGGTTTAAAACCCACCCGTTTGCAAAAGGTTGGTATGAGTTTGTTTGAAAAATCCAGGTAAATTTTATCTCTACCGGGGTCAAATAGGAGGTTGTGTGGTGAGTGTGATGCCTACAGGGGATGTGAACTTCCAGCTTGGAATTGCCCATCTCAGTTAACTAATTCTGTGTTGCATGAGGGAGTGGGTAATTGGGGGACAGCACCTGGTCTAGTGGAAGGTTCCCTGCTCATGGCAGGGGGTTGGAACTAGATGGGTATTAAGGTCCCTTCCAACCCAAATTTTTCTGATTGCCCACCTTAGTTATCCCTAAATAAAGGAGGGAAGGCAGGTCTGAACTCCTGAAACTCCAGGAATGCAGAGCTCAGTCAGCACCTTGAACAGAGTTGCCCAACACAGAAAACTGAACAGCCTTTCATGGAGGGCGTGAAAGAAAGAGTTAAAAAAGTAGACTGAAAAGCAAGCACACGAGTTTACTAGAAAAAAAAAAAAAAATCATGTTTCTTCCATGTAGGAAGCTCCATCAGGAGAATAGGGAGAGGAGGGCTTAAGTTGATAAAGCCACCAGCACTTGTGTCTGCTGCAGCTTTTTGCAAAGTGTTCAAACTGCGACTTTGGAAATGCCAATTTACTGTTGGCCCTAAAAAAGGAGGTATAAAGTTATCCACAAAGCCATAAGAGACAAAGAAACTTCTGGTGAACTATGCAAGCAGATGCTTTATGCTGGAGAAGCACATTCTGCAGGCTGCATATTATTATTTTGCACTTTTTTTGGGAGTGCTGCAACGTGCTGGGTGATTTCAAAGATAGATGCAGGCAGGGTTTGGACCCCGAAGAGTTTGTGTTGGGAGAAATTTCCTGTTTGTGGCTGGGGGATGAGGTGGGGATTCATTTAACAGACACAGGCATATGAAAAATAGGTTGATTTTTCAGGCTGGAGCCTTAGTTTAGGTTAGAAACTTCATTTTGGTTATTTTTACCTGTTAAAAATCAGACCCCACCTGCTGGAAAGGGTGTGAGTATATAGATGCTGGAAAGGGTTTGGGCACCAAAAGGGTTCTGATGGGAGTTACCATAAAATGTCTGGATAACCTAAAAAACATTCCTGAAATCAGGGTATTTTTCTTCCTAGAAATGTTCAGGATCTGGCTACAATTTATGAGAGGTTGAGCAAAACAAAACAATACCAACAGTCAATGATATAATAAGTTCTGTACAAAAGTATTACATAAATTTTGCTCATGAGAAACATTTTGACCCTTAAAAATTTTGAGGGATAGATGCAAAAAAATATCAGGAAAGAAGAAGGTAAAAATATGATTGCCTTGAATTTTATGGTATTATTACACCATAAGTGATTTTTTTTTTTTAATTTGTTACACCCCAATCACATTTCTGAAATAATAGAACAAGTAAGGAAAACTAGTTTTATGCTGACTTCATTGGTCAGCTGATAGAACTGTGGAAACCCTAAGTCCAGATAAATCCTGAATTTCCAAAATGTATTGAATTATCTACACAGAGTGGAAAAAGTGAGAGGTACAGAAATAAGTCCTGATTAAGAAGACAAAGGGAAATGGTGCAAGACAGATGGCATTCCATTTTGCCTTATGATTATGTATGATGTCATTAAAAAACACTGGGATTTTTGCATGAGGTGATTAGGGACCAAATTACCAGCTTAACTTTTGCTAAACTTGAGCTCAATCTATATAATTTTCCATACCATGGTAAGTGGCCTCCAACAAGCAGCTCCTCAAGCAAATACTGCAGTGGGAAATATCAGCAGAGAGAGGGATTAAAAACAAAAACCTGAGGTATTTTTCCAATTTATCCTTCAGGTGCTGATTTTTAAAGTCACTTCTAATGTGTAATTTCTGTTGTCAACCACTTTATTAAAAAAAAAATTAGAAAGAAATTTATAAAAATTCCAATAGATTGAAGTGTTTTCAGTAGCAAGTTGGTTTGAGGAAGGTAGAAAGACAGATTATGTGGTATAGAGAAATAACAAAAGAAATTTAAATATAGTGTCCTGTAGAGGCAACCCCCCATTTTTTAAATATTATTATTATTTTTTATAAGGGTGAAAAAAAATTAGGAAGGAAACAATGTTCAGCACTGAGTGAAAAATGGAATGTGTTGGGCAAGCAGAAAAAAACCCCAAACCTGAGGCTGAGACAGAGCTTTGAAAAGCCTGGAAAAGAAGGATGGAGAGCTTGATTTGAAGTAGTTCCAGCTGAAGGAGGTCTGTGTGGCTGCCACTGCATCCTCCAAGTGTCATTAATTTCCCTTGATGCCAACACTTTGGGTGGATTGGAGGAACACAGACGGAGAATTCGCCCAGGGAAGAGGGACAAGGTTATAGGAATGATGACGGGAGGCTTTGAAAGCTCGGGGCCTATTTTGGATTTATGCTGCAGCAGGAATATTTGCTTTCTTTGCTCTACTTGAGTCCTGGGCACTTCTATTTCTGGAAATGCCCCAAGAACGTCATTCAAACTATTTCAAAACTCAGGAAAATTTCCTGGGCGCTTTTCAGTTTGCTTTGCAGTTTCCCTTGGCTCTCAATTCCGAGCCATCTCTGGTGAAAAGAGAGAGATCACATACAAAAAATCCACCTGTAAACTTTATGAAAAGTAGGTTTCTTGTGCTTTGACCAAAACTACTTCATCTACATCTTTGCATCTTCATTTTGCTCTTTGGTTTAAATTAGGAAAGGGGGAATGTTCCTCAGCAAGTGATTTTTCCCTCTGAGTATCACCTGAAATATCAGAGGAGGGAAAATTTCCTCTTCATGCCTGATGCCAGTTTGGTTTTGTATTTTAGCTTAATATTACTCATTTTATTCAGGCTTTATCCAGTTTTTAATTTACCTTTCATTTGTCATATTGCAAAAAGTTCTTTTTATAATTTATTTTACAATATTTATTTCATTTATTTTAATTTTTGCTATTTGCCAAGCAAAATACAGACATAAAGAGAAACCACCATGGTGCTTCCCTGAAGACTGTGCTTGTTTTAAAACACTCAGTGAAATCTCAGATGCTTAAAGTTTTAGGAAATAATATGAAAAACAGGAATATTGACTGTGTTTCGTGTAGAGGCGAAGCAAGAACACAAAAATGTTGTCATTTTATCCACAGTGAAAGCAAAGTCTGAGTTAACAATACAAGTAGAGAGGGAAGAGCATAGATATTACAGGACACAGAGCTGGGGGCAGGATCAGCCGTGCCCAAATCCTTCCTGACAGATCCTTGTCTAACTTGCTCTTTAAATCTCCAGTGATGGAGTTTCCACAATCTCTATAGGCTCTTTTTTTTTTTTTTTTTTGTTAATGCCTAATCAAAATCTCCTCCTCAGCAGTTCCTGTTACTATTTATCCTTTTTGAAGTGGACACACAGGGCGATTTCTTTGCAGCTACCGACCGTCCCTTGTACAAACTTATCACTGCTGATCCTTCCCTTTGGGTTAAACCATCTCAATTATCATCATTTCTTCGTACAGATCATGTTTTTTTGTTGCTTATCTCGTGAGTTTAAGGCAGGGGAAGAACTACTGGATGAAAGGTTATGTAAAACAGAGCAGGGCTTGAGCGGGGTACAAAAAAATCAAATATAATAATTAGGAATAAATGCTGACATCTGGGGTTTGTTTCTGTGGGTCTGATCGTTTATTTTTATTATTTTTCCATGAATATATAGTATTCAATATCATAAGCTACTCTGTCCTTTGGTTGTGTTGAATGGGAATGGGTTATTTGGAAGCAGGGGACAGCCTTTTATCCTTAAATCCGTTGATTTTACCAACAAACTCGGTGCTGAATCTGGTGGTGTTTGAAACATCTCTGTGAAGACACTTTGAAATCATTATTTTTAAGGTAAAATGGTTTTGCAGAAGGAAAATGGGGTTGATCTTTGGCTTGGAAGGGTGGAAGGTGCAGGACACTTTCCCCCTCTCCCTTGGTTTCCTCTCTCCTTCCACATTTTATATGGAACCATCACCAGTAGGTGAGATCCTAAAGGGTTTGGGGGCCCATAACTTTTAGGATCTGGCTGCTTTTTAATAAGAAATTAAAGCAGAAAATCATAGAATCATAGATTATCCTGAGCTGGGAGGAAGGACCCCCAAGGATCATTTAAATCCATCTCCAGATCCTGCACAGGACATTCCAACAATCCCAACATGTGCCTGTGAGTGTTTTCCACCAACCAAACCAAACCAAAACACCAAAAAAATCAGCTAAATTTGTGCATGCTCAAAGAAAAATAGTGGTCAATCACTATTTCCTTCATATTAACCCCAGAAAAACTAATTTGTGAGGAAGAGAAAAAAACCTCCTCTTGTGCATTTCCAGTGCTAGAAACAGAATAAGGTTCATTCATTTTTGTGTTTATATAATAAACACACACATATAAATATATTTAGGTTACCAGACAAGTATTTAGATACAGAAATGACCTTTGGGAAATTCATTAAATGATTGTATTTAAACCAGGGGTTTGTTTTGGTTTTATATTCAAAGTGCCCTGTTCTGCTCCTCACGTATTTTTGACCATTCTTTTTCCACTTAAATTGAGGTTTTGTTATTTTTATTGAATCTGATAGTTTTATTGCTGCCTCTTGTGCCAACAGAGTGGGCATGTAAGGCTGATAGTGTTCCAATTAGGACGGTCAAATTTACCAAAAATTCATGCAAAAAAAAAGCTGGAAAGTTATTCTGTTTTATTTTTTTTCCATCTTTAGCCTTCTGTCCCTCAAGAAATGTGCTTCTTGAGTAAGGAGACCCCAGCTTTTGGGACACAGAGGCCCTGCAGCTTGTTCCCAGGCTGGCAGGGAGCAGGCTTTGACTTCCCAACTCTGGGCAAAATCCATCTCCTGATGCAATAGGATGGTCTGCCCTCTCCACAGTCAACCCAGCTTAGAACTGCCTCCTCAAAAATCTGTTTACTCATCACTTTAGTCCTCCTCCAGCGTGCCTAAGTCAAAAATAGATCATCCCCCGGGATAGGATTGGCCTGATCTGACTCGTGGTGTTTGCAAGAGTTCAACAGCGGAGCCGATCTCCTGAGTGCCCTCGGAGCTGGGAGAGAGGGATGGGCACCCCCAGAGCTGCCCAGCAGCTTGTCCTGAGATCTCCTCTCATCCTCCCAGTGGTTACAAGATCAGGAGGTGGCTCAGGGGTTTTGCTTCCCTGTTTTAAAGTCGGTTTGCAGAACCTGGGCTGGTCCACCCAGCTGGGTTGGTGGCTGGACCTGAGTGTGTGAGCAGAACAGCAATTTGGAGCACTGTTGTCTTGGTGCAGAGGTCAGTGGCTGCATGTTGGGCTTTTCCCACTGAAAAGATGAGTGCAGGGTTCCATTTCCCTCGTCCTTGAAGGTAAGAGGCAGCTTTTAAGCACAGATGCCACTGGAATGTGTCAACCAACAAAGTTTGGTGGAGTTCCTATTGGAGATGTAGATTTTGGTAGACTGTGACAAGAGATTTTCCTCAGGAAGAGCCACCTCAAATCCAGGCTGAAGGTAAACAGTCTTGCAGTGTAAACAACTTTTTGGGCACGATCTTTAAGGGTGTGACTCTTGGGGATGATCCTGTGCAGGGCTAAGAATGGGACTTGATGATCCCTTCCAACTCAGCATATTCTCTGTGTGTGTGTCCTCCAGCCCAAGGGATTTCATGATTCTCTGAATCTGTGACATAGTTCTTTGTTCTGCCTTTTGGGACAGTATTGCAGGTATTGAAGGGGCTGAATCTCTTTGCCTTTGCCTTCAGTAGAATTGGGTTTATTTGTCAGTGACCCACCAAGGTTTGTCCACTTGTCATAAATGGCTTTGTTTAATACACATCATCACCAGCACTTAATGCTCTGTCCAAAGCTTCAGCAAAGCAGCACCGACAACAGGATATAAATACTTTATAAGACATCGATTGTCATCTATTTATCATTTATAACACGCAGCAAAAGCATCATAAAACATTTATTGTGCGTGGGTAGGTAGCCTGTTGTCACCAGTGCCGTGCAGGAGGGGTGCAGTGTTTGTCCCAGCTTGGATGGGAGGCTGGAAGGACTGGAGGAGGAGGAGGAAGAGGAGGAGGGAGAAGACAGGGAGACAAATAACATTTGCCCGCTTTTTCTGACTTGCAAGGCAGCTCTTTCTTATTCCCTGTGTTGTTACAGTACCAGCTCCTCCAGAGGAAAAAATCCCTGCCATTATAAATTTTTTCATTACAGCTTAAACACTTTTGGTTTTAAAAGAGAAAAAAAAAAAAAAAACAAACCAGCTAATTTGCCTGGTCTGATTTCTGATGCATTTTGTTCTGTATTATGTAGCCACATTTTTTTTTTCCATAGGAAATTTGATACATTACTTTAAGTTAACTACATACAAGAGAATACTAAATAAATTCACTTTATGTGCTTCCCTAATTAGTTTTCAGCCATGTAATTCTCTTCAATACAGGGTTGAGAAATCCCCAAGTCTACCTTGATGTAGTTAGTGTCACATACACTGATCATGTGAAATTGAATTTGAATTTACTACTAATATTTAAACACCAGAGCTGACTTGAACCGTATTTCCCCCTTGGATAGAGATGTCACCGCTCCCTGTAATGAGCAGCATTATGTTGAATACTTAAGCCAAGAACAACCAAGTTACAGGAACAGGACATTAATCTTGGAGAAGTGTGGAATTTTCGATGCAGTGTCTTGGCAGTGCCACTTGCACTTTAATTACTCGAGGTGACTGTTTTGCAGGAGGGTGTTTTGGAAGGATGGAGCGGGAACGTGGAGATCTCCAGGATCTCTTGGATAACTGGGTAGGCTGTGTGCACAAAACTGTGTTATTTCTGCTTTATCACCTTGAGTTGTTGGATGAATGGACAGCAACTTGTCATATCTCCCTGTCTTTGACCCCAGACCTGGGGGTGTGCAGGGGGTTGGTCCAGCCCCACTTTTTGGGGGAGAGGGAAGATGCTGAGTCCTTGCTCTCTGCAGGGTTTGGCACCACCCTGCTCCTTGTTCAACTGTTCTGCGTGACTCAAAACAACGTGGGCTTTAAAATCTAAAGCTCAGTGTCCCCTCTGAGCCTCTCCCCTACCTGGGGGAATCTGAGGCTTTGGGGAGTCCAGCAGGAATAATTTCCAAAGGCTCTGAATACATGGAAATACTTCTAGAATTTCCTTCTGTAGCCTCTGGGGTGCTGTGACTGGGGAGATGTGTGGGGTACTGCTGGACTTGTGGCCTGATTTACATTTCTGCCTGATTAACTCTTTTCTTGAGTGGATACAAACACCTGGATGACTTTAAAATACTTTTCACTGCTTGGTTCTTTTAGCACTCAGTGTTTGCAGATCAATTCATATAGAAAGATGTAGGGGGGGGAGGGAAAGAAGCTGGAGCAGGAGAAAGCAGAACTCTGAAACTTCACTGTTGAATCTCTCTGGAAATGTTCCAGGGACACAGGAACCAGCCACAAGGTGGGAAAACCCTGTTGGGGATCCAGGAGTGGGCAGGGCAAGGGATTGAAGCTCCCACCTCATCCAGGGTTGGTCCCAAGTTTCCCAGGCTGGAGTGACAGAGCCAAATTAATCCATGATTTATGCTGCCCCAAAAATTTCCCTCTGACTTCAGCAGAGCATAAATGAAGGAGCTGTGGAGATCTTCACAATTTCTTCACATCCCTACAGTGATGAAATAGGAAAGGAAACAAAGGCATGGAGGAAATCACCTAGGAATTATACAATGAAGTAGAAAACTTTCCACTGTAGAGACAAAGAGTCAAGAGAGAGGCATCTTTTTTTTCCTTCTGTAATGTGGCTTTAGAAAAACAGAGCATGCATTTGTGGTATAAAATATACAGAATACATAAAATGTACTGTGCATACAAGATATTTCTGCTGAAAACATCCAGGGCTAGAGCCAACTTTCCCCTCTGAGTGTGTCCTGCTGCTGGGCTGAGCTTCCCCTGTCCCTCCAAAATAGCTCGAGGGGTTCATGCCCTGTGAGAGCCCAAATGCCCCAAACCAGTTCCACTCTTAATGTCGTTACCAGATTAATTGGCACTCGTGCTGTAGGTGGAACTAATGAGGAAGGTAATTATTCCTCCTGTCATAGCTGGGAGAGGAACTCAATGTATCACAGTGGCTGAGGAGTAATTATTTGGAGCCACTAATACCCAATCATGTACAGAGGCTTAATCAAAACAACCCACAACACAGGGAAAATGGACTTTTCTGTGTTGGTTTTTCTTTTTTTAAGCCATTTCTCTGTCCTTTTCACAAACCCACTCAGACCTTTATTTATTTATTACTGGGGAGTGATAGATTTTTTTTTTTCCTAAACGTGTTGGATTTGCTTTTCTACCTAAAGACTGTTCAGATGTTATTTACAAACTAAGATGTTATTTACAAACTAATTTACTGAACCTGCCCAAGATGAATAACATGTCTCTTTGTATGAGGAATCATTAGCAAGTGCTAAAAAAGCAACTGGGAAACAAGTAGGTTGTGACTTTTTGTGGAAAACCCCCTTGTAGGTATTGATTTAGGGTTTGTTGCAGCTTTTGGTAATGGCTCAGTAAAGCTCTTTGGGTGTCTCACACCTTATAAAGAGGGAGTTTGGTTGAAATCAGGTACAAAAAAAAAAGCAATTTAGCTGTTTTCTAAAGAGGAGAGAGCTCTGAATGCAGAGTTGAACTTTCTGTATCAGGGCTGCACTCCTGCCTTCGGGGATAACCCAAAAAGTTGGTCAGTGAAGTTGCTTTTTGCCAGCTCTGGATGGATGAACTCCTCTTGCTGCTGTTTTCTCAGCAGCAGTTGTGCTGTGGTGTCTGCAGGAGGAGGATTACTCTGCATCTGGCAAAGGAAATTACGGATTAACATGTGCATTATGGACCAGAAACATTACAGGAAAACTGTCATTTGTATTTTACAAGGAAATAATCCTTTAAGTCTCTTAGGGCTGAAATAACTCCTTGGTTTTCCTCCCCTTTTGGAGTGCCCTGTGAATCCTCGTGTCAGAATTAGTAACAAACAAAACAAAGCTCAGAAGGATCTTGACTTTTTTCAACCAGAAAGGTCAGAGCTAGAAAAGGGATTTGTAGAAAACGTTCCAGAAGCTTCCAAAGGAGCCCCCACGCAGTTGGACACTGGGGTGCCCCCCTCTCAGGTCTATAATTTTGGGGAGCACTCCAGAGGCTGAGTATGGTCTAGATACATCCAAATGCCTTTCTCCTTTATCGCAGTGACAATCAGCAATAGGACAAGAGGGCACATCCTTAAACTGCACCAGGGGAGGTTTGGGTTGGACATCAGGGAGAAATTCTTTACAGAGTGATCAGACATTGGAATGGGCTGCTCAGGGAGGGGGTGGGGTCACCGTCCCTAGAGGTTTTTGAGAACAGACTGGATGTGGCATCAGTGCCATGGGCTGGGTGACAAGGTGGGGTTGGGCATGGGTTGGACTCGATCTCAGAGATCTTTTCCAACCCAGCTGACTCTGTGATTCTGTGCTGCTGCCCTAAACTACTCTGGTTTGTAGATGGAAGGTCCTGCCTGCATCACCCAGTTTCTTAATTTGCTCAGAATGTGCCTAATTTTTACTTCCCCTAAATTTTACTTCCCCAACATGTGGATTCAGGATTTTAAAACTGAAGCCATCAAGCCACAGCAGGAACTCTTGATGAAAACAGCCTCATGCAGGTGTCTTGCTGGGTCCTTGTCATGGAACCTTCCAGAGGGTTGTGCCTTTGCTATTCACCCAAGGTCCTGGTAGCATTTTCCATGTCCAACCTGGGCATTCCAAGAACTGGTGACACTCTTACAGCTGGATAATGTTTGCTGTTCTCCATCGGTCATGGGGTCACCTGTGTGTTATGGGATGTGTGCCAAAGCTCTGAATTGAGGAAACAATGTTTAAAAATCCCCCCAAATCAGCTGCATGACCCTAGGCTTGAGCAGGGGGTCCCCATGGACCCCATAAACATGGTAATGTGCCCTTCAAAGCTCTGCCCAGCTTGTTGGGTTTACGTGCCCTTACCACTGCTCACTCTGCCCTCATGCTCGAGGTTTCCACCTCCTTCCAAGCCAAACACCGAACTGGAAGGGAATTCTGAGGGAAAACCAGTGATTGGAGTGGGCCAGGGATCTAAATTTCAGCACATGGTGTTGAGTGCTGACTTTGGCCCCGGTGGTTCAGCTAAAGCACAAACACGACACGGCAGGATGTTGTTTTGGCTCGTGGAACCTGTCAACTCCCCATCTCATTTTTGGCTGCACTAAGAGCAGCTTTAAGCAACATTTTTTTTTTTTTTTTTTACAAACTCTCAGTTTACATTTATTTTAGATTTTATTTATATTTCTTTTTGCCTTCCCTCCCCTCCCCCCCCCCTTTTTACTGAATTCCTTGGCATCTATTTTCCAGCCTACCAAGAAACAGTTAAATGACTGAATCTCAAAAGGTTCGAGGACTTTTGACAAACAACAGCCACAGGGAGGAAAATTAACGGTTTTCTGTTAATGACTCATATTAGTCCTCTTTGGAGGTCCAAAGCAATGGATTATGTTTTTTTTTAATTTTTTTTTATTTTATTTATTTCCCCCCCCCCCCATTTCTTCCCTCTGCCTGTCACCGGGCTGCTTTTCTGATTGCTAGTTTTGTTGTTAAAAATGTCACTCTCTTTATTCGCCCTTCTCCCCATAGAATCTTTAAAACTAAACGCAGGAAAAGTGGAATATACCTGTCATTTAGACCAGCTAGAACAAAGGTTGATAGAAAATACATTCCTAGTTTGAAGAGGCTTCCCTGCTGATTTTGTTTATCAGAAAATGGCAAGTTTTGTTCCTAATGGACTGAAATTTAAATAAAATCTGACTCTGGAAATAAAAGCAGCCATTATGACAAAATAAAATTATATATTTTATAGGAGAAATTGAATTAAAATGCTGGTTTCCTTTGGTTAAATTCTTTTACATAAGGAAATGAATAAACGAGAGAGAGTGAAATAGAATGAGATAGAAAGCTGATTGTTGGAGTAAGCTTTTTAAAAATCAATAATCTCTTGTAATTTATATTTTTGAAAAAACTTTGAACAGACTTCCATACGATATCTTGAATTATAGCTACATTTCTATGTTTCCTTTCATTAGAAGTTGAACTAGGGGTTAAATAGTGTTTTCCCCCTGGGATTTCAGGTTCTTATCGGGCTGTGGCTTTAGACTGCGACCTTCCACAAAAGAAAAGCCTCTCCAGAACATGAGTTAATTGAACAATTGTATTTATTAACATTTATTAAATATTTTTTTTTTTTTTTTTAATTTTAAATCAGGTTATTTTACATGCCAGGATGGGAATTTAACTCTGAGGGGAGGTGGTAGAGCCAGGTCAGGGTTGGGGAAGGTGATGGTTGTGAACAATCTACCTGTTGGAGGTTTGGCATCCAGGGGGACATTTCATGTGAGTTCCAGTGGTTTAAGGTTCAAGTCCAAAACCAAAAATATGACGATTAGAACTAAAATTAACCTATTTTGTCAACCTGACATCAGCACAGCATTGTTTGGGAGACATCCTTGCACTCCTTGCAGGTAGAGGGGTTGTCCACATTTTGACTGGCACTGTTTTCCCTAAATATAAATAGTTGGGGGTTGGATAGACAAATAAAGGAGTTTGCAAAACCTAAATTGTTAATTAAATTTAAAGGGAAGTCTAGAGTTGTATAAAGCTGTTGTAATAAAATTTAAAGTGCATTCAAAGGCAGGTCATGAATGTAATTTGGAAATTTCCCACCACAAGGAGAAGGTCATGGACCAGAGGTCAAGAGGAGATGAGTGGTTGCAGTGGCTTGTGGTTTTCCAGATATCCCACCTGGCTCCTGGGTGAGAGTGCATGGAAAAAAAATCCCGGAATACTGCTTCAAATTAAAAAAAAACCCCAAAAACAAACACGACATTAAAAATAAAAAAATATATACTTCAATTTTTCTCTGCTTTCTGCCCTGTTTCTTGGGGTGATGGGAAGAACCACATGTTTCCATGGAATCTTGGTTTTCCCAGCTGGAAAATGGCAGCACCGTGGCCTGGATGAGCTAGGAATGGCATCATTAATCCCCCCCCCCAGATTTCTGCCACCCCTGAGTGTCAGCAGGGTTATAATTATTGTCTCCTTTAAACAGCGGCCGGGGAGATCCGTGAGCAGATGTTTCAAAAGTGCTTTGAAGATGAAAATATCTAAATATTCTTATTACTATTATTATTATGGCTGTCCCCAGTGATTACTGTGATTATACAGGGCCTTCCTGACATGTTCCTAATGGCAAAATATCTCATGGGCTGGGAAGGGTTGAAAGCAATTCCTCTGCCCCACAGGAACGTGCATAACCATCACATTTTGGGCAAAACTTGGTGCTGGGATGGCCTCAGACTGTTTTTGCTGGTGGTATGTGGGAGGATGGAAATCCCTGGGCCCTTTTTCCCCACTTGTTTTCCATCCAGTGTCTCTGTGGGATGCCAGGGCTGAGTTTCACTGTGGCATGGCAAGGCTGGCACTGCTTGTGCCTTCCCCCAGTGATGCAGAAATGTGGTGTGAATCAAGGATGTTTCTATAAAAATTATTATTATTCCTGCAGTGGAGTGTGATGTAATATCATCATACAGAACTCTTTCTCTTTTTTTTTTTCCTATTTTTTTCTTTTTTTTTTTTTTTTCTCCTTTTTTTTTTTTTTTTTTCCAGCTGACTGACGTTGTGGTTTAACAACTGGTTTAGCTCTTTTCGTTCCCAAACAAGGTCTAACCCAAAATTTAAAGCCATGAAGGCAGATTTAAGTTCCCAGGCCTACAGCTCCCTATCCCATTTGGATGTTCCCTAGGCATCCAAATGGGACTGGTGTGGTGTTTCCCATGCACCCTGATGGGCCTCACACAGCACCCACCAAAATGAGGTGTGAGAACACAGTGCACCTTCCCAGCTCCTGTCTCAAGTTCACAGTATAGGATTTCAAGCCTAATTTTACCAGATTAAGCTGGAGAATTTTGGTTGTTTCTTGCTAATGGTTGATGTGGAAAAAGTCTGTTCTCTGAGAACTGAAATTCACTTTTGTTTAATGGAGAATTTGCCTGCAAGAGACGGATGTGTGACACAGGACTTACCTGTTGGATTATTCAGGATACCAGTGGGGTCAAGACAGGAGAACAGGACAGAATAAACCACATTTTTTATATCTACATGCTTCAACTAAATTCACTTCTGCCTTAATCAAATATTCTAAGTTTGAATCTAAAGTGAGGAAGGTTGGTTGATAATAAGCCTGCAAAGAGAGGCACACAGTGCAGAGATTCACTTCTTCCAGATGTGTGACAGTCATTAGGGCCTGAAAATCAGTGTAAAAATGCAGCCAAGAAAAATGTCTCCAGATCAGGCCTGTCTTTACAAGGAAATTTGTAAATAAAGGCAGATTAGGACCCAGTGCATCAGTCTGAGGGGGTTTCAAACGGATTCAAGGAGAGCAGAGAAACTCCACACTTTCTGCTCATTATAAGGACCCAGGACCCAGGCTGGGACAGTTTTGAAGGATAACTGCTGGAAGTCAGACTTTACAAGGACATTCCAGGCTCCAGGGATGTTGCTCAGAGTTGAGGCTATTGCCTGTGCAGGGGTGGGAATTTTCCTGCTTGGTGGAGGGCAGGAAAGTCTTCATCTGCCGTGCCCCAGCACCAAGAGTTCCATGCTTCCCTCTGAAGCTCTAAATCTCCTGAAACACTTCCAAAGCGTGCTCTGGTGTCTTGTCCAAGGGTAATCAAAGCTGGATGAGTTGTTTAGATGCTTCTTTTTAGAGTGGCTCATCCCCCTTTGAAGATGCAAACCCTGAGTAAGCAACATCTGCCCCACCAGCGGGTCCAAAGCGTGTGTGTGGTGATCAGAAGACACAAACTCCCTGTGTATCTGTGGGCAAAGTCCAAGTGCAGATAAAGGTCCTGACAGCGTTTCCAGAAAACAAATTGCCTGTGATAATCCTATCAATTCATCTGAAGGTTTTCCTCTTCCCAAACAAGCCTGCACTGACTGAACCCACTTGTAACAGAGCCAGTCGATAAACACACCGGTCGTATTTTGGTATTTTAACTCCCTCATTGAGTTGGGTTCAGGTTCTCCTTTCCCATTTGGCTTTTCTTTTTTTTTATTCTTATTATTTTATATTTGATTACATCCTATTATATCTGATACTCACCAGAATTTAAGCTTTTTCCCCTCTGCAATGAACCCTCAGTGAGCCTGGAGAGCTTTGGCAAAAGTAACCTTGGGCTTGTTTGTTGAGGTGGTTCTGCCAAGCCCACACAGCTCTAATTGCTGAGCCCCTTTTAAACTGTCCCCTCTCTCCAAAAAACCTTTTTGTGTGTCATTCAGAAAGACATTGTTGCAATGAATGCAGTGTGTTTAGGAGAAGTTTAATTGGATCTGGTAGCCAAGCAAGTGCACGTTTTTATTAGAGGTACTGACGACTTCCAAGGGAGATAATATTTATACAGTGGGCCAGAATTGTTTGCATTTAGAGGGATAAATAAAATGAATAATATCCAAACAAGATAATTAAAATGTCAATTACAAAGTACCTTTAATTTGCTCTGGCTTTTGATTTGCATATTCCTTTCCTTTGCTTTGAAGACAAAGAAAAATACACTTAATGCTGCATTTCCAGTTTTCAAATATTTCATTTAATGTGATATTTTGCAAAGGACCACCCCTTTGGACTGTATTTACAGTAAGATTGCAGAAGTACACCCATATTTGCATCTTGGGCCAGTGTTTTTCAGGACACAAGCATTCTATCTGGCTTTTTCAGATCCCGACTTGCATTTTTGTTAAATCACAAAAGTGATTTCAGTGTTATGGGTGATCAGAAAAAAAAAACAACAAACCCCAAACCAATTCAAAACCAAATAACACACAAATTCTTGACATTGTACAGAGTACATGTAATGGAAAAGTAGTTGTGGAAAATAGCTTTTATTTGCCACTGAACTGTATTTCTTTGGCTTTAATTTGCCACTGTAATGTGGGCACCCATATTTCATCTAAAAAACCCCAAGATAAAGCAATTCCTCTGGTTATTATATATATATATATATAAGGTAATTGAAGTGTCTTACCCTAAAGAAGTGGGCTTTGCAAAATTATAGTGCTGTTCAAAGTTTGTGTTTGGAGCTTCCTGACAAGAATGAGATGACAGAAGGACATGAGTTACACTCAAAACTTTGTGAACCTGTTGCTTGTTCCACACCTGCAGTTTTGTCTTTATTTCCTACATATTCATCACTTCCTTTAATAGCAGTTAAACATTACCTGGGGGTACGTTTGTGTTTAGAAATAGCAAATTATTTTATAAAAATGGCCGTTTCCGAACTAGTTGGATATTTTTCCTCCCTTTTTTTTAGCACTTCTTTTGGTAAAATTGTGTTTTGTTTTGCCTTTTTTAAACTATCCCCATACCTACACCATGAATTAGTTGTTGTTAATAATCAATGTTCTCCATTTGGATCTTATGATTATGGATACTTGGCAAAATCTGTTGGGATCACCCAAGATGAAAGGGTTGCTATGCAAATAGGAAATCCTGCTCCCTGGAATTTGTCACTGGTTGCAAAGCACGGGTTGTAAATGAACAGTTGTGTGGCATCCTAAGTAAATAGAGATGGTGGCTGAAATCATCCTGGAGGTCTCCAAGAAAAGTGGAAAAAGCGAGTTTAAGCTTTTTATTTTTACAATACTTTTTTCTATCCTCCACTTTTAATTTTTTTTTTTTTTTTAATTTTTTGCTGTGCTTTGTTAAGCAGATCTTTATTTCCATCGGCTGAAATGGACTCCTCTTTTTTTCTTTTTTCTTTTTTTTTTTTTTTCCTTGCAAATTAAAAGCTTCTACCTTAAAGAAGTGAATGATACATTATCTTCTGCCTCTAAATTGAACCCATTTGGAGCTATTTGCATCCTGTAGAAACCTACAGCTGAGTGCTGTGCTCAGAGGTGTAATGACTGGTTGTCACAACACGCTGGAGGTGGCCCCATAACAAAATGATCCCCTGTCAATCCCCTTGCAGGAAATGCACTGGCAACCTGTAATTCAGCCTCAGTATTAACATCCTGCCTGGGTTTTGTTAAATAGCACTTTCTAGGAAGTAGATCTGCTGAACTTGTGCTTAATAATGTTTTAAGGGGAATGTTTGATGGAAGTTTTTAGAAAGCATCACATGGGGTTAACAGTGATTTGTCATTTGTTTCTAATTAAAGGACTTAATCTCTTATCACTAGAACAGCCTATTTTTTTAATACTAAAGGCACAGATGTGAATAGAAACATATTAATGAGATGTCATACTACACAGTCATTTGGTGTTTTGTTTAACTTAAACATAGCAGAAAATGTGCATCTAAGCAGACACATGTAATGACATTGAGATAGAATTGTAATTCCCTCCATTTGCACAACCTTTAGCAGCATCCCCCTTTAGATCCACCTTGCCATGGCTATTCCATCCTCAAATTTGGTGTTTGTTACAGTAGTGGAAAAGTCTAAAATCACACAATATGACTTTGTTTTCCTGTCAGAAGGTGTGTTGTTTGCCTTGAACCAAACCCGGGGCTGTTTGACAGCCGTGGTTGGTCTTGAAAAGTGATGAAGAGCAAAGACCAGCCTCATCCACAGGCACCTCACCAGTTATTCCAGGCACTTCACAGCCACTCTGTGGCTGGAATATCTAAAAATTAGGAAAAAGTGACATGAGCTAATCAGAGAATCATTAAGGTTGGAAAAGACCTCCAAGATTATCGAATCCAAACTTTGACCAAAGCCCACCTTGGCAACTAGACCAGAGCACTGAGTGCCACATCCAGTCGTTCCTTGAACACTTCCAAGCTGCAGGAATAAATCTTTTGGCTAGGAAAGGTCCCTTTGGATAATTTAGTGACTTGAACAATGGATGAAAATAAACCCCCATTTTTCCACATGGAATTTTAGGACCAATCTGCTTGTTTCCCTTAGTTCTTTCCTTTGTATTTTCTTAGTGGGAGACCACTTATAGTAGGTTACATTTCCTTTGTAATAAATTCTTTCTTTGAGCTGGGATGGTTATGATAATTAAGGTTTTTCCTTCAGCTTCCCAAGTTTTACTCTTTCCTCACTGACATTATAAGTTTTCATTAAAAATGAAAGTAATGATATGCTAAAAACAACCCAAAGCCAGGTCCATATAGCAGGACAACTATAGAGCAAAATTAAGTTATTTCGACAGAGTTTTCTTTCAGGTGGTTCCAACCTGTAGCTGTTGCTCACAGTCCAGGACAGCTCATTATTAGAGGACTTCATAAAAATGTTTCCTGGCATTACAAAACATCTATTTAGAGAAAAGGACAGAAATATTATATTTTTATTTAGATGAAGGTCCTTCTGTAAAGATGTTCTTGATTGCTTATTGGAAAAGTTGTGATGCACATGGGAATATTTCAGATTTCTGCACTGGCCTTCAAATACAACAGACCTAAATTGCTTTAAAAGTTAGAAAAAGAAGAAAATTTGACTTCTTAGGTACACTGGATAAGAAGAAAATACAGATTCAGTTCTGGAGATCAGATTTATAGGGGTTTTTTGGCTTTCTGATTTTAGTGGTTCACATGTTTTAATGTTGAGTGAAACACAAAGGCTGCGCCACAAAGCACAAAATAAATCCAGAGGCCACTTCAACCACATATTGAGTGGTCAGGAATGTTGTGATGGCAGAAACACTTTGTTACCAGGAATATCTACATATCTAGCAAGGAAAATGATGTGTAGCATTGAGGTAATAAGTGTGCTGGGTTGCATGGATTTCATATCTAGAGAGCAAAAATTAATTTGTGCCAGCTAGAATGGAAATTATGGAACCTATTCATGGTGTTTTTCTTCATAAAACTGCAGAGTAAAGCCCAGGTAGGACAAATCTGCCCAGAATTGCCCCAACCTCTCCATCCAGCCTGAGATCTGTGTCTGTTGGAGACTCTGCTGGGCCTTTCAAGTGGGGAGAGAAAGTTTTCAACCCAGAGTTTACTCAGCATTTCTGTTCCCCTTTCTACCCTCGGGAAAAGTTTAAAAAAAGGCTAATAAATGGAAAAAAAAAAAAAAAAAAAAAAAGGCAGTTGTGTACAGGAAATGTAGCTTGGCAATAAAAGCCTGTTTTGAAGTACACTACATGGTTTCTGAATAAATATTTCTTTAATGCATGTAATTACCGGATCAGCAGAATAAATGTGGTCATGTCCTTGTAATTAATACATTGTCAAAAGTTCATTTAAGTATAATAATTTCACAGCAAAAATGCTGCCTGTGTGGTTTGTGCACTAATTTGTTAAATTAAGGGCAATAAATATAAAAATTAATGGTAGATATATATTTTTTAAGTTGTTATTCAGCCCAACGCGCCAGCTAATACTCTTAAAAGGATATATTTTCATGAAAAGAAAAGACACTAAAAATAAAAGCGCTGCAATGATGCTTTTCTTCTTTTTTTTTTTTTTTTTTGGCTAAAGGAATTTTCGAGCAGCGCCACTTAGTACTGCAGCTGCAGTTGGCAAATATTTAGTTAAGAATTGTGTAATCAAGTTGGCAAAGGCTGGGAGATCCAGCATGGAATGCACAGAGAAAGATGCCTGTTTATCCCCTGGAAGAGAAGCAAAATGTTTATCCCTGGATTTGGTGTCATATTCCCTCAATTGTACCCAGAGCCTACGACAGGGCTGGGTTAAATGTTACAGCTGCGCCGAGTTTTTTAGAGATGGGACGAGTGTTCTTGACATTCAGAGCTTATTTGGAATAATTCTTCTGAAAATAAGTGTTCTGGTCCTTCAGTGCCAATCCCAGAGCGGTGACTTTGGTGGTTTGTTTTGTGCTGAGCAGGGTGTGGAGCAGTGGTGTGACTGTGAATATTGGTGGTGGCCATGGCCAGGTTACCTAAAAATATCAGTTTGTTCTCAACTGAGTGGATGTGTTAATGACTCCTGGTGAATTGGATGGTTCAGAAATATAGATATATTTTATTTATTTATACTGGTTGGAGGAGGGCTGATGCTGCCTGCCCTGTCACAAAGCTTGTTAAGGAGGTGGTGACCCATTGCCATGTGCTGAACAGCCTGAACCACATTTTACTCAGTCAGCTTTGTGCTGGACAGACACGGCATTTCTCATCTGGCACTACCACTCCTGTGGATAACATCAGGAGGAATTTGTTCCTGGAAAGGGTAGTCAGGCATTGGAAGGGGCTGCCCAGGGAGGTGGTGGAGTCCCCATCCCTGGAGGTGCCCAAGGAATGACTGGACTTGGCACTCAGTGCTCTGGGCTGGGGGACAAGGTGGTGAAGTCAAAGATTGGACACAAAGATCTTGAAGGTCTTTTCCAACCTCAGTGATTCTGTGATTATATTCTCAAAGCCTGGTGAGAGATTAGTTTCTCACTTGACCACACATATGAGAGTGTTAAAAATAGAATTGGAATTCAACCCCCTGCTTCTAAACTTGTTCTTAGTTGGTGCTCACAAGACCACACCCCTCCCATATCACATAACCCATAGAATGACTACAACACTACTGGACTTATATTATACTATTTCTAGTCAGTCTTAAATTCCTCCACTAGAAGCTTCTGATTCTCTTTGTGGAGACTTTAAAACTTCAGCTTTTCTTTCTCACTGAAGTCTCCTAAAATTCAGTAATTTATTATCCTCTCAGAGTGCAGCATGTGGGACAATATTTAACAAATCTGGACTGGGAAGAAATTGGTGTGTTTTCAAGTCCAGGTGGAAACAAACCAAACCAACCAAAACCTGGTTGGATGAGCAGTTCAGAGAGGGCAGTAGGTAATGGGTGGATTAAGTTCTAACCCCAGGACGTCTGTGGGATGGGATAGAACCTGCAGCCTTCTCTGGGACTTTTTCTGTGCTGGGGTCTCTATCAGTGACCTGGAGCAGGCTGTGGGGTGTGCTCTCAACATGTTTGCAGAGCCTGAAGCATCCCCACCTTTTACTGTGAGGGTGGTGAGGCCCTGGCACAGAGAGGTGGCTGCCCCATTCCTGGAAACATTCAGGGCCGGGTTGGATGGAGCTCTGAGGAACCTGGTCTTGTTGATGATGCAGGGGGGTTGGACTAGGTGACCTTTAAAGATCCCTTGAAACCCATTCTGTGATTTTATTCTACAATCCAGGGCTGTAGGAGCAGGGATGTGCAGGAGGGTGAGGGCTGGGATCATTTCTCTTTGCTCACCACTTGGTTTGGGGCGGGACAGTGAGGGGCAACGAGCGCAACTTGGAAAGGTGGAGTTCCACACTTACAAGGAGGAACTTTTTCCCCCTGAAGGGAAGCCAAGCAGGGCAGCAGCTTGTCCAGAGATCTTGTGCCATATCCATGCTCAGAGCTTTTGAGAGCACGAGCGGATCAAGTGCTCAGCAACCAGGCTGGACTCCAGAACTGACCCTGCTGGGGCAGGAGGTCACGGCAGAGACCTCCCAGATTTTTCTGTGATCCCCACGGATGTGAGGAAATACTGACAGAAATCCAGATCTCTACATGTGAGCCACACTTTGTCAGCTCTGACTTCCACCCTGAGAGTGAATTACAATATGTAATGAGAATTCAGAACGATCCCTGACGTCTGTCAGCTCCGGCACAGATTTGCTCCAGTGAGATATAAATGTTACTTGACCTCAAAAACAGGTCACAAAGCACACACAACATCTTGTAATTAAGCTAAAAGATTCATTGACAAACAATTGTTCAAGTGGTGCCATTTAGATGGTTACAAGAAACCATAAAAAATGTTGTGATCCTGCAGGGAAATTGGCTCCAATGGGTCTATTTTATATCTTGGCATTGAGACATTATTTGCAGTAAGAGTAAAGCAATGCTGCTCATAAACAGAGGGACATTAATTATATACATTTAATTTTATGTAACATGACACTTGTGGAAAACAGAAGAAAATTCATGTATTGTAAATATAATCTTTTTTTTCTTCCTTTTTTTTTTTTTTTCCTGAAGGGATTTCCCATTATTATTTTATGATGATAAAATAAGGTGAACTGATGGATTCTCAAAATAATTTTTATATTTATTTTTATGTCTTTCAATAATATTGAGCCAATAAAGACGATATCAGGAAACCTATGAACTATAATGAATTTTATTTACATTTTTATTATAGCACTAACTTCACATCAGTTCCCTTCAAGTGTACAGTCGAAAAAAAACTGTGCAAATCATCTCTTTTTAGCAAAACTACCCGAAACATCTCAATCATTTTTCGTAATGAAATTTTTATTGCGGTGTTCGGAAATATTTACATCAGCAAGAAAAAAAGTGCTCATCAAATGAAGTCATATTCTGGGAGAAAAAAGGGAAAATGGAGTAATGGAAGGGAAGTATGGCATGATAAGAACAGGTCCTTGACTCCAGACTTTTTCTGGAAAATAATAGTATTTATTTAGTGAGATGAATGCATTTCAGGACAGAGAGAAGTCCAGAACTTGTTCTGCAGAGCAGCATCAGTAGGTGAATCTCTTTAAAGTTGTGCTTCAGGTTTGTCAGGAGTGTATTAAATGGGATTGAAACATTCCTAGAATGGTTTGGGAGAGAAGAGACCTTAAAGACCATCTTGTCCCCACTCTTCCACGGGTTTGGGGTTCTAAGTACCATGAGGAGCATTTTCTTTCAGGTCCTCCTTCCTCCTCTTCCTCTCATGGGAACTCCTGAGGAAACATTTGGCTTTTGTGAGGCTCTTTAGAGGTGGACAAAGTCAAACTTCCTTATGAAAGGCATGGATTGACCAATACCACAGAATCATAGAAAAGTTTGGGTTGGAAGGGACCTTAAAGCCCTTCTCATTCCACCCCCTGCCATGGGCAGGGACACCTTCCACTAGCCCAGGTTGCTCCAAGCCCCATCTAACCCAGCCTTGGACACTTCCAGGGATCCAGGGGCAGCCAGAGCTTCTCTGCCCAACCTGTGCCAGGGCCTGCCCACCCTCCCAGCCAGCAATTCCTTCCTAATAACCTCAACCTGCCCTCTTTCAGCTTAAAGTCAATAAATATTCTCTAAGTGTAGTCTGAAGACACCCTTAGCAAGATGCTTTAAGAAATGGCCACTGTTAGAATGATTCAGCTGTGCCTTCACAAGGGCTTTCAACTAAATTTCTGGTGGAGTGAGTGTTTTGTCGCCTGAAAGGAATTCTGAGGGTGGACAGCAGGCAGCTGGCACGAAACTTTTGGCACTGGATGCTCCAGAGCAATTAATGCAACGATTGTGTGTTGGAACCTGGGAGGGAAAAGGTGTTTCTGGCAGGGAGGACTGGAAGGGCTCAGCCACCCCTAAATTGGTGTCGCTGCATTTGGAAGCACAGCTGATGGGGTTTGTTTGAGGCACCATCTGGTGAGCACGAGGGTAGAATGCACCATATTGCACTCCCAGTAACATCTCAAACTGTTTGCAATCATCTTCATAAACTTAACTTTTGGAACACCTGCACAGGGGTCAACTCCTTGCCTCTGTTGGAGGGCACATCAGCTTCCCACAGAGGTTCTCAAAGAGAGCCAAAAATAAAAAAAGCAGGCCAAGAGCAGCAAAAACTCATGAAAACCTCTGTCTGCTGATTGCCAATCCTGTTTTATTCATTTTGCCACTCCAGCTTGGGCCTGGGCTGCTGGATTGGGCCACTGGGAGCTGCAAGGTGTAGACCTCACTTTTTTTTCCGTAGGAGGAGATGGCAGGAATTACTTTTGGTGTTGGGAGAGTGCAGAAGTACCCCCAAACATTAAGCCTGAAGTCATAATGAAATATATGACTTTTTTTCTTTTTCTTTTGCTGTGCTTTCTCCACTCAGTGAATTTTTTACTGTGAGGGTAGTGAGGCCCTATCCCAAGTGTCCAAGAGAAGCTGTGGCTGCCCCTGGATCCCTGGAAGTGTCCAAGGCCAGCCTGGATGGGGCTTGGAGCATCCTGGGCTAGTGGAAGGTGTCCCTGCCCATGGCAAGGGGTAAAAAGAGATGGATTTTAATGTCCCATCCAAACCAAACCACTCCATGATTCTATAGATGAAGAGTTGAAGCATTCTTTGTTCTAATTTGGCAGGGTAGATTTTGGGAAAGCAACAGGAATGATGGAAGAGCAATTTATTTCACCTGTTGAATTCATTTCTCTCCTTCTCCTTTTCCTTCCCCTTTCTTCCATTCCAAAACAGTGGCATCCACAGTTGATTGATTGTTGTTTCTGAGAACATTTCCTGTATCCTTTGGTGTCCTGGGGCTGCCCTGGTGACTCCCCAGTGCTCTGTGACTACCCAGGACGAGGCCACTCTGGCTTTATAACCCACCAGGAAGAAATGACTGATCTTCCAGTCATCCATATCAATTCAGTGCTGATTAAATCTCCATCCTTGTAATTTTTTCCCCAAATCCAAGGCACCTCCCTTGACCTGAATTTTTTACATCTCCTACTTTACCAGGCACCTACACTGAGTGGACACTCCCCCAACTACACAGTTACCAGTGGGTGTACCCAGGTTTCCCACACTGTGCTACTCAAGGTAATAACAGAGAGTTGCTCTCTTCTTTCCCATATCCTGCCTGTTTTGTTTTTTTTTTTCAGTGCCAAGCCATCACTTTTAGGACAGAACCCTATTAATATAACACGGCAGCTACTTCTGTCAAGGCTTTGATGTATGTCATTAACACAATGGCAATAAATTCCCGTTCCCATGTTGGATGTCACACACTGAGTTTTATCTTGACCTCCTAAGGTGAGAGACAGATGTTCTCCATTGGCAATGCTTTGGTGATTTGTTTATTTGTGTCAAATGCACATCTGAAACCCACCTATATAAAACTGGGATATGGGCTGCATTTTAAGTGAAACCAGGGAAAAATACGCAGACTTTGAGAGACGAAGGGGGGAAAAAAAACCTGCAGCAAGCACCAGGATATGGGAGTGAATAAGCATAATAGATCAGAATAAGGCCCTAAATCAATTTTATTTTCACAGTTCCAGCATCATAAAAAGTGGGTGGCAGTAAACCAATTATTATGCAACTTAATGAACTAATTAGGAAAATCAGAGCAATAATGGTACTGGTACTGACTGATCTGAATATAAAAAGTAGAATTAAGTTCTCAGTATTGAATTTTTCGATACAAAGGATTATATAATAACTTTTTAAAGCATTTTGAGTTTGGTAAGAAGGAGATTGCATCTGTAGTTGCTGTGGGTACCCAAATGATCTGCTCTTTCATGGCCTGAACTTGCTGGATATGTTCACTCTTGTACTGATTTAAAAGCAAAAGCAGGTGAGGACCTGGTCATTAAAGCTTCACTTGCATTAAGGTGCCCCTAAATAATGTAGAAATACTGGTCTCTGTTGATGGAGGGGCTTAAATACCTTGAGCACAGGGTTGGGTGGCTGAAATCCAATGCGCTGGGTTTGATGCATAAACCCAAGCACCAGTTTGAGCTTTCACAGGAGTGGGATTTGCACCAAAGTGAATGCCCAGGAACAGAGGGAAGCAATGACAAAAGCAGAGCTTCTCTCCTTTGGTATTTCAGCACATGCTATGCTTTAAACTATTTAAAACCCCTCCCATAATGTCGAGCGTGTTGACAGAAGTTCTAAATACGTTGGTATCAGAGCAGTATTTCTCATTTTAGGTCTGAGATTATGCACGAGTGTTTCAAGGCTTTCAAGAGTTCGTTGATTTTCTTCCTCTCCAACATTTCTGGCTGTACACATGTTGATAATGTGATGTGTGATTATGGGCCTAAACCTTTCCTCTTTAGCATTGATGACAAGGCTCCTTTTGCCTTCGGTGCCGAAATTGAAACAAACCCTCATAAATCTCTCCATCGTTTCCTTGCTGTTGTGAAATGTTCTGTGGTGTTTTCACAGATCCATGACACATTTCTTCATCAGGCAGCTATAAAATAGAGGTTCTTTACCAGTTTCCACTTGATTCCATGTCTGCTTCATCCGTGTTTTGTAGGTGGCAGGTGTTGATTTTTTTAAATGGTGTTCGGTGGTGTTGATGATATTTGGGATGGAATTGTTGCTTGAGAACGAGCGTTGTTCTCAGAGATTGGGTCCTGTACAACCCAAGGCCGTTTCTGTCTGAAATATGAGCTTTGTCTCCTCAAAAGGAGTGTTTGCTCTGTGTGTGCACCCAAAGACAGGATTTGGATGTACCAGCATCCAAGGACTTGTGCTCTTCCAGGCACTGTCCCTGTTTTTTCCAGGAAGGAAACTCTCTGAGCCACAAGTGTTTCATCCCAAAGCGAAGGTGAAAGTGATTCCTTAAAAGAGCTTCGTGGAAAAGCACGAGCAAAAAAGAGGAAATAATTTCTGCTTTCCACAACAAAAACAATCAATGGGGAAGAGTTTTGTTTATTTTCCTGGTGGAAAAGTCACTGTCAGAGCTTATTTAAAACAAATGGGGAGATGGGAGGGGCAAATGGCCTCGAAGCAAGTGTATCACATCCAAGACTTTTTAAAAAAGAGAAGGAACCCAGGCCAGCACGTTAAAAATGAGCATTTCCAATACAATTTGTCACCCATGCATAAATCTTGCTGACATTTTCAGTCACTTTAATAGCCTCCCCATTTTATAAATCAGTATGAACTTGCACAGTTGCAAAAAAAAAGTGTGTGTTTTGAACACCTCATTTGCATACTTTACCAAAAGCCAATGAGGCAGGGGAAGCAACACTGGTGATCATAATAAGTGTTTGGGAAAAGGCAGAAAGATCACTAATGGTTTGCCTTTAGGGATTTCTGTACTCCATAGGGGACGAAAATGAGAAATATTTTTCAAACAGCAGGGGTAAAGGTTTTAAAACTAGAAACACATGGAGTGATAAAAATGTTAGTGCCACAGGGCGCATAGCAGGAAAAATTTACAATGTAAAAACTGTAATTTCAGCATTAGGAAGTAATAATCGTGTTTCATCATTGTTATTAAAGCATGACCCTTAAAGTCACATAAATTAGATATAACTTTCTGGAGAAGTGTATTAATCTTCAGTGGGAAATATTAGGAAAGTTTATTATCGTGTGAAGATCAGAAGAAACTGGGGTTTATTAAAAAAAATGAAGTGAAACTTGGTGGGGTTTTTAATTTATTTATTTATTTTTCTAATAAATTTCTAGCATTTTGAAACAGCAGATAGACTTGTGTTTACTCAGAGTGCAATGACCAGCTTTGCTCTGAAAACCAAAAGCACGAGAAGAAACACACAACCAACAATTAGAGAATGAGCTAAGGAAATGCAGGAAGTTCTGTTTATAGGCATAAATAATTTGCATTTTGGTCAACACAGTTTTGCTGTGGTGTTGATGCCAAACGCATCCAAATGATTAATCAAGAATTTTAGACTGGTTGGAAAAAAAATAGAAGTAAAATTGCAGCTGAATTACAACAGGAGTGTCCAGTGGAAGATTTGAAAGAGGATCAGTTATCCAAGGTGTGTACTTAATGACTGAGGGAGTTTCCATCCCTTCTAGAAAGTGGAATTTTAGGAGGACCTCAGTGTTTCTTGTTCAACAAGGGCCCTTCACCTGCAAGAACTTTTGGGTAAATTTGTATTTCCAGAAACCCGATGCCAAACTAGATCTGTGGGGGGGGTGAACCCCCCACATTGTCCTGCCCTGGGCTATGAAAAGGTGGTGCAGTGTGGGAATAAAGCCCTGGAGTGGATTCATCCAGGACAAATGCGATTTCTGTTGCCTTCCTGGCTCCAAAATCCGAAGACTTCCCTGAAGATTCAGCTCTTTTTGCTGTGGTTCACCTGAACTGCTCAGGTGATAACCAGGATGAGACTGATCTCTGCATTCCTCTGTTTTCATAGTTTTAGCACCAAATGTCTTGATTTTCATTTACAAAACGAACTGCTAACATTTTTGAAGCAGAACAGTGTGTAAACAAGGAGTCAGCTGAACCTGACAGACTGGGTGTATTTTAATTAAAATTTAATTTTAATGAAGAATGGAGAGCAGCTTTATGTTATTGATAAAGCCTTTTGACTTCCTGCAAGGCAAACAAGCTTCCACCTGTCAGGGTTTGAGGTGCTGGCTGTGTCTCAGAGCACCCAGGGTGTGATTTAGCCAATTTTTCACTATTCAACCACTAAAGAGAAACCATTAATAACAGGATAGTTTAAAGAAGGTCCCTTATTTGTTCCCCACATTCACTTGGGATTCAAATCTTGATTTCCTCTTGTCCTACTCTGCTCTTTCTTTTTCTTTTATCCACATTTATTCATCTACAGGAGAGAGGGAGGTCCACAGTTCATTTGGAAGAGTGGACAACCCCTTCTCAGCCTAATCTGCAGCTTGACTTTGTGGGTTTTGAGTCTCCAGAGGAGCAGGAAAACCTTTCCCAAGTGCTCCAAACACAAGAATGCTGTGCATAAGGAGGGTATCATCATTATCTCTCCTTCCAGCTGTGTTCTCATGTGAAAATGGCTGTAGCTGTTGTTTTTTCTGTCCCTTTCCTCCAGTCCCTCAGGCAGTTTATGATGCTCATGCACAGCCAAAGATTAGGCATCGTGCTTCTCTGTGCTGTTGGAACTAACAAGACAAACTTGCCCAAATGTGAATAATTTTCCTTTTTTTTTTTTTTTTTTTCTTTTCATGTTTCTTCTCCTGTTTGCATCAGAAATAACTGGAAGATTTCTGTCATTTTTCTTGATAGAAGAAATTGTCATTTTCCACATTTTCCAAAGCAGAAAATTTCTTTTCTTTTTCTTTTTTTTTTTTTTTTTACCATTTTGTAAAATATAATTACCTGTTCTCTAACAAAGAAAGTTTAGTTTATAAGTCAATATGTGCCAAACACCAGGTTCTGCAATGACACTGATGGGAAGAGGCTTCATCCTTTACTTAAGGACAAGGGAAAGATATCAGATATTTTTTTACTATCGGGCTGCTAAAGTGAGATAATGAAATAGGGAAATCAGGAAGCAGTGAATTCGATGACTTTATAGATTTACTGTGAAAAGTAAAATTTTTTTGGGAAAATTCTTCTGCGTTCAGATATTTTCAGATATTCCTTTACCACGAAGGAAACAAACAGCTTTCACAAGGTGGAGTGAATGACAGTAATAATGACTTGCTACTCAATAATTATTAGCCATCTGCTTTGTGCTGGTAGAAAAGAATTCAGCAAGTGTTGAGCAGCCCATACAGTATTAGAGACTAAAGCTTTTTGATTTCCAAATATAAGATCCTTCTTTATGTGGAATTCTGCCTCTTGTACCTCACGTGCCTCTACGTGTGGAAATTCCTGCTGTAGAAAGGGCTGAGACCAAAAGTCAATATTTTTTTTTTTTTAGTCATCAAATTAAAATGGTCAGTTTTTACACTGGAATTTTAGACATGAAAATCATAGACTAGAGGTTGTAGTCAAATTTTAGACCGGAAAAGGCTGTGTGCTGGTGTTGCACTCATTAAATTCCTTTGTCTTTTTTGTTGATGGAAGTCAAAAATTGAGCTGGGCCTCCAAACTTGGAGCTTGGAAGAGCTAAAACAGGTGATTAAGTTCAGCTTTGGAGACAAGGATTATTTTTAGATTTTCTAAATCCAAACTACATCAATCAGGCTTCAAATAAGTTGTACATACAACATCAAAGGATTTAACTGGTGTCTGGAGTGTTTATAATAAAAATTTAACGTTGTTCTGTACCTTTTGGATGTTGCCCCAAAGAATTTTCAATTTTTTTCCTCTGGAAAATAACCTTTGAATAAGTATTGAATAACCTTTTTAAAAACTCTGATTGCATTAAGTCAGATGTGACTTTTGGGTAAAAATTAGCAAATTTCTTTGTATTTCTTTAATTTATTTGCAGAATATATATAATCTACAGTCTGGGCTTTGCAGTCTAACTTTTATGTGTTTCAGGAACTTAGACCTGTAAGGCCAAATCTAATATTTGCAACCTGAACCACTGAAATGAATAATTTGAGGTTGCACCATTTAGAAAAGTGGTAGGAGAAAACTGTGAGAATTATGACCCAAAATATATAACAAATATATGTTAGGGTTGTAATAAAATGTGGAGAGATGTGTTGGAAAAAATTAGAGGAGATTATCAAAGGTCAGGCTTAAAACTTAATTTTATGTCATATTTTCATGACTATTCTTTTCAACACCAAAAAACTTTTTTTTTTTTTTTTTAAATGCAAAGTTTGGAAACATCACTGGTTCAAAATTAATTTGAGATACACAGGAGGAACTAGACCATGTCAGAGCAGCTTCTACGAGAATAAATTAAAAAAAAATCTTCTCAGAAAGTGTTCCCTGGAAGGGTTTTAAAGATGTGGAGATGTGGCACTTGCTGATATGACTTTATTGGTCTTTGGTGCCCTTGGCATTGACCATTTGACATAAATGCTCCACCAGGTCACCAGGACTCTCTACTGAGGTGTAGAAGAAAAACACTGAGTGGAGCAAGAAGAAAAACCCTGATTTTGGTAACTGAACCTCAGCTTTGGATGTTGGCCAGGTGAAAACTGTGTTTCACTTCCTAATGCCTTGAAAGTGTAAAGAGCAAACACATCAGGTTCACTCATTAACCAGAATAAAAATAGTATCTAATAAATAATGTTAATTAGCAAGACAGCTAAACACACAGTGACCCAGTTATTGATCTCATTTTTCTACAGGTTTTAGGTATAGTGACTCATATTCCATCAAAATTCTGAATTGCTGGTATTTGAAACCATTCATACAGACTAATATTCTTGGTCCAAACCCATATTTTTGGCAAAATATTGCTGGAGATATAAGAATATCCCAGGTATATCAACCATCACTCATGCTGGTAGTGGGGAGCTCAATATGACTCAGAGGAGTAAAATATCTTCAAATACAGAGAATATCCTACCTGTAACAGCACAATAAACTTCTGCAAATATCTAGGCTGATTTTCTGTGGCATAAAAGTTGTAAATCTCAGCCATTTCCATATCATGCCTGTACATTCTGCTGACCTAGAGCATAACCTCTTGGAAAAATATTGTTAATTGATTGAAATAAAGACTTAAGTGAAGGGGATTCATATGAACTGTTCCTGTGATTAATTATTAGAGAACTGTGTTGTGTTTCTCCTCTGGATTTGAGTGTGTGCATTTCTATTTACCAACCTTTGGAGCTACTTATGCCATTTTCTCTATTACTTTGTATTTTCCTTCTGGTTGAGGCACAGTTTTATATTTACCTGGGATAAACAAGAAGAATTTAGTTTAACAAGTGTCTCTCCAAGAGGAAAAATCTTCACAAAAACAAAAACAAACTCAGAACCACTTTTTTAAACCTTTCCCAGGTTTGTGACATCAAAGTGGCAAATAGAGATGGGCAGAAGCTGATGCATGTTTTCCTGATTCTTCAAAGCTGGAATAGTGATGGAAGGGAAATACCTGTCCAGCAAGGTAAGACTGGGCTAGACAAACAGGTATGAGAATCATTTGGCAGCGTGGAAGTGTTTAATTTGAGGTGTGATAACAATTTAATATCTGAATAGTGGGGTTTGTGTGCTGGCAGCTGAAACATTTAGGTTGTAGCTCTTTGTGTGTTTGAGTAGAATCCCAGAGTCTGCTGAGTTGGAAGTGACCCACAAGGATCATCAAGTGCAAATCCTGGCCCTGCACAGACCCATATCCCAGAATCACACCCTTGTGCCCCAAACAAGGATCATCCCAACCCTCCTGGAGCTCTGGCAGCCTTGGGGCTGTGCCCACTGCCCTGGGGAGCCTGTTCAGTGCCAACCACCCTCTGGGGGAAGAACCTTTCCCTGAGATCCAACCTGAGCCTGCCCTGGCACAGCTCCAGCCATTCCCTGGGGGCTGTCCCTGTCACCCAGAGCAGAGATTGGGACCTGCCCCTTTCCTGCCCCTCATGAGGGTGTTGAAGACCACAGTGAGGTTTCCCTTTCCCTTTCCCTTTCCCTTTCCCTTTCCCTTTCCCTTTCCCTTTCCCTTTCCCTTTCCCTTTCCCCTTCCCCTTTCCCCTTCCCCTTCCCCTTTCCCTTTCCCTTTTTCCCTTCCCCTTTCCTTTTCCCTTCCCCTTCCCTTCACTTCAAAGCCATGCAAACTTCTTTGAAGCACTAAACAGGAGGAGCATTTATTCTGTAAATGAGAAATTATATCTCTTACCCCGATGTAAAATGAGACTGCTGGTCAAGAAGGGTCACAGAGATTTTATGTGTGTTTCTTTTGAAAACAAAAACACTCTCAGGGCACTTTTGGATGACACACTTTGAATTGTGTTGAAAGTGCAGAAAGCTTAAATGGAAAAGAAAACAGGAGGGGGAAGAGGAGGAAAATGAAAAAGGGAAAAAAAAGAAGAAGAGAGGGGGAAAATAAAAAGAAAATGGGGAGGAAAAGGGGAAAAATGAAAAAGAAAACTGGGAGAAAAAAAGAAAAGTAAAAATAGAAGAAAAAAGGGGAAAAATAAAATACAGAAAAAAACCCAAACACAACAACCAAAAAAACCACAAAACAAACAAACAAACAAAAAACAGGAGCAGAAAGAGAAAAAAATCGTATCAGCCCTTTTCTCCTGTACAGAAACAAACCAGAATCATGACTTGCTGATAAGCTGTAAACTTCTGTATCCTGCATTTCCTCAGGCAGCCACAACTGTCCTCCATCAGGGTGGTTTCAGCAAGTCCTGCGGTTTGCATGGGCACATTTTTTGGCAGCAAATTTTAGCAGTCTCCAGAACTGCAAGCTCAGTCCTGCACTTGGGGAAGTGCATCGTGGAAAGTGATGCCTTCAGAGAAAGTCCCCTGTAATTCAGGGAGACAAATCACTGATTTGGAATTGATACGTTCCTTGTACTTGATCTGCTCATTTATATGCAAGGCATTTATTCCATTTGTATAAGCCTATATAATATATAAGTAATATAAAAATATAATAATATATATTACATATATATATAATATATACATATATTAACCTAAATGTAGGTTAAATATTTGTATATATAAGATTTAATTTATAATGTGTTTAGGTTAATATATTTGTATATGTAGCCAATATATAATTCAATTTATTGCTATAAAATTTACAAAATTCCTTAGGCATTTTTAAAGGGAGAAACAAGAAATGACCAAAAATATTCCAAGGTCACACATCTCTTCTTTGGGTTCTTGAATAATGTGTAATTGGCTGATTTTGAGACTAATTTTCAAACTTTCAGGAAGTATATTAAGTATGTAAACTAAGCAGGGATCTCATGTTTAGGATAGTCCATATCCAAAAGGATTGTGCTCCCTTTCCTTTTTCCTTTTTCCCTTTTTCCCTTTTCACTTTTCCCTTTTTTTCCCTTTCCTTTTCCCTTTTCTCTTTTCTCTTTTCCCTTTCCTTTTCCCTTTTCTCATTTCCCTTTTCTCTTTTCCCTTCAGTTCCTTCCAGGATCCTGCTCAAAACTGTAAGGAAAAATTAAAAATATTGAAGGGAAAGTGGCTCTGCAAAGAACATGTAAAATTCTAAGTGTAAAAAGTAGAGAAAGAATTTATACTTGAATTAATGGACTGGATCAAAAATGCCATTTTTAGAGGTACATTTTGTTTTATAAAAGCAGTAAATATGAGTCCAGACTTAGTTTGGTTTATTATTTCTTTAAATACATATTATTTTAGTTTCCATCCTTCAAACTTCATGAAAACACGTCAGACTTTTGGCTGATCTATTGAATAGTTCATGGTTGGTTTAGGGTTTTTTTTTTTTGAAAATACATCAAACACACAAATAAATGAAATAATTTTTTTCATTTTTACTTCTCTTTTTTTGACTCTGAAACTGAAAGAGTGAGAATTTCACACACTGGAAGAAGCAGAAGTCTGATAATCACAACTGTAAAATCTGGGGGAAATTTAATGAACAGAAATCCACCCAAAGAGCTGATGACTTTGAGTGTCACTCCTCTTTCTCCACATAAATCCATTTTAAGCACCAAATAAATGCTCAGAGTGACTCAGATCATTAAATGGGAATGTTTGGAATAGTCCACAAAGTGCATTTCACTCGAGTTGATTTCTCCCCCACCCCCTCCCCAAATACTGAGGATGCATTAAGATAATTGCAATAGAGTAATTAGACTTTCTCCTAAAAATGACTTGTCTACAAGTGGTTTAATAGATTAAGGATTTTAAAGGGGTTAGAGAGAAACCAGTTACAGTAATCAGAGAAGAAAAAGTGCTGAAGGTATCATGAAGGCTCATAATTAAACTGAAGCTTACAGCTCAATTAAAGTGGAGCATCATTATGCATAAAACATCAGTGGGCATCAGGAGTCCAATAAAAAGAGATGGTGTCAGTGGGAACAGCTACAAGGTAAGACATCCTATGGATTGGACCAAGTTCTTCCAGATAAAGTCAAGGAAAAGTGGGAATAAAATCGAAGTACAATCTAAGCCACATCTGATTAAGATTAGTTTGACATGGGAGATACAGGAACTGCAAGACATAAGACTGAGCCCAGTTTTATGCAAAGCACAATGGATTAGTTTGGAAAAGGGGAAATACAAGAGTGATTTATCTGTTAGACACAGGGCAGTGTGGGAAATGCTTTGTGGAAACACCAATTGTGTCATCCAATCCAGTGCAATATTCCCTGTGTTCAGACACAGATATCCCAACCTCAGTCTGGATTCTTATTTCACTTTTATAGCTGTATAATTTGGCAGTGCTTCCTATCTCAAGATCCCTATAATCACAAATCTCCTTTGGAAATATGTGGCAAATCCTTTATAATTCAGCAGTGATGGAGCCATCGAGCTCCACTGGATTCCATTCCATCCCATCCCAAGCCCCAGGCAGCTTTATCTGCTCCTGGTAGCAGTTGGCTCATGTCAAATTGATTTACACCTTCCAAGATGTTTTCTTGTAGGTTCCTCAAGGGAGCTGAAGGCTCAAAGCAGCCAAATCCATTGTGAAAAGCTCTGCAGCAGAGCTGGTGATGCTTTGAATCCAAAGCTCGTGGGATTGGATCTCGAAGCTCCTATGTTTTTCTTTCAGTTGAGAGTCTTGCGTTTTCTTTCTTAAAAATAGAAATGCAGCAGTCAAATAATTTAAATATTGTGGAGTTCCTAAAATATTAGGAGCAGCATATCAGTAAGAAATGGTGTGACAGAGATTATTAGTGATAATGCACTTAGAAGGAATTTGTTGCAAAAGAAAATGGCATAAGAACAATTGTGGCACAAGAAAAATTGTGGCATAAGAAAACAGCTTCTGGGGCTTTCCTTTGAAAAATACCATCGCAATATCATCATCTAAAAGAATTAAGAATGTGTTGGTTGTGCAATCTGTGTTCCTTTAATGGGAAATTTAAGACAGTGGGAGAAGTCCTGCAGGAATGTTCTAGAGGTTGCAGAGAATCCCAGGAAGAACGAAGGGAACCTGGTGTGAAAGGCATTACAGAAGTTCTATAAGATTACCAGAATTATTATTAATAAATAATATATCTAGGTGGTTTTGCCCTTTTCATTTGCAGCTCTGTATGATTGGACATTCCTTCTCTCTTCTGTGGTGCTTTCTGGACTGGTACCTGCAGGAGCCTCCAGGTTCCACTTGGAAAAATATGATATCAGGAAGAAAATTTCCTCATTTAACATAGAGGAAAAAAAGAAAAGCTGCAAGTGAGAGGCATGGAATTCCAAATGCCTGCACATATCAGATCCAAGCCTTTCCTAACAAATACAATGCTTGTACAGCCTCCATTCTCTCCCTAGGGAGCACTTTGTAGAGTTTATTGGATATTATTTGTGTAAAGGCTTTTTGTCAGGAGCCAAATTATTAATTAATAGAAATTTCAAAGAGGTTTTTCCAGATACAAGGTGGAACACGTGGTTTAAAGTGGATCCAAAGGGAAGAGGTTCTTTCTATGGTAAAAAGTGCAGGAGACCTGCTGTGGTTCAGGTTGGAATTTGAATGTGGCTCTTCTGAATTCCAACTGAATGTCCCCAAATTTGGGCTGTTCCTCAGGAATTTCTCTTTTCAGAGAAAGAGGTAAACCCAGTTGGTAGCTCATAACTCCAAAGAATATCCAGTCAGAGGGGTGGTGTTCCACAGAATCCCAGATCCAAGAAGGTATTTGACCATTTTAATTAATTTTACTTGTGTTTAAAGTGAAATGAAGATGCTCCAGCACTGATTAAGAAGGTTTTGTTAAGCCAAGTAGAAATGCCTTCCTGATTTAGACCCCAGGTGTGGCTTAACTGGGCACTGATGGCTCTGCTCTGTGAGAAATGTAAATTTAGCTGAGCTCAAAAAAAAAAAAAAATCAGGATAAACCAACCTAAATTTGTCCTGCCTGGTTAGTTCCTGTGAGGTAAATTGGTGCTCTTTGATAGCATTTAGATTTTATTGGGAAATCAATAGTCAAGTGTACATTCTGCATTAGCCAAAGCAGCAGGTTTGCTCCTTCTCAGGACCTTAAGTGTTATTTTTGTTGTTGTACTTGTTAGAGCATTATTATATTACATTAAATGACATTAGCTGAGATTATAATTACAGTCATTATGGTTCTTATTGTATTAGCTGTTACGTTGTGATAATGTGATCATATTAGAACATTATCAGTGATGGTGGTGGTGATTAACACTCATTTCTGTAAATAGGTGAATTCTTTGTACAGCTCAAGCCATGGTAGGAACAGGAGGGCATGAAAGACTTCAGTGAGCAGGAGTGGAGATCTAAAATTTGCAACTCAGAGCCACCCCTTAGAAATTTAAATCCCTCAAATGCACAGGAAAAGGCGTCTGAGCTTCCCGAAGGAAAGGCTTTGCTTTTAGGGCCATTAGAAAACAAAGACTGGGGTGCCCAGAGCATCACCCCGAGCCAACACACTGGTGTTAAAACTACTTATCACTTCATTTAGGGCAATTTGCAGCTTTTCCTCTGCAACTTCTTGAGTTACTGTGGGTAAAGGGGTCCATGGTGACCCCAAAAGAAAATATTGTTGCTAAAAGGTGCACAGGGCATGAATTTGGAACATGTCCAACAAAAGAATTGTAAGTGCCCATGAAGATAAAAGCTTGACATATTTTAGGCCGTATTTTATTCTCCCGTTTAAAAATACACAGGATAATAACTCTGTGAAAGATTTTAAAGTGAAACAAGTGAATCCACGAATCCCATCGTCTGTCCCTTCCCAGGTTGTTTGGTGTGTGCTGTGATATCCAATTTTTGGACCACAGCATTTCACTGAAGGAATCTGCAGAAAATGAAAAAGAACAATATCTCATCTTGAGGCTTTTTTTTTTTTTTTTTTTAATTCATTCCCAAAAGATACCCTTAGCAGAGTGGAAAAATTCGGATTATAACAAAATTGAATCCAAATAAATTCCCTCCCCCCCACCCCCCTAGCCGATAGGTGTTGGTTTTGCAGCTGGGAGGCAGAAAACATATTGGTTGCCAGCATTACGATATTTAAAAACCACATGGAGTTGTAAAAATTGGAATGAGTCCTGTAAATCTTCTATAAAATGGTTAATCAGTTGATCCTTAACAACTGCTATGTACAGTACAGAGAGCTTATAATTCACAAGTGCAGGTTCGAGCAGCGCTCCCCGAGGATGGGGAGAACAGATTGAAGCACCGAAAAGAAAGGGGAAGGAGACAGAAGGAGAGAAAGAATTAAATAAAAAGGTCAAACCCTTCAGTGGCTTTTTTTTTATTATTATTATTTTATTTTGTGTTTTCCCAACTATTGTTCCCCGTCTCTTAACCCTGAAAAAAAATTTATATTCTCTCGCTCCCGAAGGAAAGGGGGAAAAAAAAAAAAAAATCAGTTGCAATGTATTTTTGAATACTAATTCCTAAACTTGCTAGTTTTGTCATCCCTTCTAAGAAATCAGCTACAGTTTGGCAAATTTAAAGTCAAGGGCTCGCTGGCAGTGAAAGAAAGGGAAGATATATTTATTTTTTTTTCTCCTTTTTAATGACAGTCTAACAATAGTCCCACAACTCACCAGTGCATTCCAAAAATTTCATGCTGTCATCATAAAAATCTGACTGTAGCAGAATCTGTCTGGCACCAGACATAGCCCTAATGACCCTAAACTCACACACGATCCCTGGTGATCAGAAGAAGAAAAATAGAGTAAAAAATAGAGAAATATGTAAACTGCTTAAGTGACAGAAAAATATTCTCCCGAGAACGTCATTCACTTTTTTTTTCTCCTGTCTTTCACAACTGTCAGAGGGACCAGGTCTCTGAACTTGTCTTTTGTGTTGTTTAACAGGAAGCACAGGAGAATTTACTGCTCTTGGAAAGTGAAATTAGGGATGGAGTCAGGTCGTTCCCCCATTTCCACAGTTACAGCAACACATTCCTACTATTTAAAGAGCAACCCCAGCATAACCCTTTCCACTTTTATAAATACTGGGAGTGGTGAATTTCTCTCATCAGGCTTTCTTAGGGTTCACTTAACAAAAAAAAAAAAAAATATTACAACCTAAGCCAGTAAGTTTTGACCTGAACGTAGAAATCACTGAATCACACATTTTAAAAAAAATATAAGTCCTTTGTATGTGCTTCCCTCCTTTTTTGTGTGTGTGTGATATACAAAATAAATTGATTTTAATTCTGATTCGTTGCTATAAATTAAGTAGGGAGGAATTTATAGGATTCTTTGAAAGTTTAGAAGCATTCCAGAGAAATTATGCTAAAGACAAAAAGAACTGAATGGAGTTTGATGCATTTTTTGCCACATTGTGTGACATTTGATGTTTTTACCTCCAGCTTCTGAAATCAGCCTGAGAGTAGAGACTTCCTTCTGTCTCTCTTGACTGCAGAGACTGAAAGTACGAATCATAAATATGCTGACCCTAAAAGGAAAGAGGAACACCAATGTAGTGTTGCTTTGAAGAAATTACAGACACTTTAAAGCCATTTTTTGGTGTTTAGTTCATTATGGTTTTTAATGTTAGCAGTGAGCAGGAGTGGTGTTTCTGTGCTCTGTGGTGTTTAGCTCTGCTACAACCACGTGTTTTACACTTTATCGTGAACCCACTGATATCCCTGTGACTTGGGTTTCTCTCCTTTTAGGGTTGGGCTCTGAAGGCCATGAGGAACATTTTCATTCAACTCTTCCTCTCATGGGAACTCTGGAGGAAACATTTGGCCGTTCTGGAGTTTTTTTGAGGTGAACAAAGTCAAAATTCCTTAAAAAAAGGCATAGATTGACCAATAGCACAGAATCATAGAATGATTTGGGTTGGAAAGGACCCTAAAGTCCTTCTCATTTCACTCCCTGCCACGAGCAGGGACACCTTCCACCAGCCCAGGCTGCTCCAACCTGGCCTTGGACACTTCCAGGGATCCAGGGGCAGCCACAGCTTCTCTGCCCAACCTGTGCCAGGGCCTGCCCACCCTCCCAGCCAGCAATTCCTTCCCAATATCCCATCTGAATACTCTCAGTTTAATCCATAATTCTCTGTTACTAAAAGTTTGTAAAAAAAGAAGACCCATAGGACACAAAAACCTAAGAAGAAAGTCATGATTCAGATGCAAAGATCCTGTATTTAGGCCAAAAATAAAAAAAGTCCCTATAATCTAAAGAAGGTTATGTCCTTGTAAGGCTTCGAAATAGCAACTTTGGGGGCTGTTTTATCTGTGTGAGCAGTAGCTGGACAAGAGTCCATCAGGAAAAGGCATTATTTTAGCTGCTGATTCTTCAGAAAGATTTTTATCTTAGTCTCCAAAAAAGAAGGAAAAAAAAAATGGGCAAATTGTTGGCTCAATACTCAATACAGTCCTAAGCTGTATTTCAGCCAGGGAGGTGTGTTCCCAGCAAAAATTAATTTCTTCCCGCATAAATGGATATCTCAGAATTCCAGGAGCTGGGAAAATGAGAAATTCTGATGCATAAAAACCAGAAATCCATGGACGTTCAAGGCCAGGTTGGACGGGGCTTGCAGAAACCTGCTCTGGGGGAAAGTGTCCCTGCACATGGAAGGGGGGTTGGAACAAGATGGGCTTTAATGTCCCTTCCAACCCAAACAAGCCTGTGATTCCATGAAATTCTGTCCTCAAAGTGTGCTGATATGCACGTTGCCATTGCTGAGTCCACTCCCTCCTGCTCAAACTTTGCACATCCTCATGTTTAGCTGGATTTTTTATAGGCCTTTGTCCACAGCCCTGTGGTATTTAATGCCTCACAAATCTTAACAAATCAAGCTTCACAACATCCTGAGAGGCACAGTCAGGAAAGCATCATCTGAATACTTTAATCTCTCTCCTTGCAGAAGAACTTTCACTTCCCTTACCCACATCCTTTATGTTTGTTGAACTCGTATTTATGGGCCCAAAGTTTTCTGAAACCCAAACAAACCGGTAATTTATCTACTTTATTTCTTTCAAAATGGTGCTCTTGAAGTACATCTTGCAGATAGATTATCTGTCCCTCACAGCAAAGCCTCACAATGGGAGTCTAATAATTGCTCTTTTTCTAATTTCACTAAATGAGTTATAATTATTTTACGTCTGTTTTATGGTTACGGAATAGTATCAACCTAAGCTCTAATTATAATATAGCTTTCAAAGAAATGTATGGACACTAAATTGATGGACTGCCAGCTTATGTGGGAACATCCCATAAAGCAGATATACAGCTAATAGTTTAAGGCATGGCATGTTAAAATTCAGGGGCACAACTTGTTCATGAATAAGTAACAGGGTGTAAATTCATTGACTATCTTCTTTAGCAGATCAGACAGAGAAGGGCATGATTAATATTTGTCAGAAGGAAAGTACAGTTAAAGTTGAATGTTACTTACACCAGCATGGGTGGGAGACTCAATCAGAGCCTGAAAATCAGGTTAGTCAACACTAATGATGGATATTATATCTCTTTTCTTCTGGTTTGCCTGTCTGGGAGCATTAAGGATGTTACTGCCACAAATAACCCTTTTATTTTCATGTGTAAAGTGATTCTTGACCAAATATCGTGCAATTCTCTTACTGTCAGAGGAGGTTGAAGGTCAAAATATCAATCTCATGGGTATTTTTCTCATCCCCTCCCTGGGCAGGCCAGCAAAGAGCTGTTATTTGGAAATATATTTGGAAATAATGGTGAACTTGAATATGGATTTGCCTTTGGTGTGAGAGGCTGCATTGGACAACACTGGCTTTTGATGATGTTCTGGACCACCTGCTGGAATCACCACCCCTGCAAGTGTTCAGAACATGAGGAGTTGTGGCACTTCATGGTATGGTTTAGTGGGCGTGGTGGTTCAAAAGTTGGGCTTGAAGATCCTGGAGTTCTTTCCCAACCTTAATCACAGAATCAGCGAGGCTGGAAAACACCTCCAAGATCATCAACTCCATCCTTTGACAATGAATCTCTAATTCTACTTTAACACAGCCAACAGAGTGATGCCTGACCACCCTCCCAGCCCTGAAACCAGGCTGGCACACCAGAAACAATCACCAATTTCCTCCCCCAAAGGTGATCCCTCTCATTTGGAGTCCCCGGAAACATCTGCCCCCTTTCATCCCAGAGTTAGGTTTTAGAAGTCTGCTGCAGACTTGTAGTTGAAAAGCCCTGTTTGAATGAGCCTCAGACTAAACAAATTAGATGTGTAAAACACACCTGGCTCTTATCTCACCAACAGCTAAACCTTGGGCTATGAGAACTAAATAAAACCTACCAGCCACTTCCTGGCCACTACGTGAGACCTTCCCTGGAGTTTATTTTTTAAGCCCCAGTGTGTGTTTCATAATTGCTTAAAGGCCTGTGGATTCATTCTGTTGTATGAAATTGGATATAAATTGTTTACCAGACTGAAGGGGGCAAGGAGATTATGCACTTTCTTATTTTTAATATTTCTCTCCCCTATCTGCTGTGACCAGACAGAAACTTCAAGCAACAGTTCTTGGAAAACATATGGAGATCAGCCAGGGAATTTTGTAAGGTAAGGGACCATCCCTGATGCCAGGATGTCTGGCTGCTGCTTCTGCTGAGCAGCTCTGCATCCCTCATATTTTGAAATTATTCTGTTGTAACCATTTTCAGTTCAGTTTAGTTTGGCACTACATCCTTGTTTCTGAAGGTGTCCACACTTATCTGACTACAGAAAATATTTACTTTTCCAAAGGGCAGCTTAACCTTTGTTTAAATTTGAGGTGAGGGAAAGGGCATTGTAATTATCTGCGGTATTATTTGTGTCACATCTGAGTTACTGTGAAGGCTGAACACGCATTGCCCTTTATTAGCAAACTGCTTAACAAAACCCAATATAACCACAGGTTTGGCATCCAGCAAATATTTTATTGAACCAAAGGCTTGTACAGGAAACTTGGACTAGGAGAACATTCAAGCAGCAGGAAGCTTTCCCAGGGGATGGGATAGAGGTGGGTGGCTTGTTAGGGCAGCTGGAGCCACTTTATTTTAAATATCTTGCAGTCAGGTAAAGGGGAAATGTGAGTTCAGTGCTTCCTGATACAGAGCTTCAGGCTGGAGAAATTCCAGTGGTGATGGAGGTTTTGGAGCTAAGATGGTTTCATGGGAATATCTCACTGCTTTTACCAGCAGAGGATTGCTTTCCCATAACGTTCCCAAAACAGAACTTCCCATGACAGCTTTGAGAAGTGAGGAGGAATAAATATCCAATATGGCTGTAAGTTAGAACTAGAAGTTCCACGGGATATTTCAATCACATTTACAGGTAGGAGCAACTTGTTCCAGGATCTCACCACACCCACAGCAAGGAATTTCTTCCTAACACTCCACCTAAATTTACTCTCTCTCAGTTTAAAACCACTCCCACCCTGTCCTATCGCTAGATCCCCTTGTGAAAATCTCTTTCCTTTTTTTGTGAGGTGTTACATTGCATAGATAAAGCTGCTGCCTCTACCTGGATGTGAAATTGTGACCCAGTGAATAGTGAATTGCTAATCTCATTTGAGATAAAGACATCAGTGCCTTTGCCATAGAAACTGTTATTTAAGTAGAGCAAACAAACATTTAACTACCCTTAGATTGGTGTGCCTGGTTAAAGACTGGTTAAAGGTGTTGAGAAAGTTTCACCTGGTGGTGCTCTCAGACAGGAAAAAAGAGCATCAAAGAAGACTTCAGGAGCAGAAAGCCCACAGGGAATTTATATGGATGCTCAAGTAGCAGAGGATTCATCATTCAAAAAAAATCAGCTACCTTGTGACAAGGTAAGGAAATTGTTTAAATGGATAAAGGGTATTACCAAAGAAAGCATCACATCCTTGTTCAAGGTGGGAGTCTTGTTTGTGTCAGTACCTGATCCTGCCCTCCTTCAGAGATGGATGCAGGTGCAACCGGGATTATTTCAGCTCCAGGCTGTGGAAAAGGGGACAGAGAGGATGAGATCCAACCAGCTCAGAAGAGAAACTAGAATTTGGTCAAAGGATGGGAGTGACTCCCCTGTTAGCTGGGTATGGACCATCTAATCTTGGCTGAAAGATGACCTGCCCCTCTGGACCACAAGTTTGTGTCCCCAGCAGGAGCCCAGCTGCTCCAGTTCTGGAGAAACGCTCTGAAGAGCAGAGATTGTTGAGATATCCAACTTTAATTTAAAGTCAAGGAACTTTGCACGAATTTGTTACTTGGAAAATATCCCAGGAGCAGCTTATTGGGATTACTGTGTGTAAATAATCAGCACCTGCCAGGTTAGTCCCATGAGAAAGCGTGGTGGCCAGTAAGGGTCACTGCTTCATCCTCTCACTCAGAGGGTTTTATATCTGAGTGGCAAAGTAGGAATCTGAAGGAGCTTGATGCATGGGATACTCAGAGCATGGGTTTTTTTTGTATTTGTGTGTATTTATGGTCACTCACCAAAGGAGCAGTGACCCTTTGATGGATGAACATAAAGCTCTTCAGATACAGTGGCATGAGGAAAATGACTTTGACAGTGAATCCACTTGTTAGTGCGAGTAGGAGAAACAAGAGGCCTCCAGCTTAAAAATCTGCCCTAAAAATCAGCCTGGCCCCCAAACTACACCACTGCATCGAGTCAGTAAACACAGGGTTTTTTTTGCCTTTCACTCCTCGAGTTCCTTTTAACAACATCCATTTAAAAACATCAAAGAGGAGACGGAGGTGGTGGGAGATGACCGGGCCTGGATTGCACAGACCTCCGAGGGTCAGGTGAGAGTATTGCTCCGTGGAAAACTGATGGGAGCAAAGGGAAGCAGAGGGATGTGTGGTGTGTATGTGACCTCACAGTGGGGGAGCAGCACAGCAAAGGCTTGGTTGGCAAAGGTCCACCCTGGGGAGGCTGAGCTGGGGCTGCACCCTGGCTTTGTTGTTCCACAGAAAATGCGACGGGGGCTCAGCTGGAGACGATGCCATTTTCTTCTCCATGCTGAGGATAAAGGCAGATTCCTGAAAGCACCAAAGGCTTTGCAAACACTTCTGTCTGTGTTTCAGCATCAGTTGCTGACACAAGCAAGACTCCCACCTTGAACGAGGACGTGATTCTTTCTTTGGTAATACCTTGTATCCAGTTAATCAACTTCCTTACATTGTCCCAATGTAACTTGTTTTATTGGATGGTGAATCCTCAGCTATTGGCACATCCAAGTAAATTCCCTGTGGGGTTTCTTCTGCTGGAGACTTCTTTGATGCTCCTTTTTCCTGCATGAGAGCACCATCAGGTGAAACTTTGTCAGTCTTTTTAACCTAAAGAACTGCCTGCAAGACACAAATCTGGGATCAGGAGTCGCCTCATAAAAATCCATGGGTGTATTATCAACCCTCAGAGTGTGTTTGAGGAGGTGTCAATCTTCCAGCAGCACCACTCTTGCCAGGAAATCATAATTTATTGAGGTCAGGGGGTTAATGGGCTGGACTATGTGCTACCAATTGGTGGACATAAAATAGATTTAGTCCTGTGACAAACCTAAAAGGTTTTCAATAGAGGGAAGCTCACAATAAAACCTGGGAGGAGTCGCTCTGTTATTTTTCTCCCAGAGCATTCTTGTCTTTCAAAGCTGAAAGAAGAAGAGAGAAAGTTGATGTTGAAAATAATAATTAAAAAAAAAAAAAAAAAAAGCTGGGTAGCTGTTATGTTGCAGATGTGCACTTTATAGTTTAATATTTTTTGAGCGAAAAAGCAGTTGGGATTCTAAGCAGACATGATGTAGAGCAATTTAAAATTAATAGAGCACTTCAAATTTTTAGGAGCACTTTAAGTTGGAAGTGATCTTGGGTTTGGGCAGGCTCGGTGTAGAAAGATGTAAGATTATGAAAGAGTTCCAGATATGCAAGAACATATTGGTATAAAGGCAAGCACTAATTCAGCAGATTAGGACAAAGCAGATTATTAAAAAATGCAGTTAAACAAAAAAATTCAAACAACAAAACCTGCCTTTCAGGATATTTATTCAGCTTCTGTCATTCTGTTATTTTAAATATCCTGTACGAGATGGAATAAGGATTCTCAGAGAGTACTGGGAACAAATGTTAGTGAAAATGCAGAAATTCTGCTCTCCTGGGGCAGGACTGTCCCTCTCAGGGGGACACAGGTTATGGATCAGCACAGGGGAGGTATCCAACAGCCCCTGCCCATCTTTCCAAGGTGGAAGAACAGGATGGTGCAGGAGACGAGCTCATTATTGAGTCTCTCAAAGGCCACAGGGGCAAGACAGGGCTAATAAATTCTCTTCTAAAGTAAGTGAATGCCTGTGCTGCCTCATGGCCTCTCCTCAGCCTCGTGCTGTTTTCTGGGTGCTGTAAAACTGCCCAGTTTTTCTCCTCAGCACAGGTATTTTATTTATTTTATTTTTTTTTTTTTGTACTGGGTCAAGTTGGACTAAGCTTTTGGTTTGCTCTTTGGTTTGTGGGTTTGGGGTTTCATTTATTTGTTTTTAAATTACTATTGTAGCATACTCAGCATCCAGACAGCTGAAAATAAACGGAATGAGTGGATATTGGAATGTCAGAAAACGTGTAGGTGTGGTGCTTAGGGGGGCATGGGTTACTGGGGGGTTAAATGTTGGACTTGGTGATCTTGGAGGGCTTTTCCAAACTTCATGATTCTGTGATTTTATGATTGTATGTAGGATTGCTCAGTTTGCCAGAGCGTGTTCTGACTTGTGAACCTTTCCTGGAGGACTCTGAATTGTGGCGGGGGGGGATAATGGAAATCTCTGGAGCTGGAAGATGCCTGGTGGTGGGCAGGGCGGGAGGTGCCCACGTGGACAAGAAGAAAACTCCAACACCAGACTCAACTGCTTGATTTAGAGCTCATCCAGGCAGCATTTGATTAAACCCGAATTGCCATTTGAATTAATCCCATTACCAGCTTGTCTGTCCAGATCAGTTATTTCAGGACCAACATCCATTATGGTCTTCCCAAAACCCCGGGGCATCTGTCACCTGTCGTGGGGCTGGAGCTGTGGATCAGATGTGGAAGGCACAGAGAGGATCTCCCAGGCAGGTGGGTGCAGTTTGTGAGAGAGAAACCACTGACCCTGCAGAAAGAAATAAGGGTGATCTGAAAGGGGAGAAAGGAAATCTCACTTCTTTTTCCATGGAAAACATCAAAAGTAGCCTCAGTTTTGCAAAAAGTGGGTGCTCTGTTAAACAAGGCCCTTTTTTATCCCCTCTAATCCTTTCGTTACCGCATAACTAATATAAAAACATGACCCTAATTTCTGGTGCATTGATACAAAATAAATTATTAACATCCATAAGGATAAAGTCTTTAATGGGTTTGAAGACTCCTCCACCAACTGGAGCACAGGATTAATACCTGGATACATGGATTTTGGACACTTTAAGCTTTTTATTGCGTGGGAAAGACCAAGCAGCTCTGACTAGTCCACCCCAAATCAGTTCTTTCCTGCAGTGTTCCTGTGAGTGATTTAATATGTAACCAAACATTTTGTCACTCTCAAGAAATTACACATAATGTATTATGTGTGTCTTTTAAAGCCTGGCAAATTATATTTTTATATTGATTTGCATTGTTTGCTGTTTTGACATATACTTTTGTATTATTAAATGATGTGTTTTTGTGGTAATGCAGAGCTGGTTGTATCCCATTGGGTAAGGCTGCGAGGATGAGAATGAAAAATGGGATCCCTCCCTCAAAGCTCTGTCCCCTCTCCATTTATTACAGTTAAAAACATCACTGTTATTGAGTTTTTTAATGTCTGTCTGCATAGGAAAAATCCTGTGTATTTTAATAGGAGTACAATAAAAATAGCATAAAACATATTGATATTTAAGAGGGAATATAGTTTGTTTTTTCTTTTTTTTTTTAAAGCTATCCCCTATTTCTTTATATATTTTATATGTATATTCTGTATAATATGTATATTCTGTATACATATAGGTATGATTTTATGAGCTGAACTCTAGTGGGTAATTTGAAGAAAATCTCTGAAATGACAAAGGAATTCTCCCAATGTGTGTATTTTATATATATATACATATAAAAAATAATTTTTTATGTTCACACTTTATTTTTCTAATTTATATTTAAAATTGCAACAAGATTTTCAAAGCAGATGAGCTTTGTTTTGGGGATAAAACAAAGGCAGAGACAGGAGTGTCTCTGCTTCCTCTGAACTGAGAAGTACCTTGTTAATCCAACTTTATGCAAATATTGTGTTCCCTATCCCAGACTTTAAATGTCTGACTTTTCCCCATTTCCTCCCCGTTTGCTCTCCATTTCCCACTCCAAAATGAAACAAACTTCGGTGGAAATGAATTAAAAGTTCTGTGGAAAACCCTAAACCAAGCTCAGACTTTGTGTGAGTTCCACACCAATCACTTTTCACCCCTAACTGGGGATAGTGAGAGATCTGAAGGGGTTTTAAAAAAATAGGTGATAATTCCACGTGTCCCTTGCCTTGTGACATCAAATTCCCCATAAAAAGGCATCTAATAGTGGTGTTTTAGAGCATTAAAATCTTCTAAATGAACGAGGGGAATCAATCCAGCGTCGAGGACTCTTCTCTTTGCGTGATAACACCCTGGGCCTGGACCAAGGTAAACTGAAATAAGGATTAACTGACAATAGCAAAGGCTAATTTCCAGAACCCACATGAGGAGTTCCTGAGCACAGCCCAGATAACAAAAATATTATCACTTTGTTTACAGTGAAGTCAGTCAGTTTATTACTTGGAGTGCTTCATTATGGAGAAAAGATGCCAGTGATAGTCTCCCAGTCAAAATAAACAGGCAGCAAGTGTTCCACATACACAGTTTGGAGAGAACAGTTACTTTGCTATTTATTTAATAATTGACCATAAATGGAGTCAAAGTGCAAAAGGGAAAAAAAAAAAAAAAAGAAACACCCTTAAAAAAAAAAAAAAGCAGCACACTAAGGGCTTTTTGAAAGATTGATAAATAATGTGGAATCTCAATTAGGCTTTAGAAGGAATGCAGATATTAAAAATTTGGTCAAGAATCTAATTAGCTGGAGGTAATTAAACAGTCTCACACGGGGTCATTAATCTTTTCCACAGACCTTTGATGTTTTGCACACTGTCTTCTAGTCATTAATAAAATTCATAACACTCCTCTTTGTGGTGTTTTATCATCGTGTTTTTCTCTGTAAGAGCATAGAGCAAGTGTCATTGTATCACAAGGGCCTTACTTTAGTTAATTTTTTTTTTTTTTTTCTGCTTGTTAGACTTAACTCTTTCTTGGACCAAACCACACCAATTTATGCCAGAAGTTTTAAGACAGGTTTTAATTCCTCGATTCGAGGTCCTCAGCAGCTTTCCAAATCTGTATATCAAGAAATGAACCAAATGTTTCTGGTCAAATCAGAAACTTTTTTTGTTTGTTTGTTTCAAATCTTCACCTGTCCACTGCTTAATTTTGCAACCTGGTTTCTATATTATTCACACAAACGTTAGAAAAATGGGTTTATTTTTCTTGTGTTTTTTTTTTTTTTTCCCTTTACCTTTGGTTGCTCCCAAAGGCAAGCCCTTTGGAGGCACAACCTGTAGCGTGAAGTTAATTTTTAGTGGTGTAACCAGCCAGCTCTTGGGGACGGGGCTGAGAGAAAAGAGAGGAATAATTACGGAGGAAAGAACTAAGCAAAATGGAAATTTGTTGAACGTGCCTGATTTTTATGTACAGTCTCAGTACAGTACTTCAATAATGCATTATCCTGACGGGTTTCAAAGACAAAACCCTGTGCTCGAGAACAGCGGAATTTAAAAAGGCAGCGGAGCTACAAAGGACGCCTTTGGAAGATGCAAAGATATGATTTCTCTTACAAATATTAACATAAATATATAAATGGGGGTGTGTGTTGTGTATTTATGGCTGTTTGTACCACCAGCCCCACATTTCAGAGCTGTTGCGTAGAGTTGTGTGAGCAAAAATAAATAGATTTGAGATGTAAAATGATTGGTAACGAAATGTTTGTGTCTCTACAATGACATTTCACGTTTGGGGTGGATTTATGTCTGAAAAAGACAAATCTATCATTTCATGTGGATTTTATAGTTCAGCCAGAACCGTTTCTCTGTGGCCAGAACGTGTTGAGTCGTTGGAGGACGTAAATACTGAATTAATACTTTGCAAGCCTGCAGGTAAAAGGGGCTGATGCAAGGCTGTGCTGCAACATCTGCAGGGAAGTGCTTAAAAATGGGCACCTCTCCTTTATTTATAACAACTGGAGATGTGCAAAATGGTCCTTAAACATTAAAGAAATGGCAACAACTGCAAACATTGACTGGAAGAAGTTTTGTGTTTTTGTGATTGATTTGCACGGCTGAAATACAGCGGATTTATGACTTAAAAAATGGATTATTTATAGGGTGTTTTAAAAAGAAATCACACTTGATACCACTTCAGGAGGAAGAGGAATTAATGAGAGACAGAAATGAAAATATCTAGGAGTATACAGTCATCCACAGCAATATTCTGAATTTGTGAAGGGTTGTTCTGATCATCTTGTGTGCTCTGCCCTGGCATATTTGGCTGATAACTCTCTGTCACTACTTGTAGCTGCTACTTTTTGCAGCATCTTCTATTAAGTCCATATCCAAAATGCAGCCTAAGCCTGCACAGCCTAGAAAAAGAAATAAAAAATAAAAATAGGATGCACAGCTACAAGGCTTTGGGTAAAAAAAAAATAAAAAAATAAATAAACCAACTACAGCTTCTTTCTCAATTGAGTTTTAAATATCAAATTTTATGTGTCATTTTCTCAGAGGAAGGAAGTGATTGCAGTTATTTTATTTCCACATTACTGAGCAAAAATGTTTCCCTCTAAAAATATCAACCCAACTGCAGAATATGTTGCAGAGTGATCCACTTAAAAGTGAGTGGGAGACGGCCAGCAAGGATTGTTCTCTTTTGTGTTTACTTGTAATTTATAAACAAGTTCTGGCAGCTCTTTTTTTTTTTTTTTTTTTTTTTTTTTTTTTTTTTTTTTCTCTTCTGAAAGAAAAAGAAAAAAAAAAAAGGAGAGAGGCAATTTTTTCCACTTTTTATTCAGACTGAAAAATTGTTTCTTTTCTATTTAAGACTATTATTATGGCTGGAAAAGTGATGGATAGCTTTAAAAGATGGAATGATGAGAACTGAGCAGTTGCTAAGAGGAAGTCCTGCTAAAACTGCCTTTTTTCTCTCTCTCTTTTTTTTTTTTTTTTTCCTCCTTAATGCTCATGCATTTTCAGTGACTAATTAACTTTTCAACGAGGACTTCATCTGTAGTGATTTGACCCAGCTTTTTTGACAATGTGAACCACCCAGTAACCTCAGGAGCTCCACCAGGAAAACAAAGGACTGATGATGATGATGACGGTGAGGATGAGCTTCCAAAATAAACAAGGAATAAAACCCCAGCAACAAGCAAACAAAACCGACTTCTCAGGTCGTTAAAGTTGTGTTTTTACCGTCAGAAAAGCACTAAAGCAGCCTAAATCATCCTTAAAAAAGGGCTGTTTTAATGATAAATTTTAAGTAAATTGCGGCTGGCACCTTGTGACCTTTTTCCAAGTGATGGTAATGAGATCCATAGGTGATTTAAACTACTTAATAATAATGAGATTGGCGCAGGGAACGCTCAGCTTGGCAACAATTTGATAATTGTGCGAGCAGGAAGAACTAGCCCTCCCTGGTGGTTTGAAAACATAGCTGAGATTTGAGCTGCCTTACAGAGCTCTTATTTAATCTGAGCAATTCTATAATGATGTGAAAAGGTAAGTGTTTTTGATTTAGTGATGTCTATATTTCAAGAGACAAGATGTTGATGATAAAGGCAAGGGATAAAAAAAAAAAAAAAAGAAAGATGAATGGCTGGTTTCTGGAGACATCTTTTGGCTTAATATCTAACACCATGTCTGTCTGTGTGCATTTCTCTCAGTTTTCCCACTAGTAAAATGGAATACTAATTAGATTTTGATTACAGGCAGTTTTTAAAGCGTGGAAGGCACACTCACATTTTTTCCTGGTAAATTCCAACGTGGTAGCTGGACACAAACCTTTGAATTTGATGGGTTGTCAGGGCAGGTCAGCTGGAAAGAAACCATGGACATGTTACTTAAAAAGGGAGTGTATTTTGGTTTTCTGTGTTCAGAATTACCTGGGAACTTCCTGCTAATGAATAACAAACCCAGGGAAATTCTTCCTTAGAAAACTGATAATTCTTCTAAGGAATAGTGGTAATTTTTGGTGTGTTTTTGGCTTAAAGGTTTAGAGGTGAGGATAAAATTCTTCACTATAGATGCCATAGAGTTTGAGCTTCTTATTAAAAGTCACTGGGGTTTACACAGGTAAAAAAACCCTGTAAAAATCAGTGTTAAAACATGAAATAAAAACTGGAAGTGCCCAAGTTGCAGTGATTGAATTCAGTACCTTAGTGAAGGTGCTGCAGGTTGAGCCTCTTCAGTCACCTGGGTTACCCCTTTGCTGCCCTACAGGCGAACCAGGAGAGTCCTCATCACTCTGGTGACCAGAAAATGTAATTAATTTTGTCAAGTAGAACAATAAATATACAAATATACATAAATATCTGAAATTCCCGAGCATAGATGTAATTTTTTAATGTTTCAAATCCATTTTAGATGGAACTTCAAACTAGTTTTGGGGTGAAAAAAAAATGTAACTGTAAGAGAAGTGCTGCTGAATTTACATTTCTCAGGGTGAATTCTATCAGTTTAGAAAGCAGTCCAAAATGCTGAGAGCTTTTATTTTGTCTACAAAATGGACAGTATTAGACATCTTCTAACTTCAGAGAGAATTTTTGAAACAAAAAAGAAATAATTGAGAAGCTGTTGGTGTGGATGCAATAAATATATCGAAATGTGATTATTTTATAGTAATATAAAAATGTGTGCTATGCTGAAACGTGTTAGAAAATGTGCACTATGGCTGGAAGAAATAATTAGCCAAGGAATGACATAATAGGAGCTTCATTTAATACTTAATTGTACAGAAATGCATTGTCTAAAAACACCGTGGCTGTTTTAAATCTAAGCCAGATCTTATATTTAAAAAAAAAGAAAAAAAAAAAAAAAGAAGCAATTCCTCAAGAATGGGACTTAAAACCCTCCAGTGCAAAGTTTCCCTGTGAAGTCTATAAATATCTATTAGGGTGTCCATTAGATCGAGTCAAATGTTTCCTTTCACTCATTTTGCCCTTCCCTGGCCTGAATCCTGGGAAGTTTTATGTATTCCTGCATGGGAGCTTCTCCCTGAAAAATGAGGGGACAGAGGTGTAAATCTTTTGGAGGTTCAATGCCACCTCTCAGCTTCCCAGTTAACTGGAAGGTCATCCCCCAACCAGCTGGGCAGGGAGGAAACGTGGGGGGCTCTGGAGCCTTTCTATCATTTCCTCTTCTGTTTCCTCTCAGCTCCTTCTGCCAGAAAATGGCTAATAATGGGCTATTTGCATAGGGCAGGAGGAGAAGGCAGGCTGAGGAGCTGCTGGAGTGCTGAATTTCCTTGCGAAATGTAGTTATAAAAACTGGACTAAAGAGGGCAGGAGATCCTCTGTTTAAAAAAAAAAGAAACGCCGGCGAGCAGACAGTAAAACTCCACGGGGAAACAATAATATATATTTCAGTATATAATAAAGTGATTTATTTTCAATAAAATCTGTAAAACTGCTTTAGTTACTTTGACACCTTGATTAACTGGAGTTTCAAAGATATTTGTGTGTGTGTGTGTGTGTGAACCTTCTTCATCCCAACAGTTCCGAATACTTTATTGCATCTGCTATTGAATATGTATGTTTTAAAAGCATTTGCTACACTGTAGTTTTACTGGATGTCAGGGACAAAATAGATTAATATTAGACCTCAGCCAGAAAGCATTTCTGTGGCAGCACATGAAATGTAGCACTTCACTGCTGATGCTCTCCCTGACTTATTCCTGGGGATGCTTTATACGGAGCTCTGGGCTCCAGGACAGATTTATTTCCTCTAAAATCACTGATTACCATTATAAAACCCGAAAAAGTTGAGGGAATTTCAGAGCTGGCTGCAGCGGGAATAAAAGGATTAGGAAAAAAGCAGGAGGCATTGTGTGGGGACAGTCAGAGGGATCTTCCTACGGGCTCCACGTTGGAGAGTGTAAAACTTTAGTCCTTGTCTCCTGCACCCCACAAAGCAGCACAGCACTGCTAAAGAGGTTTTGCTGCTCCCTCCAAAGGTCCCACAGTTTTTTCCCAAAGCCTCTCAGGGGGATTTTTTGGGATTTCAGTGCACATTACCTCACACCCCAAGGGCGTTTGGTGACCAGCAGCAAATACTTTCTCTTACACTCAAGGGCAGCGGGGGAAAAATTCCATCAGGAGGAAATCCTAGCATTGAGAAAGGATTTTTTTTTCCCCTTTTCCTCTTTCTTTTTTTTTTTTTTTTTCCCTTTCCTTCTGACTGACAGGGTCTGTGAGGGCCTGGAGCTCAGAGAGGGTGGAGGAGGCTGTGGGAAATGGGTTTCTCCTGCTTTTCCCCCCCTGCCAGGGGCAGCCCAGCTGCAGGTCTTATTTCATCCAGTGGCATCGTTGCCATATGCAAATGACACATTCCAGGGATGTGGGAGATGCAGGAATCACCCTGTCAGGATGGGTTTTTCCCTGCTCTTTTGGTGTCCTTCTCTCTGGACCAGCACAAGGTTATAAAGAGAGGAGAATCCTAGAGTGGTTTGGGTTGGAAGGGGTGTTAAGGATCATCCAATTCCACCCCCTGCCACGAGCAGGGACACCTTCTACTAGCCCAGCTTGCTCCAAGCCCTGTCCAACCTGGCCCTGGACACTTCCAGGGATCCAGGGGCAGCCACAGCTTCTCTGCCCAACCTGTGCCAGGGCCTGCCCACCCTCCCAGCCAGCAATTCCTTCCCAATATCCCATCCAACCCTGCCCTCTGGCACTGGGAAGCCATTCCCTGTGTCCTGTTCTGTCCCTCCATGCCTTGTCCCCAGTCCCTCTCCAGCTCTCCTGGAGCCCCTTTAGGCTCTGGAAGGGACTCTCAGGTCTCCCTGGATCCTTCTCTCCTCCAGGCTGAACAATTCCTACCTTTTTGGAAAGGATGGCTCTGGCTGGACTGACGGGACCCCACCAGAAGCTGATTCTTGTGCTTAAATATTATGGAATCTTTCCAGGAATTTTCTGTGCTGGATATGACCAAACAGCACACCAGCATGAATTTGATTTCTTGTACTAAATACATTTCTAGTTTATTTTATTTTGCCCACCTCTGTGTACACACAGTGACTATTTCTTACTGGGAAGAAAAAGGCACGAGATGGATTTATTAACTTTTAAATCTACTTAATTTCTACATGTTTTATATATATATATATAATATTAGTATTAAAATTCTAACAAAACACACAGTAAGTTTAAATAAAGATTGTGGTTTAATTTTTTTTTTTTTTTTTTTTTTTATTTTATTTTAAAGTGATTCAAAGCCCATCACCTTCAAGAATGTGGAAAATTTGCTGCCTTGTGTATATTGACAACCTCAGTGTTTTGTTTCTGCTTGAACATCCCAGAAGTTGGTTGCTGTTGCTGGTTAAGTGCTTCCAGTGGGTTCATCTCAGACAGCATTAACAAGGAATAAACAAGACCTCACTGGAGGTTTAGAGAAACATCAGTATTTATGTGCTCAGAGTTAATTTTAAATAAAGACTTTCTTTTTGGGATATGGGGATAGAAAGTCAGAGCCTAAAGGTTTGCTTCGAAATCCTTATTTTTATATAAAAACAAAATTTTGCTTTAAAATTTACTTTTTATTTTACTTTTAAAGCTTTTTAGCTTGTTTCAGTCCAGCAAATGAATTGAGCAGTAAAAGCCACGTTCTTTGAACACAGAAAGATCAGGGACTTGTCTGGGGAAGAAAGTCCAAGAGTAAACAAAAGTTGCACCTTGGGAAAACACTCCAGTTACATGTCATGTGTTAAATGTTCTTACAAACCTCACCATGTTGGTCTTGCTTTGAATTTCATGTGCTCCACGGCACTCTAATGGATCACCAAATAGAGCTGAGAGGGGAGAAACAGCAAAACTATACAGAAAACTTTGCCTAAAAAAGAGCATTAATAACTTCCAGGACTTGTTTCCAGGGTTGGCAATAATTTACTTCACAGAATTGATTTATTTTTATTTTTTTTTTTTTTTTTAAGATGTCAGAATGCTAAAACGGAAAATATGCGAAATTATTCGGGTTTGAGATGTAAATTCTGCTGCCAGAAGGATGGGTGAGACATGTAATGGAAGAATTAGGTCTTAGACTAAAGCTGATTCTGGTAAATCATCAACTAGGTAAGGAGGCTGTGGCCAATCCTGGATTTGCTAAAATGAATGTAAATGTGATGAGGATCTGATGGTGCAATAAATTCTGCCCTTAAAAATGTGAATTTCCAGGGACAGACAACTCACAGCAGCAGGGAAGCACATGGGCTTCTGACTCAGTATTGGTCAGAGGTGTCCAAATTCACTTTTAAAGTATATTTTTACTCTTTTGGCGCTGTTTTCTAGTCCAAACCTGGCCCAGGCTGCTCAGGGCAGTGGTGGATTCACCATTCCTGGAGGGATTTCAAAGCCCTGTGGATGTGGCACTTGGGGACATGGGTTAGTGGTGGCCTTGGCAGTGCTGGGGGATGGATGGACTCGATGATCAACCTTAATAACTTTTCCAGGCTCAGGAAGTCACTGTCCACCACCTGACTGATGCACAGAAGGCATTCCCTCATTTTCTCTGGGGAAATAGGAGCAACCAGGAAGTTTTTTTAACTTTTATAGCAAAATATAGCAAAGCCTGAGCTTCTTTTACTGTTGAGTAAATTAATTTTGGCTGTGTTTATATCCATGACATATATATATATACACACACAGATATGTGCAGGGTCTAACTCTGAACTTCCCCTCATTTTCTTTTCCCCAGGGCTTTAGGGAGAGTGCTTGCAAACATCAACATTTTCCCAGGTTTAGGGGCAGCTCACCTCTTGAAAAACAGAAAAATAAAGTTGCTGTGGAGCCTGTCTGACAAACTCCTTTTGCTGGTGGCAGGACCGTGGCTTATAATGTTTATTTCCAAGAAATTAAGACATGACAGTGTTTATGCCCATAGAGTGAAGCCAAGTTTCCTTCTTATTTTGGCACGTAGAGAAACTCAGGTTTAGCATCCTCAAGATGCATAAATTATGCAGGTTTGACCATAGAGCTCTAAGGCAGTGGCATCCATGCCTGCCATTTATGAATCATTCAGTCTGGCTGTCATATCCTCTCAAAGCTCAGTCTCCAACACAACTTCTGAACTCTCGAGGTGTTAAAATTTGCTCTCTGTTCCTGCAGGAAGCCAGGCTGGAGGACAGTACCTTGCTCAGATGGCAGGAGCAGGCAGCTGGGTGATGTGCCAGCTCCCTGACCCAATTTAGCTTTTCCTCTGCACCACTTTCCCATTTGGAAGCGGAATGTGAAGAATCCTTTTAAAAGAAAAATGCTGCTTTATCCTCTTTATCCATAATGCTTTCCCAATTTTTGCAGTATTAGGCAGTGCATCCCCTTTCTAACATCCATGGCACAGGCAGGCCAATTTTGATGTTTTTTTTTCCTTGTAGAATTTGAGCTTCTTAGACCAAATATTCTCATATTTCTTCCTCTGCAGCATTTCTGATCCATGGTAGGTCCATGATTTCAGGACACTCCTGTCCCTTCTTACCCACTATTCAGGTCAGAGTGGCTTCATTAAGGTGATAGTTTCAAATTGTTTTGTGGAGGATTAATCAAAGAATTGTCAATTAATTAAAGAATTGTGAATTAGAGAATCGAGAACTGAAGAAATGTGATTCTCCATTGAAGGGATTCCACTTCCTACTCACTTTTGGGTGTTTTATTCAGACTGTGGACATGACTTGAATTCAGATGAGGAGTTGGGGTCCTGTTTGTAAGGCCCTCAAATGAGCCAACAACTCTTCCCTGATCATATCTCTCCACTTATTCTTTTAAACTTTTTGCTCTGAATTTTGTTTCTGTGTTTATGTAAAGTCCCAAAATCTCTGTTTTGTGCAGTAATTTAATATCTGTGGTCCTTGCCTTTCCCAACTGAAAACTCTCACACAAATGTGGTTCCTCATATCACTCTTCGAATTAAGGGTAATTTTAAGTCTTTTTTGTTTTCCTTTTTACCCTGACCTGCAGTAATTGTGGATGCAAAGGCCATTTAAATATTTATCCACCTCCCTCCCTATTTCCAGAGGATTTCAGTTCCCACCAGCCCTTCCAGCTTCTTCTATCTCAAATATTCTTTTGATTATTTTTAGCATGGTGGGGTGTTCACTGACCACTTAACCTACATTAAAACTTCCTATATTTTTCTCCACTTTGCAGAAGAGTCACAAAATCTCCCTGATCAGAGAGACCTCCAGAGCTTCATGTCATTGCACCCTCTTTCCTGACCTTATGAGGTGTCCAGGCTTGCTGGGAAAAAAGGCTTTTAAAGAGAATTTTCTCATAGACCAAGGAAGATCATGAGGAACTGATCCTGTTGACCTCTTGACACATCATCCCAACAGCCTTGGAAGGACAAATATTCAGGCCTGGTGAGTTCATAATGAGATACTTGGGAATATAATAAGCAAATATGTGAATGATGGGCTGTGGCAGGAGAAAGGGGATGAAATGGTGGGAGAAATGAGAACATGGAACGTGCCAAGCAGTTCTGATGCCACACAAGCCAGGATCTGTAAATCCACTCCTAAGGAAACCAGAAGTATATACCTGTGTAGTTTTATAGAACTGTGTAGTTCTTCCCTGATAACTTCTAAAATTATTGGGCCATTTTAGCCAATGAGAATAAGGGTCATAATGTTATTAATTCCCTATAAATGCAATGAAAGAAATGGGATAAACTCATATGATTATGGAAAAAGCTGCACTGTCAGTCCAGCTGTGACAAAGTGAGAAATCCAGCATGGACAGAGGAGGAAACCATGTTTAAATATGCTGCTTCTTGTGGTAAAAGTTGTGCACTGCTAATCTAGTTTATTAACCCAAAAATTAGGTTGAAAACATTAAGGCTGCAAAGTCCAATACTTCCAACCTGATGAATTTTAAGAAGGTTTTTTACATTCGCTGCTGCTGCTTTATGACACAGGCTGGAATCAGACAAGAGTGGAGTATATTCCCTGGGATTCATGCAAGGAACGGGAGCTCTTCAGCTGAGTTCAGGAAACGTTTGGAAAAGGCTCTCAGGGACCCAGTGGGATTCTTGGGGTTGTCCTACGTAGGGCCAGGAGTTTGATGATCCCTGTGGGTCCCTTCCAACTGAGGATATTCCATGACTCTGTGATAGATCACCCCATATCCGAGTGCCTCGAGTCTCCCGTGCTCCGAAGACGTCGTTCCTAATTTTGTTTCATTTGCTCTGAGATATCTGAGTGCTTCAGGAATGTTAGTTAATTGTCACAACCCCCTGGTGGGGAGAGTGATTTCCCTGCTAATAGATCAGGAGCTGCAGCATGGGAATGTCATCAAAGCTCAGCTCCCCACCCCGTGCTCCAGGTAACACCGAGATCCTGACACTGCAGTCACCCTGTTTGGAACTCACATCCCTGCACTGCAAGGAGGGGGATGCAGCTGGGAAGGAACTCCACTCCAGAAAATTGGGGACACAGAAATGACAGCCTACTGGGAATAGTTTGGTTTAGGTAACTCCACAATGGAGACGATGCATTTTCTTCCTGCATCCCTTATATAATGCCCGGTGTGTTCACTGAGACTGACAGATATCAGAGATAATATCTAAATCTATATACAATTAAATATATTTATGTGCAACTGAATATATTTTTACACAATTTCATTTATACAATTATGTAGATTATACAATTACACAGGTAATTATTTTTACTTATTTTTTTCTCTAATATTAATACACAGAGGAAATGTTTGCTGTGAACTGAATAAGGAAAAGGCCTGCAAAAAAGTGGTCAGAGGAATAAATCCTGCATCACTACAAGTCCCAGGGCACAAAGTTAAAACTGTTCATGGTTCTTAAGGTCTAAACACTTGGGGTTTTTTTAGTTTTAATGTTTTTTTTGGCAATATGTGAGTGAGGGGTGGGCAGAGAGAGGCAGAATGAGAAAAGAGAAGGTTCTTGTAGGTTCAAGAGAAAGGGTCTTGAGGTTCAAAATAATTCTAATTAAGCCTTAATTTTTATTAAATTAAAAATTATTGGGGGTTGGGGTATAATGTGAGATGATCCAAAAAGGAGGGTTTGCTTTGGAGCCCCCGCAGAATGAATTGCAACGTGAACAAAGCAAATGGCTTGTAAATATATCTGGTAATTTGGTATTAATGGGAACTCTTGTGCACACCCTGCACATGCCTCTTTGGAGCAGCAAAATTGGGCTGTCATTCAGAGATTTGATTGTAAGAACCTGTTTTTAAGGAGCCTGGAAAGAATGGAAAACTCATGGCTGAGAGCACAAGCCAGGAGAGAGGCAGGTCAGGAATTTTTTCTCTCTAGGCAAAACTTTTACAGCAGCTCATTTCAAGGCTTTGGGTTCTCTCTAGGAAACAGCCAGTGGTCATTTTTAGTCATTTTTAGTGAGAAGATGCAGTTCTGGCCTGGTGTTGTTCTACCTTTGGCATTTTGTGCTACGGTTTTATAAGATTTCCTCATTATAGAGAAGAAATTGGTAAGGTTTTAAGTTAAAACAGGCAAATACCTCGACAACCTAAAATATAATAGGGGGAAAGATCAAATTCCCCCCTTGCTTCCATTCAACCACCTCATTAGCATTAATAGGGCTGCATGTGTAACTGATAGCAAAATTTGGTTAGGAAACCTTGAAGGACTTCACTTTCAAAAGAGATTTTTATGTACAGGCCAGGAAGAAAAAAAAAAGAAAACAGCTGAAACCGATAAAATGCAAGTTATACCACCATAACAAGAGTGCCTAGGAGTAAAATTTGGGGTTTTTCCCCCTTCAAGTGGGTAAAGATTGTTCCCAGACTGGAGCCTTCATCACAAGCCAACTTTTAACTGCAAGAGGAATGTCTGAATTGCCCAGTTAAGCCTTGCAGACCTTTTCCTTTGATGCTGAGAATGTCTCTGTGCAGTCATATGGTGCAAAATCCCACCCTAGTAAGCAAGGATTTTGTCAGTGTGCTGTCTGCAAGAATTGTGAAGGAGGATCACTTTTATTGTAGTTTAATTTTCCTCTTCAATATATTTTGGAGTGCTGGGGTCTTCTTTGCAGGAAGGTGTTGTACCTAAATTTCCCCAAATTAAGTCTCAGTTTTGACACTGCTGTCCCAAATGTGTTTAGGGGAGGTTTAGATTGAATATAAGGAAAAAAATTTCTTTACTGAAAGGATTGTCAAACACTGGAAAAGATGTTCAGGGCAGTGGTGGAGTCCCCATCCCTGGAGGGATTTAAAAGCCACGTGGATGTGGCACCTGGGGACAGGGCTCAGTGGTGGAAAGGTTGGATTTGATGGTCTTAGAGGATTTTTTTTTTTTTCCCAATCAAAATGATTCTACCAATGATTCTGTGCTCATAATGAAAATATCAGCATTTCTGTGGGAAGGGGAAATTTTGGCGTTGAGGAAATTTTGGAATTGTCTTTTATGCTTCCATGTCAAACACAAATAAATATGTGATTGCCATTTACACATTATTTATTCATCTGGAAGCACAGTCATGCAGAGGGTGGAAGTTCTGGTCAGAAATACTTTCCTTCATGGGGAGTCAATGTTTTAAATATCAGTAGCGGTTTGTAATCACAGAGTAGAAAAAAAAAATGTCATAAAACACTGTAATAAAAAAAAAATACACTTTTATTCCAGAGCGTGAGACTCACAAAACCTGTGAATTTTGGTCCTTCCCGGATTTGTGCAGTGCCAAACACAACGTTCCTGCTCTTTCACCTGGCTGTTTGTGCCTGGGAGAAAATATTATAGCCATGAGATATAAAAGACATCCAGTATTTCCTTTTTACAGTAACTTTTGCTTCACTTCCTGATCAAAGAGACTTTTCACCCTCCAGGTTTTCAATTATTGGCACTTTGGTAGGTGAGATGAGTCCCTCACACTCCCAAACATCGCACCCAGCAGAGATCACATCCCTCCTGTACAGCCCCAAATACAACCTGTGGCCCTCAGAAAGATCCCCCCCAGAGCCCCAGAAATTCAGAGCTTGGCCAGGTCACTGTAAATCAAGTGCAGGACCTAAGAACATGAGTTTTCCTTCCAATATGTGCACAAAGAAATGACACTTAAATTCAGCTTGGCAACATGTGGCAGGGTATTGGCTCTGCACAATCAGCTGCTTGCAAAGAGTCACTAAATCTCAATTAAAACTCAAGAAAATGGCATGATTTTTTTTTTTTTTTGCCCTGTGAGCAACAGAAACCAGGTACTTGGGCAAAGTGGGATAACTCAGGAGCTGATGAATAAATAATAGGGGGGGATGAATAATTTAGGTGCAGTGTCAGATGCCTTGAACAATCTTTATCATTGAAACAATAAGATGTGGCCACGTGCAGGGTGTGTGTCGTACAGAGAGGCTGAAGGATTAAAACCTGGTTTTTGGGGAGCTGGACTCTAAAATTGCAGATATTGAGCAATACCACAAAAAAAAAAAAAAAAAAAAACAAAGCAAAAACAAACAAAAAACAAACAGGTGTCAGGAAGTGACAGGACGAAGCTCCTGCCCTGAAGTTTAGGATGGACAGGTTGTTACACTTTGGCTCAGCTGCTGAGGATGGAGGAAAATGCTCTTAGAGGTGAAGCTGATGAAGGTATTTCAGCCATGCAGGGAATTGCGGGCACTTAAATTGCAGCTGATAGATAGATGGGAGAAAGTTTTCCCATGTTTTTCTCCTTAAAAGAAGGATTGAGAAGTTTCACGAGGCAGAGGAGCCTTTAGCTACTCTTTGTATTATTTAATGTAACCCATTAACATTGTTCCTTCAGGTGCTTTTGGTAATTGAAAATCCAGGCTCAGAGAGCCTTTTGCAAGCTCACTTCTCTGGGTTTTTGGTGTCCTTGCTGCCCTCCAAACACACAGATGGCTCTTCTCTGCAGGGAGATGTTTTGGTGAGTCTGGTGATGAGGGGTGGTTTTGGAAAAATGAGGTGAATTTGGGCTTATTCAATCTAAAAGAAAAAAAGAGGTCTGACTGCAAGAGAGAAGGGATTGCTCTCATCATTTGTTTATTCAGTTTATTTCTTGAGAGCTCTGCCTTATTTGAAAAGTTGGGATTTATTTGTTTGTTTGTTTGTTTGTTTTTTAATATGCATGGTGGATCTTTTGAAAAGGCCCACAAGGAAAACGCTTCTCCCTTGGTCTTTGCACAGAGATCTTCACCTCATCCTCACCCAAAAGGTTTCTTAACGTTGTCTGAATAATTCAGATCCAAGTCTTTCACTCCTGGGAGACACCTGGGAAGTTGTAGTAGAGACCAAGTCAGGATGTGTTGTCCTGCAAAAGAATTTATTTCTGAAATCAGCGGGAGAAAATGGGAACATAGAATCTCCTTTAACTTGGAGTGGCCTGGAGTAAAAACATGGCTCAGTTTTTATGAAATTAAGCATTTTGGCAATTGTTACCTTTGTGTTAATGAATGTCATGAAAGACTTGGGAAGGGAAGATGCTTTGTGTTTGTTGGTGAGGGAGGAATGAGAGGTGTGTTCTCCAGCTGGGTGGAGGTGGGGACCCCTCCAAGGTGAAAATAATTCTGCAGTGAACATGTTTTGATAAATAAAATTTGAACAATGTAAGGTTTGGGGGTTTTTTTTCAGTTCAGGAAAATCTCAGTTTACTTTCACCATGAAAACTGAAATACCATCTGAGGGGTGGGTAGGGGCACTTTCTACCATTGGCAAATGACCAGACTTCTCATAGTACTTAAAATCTTATTATCAGTGCTATTTTTGTTTTATTTACGTTGTCATGATGCCTATTAAGATCTCTTGAGCTGTGATAATATTCTTTAATACTCCACAACCTACAAAACTCCACATCTCATCAAAAAGTCCATTGTCTGCACCATGGAGAAGTCACAGGGAATAGTTTAGGGAGTGGAAAACTGCTTTTTGTTCTGCTTTAATCTCAGATTTTGTTTCCTTCTCTCTCCATTTTGAACTACAGAAAAGATCTGGATTATGTGACAGGGCTACCACAATTAATTTAAACCAGAGAAATGCCACTGTTCATTTATATACTCAAATACAAAAAAAAGGCAAAGGAAAAGTCAGTGTAAACCCAACATAGTCTTGTTTTTAGGTTTGTTTCTTTTTTTCTTCTTATTATATTGCCATAAAAATAATAAAAAAAGAATGGATCAAAAATAGTGGGGAAAAGTAAGATTAGAAGTTTAAAAGAAAATATATTGTGTGCATACAATATTATAGAGTTAGGGAAAAATAGATAATGGAACTTCAGAGGAGTGTGGAACTGAAAACAGAATGGAAATTCCACTGAAAGTGCAATTGCTGGATTTCTAACAGGTGAAATCCAGTGCTAGTCAAGAAGGGAATCTGGTCTCAAGGACATATCTGCACGTCTGTCCACAGTTACCTTTGGTCATAGTGATTAATTTACAACAGGGAACAGCAATAAGGAGGTGCAATGTTGATAAAGCAAATTACAGTGGGAGAATTCACTTGCCACTGGAAGTCTGAGCAGATTTTAGAACCTCTTTCATGCCCCTGAATTTAAAAGTTGTTTTATGCCTCTTTCCTGTTTAGTGGTTCAGCCAAGATATCATATAAGCAGGGAATCAGGTGTGTGGAATAACTGAGGGAGCAGGGAAAAGACAGAGGTCAGGACAGACTTTTAACCTTATTCATATATATTTAATATATATAAGAGCAAATTGAATTTTGACACTGTTTCTGAAGTGTTTTGATTGTGTTTAGCATATAAAAATGGACTTTTCAGTCATGCTTTTTCAGTTCTCCCAGTTCAAGGTTGCAGACTTTTTGATCATCTTTAGAGGATAACACCCAAATCTGCTCCCTGATTTCTCATTGTGATGCTGAAACCAAGAATTTAGCCCACAAGGCCACACGACCTGCTGTTAAATTAGTCTTTGTTAATGAAACAATTTTAATTCATGGTGTGACTTAAGATTTGCAAAACTTGTGTGAGCTAAAAAGTGTGGGCTTTTTTTATTTTTTTTATTTTTTATTTTTTTAATTTAATTTCCAAATGAAAAATCTCCATTTTTTTTTAATCATGAAGTGGATGAAAACACAGAAACTTTGGTGATGCTGTGTGTGCCTCGGGGCTCTGCTCCTTCCCCAGAGATCCAAGGGTTCCTTGATGCACAAGTTGTATCTTCTCAGATCAGAGTTGTTACTGCAGATATGACCAAGTGATTCACTCCAAACTCATCAGGGCTCCAAAATGAGCTGTTCCCCTCGGTTTGTGAGAAGTTAAATACCAAAATTAGCCCCGTGTTTTAAAAAAAAATAAATAAATAATTGAGAAAGTCACACAAGGAGAGAGCTCCTGGGCAGGTTTTGTTCTGTGACTGTTCTATTTCTGGGATCAATTTTGCTGTTTTCTTCTTTCAGGGAAAACTCATAGTTCCCATATTGGGAGTTTCTCTCTTTACCTATTAAGCCTTATATGAATTTATCTAATTTGTGGTAAGTTCTTCCTGTAGCAGTGGTTGGAGTTTTGATGGAGGGGTGGTGTCAGAGGATTGTTTCAGTCTTATTAGAAATGAGAATAAATTCAGAATAAGGATCTTCCATGCAATTTAAGGAAAATACTCCTAGTAGGAGTGTATCTGGGCTGAAATGACCACACTAAACTAAGGTGGGAGTCTTGCAGGGATGGATGGACTGTCATAATCCTTGGAATATCCATGCTGGATACAGCCCACAAACATCCTAATGCACCTCACCCAAACCCACCCCAAGGCTCCCCTCCCTTCCCTCTTTCCCTCCCCAAACTCAAACTCTGATATTTTAAATATTAAAACAGCACAGAGAGGTAAATCTTCTTAACAACCCAAGGAGAATTAAACAGGCAACTTCTCTGGGTAATAACAGAAAGTTTTGTGGCTAATTCTCTACACATACTGTGCAGAAAATGAATCCCATAAAATACAAGTAACTTCTCCCTGAGCACCTGTATCTTCTTCCTAATATTTAAAATTTATTTATGTTGCATTTTAATAAATTATAAAGTTGCAGCACAAGCTCTGCGTTGCCTGCATGTCTGTACTTCTTCTGTAGAAGGGGCAGCTGTGGAATAAAGTGCAAAGGTAAATAATAAATCCTATTTGTCTTGCAACTTTGAGGGCTCTCCTTCAGTCTGGCCACTCTTTCAACCTGGGACTGTTACAAAAGAGTTTAAAAGCAGCTGAAAATAGTCTTAAATAGTGCAAGTTCAAAGGAAGCAAGAGAGCAAAAAAACCTGTGACAAAAAAATAAGTGGTTTTGGTGTCGGTTTGGGATGTGCAAATACAAAATCCTTCAGCCTGGCTCTTTGTTAATGAAGAGTTGTGGTTTCTTGTGGTGTCATCCTTTGGATTAGATTTTGCACTTAACTTGCTCTAAACTAAGGCTGTGGAGGTCCAACTGTGCATTTCGTAAGATTTAATCTTCCTGAACTGAAACTCTTCAAGCCTGGGTGTGTGGACCCTGGGGGAGGCCTAAAAGGAAAATCCAGAAGAAATAACTTTTTGGCCATTCCTGACCCGTCTAGGGCAGGACCAGGACATTCCCCAGTTGGAGTAGAGTTGGTCAGAACTGCTTTTCCCCGAACATCAGCTCCAGTAGGGACCCCTCACGGAGAGGCAGAAATGAGGCAACCAGCAGGAATAGGATGGAAAGACATTTTTTTTTTTCTTTTAGTGTTTTATACAGGAAGGGAGCCCACAGGAAAGATGGAGAGGGACTTTGTACAAGAGCTTGGAGTGACAGGACAAAGGGCAACAGCTTAAAACTGAGAGTAGGGTTAGATTAGAGAGCAGGATTAAATTGTTGGTTAAGAGGGTGGGGAGGCCCTGGCACAGCTTGCCAGGAGAAGTTTGGCTGCCCCATCCCTGGAAGTGTTTAAATCAAGGTTGGATCGAGCTCTGAGCAACCTGGACTAGTGGAAGGTGTCCTTGCCCATGGCAGGAGGGTGGAAAAGGATGATTTTTAAGGTCCCTTCCAAGCCAAACCATTCAGTGATTCCACGATCATACCCAATCCATGAGTAAAGTGTGTGCATAAAATACACCCACAAAACAATCCAGTGAATAAATTGCTGAGGTTTGTGCTCACAGGCACCCCAGCACTATTTACAGGAAGCTACAAAACAGCTCAGGGCACTATAGAATCAGTTTTAATCTTGCCCAGGGTAGTTAGGCTCGTACTATTTTTATTTGACCCTTCTTTTATGTTGCTTTCAATGCTCTGGTATAGAACCAACCCAATAAAATTCAATTCACTGCTACTTTACCCTTCAGTCAGAGCAAACCTACAGTGAGCACACAAAGGCCACTGTGATGGTATCTTCTTTGATCTTCAGCTTGCTCAATCTACTTCCTACTGTGCTGGCTCACAATTTCATTTTAATAGTTAAGTAGTTTGGACATCATTAAAAGAACTGTGTCTGGAGGCAGTGATATGGCACTGATCAGTTTGTCAAGTAATTCCATTAAAAAAAGTTCACAGTTCTGGCCTGATATGATGTAGAGAAAATGTCTCATTAAAAACAACTTTTGTAAAATACTTTCACCCATTTCAACTTAAAAAAAAATGAGGATAATTTCTAGAGACTAGCTCTTTCCAGTCTAATACATCATCTTCTTTTAATCTCCACTAGTTCCTGCCTTTTTTCTAGCAATTATTAATAATTTTGTTGCTCTGCTTAATTTTCATAAGTGGGCTCAAATATATTTTTAGAAGCTCTTCTAACGATGGGCTGGGTTATGATTTGGGCTAAATGTTCCTTTGACATGAAAGGAGGGTCAAACACAAGGCTACAGCCCCGGACAAGATTAAACCCCATTCCTTATGACTGTGTCCCAAAAGGAGCCAGGTGTGTATCTGCCAATAAATTAATCACAGATTATCTCTAAATCCATGCCCCATCCACTACCTTAAGCCATGTGAGTACCTGAGCTTCCTCCTCTAGGCATTGAAACATTTCTTTCATATTCAGACCAGAGCTTTACTTCAAAATTCACGTATTTTCTCAATCCACGAGTTTTTCTTTACATTCTTTGATTTTTTTTTTTTTTTTCCAAGTGATCTTCCTTTCTAAACTGTGGCAACCAGGTAGGAAAGTGTTATTAAATTATTTTTCTCTGTGCCTGGGGTCTGGAGAAGTCAACCTGGAGGCAGTGACCTGTTCTAAATTTGCATTTTGCCTGATTTGAGGCAGACCCTACTCTCTCAAATCTCACGAGTTCACATATTTATTACATATTCTGGGTTGAGGGGTTTTGTAATTTTAATTCTAGAAAGTTTAGTGAGTGGGGTCACCTCTTATCCTTCATATTTCTTAATAACAGACACCTTCTCAAGACACTACGTGGGTAAACTGAGCAAGTCATTTTGACTGAGTGTCCCACTGTGCTAAAAACTGGTTCCAAAATCCAGATTATTTTCCCTGGGGTTGAGGAGCTGCTGGATTACAGGGCCCAGGATGAGATGCTGGCTGACATGAGGAGGTGTAGCAGTTCTCTGTCTCCAACAGCAGAAGCAGCCACTTCTAATCCCTGTGGAGTGAGGAGAAGAACAGAAGGGGACACAAAGTAGCCCCAGACCAATTTGCCTGAAGATGTGTCACTCTGTTTTACCTTCCTGCGTTTGCACTGGGACTTTGACTTGTCTTTTGCATTAGCTGAGGATTACAAAGCCAAGGGAGGGTTCACCCTGCTGGTAATAAAAAGGTAAAATGTAGGCACTGATGCTCAGTTTTATCTGGGCTGAGTTTATATGATGTGAAGGCAGAGATTTAATCTAGACCTCTGTATTAATAATCTTTTTCTTTCTAATCCTCACCTGTCACCCACCTATAACCTGGTGCATTCACTCCATGTAATCTGAGCTCACCTGAAGCCAAACTGCTCCCAGTGCCACTTGCAGGAGTGCTGAGGCTCAGTTATAATAATGGAATTAAAACCAGTTTAATCTCTCCCTTCACGTCCTCTGATGTAGCTGTTTTATTTGTCAGCTGGAAAATAACAGATCTGAAAGAGTTTAAATGAAGTAGAAGCAATTTACATCCAGCAAAGCCCACAGAACTAATAGGTGTTAAATGATGAAAGAATACCATCAAAAGTGCTTGTTTTTGCAGCACTGGTTTTGCCTTCTTTATTTTTTTTCTTTTTACTTTTTAAAAATTGCAACAGTTATTCAGCTTTACAATTGTCTGAGCAGGTAGGCTTCACCTGCAAGGGTATGAAATGGATTTTCCAGGCAGAAACGAGTGTGGCTCTTCAATTTCCCACCCCGAGGAGGAGGAGGGAGGGGAAAAAAAAAAAACCAACGAGACAAACCCTCGGAGGATACCTCGAGCCCTGGTATCTCTTAAAATAACAGATGAGAAAAGAAATCTGCAAAGCAAAACAAAGAGATAAAGAAGCATCAGCAGCTCAAACCCCTCAGGTATTATACCTTCCAGTGTGCACCATCTGACTGACACACTTCTCCATATGCTGAGGAGGAGAAAGAACTATTCCCAGCTAACCCACAATTATGCCTTCATTATTTCTTTTTAATCTCCTCAGAGTTCCCATAGGGCCTCATATTTGGTGAGATGAATGTCCCTGCAACAGCCCCGCTCAGAAAGCTCTGCAAGTCTCCAAGAAAACTTTCATGTTATGCTCAGTGCAAATTTGGTCCAAAGCTATTTTTATCCTCTTCTTACTCTCTCTCTCTCTCTTTTATTTTTTTTTTTTAATTTCTTTTTCATTCTGTCATTAAATAAATTATTTTCAGGGCTGCTTTTTATGGAGTTGACGGATTTGTTAGTATGGAATAAGAATAATAGGCATTTCAGTAATATTTTTTTTTTTTTAGTGGCGGTTTTAGATGTATTTGTATTTGGATTCTTTCAGAGGTATTTGTATTTAGATTTTTTTTTTTTTTAAGAGATGAGTTGATTTATAGGTATAAATCAGGATTTGGACCACTTATGCAATTCTGCAACAAAAATCCCTGAATTTCACTGGAAGAAGCGGTGTGACCTATTAGTCACATCAAATATACTTTATATTTTTCACACTCTGTTCCATGCAGATCTAACTGAGATAAAATGATATAAACAGAGATAAGTATTTTTTTTCCCTACCTATTCTCTCTGTAAAGTTATTTTGCTTGGGGGCCCAAAGTATGAGCAATATAGTATTAATATGGGGAAATTGCTACAATTATGTTGTACTCCCACATTACCTTTGATGTGATATTTTGCAAATTGTTCTGTGCAGAATTATTTTGCTATGGTTACATTGTGAATGTCATTTGGTGATGAGATACTTTGGAGATGTATATAATGACTTATAATAAACTTTATGGAAGAATCATAAATAAGAGATTAAAATCTTATATATTGTAATGGGTTTCTTTTGCATCCTTTTTTCTGTACCACCTGTCCTAGATGCTGGGGTTTGAGAATTATCTTTCTTTTGTACTTCAGAGGCTTCTTTAGGGGAACTTAGTGCTGAAAGAAGGTGGTTGAAGGACAGGGCTCTGGTGTCACTGCTTGGTCCTTGCTTTTTGGTGGAGGTTTTTAAGCATTAAGGGAACTAGAAAAACATTCAACTCTTCCTTTGACTTCAAGATTATTATTTTTTAATCATTAAGTCCATCAGTATCTGTCTCTGGATCTCCCCTCCTGTCAAGTTTCTATCAAAGCATAGTTAGAATTGTGTGTTTTCTGCTGTTGGGGCCAAGAAAATGAATTAATGACTTGCCTTCGATTTTGTTGCTTTAAGGTGCCATCTTTGGAGTTACAGAGGGATAAACTGATTGCTTAAAGCATAAATTTCTGCAGGTTCTCACCGGCTCCAAGAGGGTTATCTTCCTATTCCTTGTTATTTTTAATATAAAATATCAAAATGTGGGAACAGGATCCCCAAAGGGCAATTTGCATCAAGAAACACTAAAGCCAAAAAAACGTGGAGTATTGACTGGAATAACCGTGTGTGATGAAGAAGATTCAAAAAGGGGGGAAAAAAAAAAAAAAAAGAGCAGCAATTACAGCATATTGAAAAGACCACATTTCTGCCTTTCTAGAAACTTGAAGAAGAAATAAAAACCGTGTTTGTGGTTTCGCTGCTAACTGGAAGCAGGAGAATATCACTCCTCTGGAGCAGGGTCAGACAGAACCTTTTACTGTGGCTTGTGGATGGAGGCTGCAGAAATCCACTTAATGGGCTGAGAAAGAGGGTGTTGAAAACAGAGCCACGAATGATAATTTGAAAAAGGAGTTGCCAGCCCCAATAACTTTCTGAAAGCCACATCTTGGAAAGCGTTCGTGCTATTTTTGGGGCACGATGGAGTCCCTCAAAAAGTGCAATCAGCTTTGAAGGCAATAAAATAAAAATCAGGTTTGCAATTATGGGCTGGGTACAGTCTTCAAAAAGGGAGGGAATGTTTCTCCAAGAGAGAGAATTTAGAGTGGCTTTTCTAATGGAGGGTGTCAGTGTCTGTTGGTAATCTTTGTATTTCATTAGGAGTAATTGTCTCAAGGTGTTTATTGTGTTGTCCTCAGTAAAATTTTTATTTCATTTTTTTTCAAAGTGCATTAAATCCTTTAATTTAAGGGTTTAAAGGACATTTTGTTCCCTTAGATACAAACTGAGAGAATTAAAGACAAGTCAACAAAATAAAGATGTTAATCAGCCCATTAAACTACTTCAAATATGCTGCTAATGAAGAATGAATCACAACTAGTCAGGTATAAAAACTTACCTTTCCTATTTGCCTGGTCCCAGGACAATGAGTCACAAATTGCAGTTATGGGGCAGGATTTTTTTTTTTTTCTTTAATTCTTTTCATTCCTGGTGCTTTGGAGGTTTGGCTTGTAATGTTGTTTGTATTTATGGCATATATAAATATATATATATATATATATATGTAGTTGTTTTCCAGGTGAGGTTTGCTATGGCAAAGGAAGAAAATAAATGGGAGGAGAAGCAGCTCCATCCCAGTAATTTGCTGCCCACCAGGTCTTTGCACTCCTTCCCTCCTGCTGCTTCCCAAGCTGAGGTGCTGATGAGGTGCTGGAGCTGCCACAGGCTGACAAAGCCAGGACTGGAATTTCTCTTCTGAATAAGCAGGGAAATTAGGGAACGGGCAGGGAATTAGTCAGGTTCGAGGTTTTGTAGGTATGGCTGGTGCTGGAAGGAGGGATGGTGTTTTATGCCTGTAAACTCTTATTAGAAGGCCATTTAAAATGTGTGTCAAGATACCCCCAAGACCTGCCTTGCTGCTCTCTGCAGTCCCCTTTGGAGGATGGGATTCTCAACGCTGGCATTGCCATTATTTCTGGGATAATGCTGGCCATGACCACGGCCAGTGGATTTTTCCAGTGATAGCAGTGTTTGGCAAACCAATCATGGATATACAGCACTCCCTGTGCTTGGTGTGTATGATTTTTGGTGCCCTTCTCCCAGGTTTTAGGGTTTGTGGTTTTGTGGTTTTTTTTTGGTGATGATGATAATCCAGCAATCACTTCTCTTGCAAGTTCATTCCTACCCTTAGGCTCAGTCTCTTAAGGACACACTGCAAACTGATGCTTAATTAACCACCTGCCTCCCCAGTAAGAGCTCCCTCCAACATGATCCTGAAGGGGCTCCTGATAAAGGAAAATAATTTAAAAAAAAAATTAAAATAACTCATTTTATATTGTTTCAGCATGTTTTGTGTCACGGGCAGGGTAAGGGGGAGTGGGATCTCATTTTTAGGGTACCATTTTATTAAGAACACGTTGGAGGTGGTTAAAGCCTTCGAAACGTTAAATAAGACACCCTAAATGAATAAAATCAGATCACCCCATTTTTAAATGGTTATATTTTTGCCTTTGTCATGAAGCAAAATTAGCTGAATATGTGAAAGTCAGGATTTAACCAATAAGCCACGATCTGTGGACTTTAAACCCAGACTCGTGGCTGTTGCTCCAACTCAAGCCCTCCTGGGTTTGTTTAAAGCTGAAGTGCTTCAGATTAAACTTCCACAGCAAAATTAAGTTTTCAGACCTGTCAAGGGCGTAGATTTAGTGGAATTTCTGTTTGGAGTTGTGCTGTGAGGGTGATATCATGAGCTGGCACCCAGTGCCAAGCTGTGTGCCTGTGCGCTGGGTGGCTGAATTTTCGGGCACGGATTTCACTCAGCAGAAGGAAACGAACACTCAGGAATAATTATGCCACTTTTTCAGCCTAAATACCTTGGAATCTGCAAAGACACTTCATAGACAAAGGGGACACCAGCAATAGATTTCTCCATTCGTAATGACAGGAACATCTCTCTCAATATTACTTAGCTAATGAAGGAATAGATCTGCTGTGAAGTTCCTAGGAGGCTCATTTTCTTGAGTACAGTAGTAAAAGTTAGCTGATGAATGACCTAAACTGCTTAATGCTTCTACTTATAACTTCTGAGCAGCAAGGCATGTCTCGGAGAGCACTGGAGGAGTTATCCTCAGGAGGCCCCAGTGTCCTTGTAGGTTGTCAGAGTCAATGAGCCAGGTTTATTTCAAATGGCTCCTTAAATGAACATTTATTTTGTGCCAGTAACACGTTTTTGATTAACAGCTCCTTTTGACTAATTTGCTTCCCAAAACAGCCCAATAAAGGACTCGTTTAAAACATAATTAAAAGCATGTTATTGCTGGTAGTTAATACTGATTAAAACAGGCATTAAGACAATTATCGTTGAAGGAAAGTAAGCACCCCGTAGTCAGTATAGAATCCATTCTTACAGTTTTTATGCATTGCATACACAAGTGGGCTGCCTGCCAAATATGCAGGGGCTCTTCTCCTGCCCATAATTGTATCAAAATTTGATCCCAATTAATTTTATTTTTTTTTTTAATCGACAATATTTGTGTTTGGATGTGGGGTTTTGGGAGGAACGTTGGTTTTCAACAAGTTGAAGTCGCCACTTTGTCCTGTCTGGTTACTGAACTGAAAAATAAGGAAAAAAAAAATCCTTATTGTTATTGTTATGTTTATTGTTAAATATGTTGTTAGATTTAAAGATCTCCTAGCTGGACTTGGCTTTGCATCTTTAGTTTTGTGTCTCTTCAACTTTACACTGTAAATTAATTGCTGATTTTTTTAAACTAAACCCCCCCCAAAAAGCACGACCAAAGTACTGGCAGAGGTGGCATTTATTTAAGGTGCAGAAATGGAAGTTAGTCTGAAACTTTTCAAATCTTAATGACTTCTGATGGCACTTTTTTCATTTGTTTATTTGGTAGGGGGTTTTATTTGTTTGTTTTTTGGTTTGGTTTTTTTAGTTTTTCTTATTTGTGTATTTTTGGGAGGTTTTTAATTTGCTTTGCTTTTTTATTTTTTGTTTGTTTGTTTGTTTGTGGCCGAGTGCACAGTCTTTTCTTCAAATGTAAAATATACCCTAAACTCATCAGAAAATCCACATAGAAATAATGCCACGTTCTTCTATTACAATAATGGAATATTTTCCATCAGAGTGAAAAAATTACAGATAACTTTTTGAGATCAAGGGCTATAATTACAACCCGGTAGCTTTTATGCACTTACTATAGAAAAAGAAAACATAAAAATGTGTTTTTCACCATTTTAAATTTTATGTGAGGGTTCAACTCGTTATTTAACACTTGCATTTCTGTTTTGAACATCTTAATTCCTTAATTTCTCAGTTGCATTCTATATAATTTTTGCAATTTGTAACAAAGAGAAATTTATATCCACTGTAATCAGTTTTAATTAAACAAATTGGCAAGAATGGGTGAAGATTTCTATCTTTAACAGTAACTTCACCTGTAGTAGAAAATTTTGAGGAGTTTTAAGTAAAGAGTTGCTTTCAGCATCAAATTCAGCTTTTTCTGCCTTACCTCAACATAGTGTTAATACTGGAGAACGATAATTATACAAGGCCTTAAAAACAGATTAAAGGAAATTTTGTGCTTATTTCCAAATGTGCATTTGATTATGTTCAGGTTCTAATTTTATTTTTTTTTCTCATTTAAAAAAAAAGGAAATCAAACTATACTAAAGGTTATTTAGCACATACTTTTACACCTTTGGCTGTTCTTGTGCTTTCAGCCTTCACATCGTGTTGGGCTGAGGAGGGGGAGCTGTCAAGGATGTGGCACCTTCTCAGGGGCCAAGACTTTGAGACAGATGGTGCCTGGTGTGGAGGGGGCAGAGTGAGACCAAAGCTCTGGAGCCTGGTGGACTTGCAAGGCCAGCCTGTAATTTGCTGTCCTCATCTGCTGTATCAAAGCTCTGGGGGCACCTTCCAACCTGAAGGGGTTGTGGTGGGTCCAACATCTTCTGAACTCCAGCTTTTCACAGGAACACCAGCTGAGAAAAATGAATCTTTTCTGTTTTCCTCGGGTCTTAGACCTACCAGAGAGCAAAGCAAGTGGGAGTTGAGCAAGCACAGGCAAACCCAGCAGATATAATAATGATCCTAATCTTGTGGTGCGTGCCTTTTACTTGGGGACTTTGGGAAGGAGCTGGAGATGGTGTGGAGCTGCTTTCCTCATTCTGAGCTGTTTCTGGGAGGAAGGTGTGAGGTTCTGGAGCTTGTGGGCAGCACTGACTGTGGTAGATATCAGCAAAAGCCATAACATGCTATGGCCACGCTGGGCATAACAATAGACTCTGCAACACTGAGGGAAGAGTTGGAGCTCTGAGTCTGTTCAAAACAGATCTCTTGGTGTGGAATGTGAGATTTTCAATCACCCCCATCCTGGAAAATTTGAATTTTCCATTCCTGGTAGACTGTATCTAGAAATAGATGCCTGTGGCAAGTGGTTAGTGTCTTCCTTGGCCAGTGGTCTCAGACCTTCTGAGGTGTAACCCTGTATTCAGGTGTGAGTGTGACATTTGTAATCATAGAATGGCTTGTGTTGGAAGGGTCCTTGAAGGTGTTCCAAGACCCCACCATGGGCAGGGACACCTTCCACCAGCCCAGGATGCTCCAAGCCCCATCCAACCTGGCCTTGGACACTTCCAGGGATCCAGGGGCAGCCACAGCTTCTCTGCCCAACCTGTGCCAGGGCCTGCCCACCCTCCCAGCCAAGAATTTATTCCTAATCTTTAATTTAAACCTACTCTGTTCCAATTTAAGACCATTCCCCCTTGTCCCCTCCTTTAAGCCAACCCACACATACCTAGAGCTGTCTGTGGAAAAACTTGATCCTGCTTCCACTGCAGGACCTCCTTGCCCTTCCTGGTTGGAAGCTGGGCCTGTGCTCCAAGTGGAAAGACAGAACCTTCCCGTTGAAGAGAAAAAATATTAACTTTGGAATTGCATATAATTAAAATCTCATAAATATTTTTTCCCCCTCATTCTTCTGAAAATATCAGATGTGTGTATAATCCTCCCAGGGGAACCAACATCTCTCTCAGTTTATCTGTTTTAATTAAACTGTTAGTTAATTCTTCATTCTTGGGTATAAAGAAGGGGAGAGAAAAAAAATTATTCAGCTGCTATAGTTTAATGGATTTTTAACAATTACAGAATGAAAAGCAACGAAAATAAATAATACAGTTGTTAAAACTAATAATGTAACAAAGGTAAGAAGACATCCCTGTAGGCTGGAAGAAGTATTAACACAAGCAAACAAATCCCAACAACCCTAAAATCAAAGACCAGCCAGCTTTCTTGTTTTCCCACTAGATGGTCTGGCCATTAATAACCCATTTGCAAGAACATCTGAGGAGTGTGGGGCAGTAAGGGAGGTAAAAAAATCCCAGGAGTTTGAAATTGTAGCAAATAGGTAGTGGAAGTTGGATTTACACGTGGACTAGATGTGAAATTTGGGGGTTTCATGGTAAATTATAAATTATGGGTCACTGTAGTTCTTGCAAATGGCCCTGGTGACAGAAGGAGAGCTGGGGAAGGGAAAAAGGGGCAGGAAGAAATATCTGGAGATTTTGGGGAGGAATTATTTCAGAAGAGTGCAGGGATGAAGTGATTTCCATAGGTAAGAGAGACAAATATGGTTCTGCCACCAGCAAGAATTGTTGGAAATCTGCAGAGCTCCCTCTGACCTCCCAGCGGGGTGAGGAGGACAAATCCTGGAGGAAAGGGAATGAGAAAGGGAAAACTGGAAACAAAAAAAGCATATTGCATTTTTCCTGGGAAAACCTATGCCCCCAACAGGTCCCCAAACAGGCTGAGAGGATCACTGTAAGGAATGAGAGAAAATCAGGCAAACTTTTCTGCCAGTGGCTCGAATCAGATAAAATAAAGCCCACGAGCAAGGGCGGAGAGAGAGAATGGAGCAGAAACCTTTCTGCTTCAGCCCTGCCTGCCCCAGTCACTTTGAGCTTTCTCCATTTGAAAGTTAAATTTCTAATTTTATTCAAATAAAGCCCGGCTTTCTTGTGTTTAAAAGACTTTTGGTCTTCGGGGATCTCGCTGTAGGTGATGGTTTCAGCAGATCCACTTCAAAGCTTCGGCGGATTCAGTGTCCTATCATAGCATGTCCTAATTAGTGAAGCTGTGGGCCAAATTCCTGTGGGATATAACCCAACAGATACAATAGTATTATGCTGGAATTAGACCACTAAACCAAGAGAGTGAACCTGCCTAGATAGGTTTAGAAGTCCGTGGCAAATTTCCAGTCAATTCCAGTAAATGTTGGACTGGGACTTAATGGAGAGGTTGGGAAAAAAAAAAAATATATCTTGTGATTATTTTAGGATTGCAAAGGAAAAGATATGGAGCTCTTTTGTATCAGGAGGTGAAAAAAATTTTTTCTTACAAAGTCAGAGTGTATAAGAATACCAATATGAAACCACTTGATAATAAGATATTCTTCTGTTTTCTCAACCTAAAAGAAAGCAGAAGATGTATAATGTGCATATATAAACATATAAAAAGGGAATTTCTCACTTGTACACAGAAGAGGAAGAAAAGAGAAGAGTAATATATGAAAGAAAACAGGTGGGAAAAAATGGTACACAGCAGAATAAACTCATTATTCCCCTTTTTAATGTATAGTATTATTGCTGATGTCAGATGCATTCAGCATTTGCCAGTCTATTACAAGAGAAAATGAAGTGCATCTGTCTTAAAACTTCTAAATCCAAAATAGTCCGCTCTGAAAGTGTCTGTTTTGATACCTTGGCTTCCACACCACTCAGAAAGCAATTGCATATCGAAATGTCTGAGACACCCTTGCTGTGGCAAAGCCTACAAGCTCTGTGCAGGCTAATAAGGAGATGGCTTTGTGGATACATTTTAGGAGGAGAGTGTATTTGGAAGGAGAAATTGGATGCTGAGCTTTTGTTGTGATAGCTCTAAGACTCTGTACTTTGGCTTCGAGTTCTAAGACTCCATTTGAAGGAGGAGGAAAGGAGAGAAACCAGCAGAAATGATTCAGGTGTCAAACAAAAATCCCTTCCAAGAATAAGATTTATTTCGCTCTGTAACCCCTCGCCAGAAGTTTGTGTTTTGGGGAAATGAAAATTTCTGTCTTGGTGGTATTAGTAAAGCAAAACCAGCTGAGCACGTTCAAACAATGGACAGAGCATGTCTCTGCTAATTTTGAATTTTCTGGCTTTTGTCACTGGATGTCACAACTATAATTATTACTTAAACACAGAGGTGAACTGCGAAGCAGAAATGAAACTTTAGCTGAGAAACGCTGTAGGAAAGAAAAGTTCCTGCTAAGTCGTGCAAAACCTCCAGCAGGGCTCCACATTTTAATTTATCCCTGTTTAAAATTCCATATCTGCCATCTGCAATTACCCCAGTGCAATGAGATTATCCCCCTGGAATATTTCTTTACCAGCAAAAAATAAGTTTATAAGGTGGTTATTGGGGAATTTGGGCACTTCTGGAGGTTAAATGATGAGCAGAGAGTTGTGATGTCTTGGCAGAGTGCCTGGTCCTCACCTGAGACTATGGTCAGGTGCTGGGATGTCGGGCTTTCCTTCCCTCTCCCGGTTGACAGATCACTTTTTCCAGTCGTTGTGGAGCAGTTTTGTGTTTCTCTAGTCTGGAAAACTTCACATTTTAACAAAATTGCTGCAGAGTGTGGGGTTTTTTTTTAAACACTACAGAACAGCCCACCTAAAGCAGCATAGAAAAAAAAATAACCTACAAAAATAAAAGCTTTATAAAATTGGTAATTTGGAGTTACAGAATTTTATAGCTGTTTTCACACTGGCTTTCTAGCACAGCCAGGTTTGGTGTTGCCGCTGCTGATGGTCTGTGTTCCTTGTTGCTCTTAAACTTTGGGAATGGCAGTGAGGATTGTTTAAAATGTTACAGGTTTGTTAGAACTGATCCTTATATTGCAGGATTCTTGTGTTTTAGCTGATGTGTTGCAGTGAAGGCGAAGGAGAGGCTTGTGGACACTCATTTCTGCAGTGGGAGACAGCAGTTGTCACAGGTATCATTTCTCAGATAATTCTCTGGTGCCAAGGTGAAAAACCCACCTGAGAACTTAAAATACGTTAGAACCAGCTAAGGTAAATTAAAAAAATAACCTCAGTATTTTGTTAATGTACACATATGTATGTATACATTAAAAAAAAAAGAGCTTAATTTGTACAATTTAACCATATTTAGCAATCCAGTGGTTTCTTGTAGCCCCTGTTCATCTAACTTGCAGAGCACACAGGTGACATGCCAGATGTGTGGGGGGGGGTTTCCATCCCTGATGGACTTGTTTTAAAACTAGATATATTCAAACTTTTTGTTGTATTTTGTAAAGATCCCTTTTTTTGCACCAATTTCTGTGCTGGTGCTTAAGCAGTTCAAAACTGGGAGCAAAACCTTTCCTGAGAAGTTGAGAGTCCTGGGTTGGATTTGGTTGTAAACCTGAGAAATGTAGAGTTAGTTTTGCATGCAAACAGTGGGCAAAATGGGTTTTGAGATGGATTAGTTGTTGGACCTGCTTCAGGAATCCATAAATAATGATGAGATACCTTCTTTAACTGGATGGTAGTGTGGCTTTTGGATGATTCTTCCCTTTCTGTCCATGAAAAGCAGTTCATGTATCCATCCTTAGACACCCCCTTTTGTTTTACCTGGAGTACCTTTTTGAGTTAAGCTTTAAAATGTTATAAACCAGAATCCTGCATGATGAAAAAAAAAAAAAAATATTGGTACCAGTAGGCAATGTGATATTAAGTCACTGACATTCATACTTTCTGTGTCTGTTGTATTTCCTTTCTTTCTTTTTTTATTTTTTCTTTCCCCTGGAACAAACTAAAAAGGCTTTGGCAAGGCAGGGTCTGACAACATCAAACTGTACTAAAGGCAGATTTCCACAAAGTGCTTGCACAGCACAGAAAGTTTAAGTGCTGGCACCGAGACAGGTTTGTGTGGTACAGATGAATTCTTATATTTGAATGTTTCTCTCTTACAAGCCTTTACATGTCAAACTTTAAGTGGAATTGACTGTTTATCCCAGTTGATTTTGACTAGTGATGCCTTCCAGGTTGGAGGGCGCTCCCTTCACTCTGTTTCCCATCAGCACTCCTTGACTACCGGCATGTGGTGCCAATTTGTTCCTTCTGTACAGAGAAGAAAAGAAGTTTGGATTTAATTTTAAGCCTTGACACAAGGTTTAATTTGCTAAAAAGGGGAGCTGTGCCATTGTAAATCTTGGAGGAGACACCAAGGTTGCAAAAATTGTCAGCCCAATCTGTTTTGAGCACCACTTCAGTCGGTCTATTAAAGGAACAATATTCCTTTTCACAGCTTGTTCAGCTGTGTCAAACCACACAGGTTAGCCTGGAGTTGGCCATTTATTGTACTTTTTATTGCCTTCTGATCAAGTTTTTATGACAAGGGGGAAATTTCTGTGCTGAGAATGATTTATCAGTACTGTAGATAGGAGGAGAAAAAAGGGCATTTTTTCAGGTGACTGAACCTCAAAGCAGAGCAGCTTAAAAATTTACCAGTGAGAGTCACAAAAAGAATAAGATTATTTTCCCATTAAAATCTTTGTAAACTTGCAGAACTAAGTTCATTGTGGATCTGCCACTATCTTTTGAGAAGAAAACTCTGGTAGAACATGCTGTTGGCACTCAAATACTGGATTATTGCTGGTGTTGAGTCAGACCACACTCAGCTATAAAAATCTTTGGCCCCACGAGTAGATTCTGATCTTGTCTAAGATGATGTAAATGCTCCCTCTCCCTTCACTGCTTATACTGTAGAGGAGGGAAGGGTTTAGCATGAAACTCCACATCTCTGCTGACAGTGTGGATTTGGCCCTTGGCTTCGGCAGGCTCAGGGTTTTAGCCTCTGTCCTAATTCTTTGTAAATGTTTTCTGAGCCATGATGATATTACCAAAAAACAAGGGCAGTATGACGTGATGGGTTTCGGTAAATATTTATTTGAACCAGTCTGGCTTAAAAAAAATAATTGTTTTGGAGTTGGTGAAAACTCAGATATTTAAAATCATACCAGCAAAGCTCTAATATACTAATATATACTAAAACCCACACAGTATCTTGCTTCAGCCTCTTTTATTTTGCTTTTTAAGAAATGGATGTCTGACCCAATAGTTCATTTGTGCTCATCTGTCACGTAAGTCCTTTTTATTTCTTGGATTAAGTGCTACAGACCTAATAAATCATAGCTGCTCCTCTGGCACCCTTCCAGCTCGCGTTGTCAATCTGGGCAATGTGTAATGTTTTAATTTCTGCAAAACAGCAAGTTTTTGTTAACTTCAGCTCTGTGCTGTGACTGACTGAGCCTTCAGGACAGCTTCCAGTTTTCTATATATACTGGGTGACTAATACACTGATTTTAATATCATCAAAAATCATTAATTATAATATAAAAACCCATACTTTGGCCTAAAATACAAGGGTTATGTTATCCTGCTGTTCTACTCTTTATTTTTTTTTTAAAGAAAGCCTAAACCCCTTTTGGATGTGGAAAAACACCCCCAAAAGGAGCCTAAATCCCCTTTTTACTCTGTCTCTTTGGACTGCCTTTCTGAACCAGGTTCCTTTTTGCTTTCTGAACATGTGTTTTGCTTTTCCCTCCTCTGCCACGGTTGACTGGATGGTTGGATGTGTATACCCTGAAATGTTCTTCAGCATCTATCAAAATGAGCTGCGGTGCAGGGTTTTAAAGAAAGAGCAGAAATTAGAGGTGTGCCATAAGTTGGACCATTTATCAAAACCTCTGCTTTTTTTGGGCACACACAGCTGGAATGAAGCAAGATTTGGTTCTACACTTCCAATGGACTTTTTTTTCAAGCAAAAAAAAAGCACTTTGCCAAAGCAGAAGGGAATGTGGATCCTGTTTTCTCTTTGCACGAGGAACAAGGTGGGATCAGGGCTAGACAGGGAGAGTGGGATCTGAGGATGGGGCCCTGTGTGAGCTCAGGAGCACAGGAAAACAAGCCCCTCTCACTGTGCCACTCCAATATCATCTCTTACCTCCCCAAACATTTCGATTTTTTTTTCCCAGCCTTAAGCCCACGATCTGTGTTGCACATCACACTCCTGTTCCAGCTGAGGGGGTTTATGGAGAGGAGGTTGTTGGGTGCTTTGCAGGAAGCTGTGTAGCCACTTGATCTGTGCACAGCTCCTCACTGAGCAGCTCTGTATCCCAGATCGTTTCCTCCTGGTATTTGTGACAGGATAGTTACTCCTTCTGAAGCTGAGGGAAGAGTGCAGTTAGATGGGCTTCTACAGCCTCTCTGGTAACTTTTCCCACTCCACTCCTTAGTGGAAAGATCCAGTTAAGCCTTTGGCTGCTCTGAGCCAGAAATCCTGGTTCCCCAGTTTCAGGTATCACTGGTGTCTGACACAGGTCTGATGGAGTAAAGCACATTATGTTTTAATCACACATAAGAAAGGCCACTTACAAACAGCATGCCACTTGTAAAAATTAACCTGAATTTATGACATCCTACTGCATTTCAGTAAAGAAGATGGATACTGCAGCGGAGTTGATTAGTCTGTGATTCATCATTCCTCTTTCTAGAGCTGAGTTATACAAGATACTTTCTGCTAGTGAACATGTGTTTGTTTTGTTTGATGATGGCATGTTTTATTTGTTAATGGCATGTTCTATTTGATGATGGCACCACAGATTTCACTGCATGGAGTAGTTTGTGCTTCCATCTGATCTAGAAACCAACCTCAGGTCTGAGCAAACCATTCCCACTGAAAAAAGCCTGACGACCCAAGGCCAGCCCTCCCTCCATGCCAGGAACAGGGATTTAACTCAGATGCCAAAATCTGGCTCAAGCCCTGGCAGGGCTCACCTCCCACTGCCTTGCTGAGAGCAGGAGATGCTGCTGGAGAGGGGATGTTTCTCCTAAAAGGAGACCTCCCCAAACTCCCTTCTTGTCCCAGTTGTCCTAAATATTTCCATTTAGGGCAAGACAACAACTCTGGGACTTCAGTGATCTGCAGGGTCTTGTGATGAAGCAAAACTTTGTTTACCTGCAACAAACAGAGAGAAAACCCTCTCCCATGTGGTTACTGGGAATGTCTCTGGAATGATCTGTTGGTCCTGGATGCAAATGGCATTCGAAGGCATGCGGTGCTTGGGCACTTAATCAAGTACGGTCTGAAGGCAGAATAATTTGGAAAGATGACCATTTATAGAAGATTAGTTGTCCTCTGACCGCGGTTTACAATTATCTGGGAGAGCAGATAGGTCAGATTTATTTAAGTTGCTTTTTTTGGTAAAAGCCGTATATTCTGTTAAAATTGGCCGGCGAGGAGATTTGTTTCCGTGCGGGCGCGTATTTCAACACTGAGGCAAAAAAAAAAAAAAAATGGTTATTTCATAAGCTTGAGCATCAATCTCCGGATTTACACAAATTTAAAATTATATTCCTAAGAGTCTGCAACGGGAGCCAAGAGTTATTTTCTGCTTATTAATCTTTCTCCCCGATCCAAAAACATCCCCAAACTTTGTTTAGCCGTGCGGTCTCTTCAGGCTGTTGATTGTGCTGTAGTGGGGCTGAGAATGCTTCAGTTTATGTAACCGGGCTCTCTGTTTAAATCTCCATGACAGATCTTTTCATTTTGTTTACAGCCAAATAACAATGCAAACGTGCCCTGCTCCAGCCGTGGACGTGGTGTGCGGTCATCGCAAAGGGCGCTCGCCGCACTGATTTCTTGATCTCATCCTCTGGAAAACTTATTAAAAGCATTTTGTTGTTATTTGCCGGCTATTAGGGAGCAGAAATAAGCTTGCCTTATTTACATAAGGGTGAGAGCTGGTCGCTGTGTCTTCTTGGTTGTTAGTTGTTTGGTTAATCACAGAGCTGTGTTGTTGCAGCCTATTTGTAGTTTGCTGTTCAACCACACGTGGCATAACGGTGAAATGTTTTCCTGCGAACCCAAATACTTGAATAAAATCGTATCTTCAATCTGTTTTAGAGCCTTGCAATATTTAAAATCGCTTGCATGGGTTTGATTATGAAGTTTTACGTAGATCTGTCGGTGGTGTGGTGTTTGGTAACGTGAAATGTCAGCGCCAGGCAGATTTTGGGCAAAATTAATGCTCAGGGACAACTTCCAAGGGAATTCATGGAGTCTCTTCTGGCTTTGCCATCTGGTCCTTATCATGCAGAGATGTCCAGTCAGCAGTGCTCAAGTTGTTCTCAAAATTCTTCCCCAACCTCTGTAGGCACAGAAGACTCTTGTTGTATATCCTTGATGAGATTTCTGAACCTTCCTAAATTTTTTCTACTCTTAAGAAAAATATAACAACTTCTAGCAGCTTTAGTAGAATTAATTTAAGTCCCTCCTTAGTATTTTTACGGAGATTTTTGAGGTAGTTTCATGACACAGGCTGAGCTTAGGCTTTATTTCTACCTACTGCAAAAACCACTCCATATCCTAAAACCCTGTTCAGAAATTCATCACCCTCTGTCTTAAAACTAGTTGAGTATTTCCCTTCTGCTGCTTTCCCTAAGGTGCATTCAGGAATGATATTCCAAGTTTATCTCTATTTATATCTGTGCCAAGACTAAGATCTCTTCATTTACCTTTCTGGTACCCTGAGCAGTCACATTCCTCATCCACTGCTGCTTTTCCTGGGATTAATGTGGCACCTTGAACTTGTACTTTATATGACTATCTTTAATTCCATTTATATTAATCTGATCAAGGGCAGATGATACATTTATAGGAACTATTACTACCTTTCTGTGTATAGTTGATATCCAGTATTATATTATCACCAGTAAACTACCCCACGCTCCTCTTTATGGCAAAATCATAAATGAAAGGTAAAGGCTTATTTAAAAAATCTTCTTTAAGGAGCTTCCCCAGTATCAAACCTCCAACTCAAGAGTATTAACATATTGAAGTTGATACTTCACAGTGTTTATTTTTCATTCTTATTTTGCTGCTTTCCACCTCATTTCTCTTTCTTCAGCTTCAGTTTCTCCTTGATGAGTGCCGTGTTTACAGTAGATTTTCATGGTTCTAACAGGGTTTTGCAAAAACATTTACTATCTACCTCTTTCTTTTTCAGTAATAAAAAGAGTGTAGTGTAGAGCATATGTTTAAAATTCACTTAAGAACTTTTTGTCCAGGACCTTAAAGATCATCTCGTTCCATCCCCCAGGGACACCTTCCACTATCCCAGGTTGCTCCAAGCCCTGTCCAGCCTGACCTTGGACACTTCCAGGGATCCAGGGGCAGCCACAGCTTCTCTGCCCAACCTGTGCCTGTGAAACATCTCTGGGTGTAATATTTTATGTGACAATACCAGTCTCCACAAGGGTAAGCAATTACTCCATGCTGAGATCAGAATTCAGATGGATAAAATGATAAAATGTGAGTGGTGTGGAGATGGCACAAAGAGCAAAAATTCTATGAGGTGACTAAAACAAAAACTTGTCTGGAATGACTATCATCGAATTCTTTCAGCTACTGGACAGCAGATGATTAAGTGCATCCCCATTATATAAAAATTTTTGTAAAGGAGCCAAAAATGTTAAGTGAACTTGCAGGAAATGGGGAAGAATATAAAAAACCCAGGAAACAAACCTCTCAGATTTCCAAGAAACACTTTTTCTTTGGAAAGAAGACGTGAACACCCCCCCTATTTTCTGAACAAATGCATGTGAAGTGTGAGTGACCAAGGGATTAATTCTTCCCCTGCATAAACCCAGGATGAAATGCTCAAATTCTCAACTCTATGAAATGCTCAGCACCTGAGGATGTCAAATAGTTATTGCAAGAGGCAAATGTGGAGCAGAACTATCAGGCAAAGAGAAATCCCATTCGCATGCCTGAGAAAACTTCATGCAATGTCTCAAAAGGAAAGTTCTGGAAAAGCTCTGCTAAGAAAACAGCAGCTGTGAATTGTGCCATGTGGTATTAAAGAATTTAGAGGGCACACTGAGAAGTTCCATATCAATGCTTTTTCCTAAATATATTCAACAAAGGGCCTATTTCCCTTCAACACTTTCAAATTTCAGCTTTCTGTCCCTTCTGCTTTTTAGCAGAAGAACCACTCAAAAAAAAAAAAAAAAAAAAAAAAAAAAAAAAAAAAAGAAATACCCAAACTTGCAGTTATAGCTTTTAGTGTAAAATCCCTGGATTTCTTGCTTTTTTATTTTGCTGCTTCTCAATTGGTTTAGAGAGAATTTTTGAGTTGTAGCCTAAAAAGGGAATATTAAAAGAAAGAGATTATAAAAGCAATTGTAGAAAAGTTGGGGAACTCAGAACTTGTAACTCTTGTAGGAGCTAAAGCAGGGCTGCACATGAGGACATGTCATTTTGTTCTCCCACAGCGCTCTAAAGTGGTAAAAGTAACTTCTTGAAGCTTTGCTTTCTTATCAGGACTTTGCTGATCCATCAGGACAAAATATGTTTCCAATAATGGTGGTTGAAGAAAGAAATTCAGAATCTTGGGCTCCTCTAAAAAAGCGTTTAAAAAACTCCTCGGCTGCTCAATTTTGCTGGAATTTCAATTAATATTTGGTGAGTCCTGCACATCTAGAAGTGTAAATCAGTTCAGGATGATGCTTTGGGATTTGTTGTTTTATCTGATTCCCTGGAAAAATCTTACTAACTGGCCACTGGGATTGAGTTTCCTGGAACAGTCTGAATATGGGAATTCTCCAGCTCTAGTTTGGGTTTCTTCCTGTTCCTAATCAGAGCTCACAACTTTAACATAGATAAGCTGACAGTTTTTGTTGCTTTCTTGAGTGGTTTTTAATTATTATTTTGTTTTTATATAATAGGAAATCATTACTGGGGGGCCTGGCCCTTCCAGGGGTCTAAATGGATCATTCTTATCTTGAAATATTGCAGGGGAGCAGAACATCACACAACAAAGGCAGCTTCAACCTTCAGACTGATCAACAACGTCTCACTTGTGATCTTTTGTGTGCAGAATTTATTTAGTCTGATTTTTTTTCTCTTGTAATTACAATGAGATCTTTGAAACAACTGTTGAAATGATGGATTAATGAAATTTTTGGCATAGTTTCCATATGCATATTTTTGTTCATTAAAAACACAAAACCCTGCAGCAGGAAAAGAGTTGTCTTGAAATGGCTGGAAAAAAAAAATCATGCTTTCCTGTGGACCTTAAGTAAATTTTCTATACTTTCTGATTTTAATAATAAAAGTAATATACAGGATAAACTAACATTTAAGGGAAGCTACATTTTGGCCTCCCTGGCATTTCATCTGCTGTAATAGATGGGAATTTTCACTTCTTCATCCTCTCAATTGTGTGCTGTAAAACCTGTTAGTGTCACTGAAGATTATACCATGGAGAAATTTAGTCTATATTTTACATATATGAAATTGTTAAAAAGGGTATCACATTCCTAAAATGCTTCTGCAGGACAGTTCATCCAACTGACTCACAGGAAGCTGCTGTTAGACCATCCAAGGTGTAATTAAACAGGGAAGGAAACTAAATGCTCTGGGGTAAAATTAAATATATAAAAGAAATAAAAACTAAATATATAGAAGAAATAGAAGGATGTGTGTTTTATCCTTCACTTCCAGTGGTTGCCAGTTGGTGCTGGAATATTACTGTGGGAGCTCTCTTGATTTAGGTCTGTGCTGTTTTGAAAGGTCTGGGTAAAAAGGTGGGTTTGGAAGTTATCCCTGGTTATTCTGTGGGATGAGGAGAGACAAGTGGGAAGTAGATTGGTGTTTTGAGAAGGAAAATGGTTTGTTGTACAAGTGGATTTCTATTAAAAAGAAGTTTTATTGTGTCCTACAGTCCCTGGTGCCCTGCCAGCCACAGGAAGGATAATTAAATAATTCAATAATTAGTAACTTTGATCCCCATCAGGTGTAGAAATATAGTATTTACTGGGTATAAATTGTTCCATTATCATGTGAAAACACAGAGAAGGAGGTTTTTTGGGGAGCAGGAAGGAGGCATGAGCCATGATTTACTCCTGATCTCCCAGGGGTGACGCCTTCCCTTCAGCTGGGAGGTCGAGAGCATCGTCCCCTCTGTCACTGCTGGTTTTGGGATTGGCCAAGGGGTGCAGCTGCCCCATTCCTGCAGCAGATGGGCTTCATCCCAGGCTGTTTTCAGTCCCCTCTGACCTGGGGCATGGGAACCTCGATGCTCTTCCCAACCCAGGTCTCATTAGTGTGGCACAATTGGATTATCGAAGAATGCACTTGACAAAAGACACCTATTAATTATAATTTGTGCTGCTGCTAAAAAGTGCTGCAGACTGAAGTTTCCTCCTGTCCCATAGAATCTAATAAGGAAAAGCAAAGCATTAGGTTGTAATATTAAAGCATTTTAACTGGTTGCACGCATCAGAATATTCCCAATTTTATTGCTTCTCGAAAAAATGTAACACTTCTATTTTTCAACTCCCTTCTCTGCTGTGTGAGGGTTTTCCTTGCATTTTATTGGTTTAACAAAGAATCTGCGTAAAACTGCTTTTTTCTCGCATGTGGGGCATTTATTAAAAGAAGTTCACAAGTGGATTTTATTAGAGTAGAAATCTGGAAAGTTTGTGGCATATTCAACTATGCTCAAGCTGCATCTTTTTGTCATAAAACACTGGTGTCTCTCTGAACTGTGCTGTGCTCAATAGAATATTTAGAAAATAAAAGCACAGCTTAAATTTATTTTTAAGCAGGCTTAAATGAACTAAAGATACTGCACCTCACTGCAGTACATTGTATATCCCAAATAATGTCATCCTGCACAGTGTTTAGTATTGATATTTTTTTTACAGGCAAGACTTTCTTTAAATTCCTGCTGATTTGTATTATTTCTATTCCTAGTATGATTCACAAGGTATTGAAAATATCTGTTCCCTCCCCACAAAGATCTACTGAGTTATATTTTACTTTTAGCATTGCATTAAATGCCAGCTGATACAACAAATGTGAGCTGCAGTCTGAATCATTAATTAATTATTACGTTAAAAAGAGTTTGTTTTTACAATGATTTAGTGTTGCTGTGTGATGTGGGATTACTGATGCATTGAAACCTTTTTTAAGTTTTTTATGAGAAATTCAGAATGTTTTATTTTTTCCCACTGGGAATAGATGGAAAAATAAGTCTATGAGGAAGACCATAAACCCTAAATGTGTGTTCCTCACAAGACTAAGAAATTGGTTAAAATTCTGCTGAAGTTTACTAAAAAGGGGATTTTTTTTTTTTTTTTTTTTTTAGGTAAACTGTCCTGGCCATCACTTATTTCCTCTCACATCGATGATATTTCTATTGTCTGTTTTGTGCTAAAGGTTGAGGCTTGGTAAATATTTCCTTTTTTAGGGATGGTTAAAATAAGGTAGAGATGGTCCAAGATAATTGTGTTGATAATTTCATTAACCAGGACCTGAGTGGGAACTTCTGGTACAATCACAGTGTAATTCCAGAGTTTCTTTAAATACAGCAATATTATTATTTTATACTAGCAAAAGACATTGCAACATGAGGGAAAAAAATAGTTTTACTTTGTTTTTATTTGTGTTTGGCAAGTTTTCTCCCTCTACTTATCTAAATGTTGTATTTTTTGTTTGTGACAACACTTTATAACACAGAGAAAGTTAAAGGGAAATTCAACTTCAAGGTTCCTGTGCTGATTTCCTCTATTATTGGACTGTTTTCCATCAAATGCATAAGGTTTTCTGCCTGACTGACACAAACTGTGCCCCAAACAATTAAACACAAGATATATATAATTTCTACATGGTGTTATTCCTCCAAGCCTTAAATCTGGTTGCACTGTGAAGCTGCTACTGCTGAATCTCCCCCTAAAGAGTTTGGCCAGTTCCCTCTGGCCACAAAACATTTCTGGAATTATAAAATATACTGGGCCTGTTCTTCCTTCCCTTCAGTAGGCAAAGCTTAACAAGACCAAAGCCTGCTGGACAAATAAAAAGAACTAAAGAGTTGAAAGAACTTGCAGAAAAAGCAGTTTCAGGCTTTTTTTTTTTTCTCCCTACCCATAGATGCCAAAAGGCACAACAAAGAGGAGATTCTTATCAACAGTGTGACAGATATCTTTTATTCTATAGTGACCCTGTCAGTAAAAGAAATTTAATATGGACTCTCCTGCCACTCTCTACCATCTCATTTAGGAAGGTAGGTGACTGAGTAATGCACCCCAGGAAAATCCATCTTCTCAGAATCTGTAATTTTCTGACACAGAAAAATGTATTGTTCTGGAAAAGGGATGAGGAGCAGTTCTTGTGCAGGGGAGTATTTTGTCCAGTGTAGGATATTTCTAAATGCTGCACTGAAATGACAGGAGTGGCAACACTACACTGTGGGGTGTTTGGTGACTGTTGAGTGGTTTTCATGTTTATTTATACTTATCTTGTAGAATGAGACATAAAAGGTAGATTTTTTTTTTTGGCAACATTTATTTATTTAAAGGCAATATAGCAAAGAATCTTCCCTTGAGCAGCTGAAGGTATAACCTGCCCTCTGGGAATTCGTATTTATCTGGAAATCTTAGGGGTGGCACCACTTTGTTGTAGATGGGGAGAGTGTCCAACCCATTATCTAAGTTCTTCTGCTTCCCACCATCCCTGGCTCTCAAAAAACCCCCTTTTTGTGGGACAATTTCTCCAGTTCTTGGCTCTTTACCTAATGCTTGAACCTGAACTGTATTTTCTAGCTAATCCAGGTGTGCTGACCCTCAAACCAACACACAAAGAGCTTCTTGGACGCAGTGAGAACAAATTGCAAATCTTTTATTTCTGTACAAATTAATCCCCAGTGCTTGAAAAGTGTCTGCTTGTTTTCCAGTGGCACGAGGAGGTGAGGAAAGTAATTACCAAAGGAGTGGGCTGCAATCAGCTGATTTGCAGGATCTGCCCAGGGGTGTAGGAAAAGGGGAAGGCAGATGTAGGCACTGCTGGCAGGTTCCCTGTGATTCACTTACCCCATGTCTTATCAAATAGTTTTCCCTGCAAAAGCACTCACAGGGCGATTAAAAAATGTGTGTCTGAAAAGTTCTGCTTCATTTGAAGCAGAGGAGTTTGTAAGAGAGAAGGTATTCTATAATTAATATATAATAACATGTCAGAATTAAGATTTATTGCCCATCTCGCTACATGCAAATGTGGATAAAGGTATATAAGAAAAATACAGTGCAGGAAATACTGATTGAGAACAGGATTTGGCATCAGAAAGCTTGAAAATCTCAAATCTGAAAGAGAAATCTGTGTTCTCCTTCCTCTTTAAGTGGGATAGGGAGATTAAGGAATTCGGGCAAATTTTCAGAGCAAATCCGTGATGCAGAATTTAACCCCAATTGCCACTGCAATCTTTAACAGCAAGGTTAGTTTGTTTTATCAGTTGTGAATTTGCTGTGTCTCAGAATTTTTTTCTGATTGTTTTCAGCAGCTGTGGGTGTGTATTCTGCTATTTTGACACAGGCAAATGGTGAAAGCACCTGTGAATTTGAATAGATGAGCAAACTGATGCTGCAGTAATTAAAGCTACTCTACCTCTCTGAGGAAACTTCCAGAGGAGCTGTTCCTACATGTGCTTGTCTCACATTTGAGGACTTTAGGAGGATTCTTCTGTCTTGTCTTGGTTCATTGTTGAACCTCAGCTCAGCTTTTCTCGCAGGCATTCCCGATCCGTGATCCCCAGACCAGGTAGGATGGGGGAAATCATCTTTTTCATTCCACTTGCATCCCAAAGTCCATGCTAAGGATCCCTGGAGAGGGACAGGGAGTTCCTTTAAGCTGAAAGGTTCAATTCTTCTGGGTGCTGAGTATGTTTTGTGAGTTTTTTTTTTTGGAGCCCGGGGTCCTGAACATCCCAACACAGGGAGGTTGTTCCCGTGGCTGGATGTCAGCTCCTGAAAACAGGGATTATATGGGAAATACACTCTTCTCTCAAACTTCTCTCTCCAGCCCTGTTTAATAAATGATGTGTTCATGATCTTTTAACATCAGTAACAATTTGTTAGTCATATTACACTGCAGAAGAGAGAGACTGGGAAGCTATCTGAACCATTTTAAAACTTAAATTAGCCACCATAAAGTGCAGAATAAAATTATAAAGACTTCCTTGTAATACAAAATTCATAGAGGCAAAACTCTAATTTCCTGATGGATATATGATATTAATGTAACGGATACCTCAGTGTAGTTAAATTGCATTAAATGGTTATTAATGCTTGAATAAACTTCAAGGAAGTGGGTACTGGTTGAAATGGGATAATATTTTGTTCTGCTAAATTATACGTTAATTGGTATTTCCTCTCTTGTAAAAGGACCTAAAGGGCTTAATAAAAGATGTGGGAGAAACATTAGTTTTTCTCCTTCTGGAGATGTTAAGTCTAGAGCTTAACTGGAAACATTTCAAATCATTCCCAGAAAATTCCCTGGCACTCCTGATGACATGGCTTCCAGGACTCCCCAAATAAATAATGATGATTTTGGTTAGTCAAGAATACACAGGGCAACCAGCAAGAAAGGGGAAGAAAAGCTATGAGGGACTTGTTTGCTGTTTGGTTTTTATATTTGGAATTAAACTTTCTTTGCTCAGATGTAGGAAGTGCTTCCAGTGTAAAATAGTGGATAATGGAGGCTGTTGGCACGACGTGGGGACTTTTACTCCTGGAATAACAGGAGAGCAAGCAAAGGACTTCAATGGATAATTTGGGGAGGTATCAGCAAATCAGGAGAAGATTATCTGAGGAAATTTCATTTAATACATCCTACTGAATATATGAAACTTTCCTGAAGTGATTTTTATTCCTTCTTTGTAAAACTGCTTATTCCTTATTGTGTCAGAACTATGTGAGGACTGAGCATGATATTCCTACATGCAAGTATCAAATATGAACACTCCTTCATTTGGAGCAGGGAAAGAGGAAAAAAAGTTAATATCTTTAAGAATATATATATATTTATATGTTAGATGCATGAATTTATTAGTATTATGAATAGAATTGATTTGAATTGAATGTTCACTTGAACTTTCAATAATACTGTGCTTAACAATTACTGAAAATGAGATATGTCCAACTTCTTGTAGAACTTTAGTTGATTGATGACTGAATGCCTACAGTTAATTAACTACAACACAGAAAGGATGTAAAATTATTTCCTTAAGAACCCAGGAACCAGTGGAGATGCCTCAGCCTCTCTCTTGGCAAAAGTCATCATGTTTTCATTGCAATGTTTTTGGTTTTTTTAAGGTGGATACACGAGGTTGAATTTTCTCTGCTCTTCCTGACCCCCTCCCCGTGTTAAAATCAGCCCCTCTCCTTCAGAGTTTCCATAAATATTTTATTTTTTCAGGTGATACTTTCTGAGAAACACAAACTGAGGTATTCCTGGTGTAACTTAAAGCACACCACTGACAAAGAACGAGGTTAGCCAAAGTTTTTGAGCTCTGTGGTTTGTCTTAGGAGAAAAACCTGATAGTGCAATCAGATACTTTTGATGAAATGTAAATACCTTCATATTTACAAAGAATGGGCAAGCTCCCATTTCCTGATTGCTGTAGGAATCATACAGGAGACAGCACTTTTGTTTCCAGCCAAGAGTGATCCCTTTCAGAGATTTAATTCAGGGTCTGGCTACAACTATTTCTCTCCCTTGCCTTGTCTCTTCTCAGCTTCTCTTCTCTTTCTGCTTATTTTTTTCATCTTAGAGAATCACAGACTGGTTTGGGCTGTAAGGACCTTAAAATTCATCTCATTCCACCCTCCTGCTACAGGCAGGGACACCTTCCACTAGCTCAGGTTGCTCCAAGCCCCATCCAGCCTAGACACTTCCAGGAATGGGGCAGAACTGATTGTGACCCAAAACTATTTTATAAAAGCCAGGTGCTGCAGAGCCTTTAGAGCAAACTCTTTGTTGGCTTGTCAGAGGGAATCTGAATGATTTATGGCTTAGTATAGCTTTTCAGCGGTGTAGGATGTTTGATCATGGAAGAATAAAATCCATGGACTGAAGAAACTTCTCTGAGGGGAAAAAAACAAACAACGAACTTCTTACTTGGTTTATTATTTTAAGTTCTGCTCATCCTCGGCTGGTGCCAGAAGAACACGTGGCTTTTGGCAATTGGGCTTGGTTAGGTTCATGAGCTTAAGGGTCTTTCCCACCCTGATAAGTCCAAGGAACTCCCTCATTCCCAGTCAGTCCATGGCCAGTGGCTCACAGAGGTGCTGTGGTTCACCTGAGGCAGCACAGGGTGTTGTGAGACCTTTTGTGCACAGTGAGAGCGACCAAGCTGAGCCCTGAGGGGACTCAGAAGTTCTGAAAATAAAGATCTCTGGGAGCTTCACCCATTTTTTGGGCTGGCAAAGTGCAGCTGGTGCAGCAAACTGAGTGTGAGGGACACCTTGTGCTATTTAGTGCTGCTGACTAAGTTCATTTCCAGTGGGAAACACATAAAAATAGTCAAGGCAAAGTCATTTGTCCCTTAGAAATACTTTTTTTTTTTTTTTCTGAGAAAGAGAAAAAGAGGACTCAAATGGCATGATACCCACAGCTGAAATTAGAAGTAAATTGTGATATTTGTCTATGTGGTGTTTTCCAAGATCCAAACCGTGAGTTATCCTCACCCTAAGGCAACTCCCAAGGAGTGAGCTCTCCCAAGGCATGGAATGAGGGTTATTCTGGGCAGAGGTTCATGGTTTGGTCCCAAAGGAATTACCTTAATTATCCTTTGGGATCCTCAGCCTGGCCCCCTCTGGGAAGGTGTTCTCCCCATGGGATTGTTTGCAATAGTTTCCACTCACACAGGGGAAAAAAGAAAGAACAATTCCCTCTACAACAAGGATTCACATGGAAAAATCCATGGCCTGACTCATCTAGGAGGACAGGTTAGATAATCCAAAGACTTCCAAAGGGTATTAAACCCTGGGAATTGTTCATACAGACCCACTGTGCGTCTCCCACAGCATTCCAAGATGGTGTGAGGTTGTACCCGTGCTTGTGTGGGGTGTTGCTGAGTGTTTTTCAAGGAACAAGCTGCTGTTTTGGTGTGTTATCACCTTTTTCTCCAGAGCAGAGGGAGCTCAGAGCTAAGTCTTGCTCCACCAGGGAGGACTGATTTCTGGGATGATCTCCCTGAGCTCCAGCCTTTTCCTTCCCAGCATCAATACCCAGCAGAAGAATGGAAACACTTTGTGGGCTTCATCTTAACAAGGGCTCCTCCACTCCAAAACAAGATCTTTATCCAAAGATTTTAATTAATTGCGAAAGTTAAAAATAAATCGTGCTGGAGCACCATTGATAATCCTCCTAGGCTGCCTTTCATTCATGTTAATGTGTAATACAGCCACAGTAAGATTTAATTTTAACCATAATTATAAAAGTTTGAAATTAAATCTTACTAGGGGATGTGTTCTCCATTAATATGGACAAAAACTGATCTGGGAGGATTATTATGGGGGACACAAGAAAGATTTAATTTTTAACTTTTATAATTAATTCAAAAATGTGATAAAGGATTTTGTTTCAGGGGAGGGGGTTGGGGAGTGCTCTCCAGACCACTAAGACATCCCAGCAGTCTTTCAGAGCCATCTTAATTACAGCCACAAAGAATTATTTGTTAGAGAATAGTGGTCAGGAGCTCAAACTGCTCCTTTTATCCAGAAATAAATGTGCAGACACTTGGAAACTTTCACTGAATTTAAAGGACTGCAGTAAGAAAAGAGCTCAGAGGGACAAAAAAAAGCCCAAATATTTATATTTTTTGTGCATATATGTGCAAATACATGAACACACAGGGGAAGAAACACACCTGTATAAAAGTGTGTGTGTAGATATGTAAATATATATGTATATTATGAATATATGAGTTATAAAACTTGTAATAAAAATGCATTTATTCCTCTCTACTTTTCTAATACTTTCTATAGAAGTGTTGACACAGGTACATAAACATATGGATATGAATATTTCTCATAAAAAAAGAAGTTACTTCAGTGGAAGAAAAGGAGGATTAATGAAAACCTTTTCCAATAGATGCAGTTTTATGTGGCTGCACAGAATTTTGGTGTGTTTTTCACATTCACAGTGGGCAGAAATCAGGTAAATTTACCGAAAATTTTCTGCGGAGGATCAATTATGTTAAAGATGTTTAGGAATCAGTTTTGGCTTTAAATCATCACCCTTTGAAATACTAAGCCTTGCTGGTTTCACGTCCTCTCCATCTTAGTGATTCCACATCAAATACACCAATTTTCCAGAGCACAAAAGTTGGATTTTTGAGTCCAGCTTGTGATCACCTTCTGTTCTTTTTTTGCTGCTGTTTTTTTTCCTAGACTTCACTTTTGGAATTTTGCCATTCAGTCTGAAAAGGCAAGAAGATTCCCTCCTTCTGATGCCAAGGAATAGGACTGAGGGACGAGACTTGGTGTGAGGATTCTCAGAGTTCAGAGCCAGGTTTAAATCCTTACCCTAACAGTTTTTCATCTGTTTGGGTCAGTTTTTAATTTTTTTTAAAAAAAGGTGGGAGCTCTTTATACTTAATTAAATACATTTTTACTATAATATAATATAAATATTCTATTTTTAGTTTTTTATGTTAGTTTTAAGAGTTGTGGACTTTTTTGCATTTTCTCATAATTTTTGCCAAGTTAATTTAATTAAAAAAAAAAAAAATAGAAGAAAAACTAAAAAATTTTTAACTTTCATTTTTAGCAATCACCTAAATTTAGGAAGCATGAAAAGCAACATTCCAGAAGAGTAAGATATGGACAATGATGAATATTTTAGCAAAATTCTGCATCCTTGCAAATATACATCAAGCTTGTGAGAGACTCTCCTCAACTTCATCTTTTCAGATAATATATCTGTATTTGTGGCTTTCCCAATTAAATAATTACAGGAATAAAATCTGAATTGCTCCATCTTCCACTTCTTAATTCAATATGATGTTTCATGTAGGGTTTTCTATTTTTTTTTTTTTTTTCATTTATATTGTAAGGCTTTTTTCTGGGCTTCTCCTCTCATTCTTTATTGTCCTTTCCACAAGTAATCAGGTTTGGACCCCATTGTAAAACACATTATTACGAAATTCTGTCGTTATTATGAAGTTTTGCAGTTATAAAAGGCAGATTCTTCCTGCATTAGCACCAATAACCCCTCCTTGCTGAACATTTACTTTAGTAAATGGCCCCAAGGAAGTAAAAAGCGATGAGTGGAAGGGCATTTTCAGACATAAATGATCTTGGCACCACCTTCGTCGCCTTGAACCTCAACCTGACCGTGGGATACACAGAGAAGGTCACTCTGGACGTCCACCCAGCTGCTGAAAAAATCAAAAATTGATTTTTTTTAGGTAATAAAAAATAATAAAAAAGAGATTTTTTTTTTTTTCAGCATATCCTGTGTGTTGAGTATCTGGGTGAAAGATGTCGTGTGTTACCTCCACCTTTGGGAGCTCACTGAGGGCTTCTCTTTTCCACAGAAAACTCCCAAAATAAAGTTTCTTTCCATGACCTGATGTGGGAATGGCTGTTCTCCACCTCATAGAAGAACTCTTCAACTAACACAAGTCTCACCAGCTCTGCCACAGTCCCAGGAAAATAAATCTGGAGTGGAGCTCCTACTGATGTCCCTTGTTTTCTTCTGTAGATGCTGCTTTGCACTTTTTGTGGTTTTTTTTGGATATATCTGCAGAAAACACACATATGGAGGCAGCAAAAGAGGACAAAAAAGGTCTAAATGAGGTGATAAATGAAATATTTGATGCCTTTTATAGTTATAAGTCTTTTATTTTTAGCATTATTTGTGGCAGACAACTGCTCTACTTTGCAAAAGATTTGGAATAATAATGATAATAAAATCAAACTTCAGGAAGATGATTTTTTTTCTCCTCTTCTTTTCTACAAGGAACTTTTAATGGTTTTTTTAAGAGGCTGTTTTAATGTTCAAACAGAGTTTGACTTAGATGGGCAAAGCCATGGAGTGTCCTGACTTCAGTGGTCCTTGGGTCTGGTCCATAATAAGTGTTTATATGAGGAATAGGATTAATCCCAGGGAAATGCTGAAAATAAAATTGTATTTTGGGGGTGAGATTTGGCTTTCATAATCACTTATCACTGTCCTAAAATTTCAGTGTAGAATGAACAAAAATTAGAGATATTTAAGCAGTACCTTCTGAGGATCTCAGACTTCTAGAACAGGTAATAATTGTTCTGTTCCTAAATAAGGCATTATCATAGTATGTTATAAATACAGCATTATGCAAGATACTTTAGAAATAGTGGTAACATTATTGTTATTGTATTTAAATTGATGTGAATGTTGAATTTATTGCAGATAAAATGCTTCCTGTTCAGCTGCCTGGAAAGCAGGTGAGGGACTGATTGTGATCCAGTTATAGTGTGAAGTGTAAGAAAATATTGCTCCTGATTAATTTAAGATATCCCCTTACTTATAACATGCATCTAATTAACTCTAAGGTGAATGGAAGAAAATAATACAGGTTTTTCCTCCAAACTAAAAAAAAAAGCTAAATTAAAAAGTTAATTAAAAAGTTATTATTCCTTCTGGCTACAAACAATTCTGTATATTTTTGTGTCTTGAATGTGTCATTTCCATAGAGAACATGTTACAAAATAATAATACTTTGCCATAATACCTTCCACCTGAGTACATCTAATTGTTTTATGAACAGAAAGGAATGAAGTCACACATCATCTCTCCAAACATGGGAATGCATCTAATTTATGGATGGGAAAAGTGCTATTAAACTATATTTTAAGAACACAATTATAGTATAATTTAAGAACAGATTCCAGAAATCCAAATTTGGCGCATTGTTCATTCTTGTTGTGGCAGAACACATGTAAGTGTGCAACACTTTCCTCTCGTCTTCAACATTCCTGGATTCCCAAGAACATTCCAAATAACAACGGGAGCATTTGGTATTTCATAAAAATGAAGCCAAGCAATGAATTTTGGAGTCTGTGCTGGCCATTGGAGATATTTTAGATAACGATTGACCATTTAAATTAAAATCTGTTGCAGTGTGGTGAATACAACTGGCAAAAGGGAAAGGGTGGCAATTTCAAAAAGCCCCCCCAACTGAGTCAGAAAATGCCAAAGGGCTTCTAAATCTTTACTAGTAAAAAAAAAAAAAAAAAAAAATTAGTAAAAAATATTTTATTACAGTGTCTCCCCTTCAGTCTCCCTGGCCTTGAGCCAAAGTACACTGTGAAGTAACAATTGGAAATGACCTCCCCTCCTTCCCCTGTGTCGTTTCTTTGGTTTGGCTTAAAATTAATCACTTTTTTTTTTTTTTTTAAATTAAATAACATTTTAGAGGTTTCTTAGTAAGCCCCAATTTTTTCCTCACCCCGTGGCTCTTCTGTGACATCCCAGTGATTCTGGGATTCTGCAGCAAGATCTGGAGCTGTGATACCTTGTTGGGGTGAGAGATGAAACCTCCAGGTGGAACCTGAATGCATAATTGGCAGTGACAAAAGAAAACACGATTTAATATCCACCATGCCACCCTCCCCACTCGAGCTGCTCGAGGGGTCACGTCTTCCCAGTGCATTCTCATTATTTCCAACAGAATATCCTGATGTTCAGCAAGTATTTATGGGAACCTGCAAGAGCCTCTCTGTTGATATGTTTTGTGCTTAATGCAGCAGTCAAGGGATTTCTAATGTGACATTTTTCTTGCATAGGAAAGCCTTTAAAGTAGATATTCTCCCCCTCATATCTAGGAGATAAGACAATGCTCAGTTGAACATTAGGTCATTTTAATGATAATATTTGGCACTAGATCAGCTTTAAATGCATCACAGCCTGCAAAAGCCCTCGATTAATCAGTGCATGAGTTGCTTTTCAACTTGTTTGGTTTGTTCTAAGGATTACATATTGTGTTTATAAACTCAGGGAGGACCCTTTGGGTGTGAACTGCCCTTTGCATTTCCCCTTCTCCAGCCCAACATTCCCTTTCTTGCTGTGTCTCCTTGGCTTTGGTTTCTCCTGCTGTTCAGCAGAAATGTGCTCTCTCAAACACTGCCGGGAGATACCAACCCCTTGAGGAAAAGTGGAGCATTTGTGTTCCCACGAAGTTCTTCCCCTCTCTTCCCAGTGGTGCTGAAGTGAGGAAATCTTCCCAGCTGTTCCTCCCTCTTCCCGCATTCCTCAGAGTCAAGGTTGGGATTTTTGATCCAATTAATCTTCTTTCCTTTTCAGAAAACGCAAGTGAAGTACCCGGATTATTCAGTTTTACTTTCTGCATGTTGGGGCCTTCTCTCTGTTTTGCACTGCTTTGATAAGGGGAAGGAAAATTATGTTTATTTTGAAATAATACGACTTATATTTTTTCAAAGCTGACATTCCTTAAGGGACTCCAAATGTTATTTAACTTGGCCACATCACCGCTTTGTCACACGAGTTGTGTATTTCTTTACATGTGTAGTTTTCTGTACTTATCTTTGAGCCTATTTTTCTGGGAGATAAGGAAATCTACTTTTCCAGAAGACTAATTTAGGTAAAACACCCTCCTTTTTTTTTTTTTTTTTTTTTTTGCATTATTAACCATATAAAAAAGAACAATGACTCCCACAACCACAAGGATGTAGCTTATTCCTTGCCCAAGAAATCAGTTTTGGCAGCACAGTTTGCTGTGCAAGCCCGTAGATCTCATGGAAGCAGATTTTTTGGGACACCTACAAAGGCTTTTTTTTCTACTTTTCCCTCAGTATGAGGGAGATTTTTTTTAGGACACCCTGTGAAAAACCCAGTGATGTATCTGTATCAAATCTAAATTGTGATTAGCCAATGGAATTCTGCATTTCCATTAACGCTGAAGCCCAGTGTCCCTGAGATTTATATCCCTGAATCTCTCAATTGATTTATAACCTGGTAATCCTTTTATCCCCATTTATATGCAGCATAACTTGACATAAGTGCAAGAATGTCTCCATTAATCGAATTCAAGAGTGTTGGACTGAGAAACTGGAGGAAAAACTTTTAGGCCACACTGTAAATACTCTTTGTGTCAGAGGCAGGCAGGAGGAAATATGTCCTTGAGGTGCTTCAGCTTTATGTTCACTCTCAAGTAAAATGAAAGAAAAAAAAAACACCTATTAATGCTATTTTTGGAGTATCTGCTGTGATAAAACATGTTAAAATATCTTTCTTTTTTTTTTTTTTTTCATACTGAGCACAGCCCCTTTGCCCAATGATTGCAATGCAGTGTGGATGTAGGAGCTCCACACGGACTACCTGGTTCCTATGGGTTCCTAGAACAGTCTGGATCCCAAAACTGCAGTGTTTTTATAGGGATGTTCAAATGCTATAGGAATCAATAGGAACTATAAATCTGGATTTTGAAGAATGTCACTGGGAACCAATTAAGTCTTTACTTGTTTTAGGGGTTGGAAGGTGTCCTTTGTAGTCCAGGCCAGTGAGAAGTCCCAGCACTGCTAATTTTAATCCTGTCATGGAATATTTAGTAGTTACAGCAGCTTTGCATTATTACTGCTCCTTCAGAGAGGACTCAGAAATAGGTTAAAACCTCACTTAGAAGGAAATCTGTGGAGTTTCTCTGAAACTCTGGATCTCCAGCACAGCCCCTTCCATAACCTTTACTATCCATGTCTGGGGAGAACGGGAGACACCCAGGTTACCCTTAAATCAAACATGTGGCCCAGCAAACTCAGCAGCTATTAAAATATATTCATTATTCATTATTCCTAAATTGCCTGTGTGTGGTTTTACCATAGAGCAGCAAACTTGCAGTTCTGTTGACTCACTGAAAGCCCCCGGTGCAATGTCCTGCAAGCCCCAAATTTGTATTTATAGCATTAATTTTGAAGCTCCATTTAGGCAATTCCATCTGTGCACTGCATGGAAAAGATGCAGAATGAAGGTAAATGTTGCAGCTTGCTGGAAATTAACTGGTTGAACACACTCCTGTCTATCTTGAGACCTAATGTGCTGTTGGGATAGAACCTGATTTAACCCAGAGATGTCCAGGTGAGGCTGGGGAAGGTAATGTGTGCCACTACTGAAGATGTGTTAATAAATTATAATTCTGGATGCTGCTTGCATTCCAATTGCCTCTTTAGTAAATACTTAACACATTAAAGGCTGCCAGGAAATCAGATGAAATGAAACCAATTTAATTCCTTAATTTGTATGATGTTATGCAATCCTACATCATGTTGCATCCATAGAAACAAGAAATTGATATTTTCTGAGTGTGATCTCCTGTTTCTCGGCACTCTGTTAATGTGCTGGTTCTCTCTCTTAGGGGAGAGGATGATAAGATAAATTTCCATTTTTTGGGGTGTAATTTTTGGGAGGAGAAAGGGATAAATAACAAAAAAGGAGGGCCAGCATTCCTGCCTTCCTGTGTTATCATGAGAAAGCTTTGTTGCCTGAATAAGAGCTTAATTCACTGAAACATCGTCAAGATTGTTGTATTTAATGCTAAAACCATTTTTTCCATCATTATGCTTGAAATTTAATGTGAACACCTTAGATGATTTTGCTGAATATTGAACATGTACATGTACAATATTAATTAGCAAATATAGGGATCTCTAAATAAAACCAGCTGGACACAACTACTCACCCATGAGGGGGAAATGCTCCTCTGCCCTCTGCATGTGTGGGATGAGCAGAAAGGCCAGGAGAAATCTGGGAATTGTGGTGGTCATCATCATCATCTTCAGCAGCAACATCATCAAAAAAAAGCTAATTAATCTGAAACATTATCTGAAAAATAATAATTAAAAAAAAGTGTTTATGAACAGTTTCAAAAGGCAATTCCATGGCATTAAGGGAACTAGTTGAAGAGTGAACTATTTGTGGACATTAAAAAAATAATTTGTAATTGTCTTTTTTTTTTTTTTTTTTTTTTTTTTTTTAAAGTTGAGCAGAGTGCAGGTTGTAAAATTCTTGAGAATTCATTAAAAACCCCAAAAACTCCAGATTTGGTAATTTCCTCTGCAGAGGAGGGGACTGGGAGCTGTTTTGGGTCCCAGCAAACAAAGTGAGAAAGGAAAATGGACTTGAGCCCTGGTACCTGGAATGTCCCTCATGCGTGGTTGGATTAAGCTCCTGGATGGAAATTACAAAAAACACCATATTGGGCATCTGATATAACCTTTGAATAAGTCAATAGGATTGTTTGGGAGTGAAGCCATTGAGGATTTTTCTGGTCCTGCCTAAAGGAAAAAAAAATTGGCATTGTAACACCCTGGCCAAAAAGGAAAATAAAAAAGGATTTAAACATCACCTTAATTCTCCAAGAGCACTTTTAGTCATCTTTGCTGTTCCTAAAACCATCTGAGTGACTCCAACAATGTTTCATAATTTGCTTTTTTAGTTCCTAAGAGAAGCCAAAGTCAAAAGAAGAACCATCTTCTGTGTTTTGGCCGTGTGCTGGATAAAATAATTGACTGCCTGCTGAAAAACTGTCTTGTCATATTTTGTAATAAAACAATGTTTTCTGTGCATAACTTGACCTGTCCTAGTGAGTTATGCTGCTCATTGTTTCATAGGAACAATTTCCAGTGGGATTTTCATAACACTCTTGCTCTTACCCTCTTGTACAATGTAAGCTGCTCCATTCAATTTGTAAGGAAAAATATTCAGGTATAAAAAGCAGATAATCTGTATCCCTTTAGAATCAAAAGTCACTTTGCCAAAATATTTTAACACACGAAATTGCTTCTTAAGAGATGTTTGCTATGATAAAACGACAGAAAACTACATTTCCATTATAATTATAACTGACTAGTGGTGCTAAGTTTTTATAATTTAAAGGTATTCTCAAATCTGACAGCTCTTCCATGTTGAATTATGCATTTCTGGCTCTTAAATAGTTCTGCTGGCATGAGACAGCTGAGATGAAGTTGTCTTTCTAAAATAATTGCTCCATGGAGCATCCATTATACCTTCAGAAAAAATGTATTACTTGACTTCTACAAATTATAGACTAGCCTATAATGGGTATTTTTGACAGCTATTAGCTTTTTAAAAAAAAAATCTGAACAGCAAAATGAGTATTGATATCACTCTGCCGTGTCTTGCATGTTAATCCCAACCTTCTCTGGGCTCCTTTTCCAAAGCATGATGTAATCATTAATTGCAATAATACTGATGTAATTGCACTCATCTTAAACTCCCCCCCACAAGACCAACGTGGGATTTTTTTTATTTATTTTTTTTTAACAGTAGTACTCAATTCATGCTTCTTCTTCTTGGAAAAAGAAGGGAAAAAATGACTTAAGCATAAAATTTTGCTGCATTTTGGCATCATCATTTCTCAGAACGTGGCTTGAGTGGACTGTTAACCCTTTCATGCCTAATATTGTCTCGTGGCTCTTTGGAAAATGGGGTAATCCCAGAGCCCACACATGGCAAGATGTGATGGTGTCTGAACTTCCTTTTTTTTTTTTTTTTTGGGTGTTCAAATACCTCCAGCAGATCCCTTTGCCTGCAGCAACCAACTGAGCTCAAAACATTTTTACCCCTTCGTGGAGCATTTGCAGTTTCAGATCCAGCTTTAGTGATTTGCAGCTCAAAAAGTGTTAAAAGGGGAGTTCCTGGGGAGGGACAGAAAAACCCACTGAAGTTATCGAATAACATGAAGATATTTTATATTTAGTATATATTGCCCATATTTTATTTCACAGGCTTTTATCTAGAAAATATCTAAACTATAATAACATTATTTTAGAGTTCAAAATAGACTAACAGACTAATTACAGGTGAATATATTAATTTGCAGTGATTTTGGCCACGATAATAAGGGCTTGTCCAGGGTTTTCTGCACATCAGTCCCATGGTGTGGAACAGCCAGACTGGGACTGACCCACATTTGAGTTTATTTGAATATTTGGTGCTTGACTGACAAGTCTGGGAGGCTCCAAAATCTCCTGATCTGGGGAAAGAGGTGGAAAGAGAAGGTTTGGTTGGGAGGGTTATTCAGAAAATCCTCAGAACCTGTAAGAGCAGAAAAACTTGGAGCAAAGGGTGAAATCAGATTAATTTAATTGCTGTGGGAATCAAGGAAAAACTCACTGCTGGGTTCAATTTTTCCTGTGTGCTGAGAACATTTTACTCACTTTTTACCCAAATAACTTACATTTTGCTTAAAAATGCTCCAGCCCAACCATTCAAGGTGTTTGTAAAGATAACAAAAAAGGTAAGGAAATATAATCTAATTCTAGTGATGTGCAGGCACATCTGAAGAGCAATGAAAAAGATACACTCCTGGCTGGACCTGCAGGTACTTTGTGTCCTTTGATTTCTTGTCACCATCCAAAGTGTCAAAATCATCTCATGAAGAGCAGCAAGAAAAAAAAAAAAAAGGCCAGACTTCCTTTTCAAAGCAAATATTTCCCCTCTCCCAAAATCATCAGCACTCCAAGTACTATGACATAAAGTTAATGCCGTAAAAAGAAACGTTATGAGCAGTAGAAGTTCTCGGTGTGGATGGAGCAAACTCCAAGAATTCCATTATAATCTCACAAAAAACCCCAATTTAACGGTGCTGTAATCAGTGTAACACAAACTATATTTAGAAGCACTACAATTATTACATAATACATCACGTAGACCCTCCAGAGAGGGCATTACCAGAGATTATGGGCTACTTCTGAAAGCCATTAAGGACCTATTAGTTGCCCAACTGGTCCATCCATAACTTTCAGTAATGTCCCCTCTGGAGCATTATTTTCTTATCACACCATGTCTTTTGTGGAGAAACTTAAGCTTTCAGCCCAGGTCTGTCAAAAGAAAAAGTAGCCTTGACATCTTGGCTGTTTTATAATTAATACCTTTATTATTATTTTACAATTAGTGGAGGAATTATTCAATATATTTGCCAAGATTTGCATTTTTTTTGTTTGCTTTGTTGTTTTTTTTTTCCCCACTCTCCATTAGGTAAATTCTGGAGAAGAATACAAAATATATATTTCCACATTAATGGATATCTGTTGGATTAAATACAAGACAGATAAGAAGTTCAGAATTTGGCACAGGTTTGTGAAGTGGAACAAAAAATTGGCACAAAATATTAAAAAAATTGTTGGTGAGTCATGTTTTCTTTCAGCAGGAGTGGTTGAAAGGTGATCTACTCTTTGAATAAATGGTACAAAAGGCTTGATTATAAATTTGGGAAAAGTAATATTATTGTTTTAGAGCCACGAGCCAGGATCCTGTTACAAGAGGGGCTGCAGAACAACAGTGTTAGAAATGGTGACTGATCCAACTTTTTTTAAAAAATCAGGATTTTAAAAAAATTTAAACATTAAAATTCTATAAAAATTAAAATATTTGCACTTATAAATAATTTTTTTTGTATTTATGAAAAGATTTTATGCAATCTGATCTTTTGGTAGAATGGAAGTCTCACATTTCTTTTTCCAGTCTCTTATTTAAGAATGAGAATTTTAAATTTCAGATTTAGTTGTGAGAGTTTCTGAAGTGGTTCGTGTGACACCTGAAATGCTGTGACATGGATCTGATTTCACTTGTAGTCATTCACCAAATATCTGATTCCATTTTGAAAGTGGAGAGAAAATGTGTTTTGCTGCTGCTTTGTAAAGCAAATTTCCACAGAATGATTTTTGTTAAACGTTCCTCTGAATTAATTCTCTTTACTGGAGGAAAAGAAAAAGCCATTGTTCTAAAAAGATTATAATAAAATTACAACAGGAACAAAAAAAATAAATCTTGGAATGGTTGCACTGTCACTAATAAATAAAGAAATTATTAATTAGGGTGTTTTAACTTGTATCCTATTGATCCATAAATGCAGAATGTTGGCACAATACACAGAATTGGGGAATACCTGAGGATATAAATGTGTTCATAAATAAATTATTATACTTTGCAGGTTGCTAATATAAAACAATAGAGACTCATCAGTATTATTACAGTTTTGAATATTATAATTAATTTTGCATCTACTTTGCAAAAGATTAAATGGCTGCACGAGGTGAAAACCAGCGAAAATCCAAGGCCACGAGCTTTTCCAAGCACAGAATGATAACTCCTATTTTAGGAATGGTATCAAATGCCATTAATATCCGGATTTTAAAGTTTACTTTGTTCTTTACTGCAAGATCAGAGTAAAATCTCAAGTGTTAAATTCTTAGGTGTAAAATCAGGGCTGCCAAATCCTTTAGTCACGGGACAGACACTGTGGATTTTGTGTGTGAGGATGAGATTTTTCCCTGGCCCTCCCAGCAGCTCGAGGGTGGTTTGTGGGATGGAGCCTGTCACCATTTTATAGCCAAAAAAAAAAAAAAAAAAGTAAAAATAAATAACCAAGAAACCTCTGATTAAGTCAGAGAAAAGTTGCTGCATTATAAAGTGAGGAAGCAATTTTTTTTTTTTAATTTTTATTCTTTTTTGCTTTCCTATGGTTTGTCAAATTTATAAAATATTATATTTCTCTTCAGCTAGAGTTACATACTGTGTAGCTCAGAGATAATCCCCATGGTCTTGGCATATGTTACTTAATTGTCTCAGAAGGAAATACCATAAATACCATGCTGTCATCTCCCATGGGCATTTGCTCATCTGTCACAGTGGGAGCTCCAGACTGGGTGAGGTGCTCTAAGACATTTCTTAAACTATGTAAATCACAGCCATTTCTCCTTTCCCACTTCCCAAATGGTCAATTATGTATAAACATGTGTTAATAAAAATTTGCTTCTTTTGCCTCCGAGGAACACACCCAGAAAGCTGAGGATGATAAAGTAGAAAATGCCATTTTTCTGTGGTTCAACCTGTGATATAAATTGCTGCTTTAAAATGCCGACACAGAAAGGGAAGTCTGAGTTTCAGACCTAAAGTGGAAGAAAAAAAAAAAAAAAAAAAAAGGAAACACATCAATAAAAGTCATTAAAGAAACAGGAGAAATTTCTCTCCTCCTCTTTCAAGCAAACTGGTTTGTCTCTACCTATGGAGAGAAAAGCAATTAGAAGATTATGTTGAAATTATGCTAAAGGCTATCTGACACATTTGCTGCTTAATGACCTCTGCACAGGTTCAGCTGCCACATGAGATAGAAAACAGCCCAAGCTGAAGGGAGGCAGCTTGGAAACAACTTTGGGGGAATATTGACAAAAATAGATAATGGAAAGGCAGGTAAAAAGGTGCCCTGTGCTTAGTTTTGTCACTGAGTAACCAGGAGGTCCCCTTAAGGTGTAAGGAAAATACCTTACATTACAACCCCTGAAGAGCACCTCTTATTTATCAGACACTTATTTCCCACTCAAAATCATTCCTGGGCTCTACTTCCATGAGTCATCATGGTTATTTAGGAACAGAATCTCTGCTTGAATTTACACTCATTCATATTGAGGACAACAAAGTCAAGAAAGCATTAAAACTGATCCCAATAATGTTCCTTAAATGTCTTAGTGGTGAAACATTCCTGTTGTACTGAGAAATTGGACTGGCTGCAAGGATTCCTGCTGGATGGATGGAGAGTCTGGAATAAGTGTTGGATCACATTATAAACAATTTTCTGTTGGTTTTTTTTTTTTTTTTCCCTGAGATACACAACACTTGAGAAGCAGGAGCAGGTGTATATAAGCCAAATATCTTCAGAGCAACTCTTTAAGAATTACATAATTTCAGGGGGAAGATGAGAAAGATATTGCACAGAAATAAGACAAAACCTTGGTCTGAAAACCACTTGGAAGAACTGAGGTCGAGTCATTTGCAGGAAAAAATGGGGTGGTGATAATTCTTCGTGTGGAGAGGCAGTTTTTATGTAGTTTTTTGTTAAAAAAGTGAATTCTAAAATATTGGTTTAAAAACAGGGGCCAGAGCATCACACAGATCAGAGTGTGGCAAGAGCAAGGGAGTGAAGGAATGAGAGATGTGTCACTGCCTTCAAACTGACCCCTTCTTCCAAATCCCAAATGCAAATCCCATAGTCTGAACATGCAGGAAATCCCCTTTCTTCCCATTTCCAAACAGCAGCAGCTCCACTCTGAATTCAGGCTCCTCTGGTGGGGGTTACTCTGTTTTATCCAAGCCCTTCAGAAAACTTTCCTGATGTAAATGAGTTTTTTCCTGGAGTGTTTTCACTTGGAAGGAGGGATTTGAAGCGAAGTAATTTAATTTTTTATTTCCCATTCATGTTTCATGGCTTAACAAGCATCAATGTGTTATTCTTTATTTTGTGGTGAGAGCTCTGTGTGTTAAATGTCTTTATGTTTGGTACTGTGAGGGAGAAAAAGGATAATAGGCTGGAATTGTTCAATTTTTTTTTGATGTTATGGCTTTCTGGTCATACTTAGAGGGTCAGATTGATAGTGTGAATTATGATGAATTTGTATCATGATGAATTTATGTGTTTCCCTTTCCTCCTTAGGAAAATGCTCAGTGGAATGCGAGGCATTTGAATTTATTACCATTCATCAAAACTGGCTTTTGGCAGTGTTTTATCACCAACAAACATATAAAAACCAACCATATAGGGGCATATAAAAAACAATACACATGCAGTTCTGTGAAGCAGGGAAGGAGATTCGATGGGAAGGTCTATGACATCATTTGGGGGAAGTTTTTTTTTCCTTCTCCCCAAATAAAACCCAAGCGGCGCAGTTCCCGTTGCTGTCGCTGAAGGCCATCGTAAACCCCCGTTTTCATGGGGTTGTAGATCATTACTGAGCCATTAAAAACAAACCTACCTTTAAAACTGGCTTTTTTTTTTTTTTTGAGGACTGAGCTTGGAAAGGGGAATATGCCCTTGTATTTTTAAAACAGAAAAAAATATTTGCCGGTGAAAAGGTCAAGCACCTCATATTTATTTACCGTGCTCAGTTGGGAGACTGTTGCATCTTGGTGTTCTGTCTGTGCTTAAGCCTCTCTCTATATGTACATGAGGAGTGGTTTAAAATGTCCATTCGTGTTTTTGTTCCCAAAATCTCATCTCTTGTGGGAAGACATTAACTTAATAATAAGATTTAACCTGTCCTGATCACACAGAAACATGAGCTTTTGCTAAATTTTACATATTCAGAGTAGCACCAGGGAGGTAGGAGAGCTTGTGTGGGGCTGGAAATTAAAATCCAGCACCTTTTATACTCACAGATTTGATGCACCACCAATATTTGCCACTCCAAGTGCACTTAAAAGGAAGGTAGTAATGAATACCTGTAATTTTATTGCAAATCCATGATTTGGTTTGTTAAAGCATCTGCTGAGAGGAGACAGAGAGGATCCCACATTTTCCATGTGTACTCCATGGAGGAAAGTCCATGTAATTTTAATTTTCCATGTCAGTCATCTGTTCTATGTTCTCTGACAAGAAACTTTTATTCCACCTTTCAGTAGCATTATTCACTTGTTGTAGAATTAAAACACCTGAATGATGATACAATAAAATGAATAAAAATAAGGATGGTGGTATGTGTTATAAAGAAGGATATTTATACTGGTTATCCTATTATGGGATATTCGTTCCCTGAGCATGGATGCAAATTTCATCAGCTGCTCTGTGACCTTCAAAGTCTAATTATTCTCAGGTAATATTGGGCACCTGAGTTTTAAAATGAAAGTATGGACTGTGTGTCCTTGTGATTGAAGAGGAGAAATGTCGTTATCACCACTGTTAATTTAAGTCCAGTTAAACTGTCTGATGAACCAGATGTAAACATGAATCACATGAATTCTTTATTATAAATGTGCTGCATTGCTAATAGAAGTAAATGTTATTTTACGAGGATACTCTGATATGATTTTTATGATATAAATTTTAGTAGCAGAAGCCTAACAACTTGCCAGAAGCAGGCAATACAAGATTAATAACCAAAGGTAAGGAGTGACATGCTAAGAGGGGCTCTATCATTTAGCTCTCCTGGTTTATTGTGAGGTGCCTCACACCTCTACCTGATCCATAATTCCTGCCCAGTGTGGTGTTTGCTGGGCTCTTGGTGACCTGTTTGATTGTTGTTTGACTGTTGTCAAACAGGTGGCTGGTGTTCCATCTGCTTGTTTTCCATCTGCTTCCAAGAGCAGATACCCAAAGCACAGCCAGAACTTGCACAGGTGGTGGGTCCTCAAGATCTTCAGTTCTCCATCTCAACATGAACTGAGGAAAGGAGGGACAAAAAAAGTACAAAAGAAGGTTAGAACGGGTGAGAAAAGAGGAGAGTAGGTGGTAAGAGGAAAAGCAGGGGATATTTAAAGTGAACACTGGAATAATAATGTGCTAATTAGTGACTGGTGTGTTTTCTAAGGAGAAAATTAACTGGTGTGGCCATCAGGCCGAATCAAAGCTGATTTTGCATGAAATGTGATACAAAAGTTTTACAAAGACACTGGAGGTACCAACAGGGCTGTGGTAGCAAATCTGGTCACACACAACCTCTGCTGAGGGGTTGGAGTGGTGAAAAAGTTAAACAAGTAGGAAGACACAGGAGGGGACAGGAGGATGTGCTGGAAGCTCAGTCTTGCTTTATAACTAACTGTGAGATAAATGGACTTGCTTTTGAAGAGGTTAAATAAATACATCTCATCCACAAAAGTCTTGTTGTCAGACATTTTGTTGTGGGGTCAAAACCCCAAAAAAACCCCAAAACAAACAAGGTCCCTCACTTTAAAGTCTCCTTGGAAAACTTTAAAACTCCCTCGACATGATGTAATAAATAACGAAGCTCAGGAACGGGATAATTTCGGTTTTATGCCTTTTAAAGCTCTACCCCAGCACTTATTTCCTGCAGCTGAAGAGTTTGGTTTAGTAGAGTGTGGTTTGGGGAGTTGATGTCAGTTGGGAGACAAGGAAGAAAGCTGGGAAGTGTGCAGAGCCCAGCATGTGGAAGGAGTGTATTCACAAAATTCACAAAACCTCCATTTCTCCTCACTCCTGTCCACATTTTTTTGCTGGGGTTGAATTTGCCATTGTCACGCAGAACTTGCAGGTTAAAAAAAAAAAAAAAAAATGTGTTGCAGTTTAAAAAAATATCTATTTGGAAGTATTTTTTTTTTTTTTTTTATGCCTTACAGTTATGGTAGATCCGTCTGCTGCTGTAAAAAGGCAGAATTTAGCACTTGCTGGGAGCTGTCAACATTAGGAAGGTACACAGGATGCTCCAGGAGTGGGGGGAGAGAAGAAATGCCCTTTGTGGTCCTCTACTTGCCTAGGAAATATTGTTTATTGTGTGGCTTTGTCCAGCAGGTACTTATTTCTCCTAAATAACCTCACAACTGCACAATTCCAGGACAGAAATCAGCTTGCCTACCTTGGAAAGCTGCATGTTTATTATATATATATACATACACACATACACACATATATATATATATAATTTTTTTTTTTTTTCCTGCTAAAGCCCTATAGAAGTGCATTAATACACTTGAAGAATACTAAAAATGCACCACATTTTCACAGGAGCTCTCATTATTACAGGATGAGTTAGGCTATCTGAATTAGAAATACATTAGCAAAGGGATTTGGGTAGACATGTCTATATGGATTAAACAGAGCTGCGCTTTGCTTTCCTGAGGTTTTTTTTTTCCCTTCCTTATTTATTTATTTTTAAATTTTTTTTTTCTCTTCAGTCATAATGAGAGGTGATTGAATTTATTTGGGCAAAATCCAAGCAGAGGGTATTTTCAGAGCTATCCTTTTTAGATACTTGCCATATCAACCAGGATCTGTTTTTAGGCCTAGTTATTTAAGGCTGCCTTAAAGACTAATTAAATATAGTGTGATGGATGTTACCCCATTTCAGGGACTTTAAAGTAAGTTACTTTCAGAAAAAAAGCCATAATCTTCATGCCCTGCTTTGGTCCTACTTTTCAAGATCATACATTTATTTTCTGTAGGAAGATGCTCTGTGTAATGTATATGTTAATCTGCCAAAAAAAAAAAAAAAAAATCAGAAGTTGGGTCTGAATTTTCCTAACTGAGAGAGATTTGTAATGGAAGAGGAAGTATTGAGCAGTTTAAAAAATGCTTCATTTTTCACCACTGGGAGAGGCAGGATTTTCCAAGTGCCCAAGTGATTTGGGAGCAGGAGTGGGAATCCTCCCCCAGCCCTCCACCAGCATCGCTGCTGACAGTCTGTGCATTTGAAACACGACCCACTGTACCATTAGCATTTTGTCACTGTCTTCTTTGCAAAGCCAGATATATTTAGGCTTCTAAACCTGAAATCCTGCTTTGTGTGCTCTGGAGATTATAATTTTTTTTGTCATATTGTTAATTTTTTTTACAATGTGGCATATTTAAGAAAATAGCATGACATCGGTCGCTCGATTTCAGGTGATTTTTGTGTTATAGGATGACCCACATATATTTGTGAGATTTCTTCCTAGATAACACCATACAATTGTTTTATGAAAAGCCCCTGAAAGTAATCAGGTTTTAAAGAAAAGATTCTGTGACTTTAAATTTTTAACTCACTATATAATATACTTTACATTTTTTTGGCTTATAATGAAATGCAAATCAAGCATTGATTTTTAACATTATTTGTCCTTCTTTCCTCATGTTATATTTTGATTTTTTTTAATCATTTATCATCATATTTTTATAGAAAAAATACGTTTTTCTGTTTAAAAATATGGCACATAATTAAAATCAAGTGAGAGCAAGGATCTTTTTTAGTGTTCATTTGTATTTCAGTGCTCTGACAATTGTCCTGTCTCTTCTGCTCAAGTGCAAGCATTACCTATGAGGCAGAAACAGCTTCATGCAATGCACCAAAAGTATAATGGAATGACTGCTAACTTTGCAGAGCATAAAGTAAATAAGGATGACACTGCAAAAGCCTAATTTACACCTGAAGAGGGCCAAAAAAAAAAAAAAGAAGGAAAAAAAAAAAATTATGTCAGTTCTGGGTCTTCAGTTCAACCACAAATTCATAAAGAGAAAACGCTGCTCAAATGAGGTTTAAGGATGTGACTTGAAAGGTCATGAAATTCAGATTTACATCTAAAATTCATCGTGTTGTTCCTCGCTGGAGCAGAGATCTTGTAACGAGGAGTGATGTTACTCGCAGGGCTGCGTCTCCGGGCGCTCTGGAGGATAAACCCGAGCGGGATTCCTTTGGAGAACCATTTCCTCAAATCGTTGTGGCTCTTCTTCTTGTGCCCAAACACAGGCTGCATTTATCTGAGCTTCTGAAATGGCTATTTTCCATGTTATGATCATCATTATCCTTATTGTTGATACTATTATAACTTGTGTGATTATTCTATATTTAAAAATGTTATTTCCATATTTTCCCTTGTCTTGAAGAGACGTGAAATTAAAACGTCGTTTCTTCATCAGTCTGAAAACTACATGAACCCTCTCTGAAGAATAAAATCATATTTTAATAGGAAGACAGAGGAATGCAGTAAAAAAGGCCCTTTAAAATAAATCAGAGCTCTATTTTAATTTTATTTCCTGGAGTGTCTCTGTACCCAAGGCAGTGTCCAGGTAAGGGGGAAGGGAGAAAGATCCGTCCCATGCCAGGGAGCCACACGGATTTTCCCAGCTTCAGGAAAGTTGGGGCAAACATCAGGAGAGCCAGGAATAGCAGCATTTAGGCACTTGCTTGCCTTTTTTTCTCAGGCAGGCAGAGGAGAAGCTCCATCCTCCAGGTCCTCCATATGCCCGTCTGGGATTTCGGTGGAAATTTGATTCTGAGTATGAAAACTTTCCGGCTTTATTCCCGTGTCAAGTTTTGATTTGGCATTTTCAGCTCAAAAAAAACATTTTGCTGTAAAAATTTTCATGCACTTTGGGCAAAATGAATGGAAACAGTGATACAAAAGCTGTTTCATGTAATACCTTTTTTTTTTCTTTCTTTTTTTTTTTTTTTTTGGTGCAAGGAGCCTCATTTGACAAAAATTCAGCCCACGGTGCTCGAGAAACTGTCTGCATTTTTTAACTATTTTTTTCTGTCTCTGGGAGAGTCGTGGTGCTGATGTAAGTGCTGTGTCAGTGCAGCTTCTGCCGTGGAAAAGGATGGAAAGGAGGGAGCAAATAAAGAAAATCTCAACTGAAGAAATCAAATGTTTAATTGGAAAAGAGGAAATATCTACCTGGACAACAATCCTCTAGAAGAGCTGACTGCTTTTAGGCTTCCCATTTCTGCAGTATCTAAGCAACTCAGATTTTTGTTCACTCTTTAGGCCAAATTTCCATGAATTTGGGACAGAACCACTGAAAAATTAAGGTTGGAAAAGACCATCGAGTCCAACCATCAACCTAAACATTTATCTATGGTTTCAAGCAGAAACCCTCTGCTAGAAAGGGAACTAAGCCCATCAGTCAAATATCTGAATCCTGACCATGATGTCATTCCTCAGAATTATAATTAATCTTTTATCATTAAACACTTTTATCAATGCTTTCTCAAGAAGCTCCACAGCCCTATGTGCAAACAAATATTGTTGTGTGTATCTCAATGGCTTTTATGTAATAAAAAAATCTAAAAAAAAAAATCATTCAAATTGGATATTTAGTGATAAACTTTGGCACACTTCAATAGGGGTGTAAGGTCTTTGCCATGCAATAACTATTTTATTCCTTTCCTCTTCAGTCTAAATTGAATATTCCTTTAGCAGGGGATGTTGGCCTCAAGAGGCAGTTTTTGGTCAACAAAGCATTGATTCCAGATTTCCAGTTGTACCAACCCTTGAATTTCTGGTTGAATGTGGTTCTTGCATTCAAATATTGGGTGTAGATTGCCTTAGTTAGCAGACTTTGTCAAGAAATCCTGCATAAAACAACATTAATCATTATCCAGCTTTGCTTTGCCACATATTTAATTTCCAATAGATTAGTGCAATGACTTCATTGCAGGTATTTCGAGTAGATGAGTTAAATTCATTTGTGCTGATTGAGCCCACATTGATTTGTGCTGACTGGTGCCACAGCCTGTACATCTGCTAGGAGGCTGACCTGAAGAAGTACAACCATAGAGGCAAGGCTGTCTTCCTGTCCTAATTGTATGGCTTTTCCTCATTGGGTTATGTGCACATTATTGCAATTGAGCTCAAATAGGCCTGTTTTTCTCTGTGCACAATTTATTCATGCATCACTACGTTTTTAATTAAAAGTGTGTGACAGGTACAATAGTAGAGTACTCCAAATAATTTTCTCAAGCAGTCCACTTCCTCATAGACAAGTAATCAGAATCTGTCTCAGTTAGGCAGGGGATGTGTGATTTCTTATTAAGAGATGTGATTAAACATCAAAAAACTTTATGCTAAATTGTCAGATTTTGGTTGTAAGCGCAAGTAGTGTGAACATTTGAGGTTTATAACAGCAAAGCGAGGCATCCTTTCTGACAGGAGAGGAAGATCTTTGCTGGACAACTTGATTAGCTCATTTTGTAGGATTAGGCAACGTTTGGATCACCTGGGTGGCTGCATGTCAGGGATGGAGCAGAGGGATCCATTATGGCATCGGGATGTCGGCTCCCAAGGTCTGTGGGTCAGCAGTGGAAAAGGGGATGTTATTTCTCCTCAATTTCCTTCCCTGTTTCATGTCAAAACATGAGGAATCATGAGAAGTTGACTCATGAAGCCCACAGAGGTTGTGGATGTCCCATCCCAAGGTCAGGTTGGACAGGGCTTGGAGAAACCTGGCCTAGTGGAAGATGTCCCTGCCCATGGCAGGGGGTTGGAAGGAGATGAGCTCCAAGATCCCTTCCAACCCAAACCATTCTATGATTTTACCACTCTTGTGGGGCAGATTGTCATCTGCCTTAAAATAGCTTTGTCCTAAAAGGCTGCCTTGCCAGTAAGGCAAACAGCTGTTGAAGGATTTTCCCACTAGAACAACTTTAAGATGGTTTTACAAGGACCTAAAGGACTTATGATGATAAAAAAGCTTTACCAGCCATTTGACTTACTCCAGTTTAAACACCAGAGCTGATGGTGGGATCTGGAATGTCTGAGAGTCTTGACATAACTAGGAGTTGACAAAAGTTGAATGAGATTCCAGAATATCCTGAGCTGTGGTTGGGCACTTACCTGGAGCTGTAACATTGCAGTAGACAAAAATAGATGTGTTTTTGTGCCCCTTTGTTTTTAAGCACTCCTCACTCTCTGGGCTGCCTTCACAGTGATGGTAGAAATCTGGTCTAAAACAAAATGAAAGGCAAATATTTATTATGAGAGTATACAACAATAATATGTACACCTATGTAGATGGATTTGGGCACCCAGAAAACAAAAAAAATAAACTACAAAATAGAATTAACAATACAATACCTTTTCTTACTTTATTGAATGAATTTAAAACTAATCAAAAGCTTTTATTTTTTTTTTATTTGAAGGCAAAGACAAAAATAAATCTCTACTCAGACTCATTGCTCCAGTAAATGTGCAAAAAAAAAAAAAAAAAAAGGACAAAGCTGCCTATTTATCATTTTTCCAGTTAACATTTTCTGCAGTTTCCTCTTAGTATTTTGCCAGGCAAAGAAAAAATGACAAGTGGTATTTCTGTGTCCTGATATTTGTGCAAATTATGATTCCAGCTGTCTGAGGGGTGTAGAAAAGCTGTAGATACTCTCCCTGCCCACATTATATTTCCTTGGTTCTGAGTGTTTGTAATGAGAGCACCCTGGAGGAGTTTCTGTGATGCTGGTAGATTAAGGGTCATCAGTTTTATTTCTGCATGAGTCTCATAAATAGATTCAGCTTATTGAGTATATCATTTCAGCACAGTATCCTTATTCAGAACTTCCCAGTTTTTCTTATTTCTTTTTCTCTTTTCCATTTAAGAACCACAACCTTGATAGGAATGTTACCACCAATTTGGGCTTCAATTTGGGTTTCACCTGCTCTGGGAACCAAAATAGGCTTGGCCAGCAAAAGGTGATGAGGGATGTCCTGTGCTTTGCTATTTTTCCTCTCCTCAGAAATGGCTGAGAAAGTCAGGAACAAAGTCATTCACAGCTGCTCTCTGTTCATGTTCCAAGATAACACTACAGTATTTTTCAGATAAATAAGTTGATATCAACCTTGGAAGTGTCCAAGGCCAGGTTGAACTTGGCTTGGAACAACCTGGTCTAGTGGAAAGTGACCCTGACCATGGCAGGGGGTGGAATGAGGGGAACTTTAAGGTCCCTTCAACCCAAATCCTTCTATGACTCCACGACTGGACTGTTCCAGTTACTTTTTCTTCAGGAATGCCACAAGAAAGATGCCCAGCTCTGATTTGTTTTAAGAAGCCTTCTCCTGTCTGTAATTACACCGTGGTGACTGAGAGAGTATAATATCCTTAAAAAAATCACTTTCCACTTAGCTAAGTGTATAAACACTCTCACTCATTAATAGTAAATTAGTGGAGGATTTTTGCAGGAAGTCATTAGAGTCACTCTTAAGGTTTTGGGTGGCAGACATTGCCATGCATGTCTGGATTGTTAAAAATCCTTTCATTCCCGTAGCTCTCAAATCAGAGTTCATCAAATAGCTTCTTAAAGGAAAAAAAAAATTACAAATTAAACACTTTGAATTACAGCTTTTGCATCCTTGTGACTTATTCTCTCCCAGGAATGGAGAAAATAATCACTGTCAGGTTAAATGAAATATTTGAGTTTAATTGTTTTCCTTCGGTTTTCCATATTAAAAGTATTTCACTTTGAAACTCCATTTTTCGTAAAATCTCAAGAATTATTTTACTGATTTGCTCCCTTAATTGTAGACCCCATTTAATGTAATATTAAAGGTGATCAGTACATATTTTCTAGTTTAGACATAGGAAGTGAACAACTAATACATTCCTTTCTATATTAATTGTGAAGCTGGATTTACACTTAAAGTACTAAATATTAGATAGGTACTAAATATTAGGTAGTGCTAAATATTAGCTAGGAAATCCTCTCTCTTTTCCCTTTTTTCCATGTACATAATGTTGGAAACAACATGGAAAACTTGGATTCAGTTCACGCTCTGGTGTGTCCACCTGCAGAGGTGCAAACAAAACCCCAAAAACTCAGATCAGAATTTATCAGAGAATTCTTGCACCAGCCTGGAGAAATCATGTAACCTCCCCACGTTTCCATGAGATGGAGATAACCCATTATTTCTCCCCCTTTTTTTCTTGGTTTGACTGCAGATCTCTCGAGGCAGAGGTGCCTGTGCTGTGTCTGTGCAGAGAACGTGGCACAATGGGTTGGAAGTTCTGCTCGGGGCACATCAGCATTAGTACAATGCAGATTAATATATTTTTTTCCCCCTCTTTCATTTATTTAAAGGAGATACAATCTACCTCTGCTTGAGCTCTGCCTGAGGTATGAAATAAGTGGGAAAAGCTCACGTTTTTAGCAGCAAGATGTTTCTTAATTAGAGCTCTTCTTATCGCTCGGCTTCTTTTAACCATTTAGATTTAAATTTCGTCCCCGATTTTTAAAAACATTTCATATTCTTTTTATTTTTCTCCCCCCATTATTAGTATATCTAAATTATGTGCATTGCTTTGCTGTGCAATAATTCTTCCTCCTAACTTAGAACGGCAAAGGGAAGATGGAAAGGTGTATTGTGCTGCTGATGTGATGAATATTAATTTGGTGGAGACCAAACAAGATCTGCACTTGCAGGACAACTTTCCCCATGTCTTTCCAGGAGGGAGAGAGATTTCCTACAGAAACCTCTAAACATGAAAGGACACCCCCCACCCCCCCAGAGATCCAAGAAACCCCCTAATTAAATGAATTAGGATATAGGGGCCATAAAATTATGTTTCTGCTCTGCCATAGCAGACTCCACAACCCCGGGGACATGGTTGAGCCAGAAGTATAAATGAACTCTGACTCTGATAACTTCGAGTCCTAACACAGAGAGAGTGGTGGAAAGTTTGCCAGAGAGGCCCCAGAGACAACAGTCAGAATTATATAATGTGCATATATAGGATGAAAAAAAAAACACCTCCCCCCCCAATGATTCCCTCCTTTAGGATGACAGTTTCGACTCTGAATGTGACTTCAAGAAAAAATTGTTGTGATTTGGAGACAAAAAATAATGACTCCTGGCCAAATCTGGCCCCTCCAAATCAAGGCTGCCTGATGGGGGATTTGTAGGGATGTTGTTTTTGTAGGAGGCAGAAGCACATCAGAGCTACTTTGGAGATATTTCAAATCCCCTTAGTTTTCTCTGAACTAGGGGATTTGGAATAGGGAATCCTCTGAATTGCCACATTTATTTTCTCCTATCCATGCCCTGTGTTCGTACTTTTGCTTGGGAAACACACGGGTATTTGCCTTTCCTTGCCTCGATGGGTTCAGGGTGTTCCTGCTCTGGTGTTGTGCAGATTATCTTTGGAAAAATCCAACAAACCAGAGTTTATAAATTAAAAAATTAAATAATCTCTCTAAATTTTTTTAAATTATTTTTCTGTGGCGTTTTTACAGATATTTCAATTATAGTAAAATAACAATGGTAAATTATAGTAAAATAACAATGCATATTGAAATTTAGCCTCGAATATATAGAGAATTGATTATTCCTTAGCATCATCAGAAGTATTAAAAGGAAAGCAGTCCCTTTTCTGACACTGAAAACTTTTTGGAGTCCATCTGCCAGATCTAGGGGCAAATTTTATCCTAGGATGTACATTCTGGCTTGTTATCCCAGTCTGGAAGTATTATGAATTAAACCCAGGATGCTGCCTTTATTTTGTATGTTATTTACAAACCTATGAACTAAAAAAATGACATTTATCCAAAGCTACAGCTTGACCAGGCTGAACATTTGCTTTGCTGGAGTGGAGAGTGGTCACTTATCCTTGATTGTCTTCTGAATTATTTGAGGACTTAAGTATAGTTAAAATGTGACCTGAAACCAATGCCTTTAAGGGAGATGAAATTGCTTCGCTGCCACAGAAATACCAGTACAAGTCAAGAAAATCAGTTCCTTTCTCTAATCTGCTTTCCTTTGGAAACTTTGCTAATGAGATCAATTCCAGAGACAGTTGCCTTGATCCACAGTAGTAAAAGTCCTTCTGTCTGCAGCTAAATAAAGCTGGATAACCTAAAGCTATGTTAAGAATTCGTGGAGTAATGTAAGGTGAACAGACAACCTGGCTTTTCTGAGGCAATGCTGATACTTAAGTGTGTCAGATTTGGTTTGACTGCTAAAAATGGCCTGTAACTGTGCTTTTACCGGAGCATCCTTCCTTTGTGTCCTGCTGCAAATGAGAAACTACATCCCTCATCAACCTGATGTGCAATTCAGACGTAGCCCCAGCTGCTTTTGGATCTCAGGGGTAGGTAGGAGGAAAGAAAGCAGTGGGAATTCTCCCTTTAGCTCAGTGTTCAGGGGCTTGGCTGAAAAATAAAATCTTCGAGCATATTGGGTGCTAATTGTCCACTCAACACTTTTCTGTAAGCTGTAGAATCGGCAAAGATTTGTTTAGAGAAACAGAAATAAGAAATTTCTTTGAAAGTAGGAAAAAAAAACCTGGAAAAAATCACACAGATCCTCTATTTTCCCAGGGTATGACTAGGAGTGGGAATGTGTTTTGGGGAGTTGGAATTAGATGATCAGCAAGGTCCTTTTCAATCCAAACCATCCTATGATTTTATTAATCACAGTAAACTTTGGAGCATGTTGGTGCTGGACTTCACTTCACACAAATCTTCTGAGCTTTTGGAAGGTTCAAGAGGAACGTGGAGATTAAAAGAGATTTCTGAGTCTTTGCATCTGTTTGCAGTGGTTTTGTGATTGCATCAAATCCAAGGGATTCTGGAAATGGTGCCCCTGAGGAGAAGTGAAAAGTGAGGACATCTAGTCATTAGCAGAATTAAGAAGGTTGATTGTGCTTGTTTTTAATAGCAGGTCCCCTGTAGCAATAAAGGTAACTCAGCATAGATGCTATAAACTGGTTTTCATCTTGAGTTGGCAAAAGAATGCAAGGCCTTAGTGATCTCATTCTTCCCCACTTCCATCATATATAATGCTGTGAAAAATTCTGGAATTTACTTACTCTGCATGTCTGTAATTCCAAGTGAGAAAGGTGTTCTTTTTTTTTTTTTTCTTTCTGTACCTCATTAATGAAATTTTCCTCATTAGGAAATCCTTTAAAATGCCTGAATTGCTCTCCAGAAGAATTAAATCTTCCATTTATCGACAGGACACGTGCAGCTTTGCCACAAGTGGTGTAAATCCCCCACTGATTCCTGTCAATGGTTTTCTGTCCTGCTTGGGGGAAGCACATCTAGAGAGGGTTGTTCAGGCTGTGCAGACACCCTGGCTTTGACCTGGCTCATAAGAAGACTTTGCAAAATAAAATAAAGAGCTTTCATGATCTCAAGAGATATATTTCCTTTGATTTAATGGATTAGGGTACATTCCATAACTTTTCTTTTCCTACAATTTTTTTTTTTTTAGTTATATTGCAGATTTTGCAAATTGAAACTATTGTAAGGTGACAGTGCCAACACTTTTGAGGTGTTTCTTGGTGCTTAAAAAGATCCAAACAGGAACAATTTATTCATTTTGGAGCTGGGCAGACCATAGAATTAAAATAGTAACACCTAAGTTTCATCTTCTCTTCTTCAGTGGAAGTAGAGGCTGACACAAAAAAAAACCCATGAATTTTGATGATTGTTTGATTGGTCATGAATGTAGAAGATTTAAGGGGGAAAGAAATTACTCATGTAAAGCAAAAAACTGAATTAAATGATAAAAGTCATGTTGGTTAGACTGGATTCTAAGATTTAGTAACTGCTTTAATGCACCTTTAAAATTGACATTTATTTACACAGGCCTTTGGTGACAAAGACTCTGTTAGTCTGGTTTGTGCCAAAATTTAGTGAAGTGAGCAGAGATATTTGTGGAGAAAGGGCAGAAACTGAGAAGATACTGAGACACTTTTTTAGATGTGGGATCTGAGAACCTGGGATGTAAACTTTGCTCTCCTTGAATTAAACTGGGGCAACACCAGGCTCAGTTCTGATACTGTGCACAAGGGCAGATATTTGGTAGAAATTAATTATTTGGTGACTCAGCCAAAGGGTAGTTATTTTTGTGACAATAGAACTCATAATGCTGATCTGCAGAAGGGAGAATCAGTCCCTGAATATTCTTATTTCTGAATTCAAATGTGTATGTTAAAGAAAATATCCACGAGAGGATAACTGGTATCCTATGAGTTAGCGAATTTGTTTGCTGATAATTGGGAATACCTTTATTTTAATTCCAGGGGACCCATTTTGCTGTAAATTCAGGCCTGTTTTGTTCCTGTCAGATATGAGCTCACATATTTATTCCATGACAGACCTTTGAGTAAAATGATACATTTTCCCCCAGATCAGCCTGTCTGGCCTCAGCAAGTTTATTCAGGCAGTGGAAATCCCTTATTAAATACATTTTTCAAAACTTCCTGCAGTACTGTTTATTTATAGATTACAGGGGAGATAATCAGTGCTTTCCACTCATATTCCCTTAGTTCCTCCTAATGATACCTAGTCACACTCAGTCATGGTCATGCATACTCTGCTCCACTCACAGTAAATTCCATTCACAGTAAATTTGAATTCACACTTCATAGTCAATCATTTAACTCATTCACATCAGTCACACTGAATCAATACACCCCAGCTCTCTTTTTTATTTTTTTTTTAGTGCTCATCCCTTTCCTTTCACATTTGCTCCTAAACATCTGCAATCACCCTCGTTTGCTTGGTGTCTGTCCTTAGAGCAAGAACCTCGCTGTCATTAATTATAAGCCCCCTGTTGCTCGTGAATTAAAAGGGTTATTGCAGGGCCAGACAAATAATGTAGAATCACAGGTACTGCTCAGATTTCTTGCTGATGGGGAAAAAAAAAAAAAAAAAAAAGCAGAGGTGATGCTGTGCTCCTTATTTTGGAGTGGGAATCTCACAGACATGAGTGTGTTACCTCATTACACCCGGTGTAGCCTCGTGTGGGATGTGGATCTCTCAGCCCCAGGTTGTTTGGATCACCCTGGGGATGCACAGCAATTAAGTAGAGTTGATGCTGCCTTTTTCCTTTTCTTTCTTTCTTTTTTTTTTTTTTTTTTTTAATTTTAATTTAATTTGATTCTAAACAAAGGTGAATTATTGTGAAGATAGGGTGGTCAGAAAAGAGCAGTGAGTAGAGCAGGGTTTATTAAAGAGATAGGATTTTTTAATAGAATTTCAGAGTTGCAAACTCTTTTGTCTTCCTGGTGCACCTGAAACCTGGCTCAGGAGAGAACGAATATATTTGGTCCAGCGTCCCTGGTCTCAGGGAGCTGTTTCATTCAAGACTGAATGGCTGGGGAAAGGGATTGCAAAAAGGGATTGTAGAGATATTTGTGCCTTTTTTTCCTTCCAGATGGCATCAGGCAAACTACTTTTCTAAGAAGACTTTGATGTCAAAATGCTAAAGATACCTTAAAGCTCTAAATTTCCCACTGAGTATTGTTACAGCACGGAAGTCACTGGTGAGATTTCCTGGCTTTAAGAGCTGGGATGTGCAGATGTTTTAACCAAATTCTGAAGTTACTGATAAGGAACATATTAATTTTCTTTATTTTCCCCCTTTATTTATGTTTATATCAATAATTGACAGCTGAAAAAAAAAATAGAAAGAAGTAGAATTTAACCAAAGGACACCACTCCATTCCCACTGAAAACTGGATGGGAAAAATGGGACTAATGGGAAAAAAAGGGCGAGGATGAATGTATAAAGGCTCCAAAGAAATTGCTGGAGCAGTGCTGGTGGGCAAATCCTTGGCATGCAAAGTCTCTCTCAACTCTCAGGGCACTCAGGAGTCCTCCAAGAGGAGGAAAGACGAGCCAGCCTTACTTGGAGCATATTGTGACTTCCAGTGAGGGGGAAAAGGAACCACTGCATTGAATTAATAACCTTGTGTTTGGGGACAAAAGAGCACATCCCATGGGACGCAAAAGGATCGTATCTATCATCTTGAGATGGGCCTGGGAGGAGAGAAAGTACATTTGATAGACTATTATCCTAATTTCTGTCCTGAAAATCACAGGGATGTGGACAGTGGAGAATCGGCTGTAACCTCGGAGCCGCAAACCTGAAGCTAAAGGCTGTAACTGGGTTGTTCTTTCCCTTTTTCTCCCTTGGTTCTGTTATTTATCCTCAAGAAAGAAAGAAAACCAGACAATTACACGCTCTGAGGAGTCACAATAATCAATAGCAGATGCCAGCAGGGAAATGGGGCTGGATGGCTGAGGGCTGAAGGGAAGGGGAACGAGGCTTTCAGGACACGGAGTTTTCGGGGCTGAGCAGCAGAGCTGGGGGCACCAAAGCCCCAAGTGCCACCAGGTGTGGGGGGCATGGACAGAAAGGTCCATGTGGCATCAAATGAACATTTTCAGGGCAAGATGTGACTGCGAAGTTACTTTGGGGTTGCCTGGTCTCTACGGTGCAGCACAGGGAATTTTCTTCGCCCTTTTTTTGCTCTCTTGGTAAATTCACACCATAGCAGTGACCATGAAGTGAAAAATCAAGAGCTGACCCACAAGTAATACCCAGTGGTCAACTTCCCTTATGCCTTTTCTGCACCAATAATGCCTTTCACCCCCCCTCCCCAAAAATATTCTTTCCACCCTCAGGGTCTATTTTTTTTCAGTTGTTTTTTTTGTTGGTTTTTTTTTTTTTTGTTTTTTTTTTTTTTTTTGCCAAAGAGTTCTTAAACAAAGATTTCTGTGTCAATTAGTGGGGTGCATTTGGACTCTGGGCCCTCAGTGTGTGCTGCTCAGCAGATGTTCAGAGAAAAGCAAAGTTTACCCAAACATTGCTGAGGTTGGAGTTTGTATATCCAGCCTCTCTCTTTTCTTTCCAAAGGGTACCATATTAACAATTCTTTTCTCGCCAGTATAAATATTTTTCCTGCAATTAACTGCATAATGGTGCAACACAGATACTTGAAAGAGGTTCTACTTATCCACTACCCTTTGAGTCATGCCTTTACAGTAGCACCCACCCCTGATGTATTAGAAACCCAATGAATTTTTAGTGAAAAAACATCTAAATATGGGAATAATTCCCTAACCTGTTTATTTTGAAAAGTGCTTTGCCTTCTAACAACACAGCCCCGGCGAGCATCTATTAGCTTTGTTTCCCTTTATTATTTTCTGAGTCACTCTTTGATTTTCAAAACATTTTGGTCATCCACAGACTCCGAGTCTCCTTCCAGGAGAAACAGTGAAGAATCAAGTGCATCTCTCCTGCCTTTTAAAATTACCCTTCAGGGCAGTGCACACACAGAGTGACCCTGGCTTTTGACAAACCTTTGCTGAACAAAATGTAACAAGCCCTGTGTATTTTGAGCAGCATTTTCTATTCTGACAGAGACAGCTCGGTAGCATTTGATGTCTGCTTGCTGGTCATAGATAATGGTGCATCCTGGGACCATTGTCATCCCTGTCAATAAGAAGGCCTGGGGGGACATTCAACAAAGCTACCTTTTGATTCACCGTTTTCCCTTCCTTCCCAAGACATTTGTAAGCCTGTGGTCAGCCAGGTCACTTTATTTCATCCTGATGTGCCTTGATAATGGCATCATGTCTGACAAAAAAAATTTGACAGACCATCGATGTGTGTTTCTTTGGTTCCTTGTGTTGTTTTCGCTGCCTCCTCAATGTCAAACAGGCTTTGAAAGCTGCTGATTATGTTTGTTTGGACTGAATTTGACAAGATTCCTCTTCTTTGAAGCAATTAAGCTCCTGAGGATGGATCTTGGGATTTGAGCTAATTTTTTTTTTTTTTAGCATTGCAGGAAGCAACCAGAGCACATCCCATTCCATGGCTTTTTTTTTTTGTTGTTGTCGTCGTTGTTTCGAGGTTGTATTTTCGTTGTACCCTTAGAAATACCTTAACCCAAAGGAAACTTTTAAGCTTCAGAAGAAAAACCAAAAAGGAAGAAGAACGACCTGCAGCTTGAAACAAAAAAAAGTTTTGCCCATGTATAAATATATTTTATCAGAAAATGGCAAACTTGGCAAGTTCAGCTGGTGAAATCTCTGCAGGGTTTAACTGTTTTGAGGCTCTATGGGCTGTCCACTCGCAAAATATATTTTAGGAGCTAATCTGTGCTTATGAAGAGATGGCAAATAAGGTATTTTGCTCAACTAGCCACAGGCAACAGCTCCCAGCCTGGCTTGTTCATTGTTTAAATTACTTGCAGGCAATGTAGTGTATTGCAAATGGGAATTAGCAGCATCTTTTAGTTTTATCAGTTAACTAAATTGTTAAGTGGTGTTGCTGGAGTTCAGTAAAGCATCTCCAGAGCCACACAACCATTTGCCTTGGCAGTCAAAGGCAGAGGTTTGCATCCTGCCCCTGCAGCAGTGGGCATGGAGCTCACACACCTTTCAGTGGGTGAGAGCTTTCTTTCTTTCTTTGGCACCTAAAGATGAATTTATCACAGTTCATGTAATGCTGCAAAAAGGCAAATAGTAATTTCTTGTTACAGGAAAGAAAAAACCAAATCAACAAAAAAGGGGTTTTCTTTCTGTTCTGTGCTGTGTTTTAAGAAATTGTTGTTGCCTTTAAACATATTTAACTTGAAGCCTTTTTCCTTTATCACTACACAGTGGAAAGGACCTTCCCCTTTGTAAACAACCACTAGCAAAAGTCACCTTTTTTTTCATATTTGAATATACTTAAGGCCAGATCCCAAAGGATTTGTGCATGTCCAGGTCCCACTTTATGAATGGAAACCTGGAGGTGTTTGGAATCCTGAGTTTTTCAACCTCTGACAGCAGCTGGGCAGGGATTTTTGCCTTCATGCTGCCTTTCAAGGCAATTGAGAAACTTCAGGAATAAAACGAGGGGGTTTATTTATTTATTTATTTATTTATTTATTTATTTATTTATTTATCCTCAACCTTTTAGGATCAGCTCTCCATGATTTCTTGGGAATCAGCAACCATCAGTTAAAGGAAATAAAGCTGAGGTTAAATTACAAAGCTGGAGTGACCTGCTGTGATTCGGGGTATTCCCACACTTGCAGCACATTCCTGGGCCTTCTACCAACCCAGTTTTAGTGGACAATCTGAATTCCAGCTCACTGGAATGTTCATCTTCCAGCATTGTTCTGCCACTGGCCTCTAGGACCAGTGTAGGCAAATTTCTGTGCCTCAGCATCCCTGTGGATAAAAGCAGGATATAAGCATTAATATCTCCTTTCCAAAGTGATTTTGGTATCTCTCATTGAAAATAATGTAGTGGGAGAATAAAACTGTAGAACAAACTATTTTCTTTATTATTATAATTTGTATTTAGTTTTGATATTATGGCTAAAATGACCACCTCTCCTTTTCATACATTTTTGCTTTATCTGGGTTATGCCACCTTGAAAACATGTTTTTAAAGAGTTATAGTGGCTATAGAGGAAAGTGCAGCTAACAGTCACCTACTGCAAATTTATGCATTTTTCTTTCTCATGACCCAACAAAATTGCAATTTTTGCCAAGGAATTCAGCTCCTTTTGCTCGTGGCCAGGAAATTCCCTCTCCCTGCCACGCTCTGAGCCAGGGTAATGATTTCTGTCCCCAGTAATGCCACCAAAGCCATGTCTGAAAGCAGCCAGAAAAGTGCTGAAGATGAGGAAGAATGAATTGGTTTCTTTGCTTTCCACTGGTATTTTTTTTCCAGGAATACAGCATTTCCCCAGAATTAATAGTGATGCTTTTCTGGCTTTTATAATCACTGCCTTTCTGTCAGGCTATCTATAGTTCTTCAGGGCAGTATTGTCTAGTTATTCTTTCATATTAAATGATTGGGTTATTACTTTTATGTCTTTAGAATATTTCATGTTCCTGATTTCTCCATATTAAAAAGATGATAAATTATAGCAGCTATTAAGGGCCCAATCCTGAATTCTTAATGGAGTAATTTCCATTAAAGTTCCCCCTGACATAGATTTATATGGAATCTGATGAATTTCTGCTTGGCAAATTCCTAGAGAAACTACAGAAACCTGAATTAAATTAGTCTGTTAAAATAATCAACACCAGCCCAATCTTGTCAAGTAGGTGGTAGATGAGTGTGTTCTGCTCAGTGCAGGACAGGAGTTAATGACTAATTATTAAGCACCAAGACGGGAAAAGTGCAGTGGGATTTCCAGGCACATCAGGGATTTAGGACTGAACCCTATTTTTGCTTTAAATCTTAATCTTGCACAGTTTGTGTTTTTTTTTTTTTCCCCTCACATTTCTAATCCATTTTCCTCTACTACGTGAAAAATGTAGAAAAATGGATTTTTATTTTATTAATGATGATTCTTAAACAGTGCAGGAGAGAGGATGGGGCCCTTCCTAGCTTTCCTTTTATGCAACACTTCAATTAGTCCTCATATATTGCATTATAGATGTTGTTAGACAAAGCTTCTACCTGTCCTTATTAGACTATTGCAATATTCCTCTTTTTCAATACTGAGTCTTTATTCTTGTCTTGGACTGTCTTGTTCTTTGAAAACATGATGATTTCCTGAAAGTAAACCAAATTCTGTCTCATTTAGACCTAATTCTGAGCAGCTTTGATCCACTCTCCTTATTCTGCCACTCAATTTTAAGTGTTTATAGTTATGAACTTTCTCATTCTGCTCCGCCCTTGTTTTTGTTATTTATTTCAGAGGAAACCATTCCAACCCAAACACTTCCAGGGTTCTATGATAATTAATTTTACAGTTGATTGTGTATGATCCATTTTTAAATAAATGCTATAATTTTGAATACTTTAAAAAAAAAAAAAAACCAAAACAAAACACACAAACCAAACCAAGCCAAAAAACCCACCCAAAATTAAGAAAATAAGTGCTTGTTGGACCAAAACTGTATTTTCTTATTTTTCCCTTATTTTACCATTTCAGCTACTGAATTGAAGACCAAATTCTTTACTGATCTTTGTATATGAATGTATCTTCCATTTAATATGTTCCTTAACTTTGCTTTAGAAGAAACAAAGCACAAAGCTAGACCTACCAGACTGTCACTTTAATGAAATCCTTAATTTAACATAGGTTTCTTAGAAGGAGCTAAATTTCAAGAAGAAAGAAAAAGTCCCTGCTAGACTAATAATTGTCTGTGGCAGGAAAACTCTTGGCAATGAAAATAGGGATTTATCTTTAGTTGGAATGAATTTTCTCCGTCAATTGGCATCTGAAAAAGCTTCAGCAGGGAGAGTTAAGTGACTAAATAGTTCTCAAATGACTGAAACAAATGGATACTTTAATGAAAATCTTTGGACTGTCACTCAAAATTCAGTCCCTGGCGTGGTGGCTCAGATTTTATGATACTGCTCATATGTGTTGCTGGGCTGGTGGTTTTTCACTTCAATCTAAGCTGAATTTGAGGTTTTGTTTCTGAAAACTATATCCCATATCAATTTTACTTGCTTTGATCAGTTCCAAATGTTGACCACGGTTTTGGAAGTGTTTAGGAGGATCTTCATCAGCTTTTAGGTCTAAACCAAGGGTGGCTTTTTAGTGATCATTTTAAGGAATTAACAGAGGCTCTGGGTTATGAAACACCCTTGAGCCTTCACACACGGTACCAGTCACCAGAATGAACTGGTTAAAATGCAGTTTTCAGCCATCCTAAGCTTTTCTAAGGTATTAGTTTGGGGGGGAAAAAAAAAATGTGTACTCTATAGTTTACTTTGGCCTGACAGTGTTTATCCTGAATGTTTGTAGAAATAAACAGGAAAACCCTTAAACACTAACAATCCCATTTGATTCTTGATGCTTCTTGGCAACTAATCACAACAACTCCCTGGCGAGGTCCTGTGTATGACATGTAAATATTTGACAGAAAGGTAAAATATAGATATCTGAGCCCCTTATATATTTAATGATCCCAAACAATCTCTTGGACAATAGACCAATAGCAAAATGTCACTTGTTTGAACGAGGAGGGGAAAAGAAAAAATCCATGAGCAAGCTGTTCCTTTCTTATGTTTGCAGTTATTTTTCATATGGTGGCTGCTTATGTGCTCTTAATTACCATGAAGAATAAACCCACTTCATTTTTGTGCTATAATTATACACACATTTAGCAATGGACAGGTGAACTTTTACTTCTGTTTGTTTGGTTTTGTTTTTTTTTGGTCCAAATGACTGAGAATTTCTACGATTTGTTTGCTGTTTCACATCAGAAGCTCTGTCATCAGCTCAGCCCTTCCACCTCTTGTGATGTTGGGCAGTTCAGGATCATGACTGTGATGCTGAGAGTATTGCCCAAAACCCATTCTGGGCATGACCTGCAGGATTTTCTATGATTCCTAATTATTTAGCTTTTATTTTAATATATATATATAGTATTTGGTATCAGTACTTTCCTATACTCACTGATATACCCTTAGTCTGAATTCTCAATAATGCTTAATAATCTTATGGATTTACACATTTAGAAATTAAGAAATTTCCAGTTGTTTTGTCTTTTTAACCACCTGTATGGAACCATTTGCTATATTCCATCTTCTTTAACCTTCTGTACATTGTACTTTGCTCTGCATCTTCCCCCACTATCCCCCTTAGCCTGATTTCCACCTTTACAGAACCAAAGAATCATTAAGGTTGGAAAAGATCTCCAAGATCATCGAGTCCAACCTTTGATCACCACCTTGCCAGTCAGATCATGATGCCCTCCACAACCTTTGGAATAATCCTAGCGTTGATTGACCTGGAATGGGAAAGCTGCAGCAGGTTTGTGGGATGGATTATCCCCACATCCAAAAAGGTCCCACGATGGGTCATATTCTGCCCCTGTGCTGGTGACTTGGAGAAAAAAAAAAAAAAAAAAAATCTTCTTCTCGGCACCAGAACTCACCAGGATTTGCTTCTGCTTAAAAAACCTGTGGTTGTCCGTGAAGAAACCGTTAGAAACTGTTCCTCAGATACTTCGCGGTAAATATAAAAAGGAGTGATAGCACGAGATCAAAATAAAACTTTCGGCAGAGAGGAGTTTCTTAAGAAAAAAAAAAAACCAAACAAAAAACCAAAGCAAAACTGGGAGGAAAAGGCCGATACGTTTGAAGCCGCAGCTGATGCAGAAAGGAAAAACTAAATTCAAAAAGCCTTTGAAAGGCCGGGTTTAGAAGCGCATGAAAGCTCGACAAAGAATTGCTAATATGGAGGGTGTGAATTGTTGGCTAATTACGTTGACGATCTAGAAAACAAGCTTAGAAATGCGGTTTGTGACTCGGTGAGGATTCCTGAAGGATGAGAAGCTGGGCACCAGCAAATTTTTTCCCTACCCCTATTTTGTCTGTGGGTTTTATGCTGCATTTTGCAGACATATAGAATGTATAAATCAGCTGTGACTGTCATTTGCTTTGAAAAAATCTTCAAATTAGTTTCATTAAGGCTTTCAGAGAAGCCTCAGCCCCAAAATCTTCCCGAGAGAAACTTTGATTTGTATTATTTTTGGTGGCTTTATTTTTGCCTCCTAAAGGTTGCTGCCACTGCTGGTTTAACGGTGTTTATGTGATCTTATAATAAGTGTTATCACTTTGTATAATTATTATGTGTGATTAATCCTGTTCACACTTGAAAGCTGTGTTGGTTATTTTTTTTTATTTTTTTTTATTTTTAATTTTTAACCAGAGGGTATGTCTTTAAACCTTTGTGTTGTTCACTCATAATGATAGCTGACAAGAGCTATGTAAAGAGGGAGGAGGATGGAAACTGGAATAAACTGTGGAGTGAAGACAGATTTCTGGCAATTTTTAAAAAAATTTTTTGGGATTATCATCTTCTATAACTTTAAATCAATCAGTTTTCTTGAGGAAAATGGTGGATGCAAAGTATAGATCCCTCATAATTTGATATGTTGCATGGATTTCTAGAGCAATCAGGTTATGAAGGAGTTTGGAAGAATGTGCATTGTTCCAATTTTTCCCTTTTTTTTTTTTTTTTCTTATCAATTTTTCTCCTTTTGGAGAAATTCAACCAGTTTTAAACAGAAACCTTAAAAAATACATTTTCATCCTTTGCAAACATCATCTAGTGAGAATAAATTTCAGCATGACAGAGTTCATTTTTGGTGTTTGAAGGGGTTTGGCAAGCTTATTTTTTGGGTTGAATGGATTGGATTTTGGGTCTTCCCTCGTTCAAAAATCCTGATTATATAACTAATTTTTTTTTTTTTTTTTTTTTTTTTTTTTGCAAATCCTGTAAATTTTTGTTACTAAGGGTGGGATTTCTGTATTAGTGAAATATCAGAGGTCCCATGGGGATCAAAACTTCTCCAGAAGCTCAGTGCTTGTATGGACACATCACCTGGTTCCCAGCAGGAACCAAGTTTAAGTGCTTATATTGGCTACAAATAATAATACCCTCTATACCACATTATCTCCCTGCTTTCTGAGAACGTCTTTCTACCTGGTTTGCAATTCTACACTTCCACTTTCAGCCTTCAGGCAGAAGTGATTTGGGAGTTTGAGAATTTGTTTGGAATTCCGAAGCTGCTTATTTAAAAACTGATATTTGTATTACTTGATATGGTTGTAGAAAATGGTGTTTGTTGTTCTCAGCATCTGTACCATAAATGAGTTCACTCTTTCAATTTAGGAGGATGAATAAGCACGAGCATCCCAAATTCACATCAGCTCTCAGACAAGCTGAATTCAGAAAGAGAATGTGTACAGACTAATATATTCTCATTTTACTAACTAGAAATTAGAAGGAATATCTGTAGGTATTAGAACATATATACTTTAGTACAGTGACATTGCTGTTTCCTTTAAGTACATTTTTATGCCTTTTTTAATATATATGAGATCTTCATATTGACTTCAGACGTTAAACAATTTTAAATAATATTTGCAACTTTAAAGCTGATTAAAATTCCCTACACTTCTTCAGAGTCACTGTGCTCCAGGAGCCTGAAGTAGCACAAAATACATTAATGGAGATATCCCTCACATAAATGAAAAATCAATATTTCATATGTAATTGTTTCATATGCAGGTAGAAGTAGCTGATCCCCACAACCAGATTAAACCAATTAACTTGGAGTGTGTGGTTTTCAAAAGGACTCTGGAAGCTGAAGCAGGGGGCCAAAAATAGGATGAAGTGAGGGAAAAATGTGCTTATTTCAAAGTTGGTTATACTATTAAATTTTAGTTAAAGAGAAAAAAAGAATTTTCTGGCAGTTTTTAAGGTTATTTTAAAATATGCATCAATCTTATAATTTTCTGGTATTGATTTTAGAAGTCTCTTTCTGGTTGTACATCTTTACTGAACTTTCAGACCAAATTCTGCCCTCTTTGACCCAGGTTAGAGAGTTTTTGGTCTGGGCAGAAGGAGTATCAAGTCACTACTATTTGTAGCATTTATGGTCTCCAGTCACAGATAATCATCAAACTTAAACTATAAAATTTTTTTAACTCCATAGAGTGATCTATAGAATCCCAGAATGGATTGGGAGGGATCTTAAAGCCCATCCAGTCCCACTCCCTGCCATGGGCAGGGACACCTTCCACCAGCCCAGGTTGCTTCAAGCCCTGTCCAGCCTGGCCTTGGACACTTCCAGGGATCCAAGGGCAGCCACAGATTCTCTGCCCAACCTGTGCCAGGGCCTGCCCACCCTCCCAGCCAGCAATTCCTTCCCAATATCCCATCTCTCCCTGCCCTCTGGCAGTGGGAAGCCATTCCCTGTGTCCTGTCCCTCCATGCCTTGTCCCCAGTCCCTCTCCAGCTCTCCTGCAGCCCCTTTATGCCCTGCCAGGGGCTCTCAGGTGTCCCTGGATCCTTCTCTTCTCCAGGTGAACCCCCCAGCTCTCCCAGCCTGGCTCCAGAGCAGAGGGATCCAGCCCTGGGAGCATCTCCAGGACCTCTTCTGGACTCTCTCCAACAGGCTAACATCTTTCTCACGTTGAGGAATGTTTAGTTTAATCTCCCTGACCTTGCAAAACTGTTGGGGAGCTCTTCTAATCAGACATATGTGATCCATTTTTTAGGTTTTAGCTGCAACAATGTAGAGATTGTCCAGTTTTCAAACCCCTGTGCCCGAGGAGTCAGTAAATCTTCAGTTTCTTGATAACTTGTCAAATCCTCTCTCGTTCTGTTTTGATCCTGGACAGAGGATAGAAGTTTTAAATCACAGCCTGTCTTATTAGTGGTTGGCCATAAAAACTTACTCTTTATAAGCACTGACTTCTGTTATGCTGAGATCAAAAACACAAACACAGGTTGGGATGATGTGGGTGTTGATTCTCCCGTTGCCCACCGAGCAGAAACTAAATCCAACAAAAAACATTTCCTCTGCTCCACAAGCAACTTGCTAATTCCAGATGATGCATCAATAACACAATCATGGCTGCCTTTTCTCAGAATTATGGTTATCTGTTTTGTCCTCAAAATATGCACATGGAGCAATTTCATCTGTGAGAACTTGGGAAAATTATATTAATCATCATAACTGAGTACAGCTTCTTTCTCAGCATGAGTCATAAATATCTTCGAGCATTAAACCTCTTTACAATAACATTAATTTAATCTATAAGAGGACACTGCGTGCAATAAATTCCATTTACAAATCTGAGTGGGCAGTGAAGAGAAAGCTGTAGCTCACTTTTTAAAAAAAAAAAAATTTACATATTGAAGATCAGGAAACGATGCCCCAAAATAAGTTTTTCCCTCAGCCTGAAATGAACAGGACTAGGAAAGAAAACAGAACTTCCTGATTGATTTGCCTCTGTGCCATTGCTTAGTTTGCTGCCAGTCAGGAGCTTATATAGCTTAAAAGATTGTTATTGATTGTTCAATTTGGTGTTCATATATTTAAATTTTATTCAGGTTAGAGTGATGTTGAAAATTGGGGTCCACATGCTAGATTGCCAGCACAGTGGTTGACAACACAAACGTTAAAATACAATAATCCTTGTTGTATAAAATGGCCATTGACAGTCTAATTTCCATTTTGTGGTTTATGGCCTCTACTGAATATCTGATAATGTAATTATGCTCCAGTAAAGAATGAATCCTCTCTGGTAAACTGAGCTGTGTATGCAATGCCAATGTGAATTAAATAAAGTGACATCAAAGCTCAGTCAGGGCTTATTTTAGGAGCACATTTTTAAACATTTACTATGGTTTGTTCTACAGTAATGCCAGGGAGCAGATTTATGGCTGTTAGCATATTCATGTTGAAGAAATGTGTTACTTCATTCTTTATTTTAGCCCAGGAGAGCAAACAAAACATCTCCCATAAAAGTGAGTGCTGCTTTGAGGCTTAGGTATGAAAGTTTTCTGAGGATGCCACCACCAACCTCCCCCAGCAGCACAGAAAGGGAAGTGGCAGCCGTGCAGTGAGGAAATTAAAACCTAAAGGAAACCACCCCCAAATTATTTGCACTCCCCACAAACGAGACAACATTTGTTTCTCGGCAATAAGTCCACGATCAGCTTTTTCTGCTTGGATCTTTCGCTGCTGGGTTTATAAATGCATAGGAATATACAATATGATCCCACGCTTAAAGAATTTCCTCCTTTTAAATTCCAGTTGTCAAGTTCTGTTATGCTGTTTATAATGCAGTGAATTATGGTCTGTCCCATCCCATTCCCTGCTAGCATAATGCAACTTAACATCAGGCCACATAACAGAATATGACAGTTAAAATTTCGAAGTACCCTCATTGTATTTGTGAATTGAATACTCAACTGGGTGATTTAAAGACGGACTGGCATCTTGACTCCAGAAACAAGTAATGTTACTTGAATGCATTTTTTCCCCCCCTTAATATGCTTGCACTGCCGTTTTGACCTTCTTCCCAACAGGAAAAAGAAAAATAACCCTAAGCAACTGGCATGTATTGACATGGAGGTATTGAAAAGTTAGCGTGATGCTGCAGCCGTGTTTAGAGGAACTTCTGAAATCATGGATTTGATGAGATAGACTGATTCACAATGTCACTTTATCATGCAAGCAGCAGGGAGAGAGCCAAGGCTCACATGTGGATTTTAAATGTCCCAAAGCATTAGGACTGAAACGTGGGGTCTGGTTCCACCCGCGATAAAGGGAGGTGTCAAATCTCATCATGGTTTATCTTTCACTTCCAGTCTCACGGAGATCAGCTCTGTGGAACTTGTATTTACAGCAGTTTGGCAGATTCTTTAGGAGCTGTCAGTGATTCAGGAGTCAAAGGTCAGCCCCTCCATCTCACCTGCTCTTTTCTGATGGTCAAAACCATTGAGCAAGAGGGAAACCTCTTGACTTTTCCTCATGCTTGTAGGGATATAAATAATTTCCTTTTGCACCTCAATTCCCTGTCTGCTTTTCCTCTCAATTTGCTTTGCTTTCAGTGAGTCCACATCCAGAAGCCCACCTGCTTTACCCTCCAGCCAGAGCAGCCCCAGGAGGCTCAGGAAGAGAGGAGCGGCTTCCCAAACTCCTTGGGAAAAAGCAGATGCATGAAACAGGATCAGATATGGGCACAAATGTGTTAGACACAGCATAATCCTACATGACCATCCCTGGGCTGGCTCTTTCCTTTCTAAGGTGAGACATGAATTTGACTCCTGGGCTAAATCATCTCAGGGATATGTCTCTGAAGGAGAAGGTGAAGGCAGCACATGAGGTTGGTTGTGAAACAATTCAAGTTGTAAATTACCTGTGTCAGTATGGAGATTAATATTTATATTATTTATATTATTCGTTTTTTATTTGTGTTAATGCCTTGCTGTAGGAGTGTTACACTTGGGCTATCAGCTTCTGGTGTAAAAATCATCATAGAATCATAAAATTCTAGAATGCTTTATGTTGCAAGGGAACTTAAATCTCATCACTTTCCAAACCCCTGCCATGGGCAGGGACACATTCCACTATCTCAGGCTGCTCCAAGCCCCATCCAACCTGGCCTTGGACACTTCCAGGGATCCAGGGGCAGCCACAGCTTCTCTGGGCAATCTGTGCCAGGGCCTTCTAGCCCTCACAGGGAAGGATTTTTTCCTGATCTCTAATCTAACCCTGCCCTCTTTCAGATGAGAAGAGAACGGGTTTAAAAAGAGCCCAGCTGAATGCAGATAGATTGCAGACAGTGTGGGCAGCCAATGAGACAGTATTAGTCAGCATGTTAGTGGTTTAATCACTGTTATAAGCATTACAAATATTAGTTATTATTATTTATTACTTATGCAACACCCACACACTGTGCAAGACATTTAACAAACCACATAAAAGGCAGGGCTGCACCACAGAGCGATTGCTGGCTGGATTTTAGGTGTGATAGATTGCTATTAGCTCCTTGTTTGTGTTCCTTTGTGCTGAAAAAATCCCTAAAGGTCCCAAGCAAGGAGACCTCAGTTATGCTTGGCACTGTTCAAACACACCATTAAAGAAAATGGTCTCCAGATAGAGAAAAATCACGGATTTATTTATATGGTGATGTCAGGATCTGCCCACAGAGCATCTTGCAAGAGTTTCTGTCCCGGTGAAAGCAATAACAGAGATGAAAATATGTCAGGTTAAAAGTGCTTGTGAAGCCTTTAGGTGTTCTCACTCAGGTGCTGGTTTTTTTGCCCCACAAATGCAGTTTGTGCTCTAAGTGCTTTGAAGTCCTGGCTCTGTATGCAAGGACTTTGGGATGTCACCTTTGCGTGGTGTGCATGTGCCAGCAGCAGCCTCTAAAATCTCAATTGAGATATAAATCTGATACAAAATCTATAGGTAGATAGACATAATATAGATATAAATCTGTAGTAAAACTTCTTTCATGAGGCCACTCACCTAAGATGCAGCTGGAGGTCTCAGAGTCTTAACACTTGGGTTTTTTTGTGCAATCCTACACCCATATGAAGCTCTGGCAGCTTCTGGCTGCCCAAATCACACCAGTTGATGAGTTTGGCCTTGTCTATGTCCAGCCCCTTATGGGTGTAGATACTCAGCCCAGAATTAACAACTGTCACACATCACTGGTTCGTTTCTTCGCTCTTGTTCTGTCCATTGGCTCTTTGAAATAATTTCTCCAAGGCACTGGTGCTGCTTGTCCTATTCACACTGTGTGCTCTTCATGCCTGGTTAAAATCTCTTCCCAAGCAGGGTTATCCATTAAAAGCTTCTTGTGAATGTTGGGCTTTTCCTTGAGTTGTTTGCCACATCATGTGTGTTCCTATGTGTTATTTGATTTCAGTCTCTCACTTCCAGTACTGCAACATTTTCACCTCACACCATCCTTGTTATTCTTCGTGTTCCCATATCTATTGAAAACACCCTCCATGTTTCACCCTGGCCTTCTTTCTTTTTTTCCCCCCTTTTCAGGGATTAATTAGGAATGTTTGTCTCTGGACACAACCTTAATTTCATCAGTATCCAAGATGCACTCAGAACCTCAGGACTGGGGAGGAGGATTGGCCCTTAGTCTTGGATTTCTCACTGCTCTGCTGTGATTTCACATTACTTTATCCCTCCTGTTTTTTGAAGTATCAGTCTTCCCTTTCCATAACACTTCTTGAATATCTTTTCAGAGTGGGGTTGTTCTGCCTAAGTATTAAAAACATCCACAAGCTGGGAATCAGCTTTTGTCACGAAAAATATATGTATATATATAGAAAGACTTACGTTTTTTTTTTGCTGGCACCCCTTGCTTGGAGAGAGATCGAAACGCTCCTTAAATCTTTTCCAGCTGTTCCCCAGATATCCAGCATCTAAACTTTAGGGCTTTTAACCACTCTACTCTCCCCTCTTTAACTTTTTTATGCCCTTTAAGGCTCGGTGATCACCTAGACCTGCCTCCCTGAGCTCTGCTGGGTTTTGGGGGGCTCCACCCTGGCATGATGAGCTGATTTAAGCCAGGCTTGCTCAGAGTCGATTTCCCACACACCACTTGGTCTCCTTCGATGAAAATTAGCACAGCAAAAGTGTCAGCTGGCAAGGGATGGGGCAGTGCTAACTAGAGGAATATGTGGTTAAACAGATGGGCTGTGGGGAACACGTAGATCTGATTTTGTTCTAATGGTCTTTGAAATTGCATCTCAGTTTTGTGTTTGCTTTTTTAAAGTTTCGATCTATTTATTTTTGCATAATTTGAAGTTCTACTGGACAGGGATATCCAGTATCTTAATATTTAAAGAATGAAGGAGGTTGAAACAGTCTGTGCTACTGGCTGCCAGGGGAAATGGTGGAGTCACCATCCCTGGAAATGTTCAGAAAACCAAGGAGAAGTGGCATTTTGCAATGTGGTTTAGTGGCCATGGTTGGACTTGATGATCTTGAAGGTCTTTTCCAACCTCAATAATTCTATAATTTTACAAGAAACTACAATTTTTCCTTCATATTTTTTCCTTTTCCTTTCTTTTCATGCCTGTCAGGGGTCTTGTCTTCCTCACTGACACTGCAGAGGAGAGCGTGGACCTTACAGTGAGGCTCTTCCTGCTGCTGTCCTAAATAATCAGAAGAATATTTTTAAAATAGAATTTGAATTGCACTTAAATCTTTAATCAAAGCTCTGTTATTGGGAGATGAGGACCACTGGATTTGGGCTTTTCAGGAGGTGTAACCTGTGCCAGGTTTGTCAGCACAGGTAACTGGTACTCACATCTCTTCCCAGATATGAGCACCCCAAAAAGGCTCTTAGAGAAATGGAAGCATCAGTTTAAATTCCTGTTTTAACTGTTTGTCATATAAATTCAGTTTTTAGATAATCCCTCAGTGCAATAATTCCTTATTATGCATATGGAAAAGCATCTATTAAAGGCGTTTTTAACTTTCTGGGTTGAGTTTCTTTATCTGTATTTTACAGTACAGTGAAAAGTAATTAATTCATTCCTAGACATATAACATATGGATAATTTTTATGGATTTATGGCCCATTTTAGGGGATGTGAAAATGCTACAATTATTTTAAAAGTAATGCAATACAAAATCAGGGTTGGTTCATAGATTTATGGCTGGATTATATTTTCCACAGCCAACTGCCAAACATGGAGTAGATAAAATCTATGTTTCTTTTTATCCACTTTACCTCTTCTATCCCATCTCTGGCTTATATTGTCACGTAACTACAAATAAATATTCTGAATTTGTCTTATTGATAAATTGGAAATTTGGTGAAATGTATTAACCCTCAGAAAACAGTTCACACTGTTTAATTAGTAAAGAAAAACATACTGCACACAGAATGTCTGCAGAAATTACAGCAATAATCTATCTTTCAAAACACTATTAATTACAGTGGATATTTAACCATACATTTCTTTAAAAAAACCCTAAAATAGAGGCGGACCCAGCTCAGCAATTGGCTTGAACCTCTGAGGAAACTCAGGTGTGAATAGAACTGCCAGTCTGTGGAGGCAGAGTAGTGTTCATTCTGTGGGTAATATTTAATCTGTGGTTTAATTTTATTTTTTAGGAGGGCTAGGAACTACCTCTGACACAAGGCTTTTTCTATTCATGTCACAGCTGTAGGCCTTCCTTGAGTAACAGGGTACATTTTATGAACAGTTGACACCCAGAGAGTTTTTTGTTGTCTTAAACTTGTAGAACCAGGGAATGGTTTGGGTTGGAAGGGACCTTAAAGCCCATCTCATTCCTTCCCCTGCCATGGGGCAGGGACACCTTCCACTAGTCCAGGTTGCTCCAACTTGGCCTTGAACACTTTCAGAGATGGGTTGTCAACAAATTCTCCGGGCAGCCTGCTGAAATTACTAAAATATGGACTCAAACTCTTGTGTAAATGTAAGAAATTGACTCGACCACGTAATTGTTGAAGAATCGTCCCATCATCGCTCATTAACAGCCCGGTACAAATCTAAGCCTTCGAGATTTATTTCCTCCTACTTTGAAGGCAAGTAACTTTATTGACATATTAATGTTCTAACTGTGAATAGAATATCTCATTCTGTGTGAAGGATAGTTCCCCTGATCCATTAAATAAATACTCCATGCAGGGAAAAGAAGGGTGTTAGACCGATATGCAACAACCACCATGGCTGGGCACAGATTTATGGTGGAAGGGAGTAAAAGGAAGTGATATGACTGGGAAAGGAGGAATAAAATGACACTTATGGGCACTAAATCCTCCAGTATTGAAAAATATCAGCGATTTGTGTTTAGAACACACACTATTTACTAGAAATGGACTTGCATCGATAAATCAACCATTTCTGGGGTTGATGCTGAAATGCAGCGTTTCTGCCAAGTCACAAGCTGAGAATTTGGTTGTTTTCTGGTTGGATTTGAGAACTGTGAGCTTTGCCATGTTGCCTGGTGTTTTGCCCCTATCCCTATTGCCTTGATTGTCGTGGATTTCTCACCAGCTTGGTGTCCCTGTGTTTAAAGTGGTGATTTTCTGCTCTGTCCTTAGAACCAATGTGGTCACTTAAGTGGAGTCTGATGATCTTTGGAGGAACTTGCTCATCAGAGTCTGCAAAGCATCCTGGGTGAGCAGCTCCACACAGCCCTAATTTAACAGACTCTGAGGCTTATGTGCTGATGATTTCTGCTGGTAAAGTGTTATAATTGGATTATTGAAGTATTAGGTAAATTCAGTCGGATTTGCTGTTTGAAGTGGAAATACAAAAAAAAGCTGGGATGCTATTACTGCTTTGTCATACCTATTAACAACATATTCCAGTGTTGCAGCAACAACAGATTTGCTTTCAACTATTTAGACTTTCCGGTGTGGAAATTTATATCATTTAGGTGGGGAGGTTGGCAGCTGCCTGTGACCTCCACGGACCCTTTTGGGTCACTTTTTAAAGAGCACAGACCTTGTTACTTGGAAATTCCTCTGAAAACGTGTTTGATGTGTTTCTTCTTGGAGCAGAAACATGTTGCAGCTAATCTTGGAGCAGCAAAATGGTAAAATCCAATATATTTTGCAAAACACAGAGTGTCTGAATGTCCTTATGATTACAATCCTTAGTTGCCCGGGTAAAAGAATAAACCAAAAGCTTTCACTCTTATAAACTAACTTAACATATACAATGCATACAACTAAGCTTGTTTGGTTTTATAATTCTTTATTCTATTTTATTCAGAAGTCATTCATGCTGCAAGGGGGTGTGTTTTCAGCTCTGTGCCTCTTCTGCTTGCAGGAAGTTTTGGGAGGTGAAGAGCCTGATTGGGGTGGAAATCAATACATAAAATAACTTTATACATTTTCAGAATTAAACCACAGAATCACAGCAGGGTTTCTTTGGAAAAGACCTTAAAGATCATCCCATTCCATGGACAGGGACACCTTCCACTAGCTCAGGTTGCTCCAAGCCCGGTCCAACCTGGCCTTGGACACTTCCAGGGATCCAGGGGCAGCCACAGCTTCTCTGCCCAACCTGTGCCAGGTCCTTACCATCCTTATACTCTCAGGATTTCTCCCAATATCCCATCTAACCCTTCCCTCTGTCAGTTTGAAGCCATTTCCACTTTTTCTGTCCCTCCAAGCTCTTGTCCAAGGTCCCTCTCCAGCCCTCTTTGTAGACCTTCAGGTACTGAAAGGACCTGTAGGTCCTTTGTGTAGGTCACACTTTTATCTACCAAATATTGACCAAGTGATGACAATGCTTTTGAATGTGAACTCTGATCCTTACATTTTTCTCAGTTTGGGGTAATTTTCATGGCTAATCCAGCCCTTGACAGGCATTTCCCAAAGCAGAAGCAGTCCAGGATCACCTTCATTCCCCTTGGCACTCTTCACCTTACAAACATCCTGAAATGTGGAGTATGTGGGAAATTTGCAGCTTTCCCCTCTTAATTCCTGGTTTCTGAATACTTTTGGAGAGAGTGACATCACTTTATATGTAAATAACTACAGATAAGCTGCATAGATTTACATTTTATATATATAAAGCAGGGGATTTCTTTCTTTCTTTCCCTCACTTTCCTGTCTGGCACTGGTGGATGAGCCAAGGCTTCTTCGAGGTCAGTAGAAGGAGGGAAGTCTTTGGGAATAAAAAAATTCTTCCAGGTTAAGGGTCTATTCCTTCCTATCACTCGTTAATCATAACCTGTTTTGTTTCTGTTTCACTTTTTTTGTCACTGTAGTGTAAATACCTTCTCAAAAATCTCAAAGTAGAAGCCTAAGGTGGAAAAATTGCCACAAGTATCAGGAGATGCACCCACAGGGAATGAAATTTCCTTTGGAAAGGAAAAAGGCCAAGATCTTTTTACTGCACCTTGTGGGAGGACTCTTGATTTTCACAAGAATTTCACTGGCTTGGAAAGAGCTTTTCAGTCTAACGAAGGCTGTTTTATTTATTTATTTATATATCAATTTATTTGTTTATTCAATTATTTATTTATTGTTAAATGCATCATCAGTAAACTTGCTTTGGAAAAAAAAACATGCCTTCTGCCAGTTTCTTGTTTCTAATAATTTCCCACTGCAGTTAATCATTTAAAAAGACACACAAGGAGTCCACATTACACACCAGAGGTCTGAATAAGTTCTTTACCAAGTAATTTTTTTTTTTTTTTTCAAATTAAGCTTGTCCTAAAAAAAAACCTCATTCTTTTTAATTCAAACTCTTAAAAAGCTTCCAAGCAAAGAGGTTTTGGAGAGAACTTTCAGAGCCTTATTTTAGCCTCTGGTTGGTTTTAACAGCTAAATTACAACAGCAACACTGGCTTAGGATGGAAGTGCAGGCAGAGTTTTAACTCCAGCAAGGTTGGTGGGCATCACTCTTACACCATAACTCTGGTGTGGGCACACAAAATCAAATTTAAACCAAAAATTATTCTACAAAGAATCTTAAAGGTACTTAAGGTTGGCTGTAATTGTTGCACTATTAAAGACCCAAAGCATTCTCAGAAATAATTAAGTGGAGAAACAAAAGAAAGCCAAATTATCTGAGCCAATTCCTGTACACCTGCCCCCTACATTTGAATAAAACTGATACCAGATTTCAGAGCTCAAAAATGAGGAATTAGAAAGTATCCAGATATCACTCAAATTGGCTATTAAAAGATTAGAGGCTTTTAAAAAAAATTGATAGGACATCGGAATCAGACAAAATACATCCAAGAGAGCCAAAGGAAGTAAAGAGGGAAATTGGAGACTTTATTAGAGATTTCAGATCCTTGAAGGTTGGTGAAATCTAATAAAGGAATTATTTAAAAGTGGTCCAGGGACATATGGGGAAAGAATATATCACTGGGATAAACTGTGGAGAGTGTCTTAAATAATACTTTAAGGAATCAAATGAAAGGTAGGCTGGGCCAAGCACTGCCTGATTAGAGAAAGCAAATTTAATTTGGATGGGGGGGAAGGGCAAGTCCTTGTGTGTGGGAGATATACTGGAATATACTTTATCCTTTATCATTATTATTCCTGCCAGGATAGACAAAGCAATGCAAGAGACATCCTATACTTACATTTTCAGACATCCTTTGACAGGGTTTCCTAAAAGAGGTTAATGCTGAGATGTGGAGCCCCAGAATAAGTGGAAAGTTGAGTTTAATGGATTTAAAATTGACTTAAAAAACACCAAACAAAGTGTTGCACCCCAGCAATCAGGACCAGCCAGGAAGGTTAGTGGTGGGATATATCAGAAATTATCCTGGGTCCACGGAGGTTTATGTAAAAAATTACAGGGTGCTGCATAATGTTGAAAGCAAGTTTTCAAATTTTGCTGATTGCATTAAATTGCGGGGAAATGTAACTGATGAGAAACAATGACATAAAGCTGCTTTATAAAATCATCTCCTTTTCCCATCAGGGTTTGAAATGACATGACAGAGTCCTCTGTGCAAGTGCAAAATTGGCAGTTTTTGTGGTGCTAATATTGCACCAAGGGAGAGGGAACAGACCTTGAGTTTTGTCCTGAATCTTTTCAGGATATCAGGTAACTCTGCGATTGAAATTCTAGAAGATTTTGATTGGGAATAAAACTTTCTTGTCCAACAGAAACAAAATATGTAGCAGGTTTAATGCAGATAATTAACAGGTGAACTTGTGAGATTTGGCTGAAAGAAGAAAGGGTGACAGTCTGTGGAATTACTGAGGTTTATTCATTTATGAGCTCATTAATCTGTGATAGAGGTGGGAAAATAATGAATTTGTTCTATTTCAGGTGAGGGTAAAAAAATAGCAGAAACCTGACAAGGGTCAAATTAAATGAGAATCAATAGGGAATTTTTGGTACAAAAAGGGAAAAAAAATTAATGAAAATTGTTAAGAACTTTTAAGTTATTAAAACATGAATTCAGCTGATATAGTTGATCAAGGTGAAATGTTTAGATTAGTTTTGAATTATTTAACATTCTCACTTTCTCAGAATCCGTTTCTTTTCAAATTCCACTTCAAAAATCAAACCGCAGCAGTTCCACTTTGGAAACATCAAAACAAACCACGTCATTTCTGAGGCACATTTGATTTCAAACAAATATTGGGGAAAAAAAAAAATCTCCTTCTTGTGGTCCTTTTTATCAGATGAGATCTGAATTTGTGATTAGATTACTTCCCAGAATTTGTATTTTTTTTTGTGTAATTAGAGAAAAACTTCACCCCCTCTGCTCCGGGAGGGGGGGGGGCACAACAAAACAACCATCATTTGGCTGATAGGCAAATAAAAAGGGCCCTGTTTGAAAGCAAGTTTGAATTCTGAGTGATTTTACAGCCTGTGATCTGAGATAAATTACACCCTTTCCCAGGGCTTAATACACCAATTGAAGCCTTTCAGAGCCGCCGGGTGCCCTCACTCAGGGTGGATCCATCAAACATTAACTCAGCCTGATTCTGTGTCATCACCCCTCTATTTGCATTCAAAAACCACATGAAAATTTTAAGCAATCTTCACTTTCACTCCTACCTGTGTGTGAGAGAGGCTGTAATGAAAGAGGAGTTGAAGCTGAAGGGAAAAGATCTATTTCATCAAAAAAATTGAGGGCAATATTAACTCTATTTATTGATAACTCAGAGACAGGAGAATTAAAAAAGCATAGTAGTGATTTTTCCTTTTTTTTTTTTTTTTTTTTTTTTCCAGAAGTTTTTTTCCTTTTTTTTTTAGGTTTGTTGTTTTTTTTTTTTATTTTTTATTTTTTATTTTTTAACTCATGGGCTTATCCTGCCAAATGTTCCTCTGAAAAAACGACAACAAAAGTTCCATTCCTGGAACGAATTGTTTCTACAAACCGTGATCCCAGAAATACAAACATGGATAAATGGTCCCATTTTAACTTTGAATGCGGTATAACTTACTGAAAACAATCTGACAGTCTGCCAGCTTGCCTTCAACAATGGCACAGGACCAAAACTAAGATTTACAGAGGAGAGAGGCATCACAGTTTAGAAAATAATTTCTCAACTGGGAAAGGTAGGAGCAGGAAAAAACTCCCCACCAAATAACAGCAAAAAGAGGAGATAGGAGAAGGAGTGAGCACAGTATCTCCTGCAACATCTCTTGCAGGATGGAGCTGTGTGTCCAACAGCTCCTGGAGAGGGGACAATATGGGGATGGCACTGGTGGCAAGAGCCAGAGGTTGGGGTGGTGTCCCCTACACCATGGCCATGAGGAATTATTAGAAAGCATCATTAAACCAGATATTAAAAATAGTAGACTCATAGAATATCCTCAGCTGGAAGGGATCCACAAGGGTCATCAAAGTCCAACTTCATGGAGCTGGGATGAAGGCTTGAAGTCAATCCCCAACCAGCTTGTGCTTGTGAGTCTGGGACTGAGATTTCTCTGCATGTAAACTTTTCCCAAATATTTACATCCTGACTTGGGAGTGTGCAAGGAGATTGTCCCTGGTCAAGGGGTTCTGCAAAGAGGCAGATCTCAATCTGTCTGCAGCTGCAAAGGCCAGCACCAACAGTGGAGGCTGGCACTGTTTGTTTTATTGGTCTCTTGCAATAAAAATTCTCTTTCTGCTTTTGAAGAAACAGAATTTTTCTGAAGTATTTACTCGTGGTCTTTCTCTCTGAGTCCTTTCCTCTGTCCCTAAATTCCAGCTCGATCCAAGACACTGTTCTGTTAAATTTGGGGATCAACACATTTTTATGAACTCCTTTGTTACTGACAGAACTTCAGGTTTTTATGGAAAAAAAAAAAAGAAAAGTTTGAGGAAGTTTCTGGCTTGAGTGAATCATAGTGAGAAATAGATAAAGCTGCAGTTCATACACTGTAATGGTGGTTCACCCTCTTGTTATTCAAAATGTAAAAGAAGAAGAAGAAAAAAAAAAAGGCACCCATAATCTATTTGTACTTCTCATAAACTCTCTTCAGGAACACAACCCCATCACACCAGAGTTCAAGTATACAAATAATAATATTAGTCAGAATATTCACTCCCAAAGCAATTTTAACACCATTCAAAATATAATCCTTCTATGCAATATACCTCATTTAACAACCATTAGTGCCTTTTCCATCTCAGATCTCATGTACCCCGTAATGATTTATTTTTACCCATTGTTTGAACTGATTTCATTCTACCAATGGCCCTGTACTAATCATGGGGAGTGCAATATATGCAGAGGGTGTTTGCCAGAGATTTTTTAACATTCGTTGGGCAATTTACAACAGAAAGAACTGAAATTATAAATGCTCTCTTCACTTGCTAGAAAATAAAGCAGAGGAAAATAAAAAACCCAGCCAACCCCTTGACCAATTTTGCATTTGAGAATTTGAGAAAGGGAGTTCATTTCTTGCATCTGAACTAAAGCAGTCCCTTAATTATGCCCTGGTAGGTTGATTACAGGCAACATTACACAAAATCTATACATCTTGTTTGGCCATGGATCAAACCAAGGCACATTGTCAACTCAGTGTTAACTGTTTTCCTTTCCAGGGAGTTGGATCTTTCCAGGCACTCTCAGCTCCCACTGGGCCAAATCATAAGATCCATGCTCTGCCCGGAGCAAGGGAAACTCCCACCCGCTCCAGGGAGTGTCAGACATCGGATCAGGAATTGTTGGGTTGGGATCACCTCGTGGGGAGTGCCTGTTGGGAGGAGGAAGGGATGGGTCAAACCTCACAGAGGTTGGGTGGCATCGTATCCCTCATGGCAGCCCCTGCAGTCCAGGTGGAGAAGTTCTGGGGCAGCTGCCAGTCACAAGCAGGGACAAGGTTCCAGTGGTAGCTGTATAATCTGTCTGGGGTTGGATTTTGACTCAAGTGTTGTGGATTAGCATGTGCTGGGTCAGTGTTGTGGTGGAAGATTTTGCCTGGATTGTGTGGTGCCTTTTGAACTTTTTGCCAATCCTTATTTTCTCCCTAAATTATCAATAAAAGCACCTCTTGGGAACAAGTCTGTGGCTTGTTCTCAAAGTATTAAAAACCTTTTTATATATATTTTAAAGTAAAACCCCTGGGTGAGCCCGTGAGTTTGTGGCTCCGGGGCCGGAGCGTTACGGCGTGGGATTTGCTCGAGCCTAGACCAGGGGAATAAATACCATTAAACAGCAATATGTAAACAGGCTGAGAGTCAAAATCTTGCAAATGAGTTATTCATTATGAAATATTCCCACAGCTTGGCTGAGTGGGCCCTGCAGCAGAGCGACGATGTTCCCGGCGCTCTATAAATAGGGAAAGCGGTGCAGGGGACGTGCAACTTCCTCACGGAGCACCCAACAGATGATACCACTCCCAAGGCCTGTTCCCCCGCCACAATTTCTCATCTAAACTCCTAATTACACATCACTTCACATTCTGGGATATATAAATACATTTTTTTCAGATGTACACTGTGCTAATGGTATGCATGGGAGAGCGGGAATGTTCTTTGGCATCAGTGCTCAATAGAGAAAGTGAAAATCATCTCTCCAAACTCTGTTACAGAGAAGTGAGAGCCCCAAAACTGATGAGAAAAGTTGAGGTACTTTGCCATGACCACGTGCTTGTCTCAGCAAAGCCAGTTCTCAGTGTTTTTCTAGGTCCTATGGGGCTGCTGGACATGTTTTCATCAACCCTGATGTGGGGCAGTGGGAGTAGACTGAAAACATGATGCTAAAGCCTATAATTCAGAAATTGGGGGCTTTTCAGAAGAAATCCAGTTTGTTTATTTGTAGATTGACGCTATTAATGAAAATCAAGGAGTAATCAGCAGAGATCCCTGGGGATCTGAACTAACTCACTCCTGGATTAGTTTCTGAAGGGGCCTACAAGGAAGTCAGAGAGGGATCTTCATCAGGAATTGTAGTGACACGAGAAGGGGGAATGGCTTCGACCTGAAAGACAGGAGATTTAGATTGGATATTAGGGAAAAAGTTCTCCCCTGTGAGGGTGGGGAGGCCCTGGCACAGGTTGGGCAGAGAAGCTGTGGCTGCCCCTGGATCCCTGGTAGTGTCCAAGGCCAGGCTGGACAGGCCTTGGAGCAACCTGGGCTAGTGGAAGGTGTCCCTGCCTGTGGCAGGGGGATCAAATAGAGATGAACTTTAAGGTGCCTTCCAACCCAACTCATTCTATAATTCTGTGTAGATGTTTGTATTCTGTCCCAGGGACACACATTCCTTCTAAATTCACCCAATCATGAAGAAATACCTGTGCAAATATTTTTATTTTGAATGATTGGTTAATAAATCCTCCTAGAAGAATTTCAGGCGTGTTAGCTATGGTTTACTAATACTTTTTACATCACATTACTATAATATTAATGGTTAGACTGTGCTTAGAACACTGAACACTTTTAATAACATCAAAAAGGCCTTGTTTTCGTTGTTACACCCCCAAACTTTTTACAGGTGTTGGGAACCATCTGTATGAGGAGCTGGGATCCTTTCCCCTTCCGAGCTTGAGAGGGACCACCATATGGCGCAGAGGATGCTCAACTTCGCAACACCGAAGGCTTTTTTGGCAACTTGCCAGGAGCTTGAGGGCCACGCCTCATTTGCATACGCATTTACATACAATTTTTACCTCAGATAAATGCGCCCAGTGAGGGTGGCTGGGTGAACTTGCCTGGCTTTCCCTTTGATAGATGGACGGGCGTTATTTGTTGTTTGAGCTCCTCAGCAATAAAATCGCTGCGGTTTGAATCCACCCCGCCATTGTTGTTATTTATTGGCGCTATCGCTGCGCTCGGGGGAAGGAAGCGTAGCCCCCAGCTTGAGGAGCTCCTCTAATCAGCCAGAGGAAGTTCCTTGATTTACTTTATGCCAGGAAAATCTGGAAATCTGGAAATTTCAATTTCAAAATTTCATGACTCTTGAGGTTTTTTTCTTCAGAAAACATGTTTTCTGCAACAAACCCATTTTCATCAGCTGCCAACTCTACCTGTGGATTTGCCACCTCTGACCTCAGCATAGAGTGGTTACCTCTGAGGCCAAGAGGTTTTTTTTTGGCCCAGCTGTCATGAGTTAGGACCCATTTTAGCCATGTGTTACTATTTAACTAATCCTTCCCTTAAGCTCCATAAAAGGCTTATGGGTAGGGTGTAGTACCTCCCTTTTTCAACCTGAGCTGCTAAAAATCAGTCAGGAAGGGTGCTGCTGTTTCCAGTTTTCCTATGCTGGGAGAGTCATGATTGTCACAGGTATGTTCAAGATAACTCTGGTCTCTCTGAATATATCCAGTCCCTCTTTAGAGCCCAGGTTTCCAATAATTCCCTTCTAGTAGGAAAGTTCTCCTTGATAATATGGCATTAAAAATAAAATCACCTTAAGGGTACGAACAAATATCTTTAAGTAGGACAAAATCAATGCAAGGAAGTGCTGAGAGGGAAGCTGAGTCTTTCCACTCACTGTTGCTGAAGATGCAACTCTCCCTTCATGGGCCTCCATCTCTCAAATTCAGCAAGAGTTTATTGGTGTTAGATTTGACCACAGAAATTCATCAGCAAAATTACTGTATTGATCCTGGTTTAAATCTGAATGTATAGTCTTATTTGAAGCTATTTTGTCAGGTCTGAGATAATGCTGAAGGACTTGATTTTATTTGTGCTTGGATGAATATTTTGTGAGCAGCAAACTTGGAGCAGTTTCATGGGCAGGCGACTGTCTCTGAGGTTTTGCTTTGAAAGGACCTTGTTATTTGAATGGATTTATTGTTTACTGAACAGAAAATGAAAAAAACCCTTATGGGTGAGAGTCTCATACTTTTGTTAGGCCCCCTGGGAAAATGGTAAAAATTGACATACTTGAATGTGAAATTAAAATTTCACATTATCCAGAAATGTTATACATGGCTAAAGAAATTTGAGGGATGTAGAAATATTTGATGTGAGTTATCAGCGGTTCTAGGACTCACTAATCCTGAAACAGGTGGCAAGATGGTATTTTGTTAAGATATGGATACAACAACTGAGAGTTTGGCAGGAATTTTGGGAGTAATTTGGAGGCTGGACCCATTTTGGGGGTCTGATCAGAGGCCAGGCTCAGATTTATAGGCACAATCAAACCCTATGAGGGAAATTGAATTTTAAATGTGTTATCAAGAAAATTGGTGTGCTTGGAAATGGCCGGAGGAGAAGCTGAGGATGGGAGTAGTAAGAGATTTCAGTGTTTTGGACATCCTCCTAATTCTTTGGTATGAATAGCAATATGATTGATGCAGCAATAACTGCAGGGCTGGAGGGATTTGATACCCAGAGGGAATCAATTAACTGGATTTTGGATATTGGAGCCTTATGACCTTTGTCTGGATCATAATGTTGACATGTGGGAGCAAATATGAGTCTTTTCTGATTGTAATTGACTGGAGATACTGGGAGCAAGGTGGATATTCAGGCTTGCAGATAATGATCCTTAAAGGTGGCTGCAGAACAGTTTAGTGAGCTTTGTCCAGACTTCAGGTTATCAGGTGGTAAGGAAGAAAAGCTGATTTAGAAGCAGCTCCTGGCTTCTTTGCACTCCTTAGTGGGCAAATTACATCCATCTGACATCTTGATTATTGATTTACAGGTGAGTGATGCTGTGGCTTGTTGCAGAGTGACACTGAGTCGGGATTTATTGGGAAAGTTTATCTTATTATCCACTTGTGGTCTTATCTAACATCCTTGGCAAGGAAGTACGAAATGGAGATGTTGTCACTGCTTCCTGAATCACCACTGAATGATTGCCTTCGCTCACCTGTGAACTGGGAAGGCAACAGAGTCTTTGTGGGGTCTTATATGGAAAATATGGGATGTGTCAGGTGTCTTATGGTGATGGGCTAACAGGTGGTAGAGTCAACTTAGCCAATTAACAGGGTGGAGTTAAAGAAAGTCCAGCTTGGTGAGGCCAGTGGATGTGGAAGGAGAAAAGTTCAAGGAAAGTTCAGGGATAGTCCTGCTACTTCACAGTCAGACTTGGTGGTGATCTTGGAGGTCTTTTCCAACCTAAATGATTCAATAAATAACAGAAAATATTAGATAAGGAGACGTCACAGATCTCGGATGTGAGGAGGGACGAGGTTTTGAATGTGGGTTGCCAAGTGTGGTGATGGGTGAAAAAAGTTCTTGCTAAATGTTTGTTTTTTTTTTTTTTTTTTAATGCATTAATTTTCTGTTGAACTAAACCAAACAACTTGTAAAATCAGTGTTAAAGCTGGATTTCAAGAGAGATTGCAAGTTGTCTTTTATACAGATTTACATTGTGTTGAGTAGACTTGAAAGTTGTATTTTCCCTATGTAAAAGCATTCTCCCTATTTCTTTTCCTTTACAATCATGGCAGGCAGAAATTTTCCTTTATTACCCCTTTTCCCTTGCTGAATTAGGATCATGTGGTCAGGTAGCCTTTTCCTTTTCTTGTGCTCAGTCTAAGTTAGATAAAGACAGGCAGATGTGGCCTTCACATTTTTCTGCTGATATCTACATTTTCTGTCTCCTGGCTCATCTGCTGGTGAATATTCCCTGTCCTTCTGTGCCTTTATAAGTCTTCCTTTAAACTGGAGGAGCTCTATATCTGAGGAATGAAGAATTACAGGTTTCATGGCAACTTTTTTGGAGAGCTTGGAGATGGAGGACTAGCTTTATGGAAGCCATTTACACACCGAGGGAGTTAAAAACAAAAAGATATATTTAGATGCATGACAAAGTTCTCTAAACCAAGAAATAGGAATGGGAAAAGGAGTAAAGAGAAAGGTTCAAACAAATGATGCAAAGTATCACAAAATTTACTTTATTCTCTGAATTGTTTACTCTTCTGAACATTTTCCCCCTTAGCTTTCCTAATTTCTTTATTTTGATCTAAATTTCCTCTTGTTACTCATTGGTGTCCATAATACTCATCCTCCTAACTTTTCCTAATCCCAGGCAAAAATTCTTTCATTAGTCTTTTCCAGTGGAGTCACTGGGATCTTCTACCCAATATTCTCCACTTTTAAACTCAGCTTGTTTGGGATACAGTCATATAAGAAATTACTTAAAAGATGAATTTCAACAAAGCGTATATTTCATTTTTGATAATCTTCATTTGAAATATTTTGTTGAGGTTCATGTCATTGCATTTCTTGTGGGGGGTTGTTTTTTTGAAAACGTGTTGCTCCTAGATTTATTTTGCGTGGATTTCCTAATAATTCATAGAATCATGGAATGGTTTGGTTTGGAAGGGGACCTTGAGGATCATCTAGTTTCAACCCTTAATTAACTTGCAATATTGTATTTAGCATTGTTATGTATTTTAAGTCCCTTCACTCCATTGAAAAAAAAAATTAAATATTTAAAATCTGGCTCTAAACGTGGCTGAAAAGGTTAAATTACACCAATTAGACTGTTACCACCATCTCAAAATGATCTTTTTCTTTAAGTTGCTCCACAATAATTTAAACTTCTTGTTCCTTAATGACACTCCATTGCACTGAATATTTCAGGATGACAGCGTGAAGGTGTTTTGAGTTCAAAAATCATCTCTTATGGGTGAAACCAAATTCTTTGTGATATCAGTTGAGTTTTATTCTTGCTCTCCTCCGCGAGAACAGGCAGTGTGGTTGTTTTGATTCCTTTCAACTCAAACCCCTCTCCTGCTCTGACAAGAACTAAGGGAAAAATAAGAGGAATATTTTCCTTTAGTTTTCTTGAGGAAACAGCTACTACCCTTGCAAGGAATCTGAAGTGTTAGGTTAATTCAGCTGGAACAATCATGCCACCTGCAGCCACCACTCTTCCTGCTGTACGTTGCTGAACACAGTTGTCTCTCTTCGGCTTCCCAAAGTTCTCCAAAGTCACCACGAGGAACACCCCTTCCCCAAAACACCTCACATTTGGGGGAAAGTTGTGTAGGCAAACAGAAATTAGTAAAGTAATTCACATGGGAAGAGCTGGATTCCTTTTTTTTTTTTTTTTTTTTTTTTGTGGTGTGTTGTTTTTTTCATCTCTTGGAGATAAGAACTTGCAAAATATTTTGTTCTTAGATGATGAGGATGCCCCAAGAAGTTTCCACATAACTGGAAGTGTTCAAAGTCAGGTTGGAGCAAACTGGTCTAGTGGAAGGTGGTTCTGCCCACGGCAGGGGCTGGAATTGGGTGGTCTTCAAGGTCCCTTCCAACCCAAACCACTCTGAGATTCTATGAATTCCAGGTAACACAATATCTGGGTCTGGTAAATGGATGTGAAAAAGAAGATTGAAACGAAAACTTCGAGTTGTAGGGCTTCACTTGATTCCAGCTAGACGTTTTTTCTCATTAAGGTTGAATTCCTGGCAGTCACATTGCACAGATAGAGTAAAAGTACCAAACAATTACAGATGAACCAATAAAATAAAAAGCCCTTTTGTGCAATGACAGCACTCAATAATTGTGTCAATGCTGCTTTAAAAGTTTCAGTTCCTACAGCATCTCCAGTCCCAAAGTGTCTCATCTGCTTTCTAATTTTCCACAAGATGCTTTTAATATTTTGAGATTGATATTGAACCGCAGGGGTCTAAAAGGTTTCCAAAGATCTTGCATATGCATTTGGAACCAAACGATCAATTAGATTAATAAAGGGGAATTGTAATTTATATATGAAGCCTGTAAACTCTCGCAGAGAGGTATGGAATGAGAAACCAGGCAGCTTGGGGAGAGCCAGGATTTAAGGTGAGAAAACAAACACACTCAGCAGGAAAAAAAAAAAAAACAACCAACAACAAAAAGGTGCAGTCAGCACCAGTTTTGTTGCATTAATCCGATGCTTCCTGTTACAAACGTGGGAGAAATGGGAAGAAATGAGGAATTTAATACAGCACCTGTCAAGGTAATTATCGTCTGAAAGCAGTTGTACCTTGGGAATGGTTCTATTGCAGAAACAAGGGGAAAAGCTTGTAAATGGGAAAGTGTTATTAATTTCCACGAGCCGTCCTGTTCTGGTTGAAATGTTGCCTTCGGGCTCTTCCTTGCAGTTATAATGGCATCCTTTTTTTTTTTTTTCTTTTTTTTTTTTTTGGCTGCTTCCTTCCTGAAGGATTGTTGGATTGTCAGTTTTGTGTTTTCTTAACCGATAGTCATCAACCTTTGCTTAATCATCTTCTTCCTCCAGCCCCTTTCCTGTCCTGGGGCTCCTTGGGTCTCCCCAACACCCTGGGGGACCACCCTCCATCTCTGCAGGGATCCCTGTATAAGTGTTTGAGACACCATCAGCAGAACCAGTCAGGACAAAAACAAATATGAGCTTTTCCTGCCAGAAAA